>OY282449.1:38999333-39707057 GCA_958295655.1 Palloptera scutellata | reverse complement strand
AGTACGACGGCGAGCATATCAGTTGCAAGTTCAATATTTAATATGAACTATAAATATGCAGGCATAAGAACTTGTCCCTTCAGCTGCCTGTCCGTCCGTCCGATCGCACGTCCATTTGTCCGCATGTCTCATATGATTTTAAAATTTTTTGTTTTTCTTATTACTTTTTTAGATTGTTTATTATTTGTTTATTTATTATTTGCTTAAATCTTTATCGTTTTTTTTTCTTTATTTCTCTTATGCGCGCGTTGTTCTTTTACATATGATTTGTATGTAAAAATCCATTAAGGCAAATGACCTGTTTTCTCTGTTGTCTTCTCATTTCCTTCATGTTAGTTGTCGTTTTTCTGTCTCTTTCTAGAGCTAGAGACTTGTTTGGTTGGGCGCGCTGGTCTTGATTTCGGATTGTCTTTCTATCGTACACGTATTCACTGCGTCCATACGCAATCAGCTGCAGCTGTGTTTACTCTTGTCATCATCAACATCATCATCATCATCATCGTCGTGGTCGTCGTTGTGGTCGTCGTCGTCGTCGTGGTCGTCGTCGTGGTCGCTGTCGCTGTCGCCGTCGCTGCCATTGCATGTTCAATTCTTCAAGTTTATTTTCGTTTTCTTCAGTTTTTGTTTTCTTTGGCCCCTGAGTGTTGTTTGTGTGTTGTATGTTGCTTGCTGCAAGTTGATAGTAAAAATTATGATTCTTGTTCTTCTGGTAAAACGAGTTTTTTTTTTGTAATTTTCCTTTTCGTTCATTTCTTCTGATATTTTATAAATTTTTTTTCTCGTATCATTTCTTATGCTTCATTAGGCTTTCAATAATATACATACATACATACACACGATTTGTATGTACATATTTATATTGTAAAAGGAACAGTGTGACAGAGATGGTGGTGGAAAGAGCGTGAACAAAAAATTAAAGGAACTCGTATCAAAACAAAACGCAAACAAAAACAACTTGTCTGCCCATAGCGCGTAGTTTTTTTTCTTTATACTTTCAAACTTATCATAAGCTTGGATCCATCGAACAGTTCAAGAGTTTGGAACACTTGCGTTTTTCGCATGTATGTTGGCTGTTGGGCAGGGCAAAAGGCACAGACAAATAGAGATAGAGAGGCAGAGAGACAAGGAATGAGAGGAAATCATGCGCCTTTGGCGCGCAAATGTTTTCAAAATGCGAAAAAAGGAAAAAGAAGCAAAATAGAAGAAAATCTGTTGGTTTGACGAAATAGAGACGCTGTCTTTATAGTGCAGAACAATCGAATCATTTTGTTACTGACTCCATTTGACAGCATCTGGGCATCTCAACTGACCGGAGTTTTGTGTATTGGTGCGTAACCTTAACAACAACAGCAACAAATGAGCAGACAATTGTAATATGTATGTGCTTATGTATGTAGTTTATCATAAACTCGAGGCAAGAACTACTAAAATTAATTATAATTTAAGTAGATTTAGTTTCTTTCTCTCATCCAGTCTAAGTACAAGGTAACTAACTAGCTCTGAAAAAAAGAGATGGTGTTCAGATTTACGAGGTATGCCATTGCCATTGAAGTCGTCTTAAGGGAATCTGAAAATATATCGTTCATTTCATTTAACTCGAAACTAATTTGAATAGTATTGGATTGACTTTTCAATTAAACCGAATTAAGATATATTGCGTACTCACTATAGTGACCATAGTGACTGATGTAAGCCAATAATCTATTCAATCATCTCTAATTGGTTTTAGTGAAGATGGAAAAGAATAAATGTGTTCTTTAGCAATGAGTTTGTATGATTATAGCAAAAGATTAATCGCCTAGTGTTCCCAACTTCAAAACGTTGATTTTCGAGGATGTACTGAAAAATATGAGAAATAACCTGAATATGCTGTACATTTTTAAATTTGAAATAGAGACGATTTTGCCAGACTGGACGACTGGCTTTAGTTATTTTTTGCAATCAATTGAGACGATTAAACTTTGAAGTAAAGTTAGTCGATTCTTTCAGCAACAATTATTATTCCTTCACCAACTCTTTTTCCCTAATCTGGACACTTGCTTTCGTATGTTTTTGAAAGATATTAGTCTAAAAATGGAATCAATGCGTACTTCTTCGGCAAAAACTGTTTCTCATAATAAAAATAAAAGAAGACGAACCTGACCAAATACTTACGTCAAAAATATTTAATTACAATTGTATCAAAACCCACTAACAGTGGAGTATTAAGAGAGAGAGAGAGAGAGAGAGAGAGAGAGAGTAAAGGGTTGTTGGTGAAACAAAAATCATTCTCACCGAACATATTTTTAAAAATCGTTTCTTATCTGTATTGAAGGACATTTTGCATCCCGAAGATGCTCTTTCCGGACTCACAAAAATTTCTCGAATTCCAGGACTACCCTCCAAATACGAGGCAGTTGGCAACCTTAGTTATGCCCGACACAAAAGAATGACCCATTTAAACAGTAATGGAGGAAATCAAGGGGGAAAACTTCAGAAGCCTATAATCTTGAATGGAAATACATATGTGAATAATGAAGATAACAAATTACAAGCCACAGCTAGTGTGCCTAAAAATTCGGTGCTTGAATCATGCTACTTGCTATGCGAGGGAGACCACGGTTATCAGTGTCAAAGGTAGCAAACATTGTTGAGCATGCGGGTTATAAAATTGTAACGATTGCAAAAGTTTTTCCAACAATAAACATTGGATACCTGCTTAATTGATGATGATTGATACAAAATAGAATTCATATTGCTGGTAGTCAAACTTTGAACGGTTCTTAATCAGTAGAAAGAAAAACGACCAGTCAGAACTGAACATTGACAGCCACAAAATCATAACAAGCCTTGCACTCTGGGATGAGTGATGACAAATACCTCCTGCTGGATTTATCACTCCTGCTAATTCTGTAAGTAAAATTGGTCTAATTTTGATTTGAATTTTGATCTGATTTTTGGTTTAATTATTGATTTGGTTTTTGGTCATAATCTAGTCCTAGTCTAGGCCGCATTGATTTGGTGCCTTGTACCCAGCCTCTGTTTCAATCTAGTCTGGTTTTTGACTTGAGTAATGAATTCTGGTTTGAATTTTGGTCAGAGTTTAAGTTCGCTTTTAGTTTTATCAGATTTTTTCATTAGCGGGTTTTTGATCGTATTTGAATACGATTTTTTTCTGGGTTTTATTCTGATAATTAGCCCATATTTGGTAAAGTATGCCATTTGTAAACAATTCATTCTCCCTGCACTGAGAAAACCGATCAATAAATACGTTTGAAAATTATTGGATAAATTGATTACCTGCAACTCTTTGCGGCATATGCGCGTATCCATATGCGCGTTAATTTTCTAGGCCTACTAAATCTTTTCACTCTCCATGAAGCCCAGAGGCCTTCGTCATGGCCTAATTAAACAATGCTGATTAAATTAAACCCATTAAAAAATAAGAAACAACAAACACGTGCACAATGGCAACAACAACAGAATTCTACTCAATAGTCTAAGCACCTCGTTAGGTTTCCCGAAAGTTCAAATCAAAAAATTCTCATGTGTCTTCCATCTCTCGATGGAGCAGCACCAGAAGCAACCAGTTTTGGTTTCAGCGTTTTACTTTTAGTAGCTGTTTTTTTTTTTTAGTTTCGTGTGTGATTGAAAAACGCTTTACTTTTATACATCACGCCACTTGTGTGTTGCTGCTGCCGCTGCTGCCGTTGTTGCTGCATGCAGCAACATGTCAATGCTTTTGAAAAGAACACGCGCGCGCACGCTCGTAACTTTTCCAATATGAACGCGCGCCTACTTACAATTGCAGCACATTGTTGCTGTCGTTGCTGCGGTTATCGTTGCTGCCTGTACAGTGCAGCACAAAATGCTGGGCATTTTTTCTTTGATTTTTGCTTTTCGGATTTTCCAGTTTTCCCGGTTTACTATAAGAAGAAAACAAAGATAATATGATACATACGATAATACTACGTAAGGAAGGTACTACAAACAGCTACTCGTGGTTTTTCTTCGGTTGTTGCTGCTGCTGTTGTTGTTGTTATTGTTATTGCCAAGCAACATGGGTGCGTGGTGGTGGTGGTGGTGGTGGTGGAGCTGATGTTGGTTGGCGTGTATTTGTTCGTTTATTTTTTGCAATGAAGCGTTGAAATTGCAAATGTTGCCTGTGGCCTGTGATCTTGTGCTACTTTAAGCGTCAGCAGCAACAACAACAACAGCAACAGTGACTTTAGAAAATTAACAGCAGTTGTATACTGATCATTTATTGCAGTGTTGCTGTCTTTCTGTTGTACTGCTGGTGCTGCTGCTGCTGCAGTTGCTGTTTCTGCTGCGGCTGCTGTTTGTAGTTGTAAATAGACAAGTAGTAACCAGTAGGTTGTGGTTTTGGGGTTTATTGTGGATTTCTTTGTTTTTCTGCTCTTATGTAATATTTATAGGCTGTAGGCGAATAAACTATTCATACAAACGTACATAAAGACTATATTCATGTGTATGTACTTAATGTTCAGAGAGACTTATTCTAGGATTCGATGTTGATAAGCAGCAAATAGTTCAGTAGCGTATTTTGTCTAACTTCAGAGACTCAACAGCTGTGGATAGTGGGTACAAGCAATCAGTTCTGTCGAACTCCTAGGCGGATCTAATATGGCTTTACTTCTGCAGTAGTGTCATACAAAAGCATCGTGCCCTCAGTCTTGTAAAGTAGTACCATGTATAGTCAGCTATCATACACTACACATTTTCTATAAAGTATGTGAAACTCTGTCACCGATTGAATATCCCCTTAGCGTTAACGCTGTGTAATTTTTCTTGTTATCAACTCTCCTGCTTTTGCAACTCACAATGTTGCATTCAATTTGCATTACCATCTGGATAATTTTGACTTTGGTTTTTATTGTCGAAACTGGAATTGCAGAGTTGATAGGTCTCCAAGCAACTGGAGCTTATCGTATACTTTGTTTGCTGGCTGTTCCAGAAAATTGCCTCAGAATTATCTACGACTTTAAATCTTAATCTCAATTAAATGGAATACTTTTCTCTGTAAATCGATAAATAAATGATTCAAATTATCAAACGATTCCAAAAATGCCGAGTTTTAATAGTTTTTAGAGCATATGACATTAATTTTTAGAACTTTCAATCTATAAGTATAGTCCTTGAGGGGCTATATATTCATAGGGCTCATAGAAATATTTCGAATGCAGAGGTGTTGCTAGTATATAACTAGAAAACATCTTAAGTGTCTTTAATTACTAGAAAAAGAAAACTTCCGCCTATGAAGCTGATGAAGGATGACTTGGTAGGCAAAAATGTATATCGTATAAATGAAGGTATTTAGCTAGAATGAGAAACACCATCAAGAAAGTAACGAGGCTGGTTTATATTTGTAACACAATAGCTTAATATCAGAACGTATCTAACAGTGGCCATGGAGGCGAGGTAAACGTTTAACGTCTGTCCACATCGACTAACAAATACGGCATCCAAAAGGCAACTAAAAGTGAGAGAGCACTGGCTGAGCTTTATTAAGTTTATAAGTACAATACAAACTATTTAACTAACGTTATTAATTTTAAATTCAGTTTGAAAACTCAAAGAGGGAATGAGGTTTTAGCTCCAGTATTTCCAAAACTGAAAATCTTGTCATTTATATGCACATTACTTAACTTTGAGGGCAAGAGTAAGAATCAATGTATAGTAACATACTTAGATAGTCAAGGCGCAACCCGAACTTTGCAATCCTTTCATATATCCTTGCGAGACTGGGAATGTCTACTGGGAAGACAATTAAAGTTAGTTCTGGGTCCTGGACATATGGAAATACATGGAATTGATAAGCCGATTGTTTAGTGAGGAAGTTTACGGGACATAATCTTATTGGTTTCGAACACTTTTTGGCTATAGGCAGAACTGACACTATACTATATGTAGGGGATAAATATCGGCATAGGGCAGGATGACAAATGTAATGATAAAATGAGATGCCAGATTACATCTTTCAGCACTGAAAAAATTTCTGGCGTAGGATGATATTATATCAGGTACTCAGACTCTTCTAGACACTTATTTACTTTTGACATAGATTTTGGCTTTTATCCTGCATTTTAAGTTTGTGCAGGATAGTATATTTAAGGAAATTACTTTGCAAGAATTTTCGTCCTTTAAAAGTTTAAAAATTAACAGAAAAAGGGTATAATAATGTTCAAATATATTAAAAAATTTAAGCTTATATGGAACATAATAAAGTGGAAAAAAGTATACATAATTTTTCCGCTTTAAGAACGATTGAATTTGCGAAACAATAATACAAAATTATCAATAAAAAGTCCCTGAGAAGATTTTAGATTAAGTTGTTATTATTGCGATTGAGGAATAAACAGCATTTGCGGAAAGTTTTGCTTTTCAAAAAAAGTGCGGTTGCATAATTAAAACATGGAAACACTTTAAAAATGGAGCTTTTGGTGCCAAGGTAATGCTCTGTATTTGGTGGGATCAGAAGCGTGCAATCTATTATGAGTTGCTAAAACCCGGTGAAACTATCGAAAACAATTAATTCGTTTGAAGAAAAACGACCAGAATATGCGACCAGGAACGAGAGTTTAATATACCAAGAAGACAATGCGCTGTCTTAGACCTGTTCTGTTAAAAATTATTTTGAAAATAATCCATGGGAAGTTTTGGCTCACCTGCTGTATTCACCAGACCTTGCTAACTTTGACTATCACTTATTTCAATCGATACAGAATGATTTTACTGGAATACGCTTTACTTCAGTTGAAAGTATCAAAAGATGGACGGTTTTTTTTGGCAAGGAATCCGGAAATTGCCTGAAGGATGGCAAAATGTCTTGACTTCCGATGGACACTACTTTGATTAATTCGATTGATAATGAAATAAAGAAATATTTTTGTAAACAAAAAAATTCCTCATTTCCAAGTTATACACCCAATAACAAAGTCCCAATTATGAAGATTTTTCTTTAGAATAGAAATGCCACCTGATGTCCTACTTATGTTTTCATCAGTATCTTAATTTTTTAACACTTTTCGTACATTTAACTACTTATAAAGTGCCATCTAGTGGAGGAAATAAACAAGACAGAATTTATTTCTGAACATTTAAAATTTTTTTAACTTTGGAATATGTCAAAATTAATAAAGATCCGATTATGCTTGTTATTTTTTATTCACTCCCAATACGAAAATGGGGAACTCTTGTAGCATTCGAACACAAAGCAACAATTTGGACTTGGCACCCTGTGAGTCAAATTAATGTCCTATTGTCCTCCAATTGGCCTATTGGAGCTCACTATAGCCCTAATGTATATGTACAAGTAACTATCTAAAAAAGTATCTACTACGTATCAGTATATATCTTCTTTCATTACCCGCCCCTAATATATTTTATATTTACATACTTGCCGTCAGATCCTAACCGAAAAACGCTCCTTGATTTATGCAACAGCTGTCAGTAATACATTTTGTATTTTTAGAAACATAAAAAGTGAAAAAGCAAAACAAAAGAGATATAGAAAATAAAAATATAGGAGTAAAAAGAAGAAGTTAATGTGCTGAACAACATGCAATCCTCTTTTTTTCGATACCACAATTTATTTGCAGAATCTAAATGCATACATACACACATTTTGCTTTCTTCTTCCTCAAGATAATAAAAAAAGAAAAAAATCACAAAAACACATGAAACGAGAATCAAACAGTGTAGATACTTGTATTTGCTCTAGCTAAACTATGTAAGAAGTAGGGAGGCGATCATGCGCCTCAGGGGCCATAGTAAACCATATGCGATCGAATGATCGAGTGAAACATTGTATATAGTATAGCAATATTCTCTAGCTAAAAATGGCTGTATGGCTGTATGGGTGTAAGTGTAAGTGACTTTTATTTTGAGCGGGAAAACTGTACCAAAAAATGACAATAACGAAAGAGAAGAAGAAGAAGACGCAGAACCTGGATTCTTCTTCCTCATGCATAAACCACAGAAATCTTGAAATAGAAGTTAATAGTTAGTAGTAGATAGATGAAAAAGAAGAATAAGAAGGAAAAAATGATACAATATGAAAATCAGGAGTTGAACTATATCAAGTTTTTGTTGTTATCCTCCGCTCTTTTCGATGTATAGTAAGTATGTGACTAGTCGAGGCAAATGGACGTTAATCTCGATCGATGGCGATCGCGTGCGCACTAATCGCTGAGTTGTGGCACGGGCGTAACAACAAACCTATGTATGTATGTATATCTATCTATCTATCTATACATACATACTCGTAAGTATGTACATTATTTGTTCTTTTTATTTGCTTTGAATTAGTTTTTAATGTTGGCAATCATATTAACAGATACGAGAACAGAAGAAACCATTAACTCTTGCATGGACATGATCGCTGTGTATGCCATGCTAGTTTTTTTTTCGTGAAGTAAATTATCTAATTTGCAAAGTTATTGCTATTAATTGGCATAATTCGTTGTTCGACGATGCTATAATTATTGCGTATATCTGTGGCTATAGATCAGCATGAGTGTGTGCATATGCTATCTTCAAAGCGTGTGTGCCTTGAGGATCGAATCTGTGGAAAACTGTGCGTGGTATGGTGGTTTATCTACTGAATGCTGCGTTGTTGATCTTTTGACTTCGTCTGACTGCTTGCCTGACTGCCTTCATCTATGAAACTGGATCGTGTATGCTGCTTTCTGGTTGAACTTCTACATATATAT
Source organism: Palloptera scutellata (assembly GCA_958295655.1). NCBI lineage: Eukaryota > Metazoa > Arthropoda > Insecta > Diptera > Pallopteridae > Palloptera > Palloptera scutellata. The sequence goes on along the minus strand of OY282449.1, from coordinate 39,698,346 downwards.
TTATATTATACAGATGAAGCACTTGTTTGTTGGGGTTTTTTTTTTTATTTTTGTTATCTATTTTTTGCAGCAATGTCAATTTTAATTGATTGTTAATCTTTTGTAGCAGCAGCAGCAGCAATGCCTGAGGACTTGTTTCTGTCTGGCTGAATAAATGCATCCGTACATTTATAACTACATAACTATAAAAGCACACACACACATATAATATATAATTTGATATTATTGAACCAACGAGTTTATCTTTAATCCCTTTAATTTTGTCAGTTCAGTTAATTATATTAAATAAGCTTAAGTGGCTGTGGATCATGAAGCATTAAAGATCAAGGATAATAGGCAATAATTAGTTGTGTTTTTCTTTTCGTCTCTTTTAATTGCTAATATAACATATACTTACAGAGTTAATTGCTTGTAAAGTATTGATTATTTTTAGAAGAGGAAAAAAAGAAATTTCACTAAAATCAAAGATAACATTATCATTATCCGAACTGAATGTTATTATAAGCATTTTAAGGAATGTGGTACTACATCAATATTGCTTTTTTACATCAGTTGATTAATATCAGGGATTTTATTGTAAGTAATAAGATCGGCAACGATGTTTCGGTAAGGGTATCGATAAACGGTAACGGTTTCAATCCCTGATTGTTTTGCTGAAACTTTTTATTCAAGTAATAGTTGGTATTCAGATGGGTATTCTCTCAACAAAAAAAAATATATATATATATTATAATTTTTTGTTTGAGTATTAGTATTATTTATGTATGAGTCATTAAAATTGCAGGGTAAAGTTAAGAATTTTATTCCATTTATTTCAGAAATTATTTGTTTTAGAAAATCATTTATAGTACCAAGAAATTAATTATGCAGCATGGCAGATACATAGACACGTCTGAATCGAAGCCACGAATCTAACTAAAGTTAAAGCTGTTACCCCTTCTTCCCCTTCTATTAATGGCAATTTACCATAGTTAAAATTGATCTTACTTTACTTTTAATGGCACATCAGCCCATGGAAGGCAAAGGCCGAGCTTTTCGCTTTTCGCATCCACTCATGTTGTGCGTGTTATATTTGTACATGAATGGAAAGGACCTACAGTTTAATGCCGAATCCGAACGGCGAAGTGAAAAGCTTTTCATAGCAATTTTTACTCTTGTAGGTTTGCCATTGCCTGCCAAGAGGTGGTGGTTGGTGCCGTGTAGAAAAATAATTTTTTCTACTTTTTGATTTGGCCTGTGCCGAGATTCGAACCCCGGACACTCTGCGCAGCAGTCCAACGCACTACCACTACGCCACAGCGACCACTTAAAATTGATCATTACTCTTAAAAGCTAACTTAACGACATTTATATATACTTAGAGCAAAGACAAATACTGGATGCTTCAACAAGTATTCAGCCATTTCTTGAGTTCTACACAATAAGAATTTACGTTTACAAATATAGGTATACAGCCTCACGACAGGGAAGATTCCCCCCGAATCACGATTTTTTAGTGGGGGCTTCTGGGGAGCTGAAGCTAAACTTGGAAATTTTTTTTAAAAATAACTACTGCTGCAATTTACCTTTTTTTTGCTTATTCTTTTCAAAAGTTTGGCCAAGTGTCGTCTCAGGAAAATATACAATGTGCTTCTGTGATATTATTACTTATTTCTATATCAAGTTTGTTATTTTATCTAAATGAATTTCAAATGCCAAATAATTTAGTTTACTACCTTTTGTTGTTTTACCAATAACATTCCAAACAAGAATGTCTGTTTACTTGGCCCTTAAACAAGGTGAGACGTAATAATTTTAAATGATTTGACTGCAATTTGAAATGTAGAACATGTAGAAATACTAAACAGTTTTTTCTTTTGGAAATAGATTAAATATGTACTTTTGCCGAATTTTCAAAATTGCTGTCCGACAAATTGTGAAGAGGCTTAAAAGTACATTCTTACCATATATAGCCTGAAGACTAAACTCTATATCTACATTTTAAAAATAAGGGGCGCATAAGTTGAACATCCTCTTTTCTCCCTGGGCTCGTAATTTCTCCAATGATCAATGTAGATCAATTGCTCTCAAAATCTGAACTCTCAAACTTCGGAGCTATCGTGCAACTTCAATTAAATTAAATAATTGCTCCAAATGCAATATGACAGGGAACTGTGTCGTTTGTGATACTAACTACTAACATACTAATTGCTCTTAAACTAAGCGTAAATTGCGTGACGATAATACGAAACATTTCGAGCATTCTGTTTAACTTACTTTTAGTGGCACAACAGCCCATGAAGGACCTTTTCTTTTTTCTTTTCGCTTTTCGTATCCACTCATGTTGTGCGTGTTATATTTGTACATGAATGGAAGGGACCTACAGTTTAATGCCGAATCCGAACGACGAAGTGAATAGCTTTTCATAGAAATTTTTACTCTTGTAGGTTTGCCATTGCCTGCCAAGAGGTGGTGCCGTGTAGAAAAATTATTTTTTCTACTTTTTGATTTGGCCTGTGCCGAGATTCGAATCCCGGACACTCTGCGTAGGTTGTGTTTAAATGGTACATAAGTCCCCACCATCGATATGATAATTTCCAATTGCAGAAGCGTTCTGGATTTGGATGGTCTAATTGCTTTTTCAAATCACTTCAACAATAATAATAAAATAAACATAAATAATAAAATAAATTTGCCGTCATCTAATAAAATAACGAAATTATTACTTGCTCAAAAGCTAAAGTCGCATACCTCAATTGCAGCACGAAACGAAAGAGTTGCCCGCCTGCGCACTCATACTCAATTACTTATTAGAAACAAGAACACATTGCTTATTAGAATAAAGCAATGATTATACCTAAAAACCTATTCAAGCTAGATGTAAGTAAAATTATGCGCAATCAAAATTTGATGTTACTATTATGACCAATTCTGCGAGTTCTTCCATTACATCTGCTTCTGTTATCAATGTTGATAATACTTATGCTGCTGTTATCAACAACATGTAGTACATAATTAATGACAGTATGGTAATGAGATTAGTAATGCTGTGGCTTTCTCTAAATGATTCTGTTACGACAGACTGATTAGTTTAATGTTATCGCTTTAACGTCTGCCAATAACATTGTCGCTGATAAACACATTTCATCTTATCATAATACGTACATATGTAATAACATTAATATTACTGATGATAAACATAATACTAATACGTCGAGTATAATTGTTGTTGACAGCAATTTTAATACTGAACTAGATGTTGCAGTTCGTATAAGTGGTTTTATCATCGATTAAACCTTCAGGAGCCGAAGATGAGCTAATTAAACATATTTCGTAACACGCATGTTTCGATGTCAACCAGTTCTCTTGTGACCAGTTCCAGCTTGTAAAAAGAAACATGCCCATGCATTCTATCAAAAGAGTTAACTTCAAAGTGGGAATCTCTTCGTACCATTATGAGAAGTTGCTAAATTCGGATCTTTGGCCTGTCGAAGTTTTTTCAAAGGAATTGAAACTCATATATATAGTAATAATAAAAATTGTTTTCCGAAACCAATAACCCCAATCGCTGACGGCGTTGAGGTACCACCGCCCGATTGTGATGGGGTCTTAACAGCCATCGTTCGGCTGAAAAACAACAAGGCTGCAGGTGCAGATAGACTGCCTGATGAGTTGTTTAAGACGGGAGGCGAAGAGCTCACAAAACGCTTACACGAGATTCTATGCAGAATATTTACTTTACTTTTAATGGCACAACAGCGCATGGAGGGCCTAGGCCGAGCTTTTCGCTATTCTATGCAGAATATGATCGGATGAAAGCATGCCAAATGATTGGAACCTCAGCGTACTCTGCCCAATCCATAAGAAAGATGATTAAACGAAATGCGCCAACTATCGTGGAATAAGCATTCCTAATATCATATTAATATATTATTTACCATATACACAATTTTTCAAAAAAAAAAAAAAAATAATAAAAAAATTTTAAAAATTGTCTCATGAATTTTCAATATTATTCAAGACACAATCCATTATCATAAATGCAAACCACAAACCAAGTCAAGGACTACAACAAGAGCGCAAAAATTGTAAGTAACTACTGCTTCGGATACATACAAGCAAATATACGTTTATTTATCTAAGTAACTAGCTCAAGGATAAAACGATCAATCGTTCTCTGTGCGTGTGCGAGTGCGAGTGTTAGTGTGAGTGTGAGTGTGTGTGTGTGCGTGCGTGTATGTGACAAAGCTAACTGTAAATGTGGACTATGTTGAGCTTATCTATGAGATGGAAGTGGAAAATTATTACTGTTCAAAATCAATAAATTCCATGGAAAATTGAATTACATCACAGCAAGAACAGCAGCAATCGCAATCTGTGACGGTGACGACAAGCGACATTAAAAATTAGAAAATTATTTGTTTACATTTAAGTGTTTACCTTTATTGTTGTGTTTTTCTTTACACATGCGCCAATGAAATCAAAGCGGCATTGGGCAAATGCTAGAATTACAACAATTTTGATAAATTAAATATAGTAAATTACTTTTAATTATTTTTTTTTGTGTCATTTTTTTTGCTTCTACTTTGCGACGAATTTAACCAACAATTTAATTAAAAGTTTTGAGCTTGTGTCGCTGTTTTTGCCTATCTCGTTGTTGTTGTTGTTATAGCTTAAGCGCATACACGTTTATTTGTTTGTTGTGACTTGTGTGTGCGCGCGTGCACCGCAGTATTAAAGTCACCGTAGGAATATCATTGGTACTTGTTCTGCGCGGCGTAACAAGAAGAACCAGTTTTTCGTCACCAACAGCAACAACAGAATCATCGTCATGATCATCGTTATGATCATGGGTTGTAGTAACGTTGTAAACAAGCTGGCCATGTTCACATTACGAAATTACAATATGCACACAGAGATGAAGTTAGTTGTTGCATGAGAGTCAAGAAGAAAATCTGCACCGCACATTTTTGCGCGCCAAAATTTGCAAATCGCAAATCTGTAGTTAGTAAAACTACACCTACTACATTCTAAATGAAAAAAGATTTTAAGCAGGTGATAAGCGTTAAGCGGTCGGCTGCTGCCAACAGCTAACAGGTTCTCTCCACCAGCCATCATTATCACGTTGCAGCAAGTGGAGGTGGATGGTGATTATTATTTTTCTTAGTATTTTTTATTTAACCCAGACACCAACAAAAAATGTTAATACACAGTATAAAAAATTGTTGCCCTGAGATAGGCCAGGCCAAAGTTGCTGTACCATTTGAGGTACGATAGCTAGAGTAAGGGTTAACTCTTTTTATTGCATGCAGAGCAGCGGTATTATAAGCAGCAGGTTTCTGTGGCGTATGAGCAACCACAAAATTTTATTGCGTCGTTAGCACTTGACTCGTTAATATTGTTGCCACTGCTGCTACTGCTGCTGCTGGTGGTCAGAGCAACATTTCCTACATAAAATCGAATTGCTTCCCCGACATTAATACATGCATCGAAAAGAAATAAGTTAAACGAGCGACTAGCTACGAATTAACTCCATAGCACGCAGATTTATTATCAAGAAAAATCAAAAGTTCAAAACAAAACAAAACAAAACGAAACGAAAAAATTTAAATTCAACGAAAAACAAAGAATATTATTTGACCACTTGCTGCCAATTGAATATGAAAGTTGTTGCCCTTGTGTATACCGCAAGTTGTTGTTGTAAATGCAAGCAGCAATAATAATACTGTCCAACACCAGCAACACCAACAGCAGCAGCATGAATAGCATTTGTAGCCAGCCAGAGCAGTAAAAAACAACAGCTACTTGTAATATTTTCATTTCAACGCGATTTTACTCACGTCACGCATGTTGCATTTGTGGCAACTTGCTGCCTGATTGCTGTGACATTACCTGTATACTGCACATGTGCAACAGTGTAGCAGAAACAGCAACAGTTAGGGGCAAATAGAATTATTGACATTTGTGACTTTTTTATGTGACGACCTACGGTGTTAGGCTGTGTCTAATGATTTTTGTAAGTAAGTATGTTCTACTTATACTCAACCAATTTACATGCTTTGTTGATGCTCTTGTTTTATATGTAAGTACTTAACGAATTACGTAACTCTTAACAATTTAGTTATGTGGTTATCTAGGACTAGGCTCTCCATGGGCTGTTGTGCCATTAAAAGAAGAAAAAGAAAAAAGTTGTCTCGCTAATCTTGTTTGCTTCTACAAAATTATGATACCTTCTAAAAGATATCTCATACAAAATAATTTTTAAATATTTATTTTAAAATTGAATTATTTGCTTTTCACTACACGTATATGTAGCTTTAATTGATTTACCCCCAATACTTTATGACATACGTCACTACATTGTATTCAAAGAATGCGTTCAATTGAATGCATTCAATTTAATTATCATTGATTTCAAAATCACGACTGCCTTGAAATCACTTGAAATTACATAAAGGCAATTGAGGGCATAAGACGTCACGTGGTACTTTGACTCAATTAAAGGAAATTGGAGTCACATGAATATACTGTTTGAAAACAAAGTAACCGGAATCTCTTGGAGTCACATGAATATACTGAGAGTTTCAAAACAAAGTAACCGGAATCTCGAATTCACATTAAATCACTTTTAGTGAAATGGTACATGAAGTACCATGTGGTGTAGTGGTAGTGCGTTGGACTGCTACGCAAAGTGTGTTGGCAGGCAATGGCAAACATACAAAAGTACAAATTGTTACGAAAAGCTTTTCACTTCACCGTTCGGATTCGGCTTTAAACTGTAGGTCCCTTCCATTCATGTACAAATATAACAGGCACAACATGAGTGGATGCGAAAAGTTCGGCCTAGGCCCTCCATGGGCTGTTGTGCCATTAAAAGTAAAGTAAGTAAGTGCATGAAGTAATTTGGAGTCACATAAAGTCCTTTGGAATTTGAGCTAATTTCAGTTGCTTGAATTCATTTGAAGTTACATTCAGCTAGTTGGAGTCACTGGTAGTCACATTAAATCACTGAAAGTTTCAAGTCACTTAGAGCCAATCACTTGGAGTCACTTAAAATCACATGCAATCATTTGGAGTCAAATGGTACATGAAGTAATTTGGTGACACCGAATTGAAGCCACTTGGAGTCACATAATAGTTTGGAATTTGAAAACACTTTGAGCTTGGCACTTCTTCGAGTTACTTGGGGTTACTTGAAGTCAATTGGAATTTTAAATTGCATGGAGTCAATTGTAGTCACTTGGAGTGTATTGTAATTTGAGGACACTTGGGAAAAATTTGTGTTTTATTTTAAATTTTAATATAATTAGTAATAAAGTCCCTACAAACGCAGAAATAATAAGTTAATAATGCGTTTCAAATGTTAAAATCTTCTTGTACTTATTGGGCTTCTTAGAATAAGAAATTTCGCTACAAGGTAGAAATCAGTCCTGAGATTATCATCCTGAATCTCGACTTTGTACTGATATGAAAACTTGTTTTTGGAAATTTATTTTGAAATAGTTCATCACTGAAATCCCGGTAGCCTTGACTTCGATTCCCTCTTTCTTTCTCCCATCTATCAATTTTCCTTCCAATCAACACAATGCTCTGCTTTGATGGAGGTACACCCTGAGTGTTGAATGTGTGAAAAGAAAAAGAATGGGAAAATAAATATCCGTTTGAACCCCATTGAAAGCAATTCCCGTGGTTACCCCAAACCAATTTTTATGATTGCTGTCCTGTGTCCTATTTATGGGTTGGTTTGGCAGACTCCGAAATAGTACCTGATGCTTTTAAAAGACGGATAGATCGAAACTTTTTCAGAGAGGTCGCTTTAGAACTATAATATTTAGAGGACGGCGTGGCATTTTGTTGTAACCAGATGAATTCATTTGTCATTCCCGTTAAAACAAGTAAATAGTCCTTCATGTAGATCTTCATAATTAGAGCTATTCTTTGAAAATTTCCCTCATATGAATGGGAGTTGGGCGTTTCACATGTTTTCACCATTACGCAAAGTAAACATCTTTGAACATTAAATCTAAGGTCCTACTAATGTCGTAAAGGCCGGGATAATAGGACAATCTATTCTTCAACTAAACTATTCAAAAATGGCATTTGAGCAAACAGACTTTTATATAAATTGCCTCTATTGCCGTAAATTCTGTCATCACACACTCGTTCCAAACGAAATTACTCCGCACCTTGGCCTTAAAATCCCCGGTGTTTTCAAATCTATATCGGGACACTGAATACCATTGCATATATATTTTATTTTATGTTTGCAACCTTTTCAAATTTCATTTATTATAACGATTATGCGATATATCGATGGTGTCGCATAAATTTTCTCATATAAAAAAATGAATTTTTACGTAAGACAGCCGCATTGAAATTGGAATAAAACTTAAACTTAAATTGATATCACATAACCAATATTTAACGGTTAAATGCTTCATCATATAACGCAGTGATTATTAATAATTTCGTAATTGTTTAACCAAATCGCTGTCAACGCTTCACAAAACGCTTACAATAAAAACATTTATTTATTCTTACAAAAAAATTGATTCGTTTCTCGATAGCACAAACAAAATGTGTGCACCTCGTATCAATTTCTGATTTACGTAATTCATTAATACTAATCGCAAGTTCTCCCTGCCTCTTTAACGCCTTTCCAGCCACGCATTCACTCGCTCGCCGTTCTCAATTATGGTATTTGTGTGGGGGGCTCTAATTTATTCTAAACACATTTTGATCACAGTTACTCAATTAATTCAATTGCTATTTTTGTCTAGTTGAAGTCGTGTTCTATGCCCACATACTCAGAGTCCAAACAAAGCTGCTGCTGCTGCTGTTGCTTGCGCGTACGTGTCTTGCCACTTGCCACAAGCACCACATATACTTGCACACATGCACACACACTCATTGCATGCGCATACACATATTGTTAGTTTTGCTAATTTGTTTAAATTCAATTTTTTTGGCCTGTTACTTAGCTTTTCACATTTTGGCTTTAGTTTTTGCTTTTTTAACCACATATTTTGTCTCTTGCTTTGAACGCCTGCGCCCCTGTTTCTTGATCTGTGCACATAAATATGTAAGTATGAACATAAGTATGCAGTAAGTAAAACACCTGCTACAATGGATTAAATCGCATGCGATATATTATTTTTATTGCAAATTGACAGGCAAAAAGAAGTAAGTAGACCGTTGAAGCTTGAAAAAAAGAAACATCAAGCACTGAGCGCGATTTTGGAGCGCGATTTTTAGAGTTGGTTTTTTTTATATTTGTTTTCGTTTCTTTTTTATTTGATGTGTAGGTGATTTGTTTTGATTTTGATTTTGTTGTTGTTGTTGTTGTTGTTGTTGTTGTTGTTGTTGTTGTTGTGCAACGTAATGCCCACGCGAGTTGACAGGAACTTGCTGTCATGCTGACATTATATCTGCTGTACCCGTGCAGATAGACATTGCGGCAGCATGCTGAGTTTCAGCTCCATATTTTGTATGTCTTGCAATTTAATTTATTGCATTTTTAGGTTATTCGAAATTACAGATCGTATACTAGAAAAATTAATATCACTATGACATATTAATTATAATATCTAATGTATTTATTGCTTAGTTTACAAAAAGTGGCAAATTGTTACTTTTACTATTAATATAATATAATTGACCCAAAACGTGCTAGCCTCATGTAGCTTGACAGCTTTAGATTTATTTGTAAATATTCAACAAATCATCAATATCTTTCAAAGTTAAACGAAAGTTCTGGGCACACAAAATCAGAAAAGCAATTCTACACCCAGAGGCGTATGCAGAAATACCTTCATATCTAAAGGTTTATGTAAAAATCAAATAGCAAATTGTCTAAATAGAAATTTGCAGTATAAAATATATTTAAAAATATATTTAAGAGAGTTCCTAAATTAGAGAAATTGGTTTAGCATCAAAGATGACATTTCATTTAATTCCAAGTGGATAATGATATGTCTGTGCTACAGATACTAAGGGATTCATTTTCTTGGTCTACCCATTGATTTGTTGCATGCATTGAGTCTTTTTAATTTGAATGAAAATTACCATTTCATACCAATTAGAAATGCCACAATGAAAACTTTTACTTAGGCCATGTTTACACCTAAAAGTAGAGATTTGCCGAAGCGTCAAAATATTGATAGGATTATCGGTAGGTACAAAAAAAACTTTGTAGCTATTTCCAGCTGACATTATTGTTGGCGTTAATGCTGGATCCTAGGTTAACGAAATATTTGACGACTTCAAAACTATAACTGTCAACAGTGAAATTTTGTCCGTCACGCCGTGATTCTTTGTTTGTTGACATAAGGTATTTCGTTTTGTCCTCGTTCACCACTAGACCCACTCGACGAGACTCCCTTTCCAGGTTGGTGAATGCTGCACTGAGTGCTCGCGCGTTGGTGCCAATGATGTCAATACCTATTATCAGCGTATGCTAGCAGCATGACACTCTTGTAGAAAATAGTACCAGAGATGTCTATTTTCGCAGCTTGAAATATTTTCCCCAGCATAAGGTTAAATAAGCCTCATGATAAAGAGTCACCTCGTCTGAAACATCTTTTGGTATGAAATGGCGTGGAGAAGTCTATCCAAATTTCGAATGAGCTGGTGGTGCCTGTCAGTCTCATTTCGCCGAATGAGCTTTACAGAGATACCAAAATCAAACATTGCGGAGTGCAAGTGATACTTAATCGTGCTGTCGAAGGCGGCTTTATAATCGATGAATATATGGTGGGTGCCGGTTTGTTTCTCTCTGGTCTTTTCCAGGATTTGGCGTAGTGCAAATATCTGGTGGATGGTGGATTTACCAGGCCTGAAGCCACACTGATAAAGTCCAATCAGTTTGTTGATGATGGGCTTCAGTCTTTCACACAGTACGCTTGGATTGGGTAAAGTACGCTGAGGTTCCAATCAACATATAATTCCTAGAATATATGATATAATTTCTTTAAAATAAAACGATCGTGTGATTGTCATCACTCAAATCAACTATGAAATCAATTCAATGGAAGTTCAAAGTATGTAACTGAAATTCGAAACTATGAAATATTCAAATAAGCTTAATGAATTATTTAGGATGGGAGGGACACCTTCTCGACTCCCCCCCAATTGGTTTTCAACACATTTTAATACAAAATAAATTTCTCAATTGCACTCGAACACTTGCCTCAAAAATCATTAAGAACATTGATCTATAAAAATACAACAAAATATGACAAGAAAATCTTCCCCTTACCTTTTTAACAATTGAAAGAAATATTTATGTATAATAAATTTCTAAAACCGACAAGAAAAAAAACGCAGCAGGAGAGATATTTTAATTTTCCAATGTGGATTTCCCCGTAAAAACAACAGCAACAGAAACAAAACAAAACAAAACAAAAATCTTAATGTTTTGCTTATAATTTTTTATGTTTTATTTATTTTCTTTTTCATTCAGAAAACAGAAGAAATTTTCATCGCAAACTTTAAGCCTGTGGCAGCAATGGCAACAACAACGGCAACAGCAACGATACTCAACATACACAAGTGAATACCATACAGCAAGCGACGACAACAACACGACACGCGAGCTATTTTTAGTAGCGAGCGAATGAGCTAGGGATTTTCCCAGCGAGCGAACAGCGCGTTTGACATTTGCACAAAGCCCACAGCCGCAGGCAGGTTCCCCCCAAAATGAACCCATCATACATACTACACGTACATACATCTGTGCGTACATGTGAATGCTTACTGGTTGTATGGATGTATTGTATATACTATGTTGGAGCTTGTTGTCCCCTTTGCCATATTTGGTAGATTATTTCATGCATTTCTTTTCATCGTTTCTTTTCATCGTTTCTTTTCATATTGTAGTTAAATGCAACATATGGTGGATTAAGCGCGTGCTAGCGAGTGAACGCTAACGCAAACTAAGGAACGTAAGTTACGCACGCTCAGCTATAGCTGGAAATGTCAAATGTGCAGGATGGCAGGAAGGCAGGCACAGCACTGACATTTGACAGTTGCACCTCACATTAAATACGAGTACTGCATGTACGAACGATGGAGCTGAGCTGGTGGTGCTTGGCGGTTTTTTTTGGTTTGTTTTTGATTGGGGGAAAAAATCAGTTCTTTAAGTTTATTTTTGCATAGAAATTGTAGAGAGTGTTGTTTTTGTTGTTCTTGGTTATGTATGACAACATTAGATGCACATTTGATAAGAAATAGCTATAACAATTGTTGTTGTTCTTGTTATTGTTGCTGCAGCTATAGTTGCCAGAGTAGCAGTTGCGGTGGCAGTTGCAGTTGCAGTTGCACTTAGACTTACTTGTCAATCAAATATGGTAATATTTTTTTGACATCTACACTAAAACTTTGACTATAATATTCTGTTCTGTGTGTGTGTGTATTTATGTGTGGCATGTGACATTTAAATTCAAGACAAAATTAGACGATATTCTGTTGTGGCAGCAGCAACATGTTTTGGTTTATTTTTAAATTAATTAAGCGATTTATTTGGAGTATATCTGAGCTTAAGTTTTGAATAATGAGACATTACATTTGACATTTCATTTGACAGTAAGGTAAAATCATTTGTGGTAAAATAAATTATTTACTATTTTACAGGGTGCGGCGGGTTTCATCTGAATTCACATATTTATTCACTCACCAAATTCGTCGAGAGTTGGAAGTATCTGATGGCAATGTCGAAAGTGTTGCCAAGCGAAAATAACATGAGAAACGTTTGGACAGTGTTAGAACAATACAGTTTGTGCAGCAATTGCAGGGCATTATTGCCGAAGACCCTTAAACGTTCATAAGGGCCATGTCGAAAAACTTTGAAGTTTCTGAACGCACAATCAGTCGCATTGTTCACAATTTCATCCGGTACACATCCTACGTGAAGTGTAGAGGAAAACGATTAATCCGGGCACAACTAATTTTAAATAAGTTAAAACATCTTGAAATCCCTGATATGCTTTGGTTTTATTCTGACGAAGTAAATTTTGACCAGGACCCCAAAATAAACCGCCGAAATTATAGGTGACTATGTTCGCAACCTTTAGATGTTCCCCATGTAATGCACACAAAGTTTCCAGCAACTGTCATGGTTTCGGAAGTGGTGAGCATGGATTTCGGGTGAATGTTGTTGCAATTGTTTGGGAAACCCTGGATCGATATCGCAATCTGTGTGATCACACAACCCCAAAAATGTGGTACCTAGCTACCCGGATCTTAACCCTTCGGCTTAGTAGGTATGAGGCGTTGTTGAACGGAAGACCAATAAACATCACTAAAATTTACAAAATATCCTACCTAAACTAAGACTTAAACGAAGGCAAAAATCAGATTAACATTCAGACCTAATTATAAGGAAAACTTAGAACAAAAATCAGACAAAAAAAGTTGTAGACTAAAATTGGACCAAATCAAAAATTTAGAACAACTTTTACTTTACTTAACTTTTAATGGCACAACAGCTCATGGAGGGCTTAGGGCGAGCTTTTAGCATCCTCTCATGTTGTGCGTGTTATATTTGCACATGAATGGAAGGGACCTACAGTTTAATTCCGAATCCGAATGGCGAAGAGAAAAAGCTTTTCATAGGCAATTTTTACTCTTTTAGGTTTGCCATTGCCTGCCAAGAGGTGGTGCCGTGTAGAAAAATTATGTTTTCTACTTTTTGATTTGCCTTTGCCGAGATTCGAACCCCGGCCACTCTGCGTAGCAGTCCAAAGCACTACCACTACGCCACAGCGACTACAATTTAGACCAAAGCACACATTAAAGTCAACGAAAACTTTAACCAGATCTTAAACCAAATGCCAAATCGAAAGTCAGATCGAAGCGATGCAAATTTTGAGAAATATTCAAAACAAAATGAGGATCGGCAGTGGGATCAGTAAACAGAATTCAAATCTTAACCAACATTCAGAACAAAGTTTTCATTATCAAAGTCAAATCAAAGACCAGGATAGAACTCAGACCAAAAAGAAACCAATTTCAGATCAAAATTCATACCAAAACCTCAGATCAAAACTCTGACTAAATGCGGAACAAAATTTAGACAAAAGTCAAACCAAAATTGAGACCAATTGACAAATTAAAAGTCATACCAAAATACGAACCATAACTCAAATATATAAAATACCAAAGTTCAGTCAAAAACACGGTGTAAATCTCAACATTTCAGAGAGAAAACAAAACTCAGATGAGAAATGAAACTAAATATTAAGTATAAAATCAGATCAGACTAGAACTCAGACCAAATGTTAAGCCCAGAGGAAACCAAAATTCGAACTAACATTCTTACAATCTGAGCAAAATTTAAACCTAACATCAGATAAAAATTCATTAAAAGCAGACCAAAATTCAAAATAAATTTCAAATCGAAAGACGGACTAAAATCCAGACTAAAGCTGATTCAGATCAGACAAACAGTAAAAAACTCAGGCTAAAAGCGAACCAAATTTACATTAAGAATCACGATGAATCACACCTGAACTAAGTTAAAAGGAAAACCAAAAATCAAACCAATGTCGGGCTTAATAAAATTCAAAAATCAACCCAAAATAAAAAATACAGACATAAGTCAATCACCTGAATCCTAGAAATCCACTTGTTCCAAATGATCCTGATCTTCTTCTTTTTCAGAATCGAACAACTTGGGATAAGTTCGAACATGAAGAACATGAAAAGGAGTTAAATAGTATAGAGTCATAGTATATGGTAAGGTGGAGGTTTATTGAGTAGAATTTATATGTATGAAAGTTTGACTTCATGGCGGTCGTTGTCATGGTCCACGTCATCATTGGAGTGATAGATAAAGAGCAACTACTAATCAAAAACATTAATTTGTAAAATATAATAGTTCAAGAAGCCGAACAGCCTTTTCTTTACCTACATTAGTAAAACCGCAATCTTCATGAGAATGAAAAAATTTAAGAAAATCTAATTGCATTAAAGAAAAGATAAAATTAATTATCAAATCACATGCAGCATGACATTGGGGCGGCTTTATTGCATGATTATCACTGATGACAGGAAGTCAAAATCACAAAGACACATAAAAGGGCAAAGGGCAAATGAATAGGTACATGGGCCTAATTTGAAGGCGCCTAATGAAGATTTCTTTAAAATGGTAACAAAAGAATAGAACCTAATAGTTTATCAAAAATCAAAAGATAAAAAGAAATAATAATAAGCGACAAGAAAGAAGCCCTCCATATAATTTTATAAAATACATACACAAGTCACAACTCCACAAATTTGTGATAAATTCTGATGGCACAGCACAAATTATCTATGTATAGTTTCCTACTATGAGTGTTTTTGTGGTAATCCACACATACACACACATGTTGAGATACTACAAACAGAGGCGCATTAAATCACGCGACCCATTAATAAAATAGGATTTCTTTAATTTACAATATTTGTGTCTGTACTTTTTCTTCTCAAATAAATTTGTAGGCTAGCGTGTGGTGAAGTAACCATAAAGCCGGCAGTTGTATGAAAGTTTCGCATTCACTAGCAGTTAATTAAAGTCTTAGCGACACTGTGTTCCAGAGTTGTCATAATTCTTTCAGAAAATTATTTGTTAAGTTGATTAAGGGTGACAAGGTTAAGCTGGAATTGCTTTTCAATGCATTCCGCATGTGCCCTTGCACTGTATGCATTATTTACTTCGTACTACCCATTCAAATTTTAGGAAGTCTGAAAATTCTCTAATTTAAATGCAATGGAATGATATCACAATTAATAATTCCACCTGGAATGCACTATCTAGTTTCTTCTGTTTGGTTTTGCCCGTGAAATTAGTGTTGTCAAAGTTATTTATGGTAAGTATACCGTAATATTCTTATTAAGTCATGAGAATCATTTTGTTATCAATTTGTCGCCCATGCGATATTAGCAGACTACCATTGCCGAAGGTTCTTTTTTCCAGAGTCCCGATTTCCTCAAACTTCAATGTATTCATGGTTGCCGTTTGTTCGTGGAAGAGGCTTATAACCAGAGTTTCCGAATTCACGCATATTTAAGTAAGAATACTCACCAAAAAAATTCAAGCCTTACTTGCTGACTCGTCTCTATTTTATAAGTAAAAGTTACTAATTGTTTCTTATATTACTTTTGCCGACTATATACTACTATTATTTTCCTCAATTATTTCCTACTACTACTTTTTTAATTTTACTTCCCAGTATTCAGCGATCCCTGCCACTCTTTGTGCCTTCACTATCACAAGGAATGGGGAACTTATGGCAAACATTACATTAAAAAATTTGGAGAAACTATCTGAAGTATGCATAAATGAGCTAATAAACTTACCAAACTCATAAGCAAGATTTTAAATCTCTCGCATGGCTGAAAACCACATCCAACAACAATCAACTGAGGATGTGGTATCAAACTGGTCCGCAAGAGCTGCTTGGATGCATGGTCCCAACTACCACTTTAACTAATCACCCAATGGCTTAAAGATGTGGTGCACTTTTCCTGCAAAGACAAAGACGACAGATGTCCAGAGAAATACTCCAACTACTGTGAATAAGTTTTTTTTTGCAGGAAAACATATTATTTTCTACAAGATAATTGGACCTTATAAGTCTGACTTTAAGATTAATACCCCATTGACTAAGTAGAAAAATATGCCAATTGATATCAAATGAAGGTTCAAATAAAACCGACTCCTCACCATTGAACCCCTTCAATCTTACAATGACGAAAATTATGTAGACAATGTGAAATGCCTGATGTCAATCAGTGAAGATTTGATGCATTTTGGTCACGTCAGGTCGCTGAGATAAATATTTAGAAAATATTTTCTCATATCTAGTCTCTACATTTCAAAAATCTACATATTGGTTATCAAATTCTAAAATCAAGAATGACAAGTCTTGAGAAATTTATGCTCAAAGTCAAAACTATTGGAATTTATTTTGACCTGATTTCGCCTAATAAGAATTTGAGTCTTGAAATTGAAATTTCCTAATTTACTAGTTCAAAATTTCTAGAGATCCATAAATTGTGAAACATGAAAAATTGTGTAGATTTCCTGACTTTATTTACTCTTGTTGCATTCTTGGTTTTAAGCTTCGAAAAACATTGACCGAAAGACAAAAATTATTGACCGCGGATGACTAATTCCGGCTTGTGTGTTCACTGCTACAAATTGCAGAATTTTTTTCTAATCAATAGAAACTTAATGCAATCATTGATACCTATTTTTCGAATTCATGATTCTAGGGTACAGGTGTTTTCAATATTTTTTAATAGATATTTTTCCGATTTGTCTGAAACAAATTTTAAAATTCAATTCCGAAACTAATTTCAATGCCTTTTTGATAATATTACTTCATATTACTTTTTATTTAATACATAATTCTGCTATTGTCATGAAAACTTTTATCTCTCATCTCCACGATTTATTTTTCCAGAATTTCACTCTGAAACCATAAAAGAAACTAATTAAATTGCTCTGAAGTAGTAATTATTCTTCTTTGCCGGAAAAAAAAAATGTTATGTACATCATAAAAGAAACATGAATTTTAGAATGCTTTTGGCTTAGCACGCGTCGCTACTGCAAATAAAAGTAAAAATTAAGAAATTTAAGTTTTTTATGATTAAAAAACAAACAAAAAAGAAAAAACTGAAAAACAAAACCATAGCTAAAATATTTCGAGGGAAAGAAATTACATTAAATTATGGTGTTAAATTTTTAAGTTAAACCAGAAACAAAAACAGCTGTGCTTTGTAAATGAAAAATTAATTTCATTGAAATTGGAACAAGTTCATTAAATGTTTTCATTAATTTTGATTTAATTTTTTTTGTTTGTTTTATAGTGGAAATGAAGGAGAATTTTTAAAAGTTTTTTAAGTGTATGCAAACATTATGTTAATGTTTCCAACAATTATAAATTTGTCAACAGATTTATTTCCTCATGTATGGTAGAATATTTGAACAAAATTTCTAAAATAGAAAGTATTGTTGAAAAATCTTGCACTTGCAATAATTTTTTTGGTTTGAAAATTTCATTCTGGAGATGAGTTCGGAAATAGAAAGAAGCATAGAATCTTTAAAAATTTATACTGATTTGAAAGGCAATAAGGTGTGAAACCTTAGATATCACTTTTGATATGCTTCCTGTACTAAATAACGCCGTGGGCTGCGGTTACGCAATGAGAGAGAACCGGCAGAGCGGCAAGCAGTAGAGAGGTAATAAAGTATTCACACAACTATCGCTTGCCGCTCTCCCGCTTATCGCATGCCGCTCATTGCCTGACAGTAGCTTCAGAAGTAGTAAAAAAGTGGTGAAAAGAATTTAAAAAAAAAGGAAATAAATGACGATGCCAGGGAGACGGGAGCGACAAAAGGTCATAAGGTTTCCATTGAAAAAATATTAATAGTATTATCAATAAGTCTCCAAGTTTATCTTGATTGGAGAACACTTTAAATTTGTAATTCAACTTTTAAAATTGAAATGGAATGAAGTTTCGAGAAACGAACCGAGATTGGTTAGTAGCTTCGAATTCCAATTTAAATGATCTTTATATCAGAAAGAAATTTTTCATTCTTATTGACAATAATATGAAAATTGTTATCGGTAATCTTTTCATCATTGTTTCCGTTTTTCCGTTTTTTACACTCTTAACAAATAACTGAAATCTAACTACTTACTAACAGCTTCTAATGCACCATCTAGTGGTTATAAAAAATTAGCAAAGAAATTTTTGACTTTATTATCTTCGAAATCAGTCTAAATTTACAAAGATCCGATAATCATTTTTTTTTTTATTATTAATTTTCAAACTCACTGTCAAAACGAAAATTTCAAACCAGTGAACAAATCCTTAACTTTGCTAACGGCAAAATACTGTAAATGTAAAATTGTTCAGGAAAACTGAAGTCGAAGAATACGAAGTCGAAACTCATGCCAAGAAATGTGGGATAAAGGAAAATTAACTTACTTACAATGAACGCTTTGCTATTACTTAAGTAAGTGCAATTTTGTAGGAAACATTTCGGCGAAACTGCTCAAGTATGGTTAAAGCGTGTGGCACCACTGGAAAACGAATGTACATAGTGAAGATGAAGAACTATTTTTTCATATCTCATACGAGGGTAGATCAATAAGTACCCGTGTGTGAAGACAGGTGGCGTTGCTGAGGGAAGTTGGCATTACCGTCGTGTACTGCCATCTGTTGCCCGATACCACACAATTTTAAACTGATGGATAGGTTAGTTTTTATTTGGCAGCCATTTGTATCACACGTGTTTCGTGTTTCGCGATAAAATGGAAAAATAACAATATCAATCCGTAATTCGCTTTTTATTTTTGGATGGGAAAACATGCGAAGAAATAAAAGCGAAGTTGGATGCTGTCTATGGGGACCCTTCACCATCTATGACAATTTAAATGTTGTCGTACATCTGTTTTTGATGAGGAGCGTCCAGGCCGCCAGGCAGACGTGGTTACCGAGGAAAGCGTTGAAAAGTTCCACGACATGATTCTCCCTGATCGCCGAACGAAAGTGCGCGAAGTAGCAGAGGCCGTAGGAGTATCGTACGGAACGGTAATTAATATTTTACATGATGGGTTAAGCATGAGAAAGGTGTCGGCCCGATGGGTGCCACGATTGCTTACGGTCAACAACAAACGGATATGGAATTGTCGTGGCCAAATTGCATAAATTGAACTACGAATTGCTGCCGCACCCACCATACTCGCCCGACTTGAAAACGTGGCTCGGGGGAAAAAATTCAGCTCAAACGAGGAGGAAGAGTTTGACAAATCGTATTTTTTGGAGGGGTTAAAGAAATGGCAGAAACGTTGGGAAAAGTGTTTTGTACTAAAAAGAGATTACGTTGAAAATAGCGAAAAAATTTTGCGAAAAACTTGCCTCTTCATTCGTAACACGGGTACTTATTTATCTACCTTCGTACATATTCCTTACATACTACAAAATAAACGATTACTTTTTAATTATTTGTATTAGTTTTATGAACTCAAGCAGCAGTCATGCCTAAAAGTATGTTATACTTTATTTTTGTTTGTCCTTCTGAGCGGTGAAGTTTAATTTGATTAAACTTTTTCTAACATTTTCACTTAATTTCTCTAAAACAAAGATGAACAGAACTTAAAAACACCTAAATTACCATAATTGGATTTTCTTTAAACATAAATCGCTAGGAATTACGACACTGCAAATACTAAGAAATCCTTACCTAAGCATAAAATCCAAAAATAGAAACATTCTACCGAAAAAAATATTTACTTCACAGTTGAAGACAAAAAGCCAACTGAAATATAATTCATCATTTGACATGCACTTGTCCATCCCTGTATAATATTTAGATACAGTTCCTTCATTCAGTTATTATCCTTGGCTATTAACTCAA
Source organism: Palloptera scutellata (assembly GCA_958295655.1). Taxonomy (NCBI): domain Eukaryota; kingdom Metazoa; phylum Arthropoda; class Insecta; order Diptera; family Pallopteridae; genus Palloptera; species Palloptera scutellata. Next base: position 39,677,960 of record OY282449.1, on the reverse strand, counting down.
ATGTCTTTCGGCATGATTGATGTACTCAAATGACTTAACAATTTCACTATACTCTTCACACAAATAAATACACACAATAAAGTTGTGCGAAACCAAAAGAAAATATCACCAAAAAAAGAAAAAAAGCGAAAAGGAAAAAATCATTGCAAATAAATGGAATTATGAGAATTATGATAGACGAGCAGGACATGAATAACTGCATTACTGCTACTCGTCTCGTTGTAATGAATTGTGTTCTTTTGCTGGTGCTGCTGCTGCTCCCACAACTGTGTCCTTTTCGTCTTCTTATTTCACTAATTAAACACGAATTTATTATTTGCGCTATATTCTTTTCGATTTCCCTACTTACTTCCTTACTTATCTCTAAATGTTTTTTGTCCAATCATTGTAAATAAAACTTTTGCTCATTAATTCGTTCATCCTACTTCTTTGGAGTTCGAGTGACCGCTTGCAGATCATCTTTCTCTCTTCTACCCTCGTTTTTACTTAAAGTATTCACTTAATGCGTTAGCAAATTGTATTTGGCATTTTGGCATTTGGGTGTGTATATATCAGGGTATTTCTGAAGTTGATATCCTTCCCATCTCTATACTCATACATACATACAGATTTATGAATTATTCATGTGAGTGTGTGGTGGTGGGAGTGGCATGAAAATGCTTTAATCATCAGTCAATAAGCCAAACTAATTTCATATATTTTATGCTTAAATAGTTTTTCAGGATTTCTTTCGTACTCGGGCAGTAGACAAGTGCGGCCGCATGGTTCGTGCACTGCTGTTGTGATAGAAAAATCTTATGAAATTAAGTGATTTTGTGGGTGTTGTCAATGGCATTATTTAAGTAATTTAAAGCAGTCTCATTTTCAAGGTAAATAATAAATTAGAGGAGTTTTTTGTTTTGTTATAATCAATTTCTAAAGATTAAAGACACTTTGATGAAAATATCTCCAGATCAATGCAAAAACTTTATTGAATTTGTAGCGAGACATCACGATAGTACGGCATGGAAAGATGTTTGAGTTTAGTAAAAACGTATCCTCCATTATTACTATAAAAGGGATTGTAAAAATTCTCTTGGCCGCTAAGTTGGCATCACTGTCTTCTACGCTGAGCGCGATCTGTTATTTAGTTTCTTTTCAAGTTTTTCAAAAGCATTTTCGTCAACATTTTAGTTTTTTGAGTTATGACAGTCTTGCAGCAAACGAGTATTGTGTGAAATATTTTTTGTTATTTCTAAAGATATTTTCTTTTAGTGTTTATTTAAATGATTAAAAGTTCAATCTAGACAATTATTAGTATTTTTTTTGATCACTTAAAATTTATATATTTCTTAGACTAACATTATCACTGAGGAGAAATCTCTATGTTTAATTTTATTTAATTAGTTTTTTTTTTAGTGTACTCTAATATGAATAACTTTTAATTTTCATAAATCTATTATAAATCTATTTTCTACGAGTTTAAATCTTAAAAGATCTTTATTTACTATAACATTAAAACTTCTTCTCCTTCAAAATATGCTAAAGCTACAATATGTTTAGGTAGCAAATTCTTAAAACATTTCTCATTTCATTCAAAGTTGACAAAATCATTAATTACGTGCCAATTTGCATATACACACACACAAATATACACACATACACACATATTACTATAAAGTTACACCCTGTTTACAATTCATAATCCTTTCTCAAAAACGCAATTATAAAGTGCTACACTTTTCGACAACAGGGCTGCTTCATTTGAAGAAATGATTAATTAGGCGGCAGCTAATAGGGCAAACCGCCCTAAAATAATTCCTTGATCAAAGCGTAGAATTTTTATTTAATATAGTATTTTCGATCGATAAGGTCACTTTGGCGTAGTTGATAGTGCGTTGGCCTGTAAAGCAGAGTGTCTGGAGTGCAAATATCGGCACAGGCAAAAAGTAGAAAAAAAAAATTTTCTACATGACACCACCTCTTGGCCAGCAATGGTAAACCTACGAGAGTAAAAATTGCCTGTCAAAAGCTTTTTACTTTGCCGTTCGGATTCTGTATAAAACTGTAAGTCATTTCCATTCATGTAAAAATATATAACGGCCTGTTGTGCCATTGAAAGAAGAAGTATTTTCGATAAAGTTGGTTTAAAATTTATTTAAAAAATATTTTTACTAGAACTTTCAACCGAGCGAGATAGCCAAATATATACATATTTTTTTTGTTAATGTTAATGTAGGTTGTTTTATATTAAGTAAGACTTTGTTCATAATTTAAAATTTTTTATTCATTCTTCCAAATCTATTTCGTCCCCTTCAAAGTAATCCCCCCCGGCCCCAATACACTTGTGCCAACGTTTTTTCCAATTCTTGAAACAGTTGTTAAAGTCAATTTCCGGAATAGCCTTCAATGCGCTTAGCGATTCATGTTTAATGTCTTCAATTGACTCAAAACGGTCAAACGGTCCACGAAGCGGTTTTTTGAGTTTAGAAAATAGCCAAAAGTCACACGGTGCTAAGTCAGGCGGCGAATAGGGTGGTTGCGGAACGATATCAGTCGAATTTTTGGCAAAATGGTCTCGTAAAACCAATGCAGTGATTTTGGAACCAATCGTGCATTCACTATTCTTAGGCCCAAATGATGTTTTAAAATGGTTTTCACTGATCCTTTCGATATTCCAACGATGCCAGTAAGGTCTCTGACTGTTAATCGCCGATTCTCGAGCACCAATTCCTTGATTTTATTGACGTGTTGATCATCAGTTGATGTTGATGGCCGTCCTGGACGTGGTTCGTCGTCAACGCGTTCTCGACCATCTTTGAACAATTTGTACCAATCAAAAACACTTGCTCTTGCTCGCGACATACAATTATCACCGAAGGCCTTTTGCAACGTTCTGAACGTTTCGGCATCAGAAATTTGATTCCGCACACAAAATATAATGGAACTTCTTTGTTGAATAATTTTACTCATTGTGAAAATCGCCGAATGCACTTTTTGTACTTCAGAAAGACAAGCGTATACTAAACACTAATTATTATTTTGATGTGACATTTGACATAGATGTTATACCAACCTTAAAAAAATAATATTTTGATGAATGGGTTTCCGCGCGAAATTTAAATTAAAATGTCTTACTAACTTTTGCCCACAGTAGTATGTATGTATTTAGTATTTGCAGCCCGCAAAGCGAGCAGCACATTAACACTGAAGACCTCATTGTACCTCATCCTAAAGAGAGGGCTACCTTCGAATTAGTTAGACTATTGAATCTGTCCGATGTCTTAGAATTTTAGGTAATAAGACTGTTTCCATGCATTATCGAATGTACTTAAAGAATGCCTGAATCTCAATTTAAGTCACATGGCAAACTTGCTTTATCACTCCGTGCCCCGCATCTATGTAGGCTTGCTCTGTACCATCTTTTGAAGAGTATTTTTAAAATAATTAATTTAATTTTTTTGACGAGATACAAATTCTGTATATATGTCAAAGTATTCTAAGTGCTTGGACTCTTAAAATAGCTAAACTTTACGATGGAAACGTTAAATCGCATCTAGCTGCACTAGGGTGGTCATGTAATACATTTCCTACGCCCTCTTCGTTTTAATGGCACAACAACCCATGGAAATCTTGGACAGAGCTTTCGCATCTAGTAATGTCGTGCCAGCCTCGTATGCTTGTAAACGAAGGGAAAGGGACCTGCAACTTATGAAATTTACATTTCGAGGTTTGCAAGCCACACTATCTACTTATCACAAGTAAGTTATCTTTATCTTTATCGCTAGTGATTGATATGGTAAAAGACCGACTCTTAATCTTAGTTTAATGATTCAAATACAAATTTATTGATATAAATTTTATTGATTTTGAATTTGAATGCAATCTATTCAATATTTATGTAGAAAATGTGATAAAATAGAATAGATTCATTTGAAAATTACAAGCGTTATGATTTAAGTCAAATATGTTTTCAATCAATATTATTGATATAGAAGCAATAAACTATTTCATAAATTTAGTTCAACAATTCTGTCGCCCTTTCCCCAAGGCGCTCTAAACACACTTTAAAACGACCGTTTCAATTCATTCTCAGCATAAAATCAACAATTCACATGCTAATGCCGGCAATTAATCACAGGCACACATATTCACAAAAGGATTTGCGGAGAGGTATACGAAAAGGATGGATACTTACTTATAAATAATTACTATAAAATGCGCAGAAAAGTAAAACGCTAACGCGAAAGCAATCCATCAAAAAACTCATTCAAAAACAAAGAGCAAACAGAAAAATAACAATATGGCGTTAAAATTTACGCGTTGTTAACTTTTGATGAAAGAGTTAAGGGTGCGGGGGAGGGCAGGGCAAACACTTACCACAGCATTGCGGTAAATGTTGGTTGGAGGCGTCGCTTCGTCATTGCTTTGGTCAAGTAAGCGGAAACTTTTCCAAGCTTTTAAAAACGGATTAAATATTCACACAACTTTTGAAGTTGATTGAATAAGTGTCAGAGGGCAAAGCAACAATAGAAACGCGTGTGGCCATATGAAAATTGCATAAATGTCATTGTTATGAAATTTCATTTAATCTTTAACAAATATTCGCAGTCAAGAAAATATTTTTAACAAATTTTATAACTTACATATTAAATTAAGTCACGTCATTGGCAAGCGAGTAAATGACATAAATTTTTGCCAGAAATACAAACTAACAAACTGGAAAAATTAAAATAAAACACAAAAATATGACAGTCACAATTTGACTGAAGTGGAATTGACAAGTGCAAAGATTTTACAAATGTAAACATGTGTACGCTTTATGTGCGGTGAAAAAATTAATATTTTCCAAGCATTTTCACGTCCTTTGATGTAAAAAATACAGAAAAAAATATATATATTAACACTGTGCGACAAGTTGACACCTTGCAAAATCATATGTCGAGGGAAGAACTTTTTAAGGGTAATTTGGGGTCGCTGATTCGGACCTTGGTCTCGGATAACGTTTTTAAACTTCAGTCACCTCAAGTATTTTTCAACACGGAATATCTTCTTTGAAGGTTATTTGCAATTTTTACTAACGGGTAATACCAGAGATTAGTGAAACAAATTACTCTGTGACTTTCAAGGGTTAATATCTTTAAAAGAAAATGCACTTAGTTGATTTCGACTTTCAGTGACCCCAACTAATTTTTGATAAGGATTTTTTGCCCCCTATGACCCTATGATGAATTTCGCGATCGTTTATCGATTATCTACTTATATCAGCTAATGGCTTTATGCAAGTCATTAAAGGTGAGTTAGAGGAATGTTGCTTAGACAATTTTTTAGGGAAAATAGTTTATATTATTATATTATAAATATTATGGGTTTTGTTCTTCTGCAGCGAGGATCCTAGACGTGATACAGAATATCTGCGGAAACAGTCAGAATGAGCGATCCTTAACAAGTTACTCATTCACCATGTGATTATGACAGAAGGCAAATTGTCACCCAGTGTGATTATTGTCAAAACAAACTGAAGAAACTTGTCGCAAATACTTAATGCAGAAAATGATTTTTAACGTTTGTGTATATGTAAGTAGAAACGCAAAAAGATCAGTTCAACAATGTACACCGTGTAGGCGCTACAATCCTACAAATAATAATACATACATAATGAAAATGAAAAACGTAAAATTGAAAGGCTGCTTAGTAAAATTGATGGCACTAGCTGCATCCATGGCCCACAGGTGCTAATTAATATGCGAGTCGCATGCAATTTGTGTACAGCGCAGCTCTCAGCTTGCAGTGCTCTTTCTGTGCTTTTCACTTTTGTTGGCACAAAAATGACAGCCAACGAATGAGTGACAGCAGAAATCGACGAACAAGAAGCAGAAGAAGTAGGCCTTACCCACAATTGACTCTATTTACTTCAATTAATTTTTTTTTTTTTGCATTGACAATCATAAATATATTCGTTTGCCGTACTCATTGATGGCATTTTGTTGTTACTTAAGTTAGTACAACAACTCAATTGTTGACAGTTTTGCCAACACTTTAGAATTTTCATTTTCTTTTTCATTTATCTATCTACACGTTTTGCAACAGAAAAGATTTATAACATTTTTCTTTATTCATTTATTATTGTTGTTGTTTTCTTTTTACTGTATCCAAAGTAAGGAGTGCCTTGTGTCGATTTGGCTGAAGTTAAATGATGAAGTTTTTCAGTATGCAATTGTCACTTTTCAATCTTGCATCTAAATGACAAACTTTTTATTTAAGAATTATAGTATAAATATTTATATTTATGGTGTGAACAACCACAAATGTTGCTATAAATACTGATATTGTTTTTCTAAATCATTGTCATTATCCTCGGAATGGACTTAAAACCCGAAATTGTCAAGAAAGTTTGTTTGTAAATGGATATTTGAAAACAGTGCTTAAAACAAGATCGATGTCATTAGTTTCTTAACCTTCTTCTGCCCTATCGAGTTTTATTTACTTAAATTGATCAAGTTTTTGTAGTGGATCGCGTAGTAGCGTTCGATTTTCAGCATAATGGCAACATTTATGGATTTCATTCGCTGTTTATGAATCAATAGAGTATATTTTCTTTACTTCTGTAAGAAAATTAGATATATCTTTCATAAAATGAATTTTCTTCAACAAATTGTATACAAGAACCCAAAATCTTTATCCGAAATTTTTGAAATGTAATCTGCAAATGTAGTTAATATACTCGTATATCAACTCGAAATTGATTTAAAAATTTGTTCTGAATTATATAGTGTAAGAGTTTTTGGCCTAACCAATGCCAAAGCAATCAGTTTTCTCTGGAATCAATCTTTACTTTTACTTTATTTTTAATGGCACAACAGCCCATGGAGGGCCTAGGCCGAGCTTTTCGCATCCACTCATGTTGTGCGTCTTATATTTGTACATGAATGGAAGGTACCTACAGTTTAATGCCGAATCCGAACGGCGAAGTGAAAAACTTTTCATAGCAATTTTTACTCTTGTAGGTTTGCCATTGCCTGCCAAGAGTTGGTGCCGTGTAGAAAAATTAATTGAAAATATATATATAAAAAAAAAATTGTGAGCGGCATGCCCTAAAAAAGTTTAATCTTGTAAAAATCAAAGTCTACCGCAGACATTACAGGCGTGGCCGAAGGCATTTTTATCGAACATGGTTTTAAATTTTTTGTTGGTGCTGATTTATGCCTTGTATGTTTCAGTTTGATGTTTCTCTGGTCCCTTACCATCATCATTATACAGGGTTAGGCGATTGAACTGTTACCTATTCAAACGACCATATTTTTTTGTGTGAAATTATTTTTATTGATTCGAATTACAAGAATGTGTCGAAATAATAAACATTTTAGAATCCATTTACTTTAGATCGATATGGCCACCATTTGCCTTGACTATGGCCTTCAAACGGTTGAAAAATAAGTTGCATGCTGCACGAATATGATCTTGCGGTATTTTGGCTCATTCCCGTACAATGGCTTTCTTCAGCGCATCCTTACTAACATATTTTTTAGTCCTCACCCTGCCCTCCAAAATGGCTTAGATCGAATAGTCCATCGTATTTGCATCTGGAGAATTCGAAACTAATTGTGTAGACGAAATGAAGTGTGGAACATGGTTTTTTAACCGTTTTTGGTTCACACTAGCTTTATGAGACGGTGCCGAGTCTTGTTGGAACGACCATGGTGTACGACCGAAATATTTGCGTGCCCACGACTTTAAAGCAGCTTCCAAACCATTATCCCTATGATAAGTAGCATTTACTTTGCCACCAGGCTCGATGAAAACGATTGCACAGCGTCCAGCGGCGGTGACAGATGCCCATACCATTACTTGAGATAGAAAATTACTTCGGGTGGCCGTTCGTTCGTAGGCTCAAATTGTCGCAAGTGCGTTCAGTTAAGTAGAACGACCATTTTGAGAGTTTATGAACTGCTCAATAGGGAAATTTTTCTAATCAGAGAACACAATGTTTGGAAATTCGCCATGTTCGTGCAAGCGTAACAACTCCTTTGCTGTTTCGAGTCTACATTTTTTTTGCTTTGGTGTAAGATCGTGCGCCTTTTGGAACTTGTATGGCTTTACCTTGAGCTCATTTTGGAATATGCGTCGGATGCTTCGCTGGGATATTTTCTGTTCTTTGGCCATTTGATAACTACTACGACGTGGATTTCGTTCAAGTCGAGCCTTCACTTTTCGAACCATTTCAAGTGATGTTGTTGTTTTTATCGGTGTGAAGTTGGTAACACTTCATTTACCTAACCCGGTACTCATCATAATAATAATCATCATCATCATCAGCATCCAAATATTCAAGTTGTATGATCTCAACATGTGGAAAATTTGCCAATTTCCGGTCTGAGAACTTGTAAATGTTATGAGGTGAATAGAAACTTGGTAATCTGAGCACCTATGTCGGGACTCAATGTCATGAGTGTTATATTGACTCTAATGAACTCATTTTCTATTCATGATGTTTCTCCGCATTAGTCTTAGCGAGTTGTTTTTCAATGAACTTCGAATTCTGTTGTCAAGTTGCTTGCGAAGTTTACACTCTCGCTGCTGGTTTTTGTTTTTTTTCATGATAGATACTGGATTTTGTTCGGCCTCCATTTTTCGACGAAGTCTACATGCTGTCTCTTAGTTGCAGTTTTTTCTGGAGATTTTATCGTAACACAATCGCCATTTGTTTGGGCGTTGCGTCTGTTTTTTTCAGTCTATGCTCACTCAGTCTATACAAAGCTCTCGAAATTTATAAAAATTTTTTTTTGAAATGTCATATTTAACTAGAAACTGATAGACAGCCCCCTCTGTCAATCAAGTATGAATCATACGCGAATCAGATAGAGGTCCTTGGGAGTGAGATTCCGCTATCGTTTGATAGATGGCGCTGATTCGCGTATGATTCATATGGTACTCGATTGATAGAGGGCGCTTCCCATCAGTTTCTAGTAGTTTCTAGGGCTCCTCTATCGATTGCTATAGGGCGCATAGTTGATGCATACTTATGTGCTGGCCAATATTTATTTGTATATACATATCCATCATAATTTTTTCATACTTCATTGATGGAGGGCGCTGCCCTTCATTTCCGTTTTGCTACGATCATCTTTTACCTCCTCGTAAATATAAAAACGATCCTAAAGATGTAAACTTCAATAATAAAATAGCTTTGGTTTCAATGATAATAATGACCCATAATTTGAATTTGCACTTTACCCTCTCCCAAGCACATATATTCTGTTCTCTTAGAGAATTAAATGCTTTCGTAAAGTTTTATCTTTGATGTTCGGAGTACATAACAATTTTCCATATGCTGAAAAGATTTTAGCTACAATAGGAAAGCAATGATTTATAAAATCCTGGTTGGCGCTAACACATTTTCTTCAGTACAAACTGGCAACATTAACATTAGCAGAGGTACCCAATTGTCACCCTCAGCATTACCTTTTGCTGGCTATACTGAAATCTCTAAATATTTTAATTTTGTAATATATTAGAAAAACAATTCTATCAATTTCGTTTTGTAGTGCAGTGATCGTGAGGTCGAAACGGGCTAAAAACACCAAGCAGCATTTGCTGAAACTTCTTTCAAATGACCAGTTCTTGATTAACCTCTGGTCAGAAAAGTAGCTAGTACGTTTATTTGGGTTTAGCGAAAGTGGAACAATTGGCGACTCGCGAAACTGGCGGTTAATGATTATAGAACACGAAGAAGAACTATTTTGAATAACTTGATAGGAAGACCATTAACTTCAACAGACATGGAAATTCCTAGCACAGATTAAGCTTCATCCAGTTCACTAACAGCAACAAAACGTAAGGCTTTATTATCATAAACAAATTTAATGTTCAAATTCAAGTTCACTTGACAAATTAACTACTTGAATTAAATACAAGTTCACTGGCCGGACCTATATTCTAATTATAGGCAAAGAAAATATAAAATATTCTATATAAATTTTAATTAGTTTAATTATTTTAACATTGTGAGTTTTAGTTCGAACAAAAATCTTTAAAAATTATATCAATCTCATTTTAGATATTGTTGTGGAAATGCCATCAGAATCGTTTTATAAATGAGACCATCCCATTGAAAAATGCTTTTATAAAATAGAAATTATTATATGAATAAAGTCAGTTTAATCCAATCAATCTTTTCGCTCCACAAACCACAAAACATACTACGCACTAACCTTCAATTAATTATGATAGTTTTTTTTTTTTAAGAATCTCATTAAAATTACATCGAAAATGGTTGATATAATTTCTACATATGACTGAATTTCTATTGAAGTAAAATCATACAGGAGAAATTAAAAAGAAATCTTGATAAAATTAGACATTCATCAAATTGTTTATTCTACATACTAGTTAGAACGTAAAGGAAAAAGCTTTCAATAAAATGAGAAACTCAACGAAATACCAATGAAAACTGCAGCTACTGATTATGTAACGTCCAGAAAAACGAAATAGACTGAGTCTAAGTAATAAATCTTCAAAACAACAAATGTTTAACCATACCATAGAGCCATAGAGATGCCAACACGTACTTTGAGCAGATAATTGCCTACATCAAAATACCCCTGCCCCCCACCTTGCCCTCCCCCAAAAAAAATAAAAAAATTGAAAAAAAAAAATACAAATAACGAACAATAAGAAAAATTACTAAACTTAACAATTAAACAAATGAATTTCTATGAATTTTTCAAAACTCTGAAATTTTGTTACTTTAACCTTTCCAGTTCTATTTGTGTGTGTGTGTGTGAGTGTCTGTGTGTGTGTGTGTGTGTATGTTACAAATCAAACTCATAAAGCAAAGCTAATAAATTACACCAACTTTGAGTGTTGTCTAATTCTTTTCACTCCCAATTTTTCTATACTTATGTGATGTGAGGCGGGCGATGCGATGTGATACATCTTTATAGCACCTTCGTCAACGCAAACCATTTTTACATTTAAGTATGTACAATACATATGTATATGTATATTCCTCATCCGATTTGTTTTATAGATCAGTATAAAATGATAAACGTACAATTTGGAATTTTGTCATTAATTATAAGTTTTTAAAATGCCATTAAATATAATTTTATTTTTTTTTTGGGCTATTCTTCTTAGAATATTTGAAATTTTTCATTCAGGTTTATATTCTTTTTAAATTTTTTACTACATATTTCAATTATTGTTTTTTTTTATTTAAATCTTGATGTTGATCTTGGTGTAATTTAGCTGAATACAGACAGACACATGTTTTTAAATGAAAGGAATATCATCATCACCATCATCATCACCATCATCATCACCATCATCTTCATCATCATCATAAAATGTTATAGATCTTTATGCTTAAAAATTTTCTTGTTACTCCTCCCGAAAGAATCAAAAAAAAATTTGGTTAATTGTCTCTGCATTTTTTTATGGTACTTACTTACAAAGAAGAGAACATTTCTTAATAAATATAAATAATTTTTATGATAACCATAAAGTGTTCTCCAGCTTTCAAAAAAGAAATTAACTTATGATAAATACACGACTCATACAAAATCTGCGGTTTCTTTATTTTCTAAATATTTTTCAATCTCTTTGGTTTTTCCTATTTTCTTTGAATAAATCCCATCATTTTAGGATGCACTTTTACGACATTTTGAATGTAAACTAATGGTACTTTTTTAATTAATCTTACAGTCAGGTGATCTCATAGTTGTCCATAATAATTTGAAGGTAATTAATTGACTTTGAAGTTATAATTTTATTTATTTTTTATTTATTTCTTTATAAATGTAGCTTAGTACAAGTGAGCAAATTACTTAAAATTACTTAAACGATGGGAACAACATATTGTTATTTATTCAGCTAAAATTATACTTCAAAATAGTTAAATACATGGCTTAGGAAAAGGAGTTAGGGGAGTAGGTTTTATACAGAGCATTCTTTAAGCTAAATTTGCTATGGTGAAAGTCAAAAACATTTGGAATGTCGTTGGCTATTCGAAGCATTCTAGAAGCATAGCATTGGTTCGTTGCCGCCATAATCTGTTCGGTGAGTATTAAGACGAAAAGTGGTCACAGACCTAAGGTTACGTGGGTTGGTGTTAATAAAAATAGTTTGGAGCAACGCGGGACAGTCAATGTTTCCAGCTAATAATTTGTGAAAATTTCTTAAAGGAGTGAAATTATATATAAAAACTCAATGATCAATGATCTCATTTGAGCAAGAACAATTGTCACACTTTCAAGCGACTGTACGTTAATTAGTTTTAGACTATCCTTATATGGGGTAAAGTTAAAGGGATCAAACCATGGTAGGGCACGCAAGACAAATATAATAAACCTGCGTTATAGGAGAATGGGTGTTATAATAAGGAGACCAGATTTGGCTAGCATATTAAATAATTGGCCTGACAAATGTAAAATGAGAGATTTTCTGCCATATGGGTTTGAGAATTCTTTGGACCAGTGTTTAACAAACCCAATAGCAGAGTTGGCCCTATTTACAACGTAAAAAAATATGGGAACGAAAATTTAGTTGCTTATCACAGATAACACCCAAGTCTCGTAACGAAATTACAGAGGGGACAATGTTATCACGTATACTTAAAATATATTCTGGGCAGTGAAGGAATTCGCTTTCTGGAATATGTTATGAATTGACATTTACTGACATTGAGCTCGAGAAAATTTTTATCGCACCATTTTAAAAAATTATTCAAGTCTTCTTGTAGTGGGCGATAACCAAGGGGTATTAGAATGTATCGGTAAATTTTCATGTCACCAGCATAGATAGACAGCTGATGATACAATCTACATCGTTCATTGTAAGGACAAAAACCAGGGGACCACCGGATATGGCAACAAAGGGTTCAGATGTGGAAGACCAAAATATGACATTATATATCCGATTTTCAAGGTAAGATTTTATCCATCTTATAAACCCAGATTGAAACCCTAAAGCGTTGAGTTTAAGAAAGATAATACCATGCGAAATTTTATCAAAAGCCTTACTGAAGTCGGTAGCAATTACATCGACTTCTTTGCCACCCTTTTACTAAGCGACACATTAATGCAGTGAAACGTTCTTATGACGCATTCGGAAATTTTTAACGTTGCTACACGTGAATTCAGTCAACTTTGAAATTTCGTTTCAATTAGAGAATCCTAGCGATTTTTGATTGAATTTTTTTAAATTTAAATTCAAAGAATTTAAGATATTTATAGTTTTTTTCTAAAGTGCGTACGATGGTAACTTTAAAAAAATCTATTTCAAATTGAAAGAATACCGTTACTTACAGCGTCGCCAACTTTTATGTCGGTGTGTAAACATTGACTAATTTTAACATTTATTAACCGATTGACTTGAGTAAACTTGTTTTTGAAATATCAATTAAGTCGCCTCACACCGAAACAAAGCCCGGAAATAGTGACGCTGTATATTGAAAATACTCGTTCAGTTGTGTTAACTCAACGTGCATATCATTAAAAAAATTGTGGCCAACAAGCACAATATTAGTCGTTTGGTGTTGAGTGTTGTTGAGCATGGGACAGTGGGATATCATTGACAAGCCGTTCATCAACGCCCAAGACGTTGCAATGCACTGGTTGAAGCGGTAAAACAGAGCATTGCCCAGAACCAACATGTGTCGTATCGTCACCGCGCTCAGCAATTTGGCGTCAGTGGAACCACCTTGCGCCGCATTTCGAAGGATATAATGTAATATAAAGTGTAAACGAATGTTGCCGACAGACCGTCAAGTCTTTAAAAAGCATTTTTATTGTTGAAATTTCACAGATCGCTCCTTTCGGCAATTCCTGTCGCCCATCGCCTAAGTAGTGTGAAAGTGTGACCATTGTTCTTGCTCAAATGAGATCATTGATCATTGAGGTTTTATATATAATTTCACTCCTTTAAGAAATTTTTTTTTAACATTATCTATTGCTATTTAGTGCAATTGGTGATCTCTGAATTTGTATACGTTCCTTTTAAAAACCATGTTAATGATAAGTAAATGGCTTAGAGTAAAAATTATATGCTTAAGTGAGATAATTGGTCGTCTATTTTTTCAGATCACTTACGATCACGATCATTTATTGTCTAAATTTTATAGATAATTTGCTCCTTTTAAGATTTCCGTCCTGACATAACTACAGGAACTGATATTCCTATAGCTAAAAGCTAATAATCTCTGCTCAAATATAATCATTGCTTGCTGAAGATCGTCAGAGAGCTTTTATTAGTAACCTCTATTTAACTAGAAGAGCAAGAACACGAAGATTGTTTCTCCCTAAAATGTTCTATATTACTTGCTTCGTATAACACAAATGAGATCACTGATAGTTGATTGTTGCTCCTTTCATAACTGCTTGGACTACTTTGTCCTTTCCAAGAATCAAAAGTATATGCAGCTACATTTTTTCACTTCGTTTTCATAACCAGTTTAACAATAAGCAAAATGCAAAAAGTCAAAATTTTCGGCAGATGTATGATCGTTGGTCGTTTTGAGATCAGTTGCGATTGCGATCGTTTTTTTTCATACATAGATCAATATTATTTATGGAAATTCTTTTAAGTACTTATGTACTTTTTCATAATCATTTTTTTATAGTCGAAATGTTCCTGCTGGAGTTCGATGAGTTCGGTAAACGTTACATTTTTCTAAAAATCTTGATCAGTTATGAAATTTTCCATAGTCATATAAACAGTTTGAAAGGTAAAAGTTCCTACCAAATTGAGATCGGTAACAAACTAACAGGTTTCATTCGTGATTCGTTTACTTAGGAACATTTTCTTACTTAAATGGTAGCATTTTCCTATTAACTATGTACCAAAGGTTAAGAACTTTTGCTGAGGTGAGATCGTTATCTAGATCAGTTGTTCCTTGTTCACTTGATCCTTTAATTTGTTCACAAACGCATGCTTTACAATTGCTATGCACAATTTTCTGAGGAAAAAAGTCGATACTGGAATGTGATCTTTGGTCAAAGACGTTTTCTTGAGCATTTGCTCTTTTTGGATCTTCTTTTTTTTCACCATTGTTGTTGCCGTATGCATCATTGAGCAGTTCTAGACTACTAAGAATTCTTATGGCAAGTGCTATATCGTTACAAACTACGTACCTTCAATCGATAAGAAAAACATTCTTTACAGTTAGCTGAAATTCGAAAACTCTGATTATGATCTAATCTCAATGCAACAACCATTCAAGCATTCAGCACGTGCCAGCACATATACAAACAACCGAATCTCCAAGAGTAACTATTAAATTTGAATGCATATTATATTATCTATCAACTGAAACTTAATATTATATTTTTGACCTAAATTTCTGAAATCACATAACAATAAAAAGAAACTTTTCAAGTATGTATCTCACTACAACAAAGATTTGCCCACATGAAAATGTTACTAATTGTTCAAGTAATTACAAAAAATAATAAAATGTTTTATCTTTATAAGAAAATACACTACACTTTGCTTAGTTTTTTTAAACCTACGCGCTCAAAGGAATATTTGGCTTATTTTCCAAGAAATGCAAGAAGTTTGAAATCTGATTTTTAAGATATAATTTAAAAGAACTACTTGTGTTACTACATGCATTTACGAGTATGAAAGCAGGCAATCAACATCAAAAGCAGCAAGCAACATAAATACCTAAAACAAAAGAAGCAACATCGAGCATCTTTAAAGGCCTACTCAACTGAACTGAACTCAACTCAACTCAAGAAGCTGTGCTGGGCAACAAGTGTCAAGTACATCTCTCTGCTACAATTCATCCATAAGAACAGACCAAAGCAACGATGAAAAAAAAGCTTAAATGCAACACGCTTAGAAGATCACTTAAGTGATCGCGCGCAAGTAATTCTTCAAAATAATAATAGTCATTCTTTGGCCTTATTGTTTTCTGTAAAATCACACAGCAACAACAACAAAAATTAATAACCACGCTTTAAGTGAGCATCGAAGGCAACGACGACGACGATGACGATAACGACGACGACTACGATGATGATGACGAGAAGAGACCCCATGCCAACTTGTAGTGATCTTTCGGCAATGGCGATCATAATAATTTTTTAATGATTATGTTGAGTGCAATATCAAGCAATAGCAAGCAGCAACATCTAGCAGCAACAGCAAGTAGCTACAACATATGGCAAATGTCTGTCTGTCTGTCTGATGTTGTTAAAAAGCCCCGATGGATGAACACGTGCACTAAACAAACAAATTGTACTAGAAAACAAGAACAACTACGAAATACTAGAAGAAAAACATAAATGCTTTGCATGAAGTGCAATGCAATACCAAAATCTGTAGTAAGATCATTTTATGACAAGATCTTAGACATACATATGTATGTTTGTAAATAGAAAATATGGCGCGCAGGGTGTAAGAGAGGAGCAGCCTGCAACACACGTACAGTAAGTACACTAGGAGTAGATTGCCTTGAAAATGTAATTCCACAGTGGAATAATTTCAAATATCTATGAGTTCTTTCAAAATTCTGTCCTATGACGCTATTGCAATAAGGAAAATATCAACTAATTTGCTAGATCTTGTCTACTGTACATTGTTATGGTACATAGTGCATAGATACTAAGATTATGATCAATGTTTGGCTGATGCTTCGTGTACATATTGTAATTTTCGCGCGCCATACTTTGACATTTACAGAAATACATACGTGACTATACTGTTGAACAGAGGCTGAGATCAAGAGGGTTGGAAGGGAATATTTCAGTTCGGATTAGGAATAGGGCCAACTGTCAACGTTATACACTCGTGAGGCGAGTAGAGGCAACAACGAAAAAAAATGTATTAGACCGTTGTGAATTTGATCTTAAGAAACCCTTACCCTTAATTCTGTGAGCTGTGCCCATGATAATGAGTGCATAGAAATGTCTGTAGATACTGCAGTATCTGGTAAGAATAATAGCGGACTACTTCATAAACGGGGTATTCTTATATGACACCTATGACGGCGGGCAGTTTAAGAGATCGCTGAAGGCATACCGTAGGGTTCTGTGCTCGGTCCAACAGTATGGAATGACATATATTACGTCATTCTCCAATTATATCTACCCGAAGACATTACGCTGGTCAACACAGTTAATGCGCACTGCTTCATCTGGAAACCATCTGAAAACATCTAAAATAACCGGGGGTGCTTATCCACTCAGAGATGATTATCGAGAACCCGACGCTTAAAACCCGCCAGTGGTAATAAAGCAACCAAGATAAACGGATTAAGGGGAATACTGGAGGTCACCGGAACAGCAATCGTCAGGTGGTTTTAACAGTTCCCTTTTCATCTGGGTGGAGGCGAAGACGGCATAGTTGAAACGAATTCTCCTCAAATTATAGTGGCCTGAGAGTAGACAGCGCATATCATGCGTTATGCGGAATCGAGACACTAACGACAGACCAACGAACACAACAACCATTACCACTACTACTATGAAATGGCAGCGAAAAGGGTCTCTGTACTTTTAACTTAATTCCAAATAAATATATACACATATAAATCTATAAAAAATTGGAATGTAATCAGTTTCATGAAGTAATATCATGTGGTTGTCGACCCGTAGAAGAGGAAGTTTTTTGATTTTAGTTGATAGGAATCGAACTTATTCCTACAAGTGTGGTTCTGCGGTATAGGTTTCTACCAGGAAAAATAAAAAGAAAAAGGGAAAAAAGCTTTAGCGTCTACAGCTAATAAGTGTCTTCTTTTTGTCTGAGGTTCTGAATGGTATGACGTATGTTCTTATTGTGTGCCTGAATGTCGTCTGAGATTTGATTTGCTCTTGATGTTTAGATATCAGCTTGATTTTTGGTTGGAATATCGGTAGCAATTTGTGAATTGATCTCGGCCTGTGTTGATTTTGAAGTTTTGGTCCCATTTTCGGTACGATTTTTAGTCCAAATTCCTGTCTGACTTTTAGTTTGGTGATTAGGTCATTTGATTTTTGCACAGGTTTTTAATTTGGTTTCCGAGTTTTTCTCTGAAGCTTTTCAATTCTAAAACGTTTGAAAACATACCTATTTGAGATCCACCATAGAATATTATTAAAATTTTATATATAATTATTTAGTGTGTTTCATATTTTCGCTCAATTTATCAAAATCAGATTCAGGCTCCTCTTGTCCAATTTAAATAGCAGTTCCGCCACTGTCTATTAACATAAGTATTCATTTATGTATGTATGTATGGATGTGTGCAAAGTGTGGCGTGTGCGATGTACAACATACTAATAGCTATCATAACTAATAACAATAATAAAGTAAATGCATTTGATATGATATGATATTTTTAAGTAATATTTTTGTGATATGTTCTTGGCGGCTATGTGATGTTATTATTAAAATTATACAAGAAGACTACTAGAGCTAAAAATGAGTATAATGTCCCTTGCTGTATGTGCATTGTATGTTGCAGATCATTTAAACTTATGCATGTCATTTGCATTCGGAGCTAAAGCTGAAGCAGGAAAAAAGGGGATCATGATCAAGATCACATCATTGTCGTACGTTTGCGCCTAGCTGATACATACATACATACATACATACATACGTACATACCTACATCTGGTGCAGCATTTATGTTGCAGCATTTATGTATGTATGTTTTTCTTGAATTTGTCTTTGTAGCTCCCTTTCTTTGTCTCTCTGTGTCTTGATGTGTTGCAGCAGCACCCAGCTCCAGCAGCAGCCAGTCAGCACACGTGCCCATAGGGAACTTAGAACAACCTACACATTTTGTCTCGTGCCATCAAGAGCGCGCAATTTAAAATGTACATAAATAACAAAAATTAACAACAACAAGTACAAAAAGTCATCAAAGAAGCTGAAGAAGCGCACACTCTTCTGAACTATTTTGATTATTATCTTAATAATTTTTCTCATTTAATTGCATTTTAAGTGAAATTTTTTAATGATTCTTGAAATTAAGAAAAACTTAACCATATTTATTTTATAAATTCATATTAAAACTTGTGTGTGGTTTAGCTAAATTTAGGTCATTATAAGTGTTTAGTTAGATTACTCTTGCAGTTAATGGTCGTTTTCCTTATTTGAGAGTTGAGCAAGTACTCGTAATTGAGTTTCAGTTTTTCAGAATTTGCGCTATTGAGAAATAAAATTTGTGCTTTTTAGTGCAGAGAAGTTTCTTTACTGTCTTACTGCATGTTTTAATGTTTTAGGACAAATTTAACGGATCACCCATTATCTCTCACAGAGGAATTACCGCCTTTCGATCTTATTTCTGTTTTTTTCTTAATGGTTGTTTCAAGTTTATAAGAAAAATTGGAGTAAAAATTAGCCTTTATGAACTACAAAAGCAATATAGAAATAGTGTTCGTCCTCTTAATACAATATGTAGGGTAGAGGCTTGTAAGTTGCCGCAGCGTGGTTTCACTGTGTACCACAGGTGGCAGCACTGTATCACCGGCATTAAACTTCAAGAAAAGAATCGTCGTTGACTTCAATAAAGCCATTTGGTGGAAATACGTGATGCGTGGTTCCCTAACAATTGATAAATGATGGAATTTTTTAAAAATTTGAAGGCAGGTGCATGTATTTCTTCGTTTTAACCTAAATTTTAACAATTTTATGGTCAGATTGGCAAAAATCGCTACGGAATACAACTTTGTGAAGTTAAGTTTAGTTACCGCACTCACAATTGGCGCGAAAAAACACAAAAATGGAGGAAAAATGGTGCGTCAACTTACAAACCTCTCCCCTATGTAAATTGTATATAATACACAATCCGATTTGTTTTTTTAAAAAATACTGCTTACATATTCTTTAAGTAAACTACTTTACATACATCGATTTTTAAAATACCAAAAATGCTTTAACTTCGCACTTTTTTTTATCATTTCAGCAAAAAATATGGAATTTACTTTTACATTCAAAATTATCCAAAGTGCATAGAATTCTGTGAGTCTCGAGAAAAATACTTGACCTTTGAATTAAAAAGCTTTTAATCGAAAAACGGTCTAAGGTAAATTTTTAGCGAAATTTTGAAACTATTATCCTCATATGAAAACAAAAAACTGAACATTTTAGGATTTTACGATATGTTGCAGTTAAAGTGGGATAACGAAATAATGAATCTTAACGTCATTCATATAACTTTTTTCATCCGTTGAACTTTTCTGCATTGTCTTCAAGCCATTAATCTCTGTGTGCGCTTCAAAAAATCGTTTTCATTAGTGAGTTTACTTACTTTTAATGGGACAACAGCCCATGGAGGGCCTAGGCCGAGCTTTTCGCATCCACACATGTTGTGCGTGTTATATTTGTACATGAATGGAATGGTAGGTCCCCTACAGTTAAATGCAGAGTTCGAACGATGGAGTGAAAAGCTTTTCATAGGCAATTTTTACTCTTGTAGGTTTGCCATTGCCTGCCAAGAGGTGGTACCGTGTAGAAAAATTATTATTTCTACTTTTTGATTTTGCCGGTGCCGAGATTCGAACCTTGGACACTCTGCGTAGCAGTCTAACGCACTACCATTACACCGCAGCGACCATTAGTTTACGTTTTATTCTAAAAGTTTTATGATTTACCGGTAGCATTGAATTCTTCTCAGAAATACGAGATATTGAGTCGACTCCTTAGCCTATTTGGAGCATTGAACCGAAGCCCTACAATTTTTGGTGTTCATCATTAAATTAAGTACGAATATCTTGAATAACTCGTGAGCGAATATCGCTCTTTAATTCAATTATGGTCTGACTTTTCTCTTGGATTATCTTCTCTTTTTCACCACTCACTATACTCGCTTCCTTAACGTTAACGTTTTTTTTCACGGTGTATACTTAAATTAACCAAAATTACTGATAACGAACAAAAAATATTACCTAAAAAGTAAAAAAAAGAATCAAACCATAACCAAAATTCCATTGAAAATTATTCAAAAAAATAGTTTAAAAAGAAAATAAAATGGAATTATGCAAATTGCGGGTTTAGCAATTTTTTATGCGTCAGAAGATTTAAAAGCCTATCAAAGGCAGCAGGCAGAATTGTTCTGGTGAAGTCAAACAATCAAAAAAAAAAAAAAAACAGAAATCAAAAAATCAGATAATCATTAAATTCATGGGTGAGTCTCTATGGAGCAAAGGCGAAATTTAATATAATAAAAATCGAATATTCATAGCAGACATGCTTACAAACTCGTGAACTGGTGAAACACGCATCCATCTACACATCTACATAGATAGGAATGTGTGTGTGTGCGTATCTATGTCTACGTATTTGTATCCTGTTATTCGCCTTTGACAATTGTTTGCACACAAACGCACAATAGTCCACGGTGTGACTGTGAATATGCAAATAAAAAAAAATTTAAGCAGAACAAAAAAAAAAAAAAATTTTATGTCCTGACTGATGATTTTTCTGTTTCCATGAGTGGCTGTTGTTAAGGGTTACCGCTCACTACTCACATGTGAATCCCTTTTTTTTTTGTAGGTAGCATTTACTGTCGTTGTGATTGTGGTAGTAGATTTTAAGCGAATCACTCAACTGTGGCGGCGTAACTACTCTTTTTACAGCTTCTTGAGCACTTATTTCAAATAAAGAAAAGATAACATATTTAAGGAAAATAATATCATGCTGCTGTTTCTACTGAATATTGTAGCTGGTTGTTATTGTTGTTATTAGCGTCTTGTGTGATTAGTATACGCGTTGAAAACTGATTTACATACGCAAATTGCTCAGCTCAAACACGTTATGGCTTACTTCCTTCGGTTACTCCCTAACATATCATCATCACAGTAGCGATATGGTTAAAGCAAGCAATATTGCTGGTTCTTAGCAATGATATACAGTAAGAGGGTTGTTGCTACTTACATTTATCGTGGATTAAGCTGTCTCGCTTCGTTGTAAGTCACAAAAAAGGGTAAATTTGTGTAATTTATATGTGAAATTTACAAATTTCTTTCACCATCATGTAATGTCAATTTAAAAATTGTTGACATTATGCAAAATAAGTGAAATTACATGTTTTCATTTGTTTGCGCCTGAGATGATTGGGTGTTTTATTGGTGGTATGCAAAGTTGTTGGTTGTTGGTTGTTGGATTGTGGTTTGTGTTTTGTATTTTTTTTTTTCATATCATAGTTAAATCGGAGAAAAAGGCGATTAGTAATTTCTATAATAGAGAAATCAAAATACGACGCACGCAACTTTATGTAAAAGTCGCAAATTTATGTAGCTCATTAAATTGATAAATTTTTGGGATTCAAAGTCATATGATATGACTTTGAAACGATACGATGAAAAGTGGACGTATAAAATTAGATAACCTTAGTTACGACGGACGACCTCGATTGTCTAGTGGGTAGCGTACTAGACTCCCAGCCCAGAGGTAAGTATTCCATTTCCGTCTTGGTTTGATGGTTAATTCTCATAAAGCTTCTTATGTTCTTATAAATTATAAGAACAACTTAAACTTTTTGTAGACAATGTCAAAATCACCAAGTGGTAACAAAATTGCAACACCGTCGTTCTGAACCGGTGTTAAACTGTAGGTTCAACTTGTGGTGTAAGTGTGTCCTCTGGAGAGCCACCCAAACAAGCATCCCGTTACGATGAAGTCTTTCTTTCAGCAAAGCCAAGTCAAATTTGATGAAGTTAAGTCAAAATAATATCTGATTTCCGAAAATGATGATTTCAGAAGATGATGATGCCATATGACTATGTCTAAAGATGGTATGGTGTCAGATGATGGTGTCAGATGATGGTGTCAGATGATGGTGTCAGATAAAGGTGTCAGATAATGGTGTCAGATAGAATCAATTCAGATGTATTTGAATTAAAACAAATATATGCCCCAGACGCAAACAAATCAAGGAAGATCCAGAACAACAGATACTACAGCTAAGTTCTGAATTTTTCGGTATTGAAA
Source organism: Palloptera scutellata (assembly GCA_958295655.1). Classification (NCBI taxonomy): domain Eukaryota; kingdom Metazoa; phylum Arthropoda; class Insecta; order Diptera; family Pallopteridae; genus Palloptera; species Palloptera scutellata. Next base: position 39,655,064 of record OY282449.1, on the reverse strand, counting down.
GAGAATGGTACCCTACTGGCAACGTTAAAGACTACTTACATACCTATTTCCTTTTATTTCTTTAAAATTATAATACGTTATATGATTATCATATGTATGTTGTTTAATACAATAAAAATAGGAAAAAAGTCAAATAAAATCAAATAAAATACAATTCTGAAGATACCAAATTTTATTAAGTCAAGTCTAAAATTAGTTTTAGTGCAGATGGACTTCAAATGAAGCAAGGAATGAAAACGAAACCAATATTTTCATCTGAAATAGAACTCTCTGCTTTTCTTATATATCAAAATTTAATCAATTTGAATTTGACGCCAGTATGTATGCGGCGATTTTGGCGCCGCTCATCGGCAATGTTTTATCCAGAATATCTGGTAACTCTCATTGTTGTTAATTGTCTGACGATTTTCTAACTTGCAAAGTAAAAAATACATTGTCTTCCTTTACTTTCTAATTTTTGTCGTGAGAAATGTCAAGTGTCAAGTCTATTGATTATTCTTCATCTGCGACACAACATGCCGGCCGACGCATTTACTTATTTGAATATTGAGCTCGGAAAAAATAAGTAAGTATTTGTACAATCAAAAAAGACAGTAAAGAGCAATGCCGCACAGCATAATTGCAAACCATAGAAAATTACTAGTTATTTAGTAATTATTCTCATGTGTTATTGTCAAACCTACTTATTTTGATTTATTTCCTTCAAAACCGTAACCGAAGCGAAACCGAAACATTTGACAAAACCGACTCCGAAACTGGAAACTCATATTAATTCGGTTTCATTCCCTGAAATGAAGTCAACTTCTCATACAATTCGAATGCTGAATTAAATTTAGATAAAGTGATACTTTATCTTACTATAACTTGATACATACTATAACTTGAGGTTGGTAAGAAAATATCGGATCAGCTGAAGTCAAATATGCTCACATTCACATTACCAAAGCATTCCAAATCATTCAAAATGAAATTCTTTTTTGATTTCCCAGACTGTAAAAAATGAACTACTTAAGTTTCCAAAAATTATTCTACGAATACTAATATTTTGCATGAATAAGAATCATTATTCAGACTTAAAAATTTTACACTCAACTGCATTTCAATTGAACACAACAAAACAACAACCACAAAAAAACTAATCACATATATGGTAAAGGGGTTTTCAATAGGGACATAACAATTTTATATTTAAATACAAACGCACCTTTGAACCCAAGGTTTACATTTTTATCATGGTGAAGTTTGAAAAAAATAATGAATTTAATCGAAAAATCATCTTTAGAGATGAAGCTCATTTTTGGCTTATTGCTTACTTACGTACTTACTTTTAATGGCACAACAGCCCATGGAGGGCCTAGGCCGAGCTTTTCGCATCCACTCATGTTGTGCGTTTCATATTTGTACATGAATGGAAGGGATTTGGCTTATTACCTTTGTCAATAAGCAAATTATTCGTTATTTGACAGGAAAAAACACACATGTGCATAAGAGACCCCATTGCATCCACAAAAAGTGGCCGTGTGGTATGGATTTCAAAACGGAGCTCCGTCATTTTTTGTCGATAAAAATGTTACGGCCAATACGGAATTCATTATCGTGCCATGTTGGAAGACTATTTTTGGCCAAAATTGCATAGACTAGACATCAGCGATATGTGGTTCGAACAAGATTGTGCCACATAGCTGCAGAAACAATTGATCTATTGCAAGGGAAGTTTGGTAATCGTGTAAACTCGAGAAATGATTCGGTCGGCCAACTCGATCATGCGATTTAACGCCGTTGGATTACGTTAAGTCGTTGGTTTATGCCAACAAGCCAACAACGGTAGAGAAACTGAGGAAAAATATCGAACATGAATTTGTCAACGTTCCAGTCGATATGTGTAGAAGAGTGGTGGAAAGCTGGCTCCAAAGGATCGATCGCTGCAATCCTGCTGGCGGTGACTTACTTAAATGTAATACGTCTGTAGTTCTCGTGGAATGTTATATACAATATTTAAATAGAAAATTTTTATTTCTCTATTGGAAAACCCTTTACATACTCATACATACAATTTGAACATCAAATGCTGATTGCCTTGGCTTTTGGCAAATTGAAATAATTTCAAATTCCTGATTTCTTTTTATTGCCTTTAGGGTAATTTATTTATTTTCGTTTGTGTTTTTTTTTCACTTCATATAAATTTTATTTTGAATGTTCTTATTGCTTCCAGTTGTTTTTCTGTGGCTTTTTATTATTATTAAAAATTTTAAGGATTTATTTTTTATTTGTAAAGAGAAGATGCATACATGCATATAAATCTACTCTATATGTATCTATGAATATGTCAAATGGCTGAAAAGGATTTCACAAAAAAATAAAAATAAAAAATAAACCAACAAGGAAGAAGCGATTGTCTCTTGCGGTTTTTATTTCAATGCTTCAGTCTTTTTTTTAATGTCCTCGAGCTTTTGCATATTTTTAAGATTTTTTAATATTATTTTGTGATTTTTTTGTGGTTGTCTCTTTGCATGTTTCGCATGTTCTCTTCGCTAAGAATCGCATACAAACATGCATACATGCATATATATGGTACATATGTACATAGATGATAAGAAAAAATAAAACTCCACTAAATATAATTGTCAATAAAAATTTACCGTGCGGAAAATTTGTTGTGCAAACAAATAAATTTGAAAATATTTTTTCTTTCTTTATTTTTCAAGTTTATTTGGTGAAAATAAATGCATAAATGCTAATAATAATGTGGTCTGGAAGGAAGGAAAGATGTTTGAAGACTATTGTATGCGAGCAAGTAGCGAATTATAAGTACTATGCTCGTATTGAAGAGTGAGCATGAATTTCCGCTGTTTACATAAGGAATTTGAATTCATGTCACTTGATTCCATCGGACCTTATCTTATTTAATCTGACATAAGACTAGATTTCCTCGGACTTGACTTCTGCATAATTGACTTTACTTAATACGAGTATCATCTAAGTTTTAGTTATCTAACTATAAATTGATTTTACTTTTCTCAATTTTTCCAGTTTTGACTAGAACTTTAGAACTTATATCACTATTTCGTGAATTACAACCATCGATTTTAAGTTTTCTTATTTACCAATATTTTAGATGTATGCTTTTCAAGAGTTTACAGCCACGTACACTTCGCTCCTTCATATCCAACTATACTCTTATGAGTTACTTACGTTGTTTTGTCAAACTCTTCGAAGCTTTTAAGAAGTTGGTAATTTATTAAGCTATCTTATGTAGAAAGACTCGTCCATCTCATGAGAAGACAATTTTTTGTCGTTGTTTTCAATTTCTATCCAGCACTCCATTGTTTTCTTGCTTGGCCGTTACCTTTATTCGTTTTAATTTGGAGCCCTCCAAGTTTAGTGTTTTGGATGCTGCTAACTTCAATAGGTATGTACAATAGGAGGGCCCATGGAGGGCCTAGGCCAAGGTGTTCACAAAAGTAAAAACAAAAAAAACATGTACCTCTGTTAGATAAAAATTATTGCTGGTCTTTTTTTTGAGGACTTCGGTATACATTGCAGTTTTATTAGTAATTTCTACCGCTTCGATGAGTGTTTTGTTGTATTTTTATATCTATCAAGTGTTTTTTTTCACTAAGTGGTTTTTTCTATGACTGACTTCTAGCCACTAATTACGTACGATTTTCTACACCACTTGCATGAATTTTCAGCTCTCTTTCGTTTTACTCAGTCTTTCTATGACCTCAGTGATCTGCTCTAGCAAAGCGTTTTCTGAGTCAAACATCCTTTTTATTCAGTAAGCTAACAATTGCTCCATTAGGTGGCCCGTTGTTAAAGAGCCATGGAATACAGTCTGAATAGGAAACGAGTTTCCGTGAGTTTGCCACTACGCAGCTATAGTCTTAAATCAATTTAAAAATATTATTTTATATTTCCGAAGTTTTCCTCTCTAAAAGAATAAATCCTAGAAAATCTCTAGACATACCTTACCTCGAGAATATTCTTCTATCCTATTAAATTAATTTGTCTTTTCTTCTCTCTCTCTCTTTCTTCTTTTTAATTTTATCTGATTTTATTTCATCTGACTTGATTGTTTTGAATTGAATTTCATCTGACTTTATATGATCTGACTTGATTTAATTGAATACATTTCATCTGACTTCATCTTATTTGACTCGATTTCATCTGACTTGACTTTATTTCATCTCATTACTTTCTTTACTTTTGATGGCACAACAGCCCATGGAGGGCCTAGGCCGAGCTTTTCGCATCCACTCATGTTGTGCGTGTTACATTTGTACATGAATGGAAGGGACCTACAGTTTAAAGCCGAATCCGAACGGCGAAGGAAAAGCTTTTCATAGCAATTTTTACTCTTGTAGGTTTGCCATTGCCTGACAAGAGGTGGTGCCGTGTAGAAAAATTATTTTTTCTACTTTTTTTTTTTTGATTTTGCCTGTGCCGAGATTCGAACCCCGGACACACTGCGTAGCAGTCCAACGCACTACCACTACGCCACAGCGACCACTAAATTCATTTACTACACTAAATTTGACTTGAATGCAGTTCTTCAGAAATGATTTCATCAGACCCGATTTCATTGACCTGATCTATCGACAATTTCATCACGTGTGATTTCATTATATTGATTTGATGATGTTTGACTTAACTTGACTTGTCCTTTTTGTTTGACTAGATTTTATTGATTCCATCTAACTTGATTTTAATTGACTTCATATTAGTTGGCTTGGTTATATCTGACTTGATTACATATGATTAAATTGCCTATGATTTAATTTGACTTGATTTAATTTGCCTCGATATCATTTGACTGATAAAGCTGGTTACATCTGACTCGATTGATTTGTTTTGATTTCATCTGACTTGATTTCATTTAATTTCATCTCAATGACTCAGTTTTACATATCTCGATTTCTTCTGACTTGATTCCATTGACTCGACTTAATTGACTTGATTTGAACTGACTCGATTTCATCTGACTTCGCTCATCTTGTTTCATTCTTATCTGTGTTGATTTCATCTGACTTCATTTCATCTGACATGTTGAACTGATTCCATTTGACTTTTTAAACTGTGTTGAGTAATAATAAGAGAATAAATATTATATAAGTATATAGTACAGGGTGGTATGTTTATTTCAATATTACCAGTCAGTGAAAATATTTGAAGAATTCTTGTAATGGTAATTCTCGGTTACCTTTTCGAATATGAGTAACTTATATGGATTATTGAAACACAAAGATTTACCACTAAGATCACTGGTGCCGCGAAAAGATCGTCTGATCAGCATTCTGTCTATGGCAAACCTAACGTTCATTAAGCCTGTTTTAATACACAAAATATAAATTTATTTCAATTTATTTCATAGATTCACTCGATTTCATCCGACTTAAGTAATACTTCTGATTTGATTGTTTTGACTCGATTTCATTGGCTTAATTTGATCTTATATGAATATAATATATCTACATATGTTGTTCCAATTGCCAAAAATTTATATAACTTCGTCTCGTTTGCTTTCACTTTCAACTCTAAAATCCCATGTTTAAATCCTGGCAAGAGCAAGCGCCTCTTATTTATCTCTTAACTATCTTACGTTTCTTATCAACACAATATTTGCATTGTCAATAAAATATTTAAATTTAAACTTGAATCACTTTTGTCACCTCGCCGCATTTTTCTATCAATAATATTCTTTAAATATTTCTTTAAATCGAACAATATGTAAACTTATTAACTCCAACGCTTAATGACATTTCAGAATTACATATTCTCTTACTGTGTATATTAGGTTATCGAAAACTTTGCATCTGGAGATGCAATTGGAGATAATTGAGTTAATGCAAAATATCATTTTAAGCATTTGCTGCTTACTGCCGCTGCTGCAAAGTGAATATCAAATGAGTAATTTCGTAAATTTGCATGCAAGCCATTTTTAAGCACACACGCAGACACAGAAAATCACAAACGCACAAATGTCTACATACAGCAACAAAGTTGAAACTTTAAACTTCAAGGCAATTAATAATATTGCATTAGTATACAATCTTCTCTGCACTTCAACTCATTCCACTTTTGCTTCCACCTCAACTCCATCTCCATCTCCATCTCCAACTGCATCTTTATCTCAATGTATTATTCGTGCGAGACAAGGACAATTACCAAAGTATAATTAAGTTTATCGATGTACTATGTTGCTGCATTTATTTACTTATGTTACAGAAATGACAGATTATCCTTTTTGATATTATTTGCTTTTGGTAGGGGCGTTGAATGTTGCATTAGCAATAGGGAGCAGAACATGTTCATACTTTGTTGCATATGTACATGCAACTTTATAAATTATAAACATGATTGCGCATATTATGTATTTACATGAAAGTGTATTTTGTTGCACACACACACACACACACACTCACACACACAACACCAGTTACATGCATATGAATACGAGCAAATGACTATAATAATTTGATACCACCGTAAGTCGATTCATTAATCATCACTTGTCACTGTTGAAATCGATAAATCGCCTAACAGATAACTTAGTATATGTAATAAATGTGAAGAGGTTGTAGTGATAGTGACCAAGTATGACATAGTAACTCATTGCAACTGAAAGGTTTACTATTGTACATAAGAGAATAAGTGTTATTCTATCCCATCAGAATTTCGATAAATCTTTAATCAAAATTTCATAGGGAATATATCACTGAAGAAGATTTGTCATATTTTACACTACAAGAGGACCTAATTTGGGATGTGAAATCGCTAGTAAAATTTAGGAACGGAATATTTTAGTCTGCAAGGAAAGGACGAAGGTGAGAGACGTACTCTTTCGAATTTTAATAATTGTACTCCTTTTTAGATCATTCAAAGGAAGTATTAAAATGTACTTCTACATATTTAAACTTTGCACTTCTTTTTTGTGTTTCATAGTAATTTTTGTTCTTTTTAGCAATACATAAAACATTTTTTATAAAATGCTTGGAAATGCTTTTCCGGACAGGAGGACAGTAGCCTGTCAAGAGGTGGTTCCGTTTGGTTGTGCAGAAATTTGAGCCCTGGACACTCTGCGTAGCAGATCGGAGCACTACCAACAACGCCATTTATTTACGAATAAAAATTTGTTATTGCTTTTTCTAGTTTCGTTAAGTAGTTCAGCTGACAATTGCATTTGTATTCAAATCAAGTAGGTGTGATCGTATGCGAATTCAAATTTTCATGTAACAACACTGCTCCTGTTGCGACACTCCATATTTGTTAAGCAGACTCAGTTCCACCACCAATGTCAACTCTAAGACATTTGAAACTATCCACACACTCGATTGCTTTTTTGTTTTTGATTATTGTGTATGCGGTTTGTCGACGTAAGGAAAATTTTCACTGACCAGGTTAGACTAATTCCACGGCAAGTCTAGGGCGATCGTTGTAGACATTTACTAGTAGAACCTTGATCGCTGCTGCTTTGTTGTTGGAGTGACTTTATAGAGTGGCTGCAACTGGATTGGGTAGGATACTCGCTGACCAATCACGCAGTTTGGGCGATCATCAGCACTGATGAATATTGACTATTGCATACTATATAGTCAGTTGCTTATTGTCATCCGAGTGCAAAAGTCAGTCATTTGCACTTCTGGATATTTCTAACGTGAGCAACTTATCAATCAAGGGATTTCTAAGTTTGTAAAAGACACCGACCGCTACTTACGCAATCTAGGGAATAGAGAAGTAATCTTGTGTAGTTTTTTCGAGAAAACTTCTACTCGAAAGAATTACTAATATTTCGTAATAGTTAGTTGGTGAAGTAATTAAATATAAGTAGCAATTGCGAATAGTAATTTTGTGTAGTAATTTTGAGCAGTAACTTCGAGTAGTAATGAGTACCTAGTAGTTTTGGATATTAATTTCTAGTAGTAATTTTGGGAAGAAATTTTATGTAGAAATTTTTAGTATTAATTTTACTTTTGATTGTATTAGTAATTTTGAGTACTAATTTTGAGCAATCAATTTAGTATAGTAATATTTGAGGGGTAGTTTAAGTAGTAATATATTTATTAATTTTGTGTATGTAGTAATTTAGAGTACTAACTTACTGTTTAAGCCACCCTAATGGCCTATCCTAACTCCTACCATATTGTAATTTAAATTTTTTCCTATTTAATTTCAATAAAGTAATTGGAAATAATCATAAACCCGATTTCCCGATGTTTTCCATTTCAATTTTTTCCACTCAAATTCCCCCGATCGAACTCTCCTTCCATCAAGCCACCAGAGCTTAAACACTTACTAACTCAGTTGTAATTTTTGTAATAAGTTTGGGTATTATAATTTTAGTAAAATAGTAGTGGATGCAAAAAGCTCGGCCTAGGCCCTCCATGGGCTGTTGTGCCATTAAAAGAAAGATCAATTATAGCTATGAGTAGTCATTCTGTATAGTAATTTTTTAAAGTGGCGATTTTTTAGCTCTTCTTATTCAAGTTTTGTGTTTGATTTGCAGTTGAAAATTGTAACCAAGGAAAAGCAATAACCAATTCCAAAAATTTCTCCTTACTAAGTAATTACTGCAAATTGTAATCGTATGAATCGTCTCGAAATTCATCCCACATATATTGTGTTTGAAATATGAAAATTATGTGTATTACCGACACACACACATACTCACATTCATATAAGTGCGATTAGATTCAAGTCAGCGCGACTCTTTTGAATTACTTTGACACTTGAGTGAATCGACAAATTGTAAATGAGATTGCAGCAATAGCAGTAAGGATATTTAAGGATATTTCACTCTGAAATCAAATCAGAATATTTGTCGCATGCAATTATCGCCTCAAACACAAAAACACATGGACATTCACTCATACTTACATATATAGTATAGTATCTTAATACTTATAGCCCAGAAAGGATATTTGAAATATGGACAGGATATAAATTATATGCCTACGCTTGCAATCAAGCATATATGCATGTACGAGTGTGCATACATATATGCGTGTGTGTGAATGAATCAAAGGATAATCCAATTTATTTTACATTATTCCTGGTGTGGCCAGTGTTTGCCTGCAGCGCAAAAAAAAAGTTTGTAAGAACGAAGCAAGGAGATGGAGGTGGTGAGCGAGCAAATAGTCATCAATAAGTTTTTGTGTTTAATATAATTTACAGCTTAAAAGGACATGATGTTGCACAAGTTGCACAACACAAGGCAGTACAGGCAACATTGCAAGAAATGTGCACAGATAAAGTGTAAAGTAGATAAATTGCTAAGGTGATTTATCTTGGAAATTTCTTAAATGAATTTACTGCCAAAAGGCATTTGCAGTAAGGAAAACTTGATATGTACATACGTATGTTCATATGTTTGTACATATGTATGTGTGTGAATATTACACAATACAACAAACTTTAAGTTGGTAATGCACTAAAAATTGAATTTAATGCGAATTTACACTCTTTTATAATTTTACATATACTTGCTGCTGCAGTGCGACGCGACGGTGGCATTCATAAATTCGTTATCAACACTGGTTGGCTGGTTGCATTTTGCCCATAAAATTCCAAGTTAGTTATAATGACGACAGCGACAACGACAACGACGACTATGACGAGAAAGTGCAAATCTGAAAATGTCATTAAAAAAGGATGTTTTAACTGTAATTAAAACCATTAAAAAAAACATTTCATTTCATTTTGCAAACGCACACCAATCGACAAGAGCCATCTGCCCCCACCTGCCCCACCTGCCTCTCTAGCCTCTTTATTCAATCCGCATTTCAACATTCGACATTCCATTTCGTTTCACTGAAAAATGTACATAAAACATTAACAAAAAATACTAAATAAAATCCAACACTTTCCAACACTTAAAAGTTCCTCACAGTAAACCGTAAACTTTTGCAAGTTATACAGCTCGAAAGATGACGGTAGTCGGGGTTAGGGGCAGCGTGTTCGTAAAAGGCATAAGATATAACTTTTAATCATCGTAAAAAACGCAAACTCATTCATTCGTGTTTGCGAAATCAAAAAACCAAAACGAAACGAAAAGAGGAAAATTTTAATTCATAGAAGCAGAAATGTCAACTGTCAAATTTTTAAAATGCTCTAACGTTGCGGAATGAATTCGCAACAAACGAAACAAAAACCAAAAAACTTACTACGAAATGCATCGAAACGGAAACGTAATGAAAATTCAATTAAAAGTACAACAAAACGTAACGGCAAAAGTTCGTTCGCGTTTATGTTATTTTCATTTATTCGCGCACCTTGGTCCTTTTTTGTGTCTGTATTTTTGTTGGCTACATTTTTGCAACACTATCAAAACAAAAAAAAAACAAAAGAAAAAAACAAAAAAGGAACAACATTAATGTGCATTAAAATAGAATTTTTTTTTCTTGTTATTGCATGATTTTGGTTTCTTTTTGTTAAAAGTGTTTTTGGCATTTTTTACTCCTTCATTCAAATTTATGAGGAAGACCTAAAAATATTTTAAGCGAAATTAATGCATAAAACAAAAAACAAATGAAAATGAAAATGAGGAAAAGCTTCTAAAAAAAATGACAAGCGAATATGATTGTCAGTGTCACCATTGATGAAAGATGGCAACAATGACTGAAAAACAAAAGGAGCAATATTTACTCACATTAATTCTATACATAAATAGACAACATTGGTTTGAGTGGCAGAAGAAGTGAGCAGCAAAAGGTTTTGATAATAACCATGAGCATGGGGAAAGACTTAAGAAAATTATAATTTCGAAAAGTACTTCTAAGAGGGGAATAGCTGCTTTTATTTTGGTTAAACTCTGGCTTAAGCATACGCTGATGATATTAACATCATTGCGACCAACGAGCAAGCAGTCATTGCAACATTCTTCAAAACTGGAAAGGGAGTCTCGGCGAGTGGGTCTAGTGGTGAACGAGGATAAAACGAAATACCTTGTGTCAACAAACAAAGAGTCACAGACGAAACCTCAATGTTGACAATTATAGTTTTCAAGTCGTCAAGGATTTTGTTTACCTAGGATCCAGTATTAAGCGTTCGAGAGGTAGATAGTCCATAAGATCTACGGTCCAATATGCGTGGACGAAGTGTATCGAATAAGATGGAATGATGAGCTTTACGCCGACATTGGCGTAGTCAAGCGTGTAAAAATCCAGCGGCTTCGCTGTTTGGTCAGGTTGAGCGAATGGAAGAAGGCGCTTCGGCTAGAAGGGCGTTTTATTCGAGCCACGGTGGAGGAACTCGCAGAAGAGAATGTCCTAATCTCCGTTGGAAAGACAAGTCGCAGGGCGGCCTGACTGCACTTGGCCTTATCAATTGGAACCAGCGCGCGCACAGCAGAGGAGACTGGCAAAGCTTTTTCGAGCCGGCCAAGACCGGTTGTAGAGCCAGCTAAGTAAGTAAGTAAGTAAGTAATTAAAGTTCTGATTTCGGACAAGTTCAGAGTAGCATAAATACTTCTTTTCACATATTTCGCTGAGGCAAATTTCGCACAGGCAAAAATCGCTGAGCTCGAATCTGAAGATCGTTTTGCTCCATCACGTCAGATAACGGATTCCCAGATAACGGTAAATGATATCAGAAAACGACTTTAAAAAGACTCTACTAGCTAATTTTTAATTTTAGGTTTTCGTTGTTGGTGTCTTTACGAAAGATGTTAAGTACAAACAAGAAACACAAAAATCCGTCATCTAACGCGATTTTTTGAAAGTTTTCTGAGTATAGCTTAGAATAATATTCAAATATCGGCACAGACAAAATAATAAGTGGAAAACAAAAAATTTCTGCACACTCTTTGATGGACATTAGAAGGGATTAAAGTTTTGTTATCGCTTTCCATTGGATTTTTCCATATCGTTCAGAGCATCACCTGCATCACGTACTCGAAACCAATACCTTACACGGCAAATGCAAGGATCGGTGAATACCTGCATTTACTGCCCCCTCCATATCGGTTTATATCGTTATTTTTTTTTTTAATTAACAAGTTTTGAGATAATCCCAGTTGATCCTAGTGCAATATTAGTTCCATCCATTCATAATTTGTTCAGATTTTATTATCGAATCGACTTCCTCACTTCACTTTAGCATGTTTAATGCAAGTTTTAATCTATTTTACCTTACAACAATATTACCTAATAAAATGTAGTTTATTTATCTTTAAAGTTGCAATAACACTTTTATCTAAATAATGCACATTTATTATTATTTTTTATCTGGTTGTGCGTTACGTTTTTATGACATTTAATGCAAAAATTCGTAAATTTTTCTGCTATATTCCCTTTTTTTTTGTACATTCTGGCAAATCTATTTTAATGAGTTGCTTTTGGGTAACTTTTAATATCAAAAGTTAAACATTAACTGTTGCTTATGCTGGAGATGTTGATACTGCTGCTGTTTTTGTTGGTGTTGCTGCTGCTGTTGTTGCTATAAACGTGAACAAAATACTCATATGTAGGAATGTTTGTGCTTTTTCGTCGTCCCTTTGATGGACATTAGAAGAGATTAAAGTTTTGTTATCGTTTTGCATGGCGTTCTGCAATTGCGTTTTATTTAACAGGGTGATTTGGTATATACAGAAATGCTATAACTTGAAGAAATGTGGTTGTAGTGGTTTTTAATTCCTCGTGACAAATGTTCGCCATCCGAAAGTAGTTGCGGCCCCTGAAGCTCAAAACCACATTAATCCAAGTTTTATTTAGAAATTAACTCTTATTAGACAAAATTTGTCTGCATTATTCCTCAAAATATTTAACAAACAATCTTAGAAGCAAATATCCTTCATAGAAATACAGTTGCGGTCACTGAAAGTCGAAACTACCAAAACTCAATAATTACTTTCAGAGAAATTATCTCTCAAAAGTAAAATTTTGCCGCTTTTATAATAATCTCTGGATTAAACTTTGAAGGCAGTAAGAAGTTGATCGTGAAGGTCAAAATGTTGGGAAACCAGCATATAATATTAGAATCTTAGGCCCTACAGAACTTCCCTAAATCCAATCTTCAATGAACATTTTAGTATTGGCCCTACTTCTAAAGGGTGATTTTTTAAGAGCTTGGTTGTTGAAAATCAAAAAAACTCAGAAATTTTACAAAAGTGAATGAAATTTCTATTTGGATCGATAAATCAATTCCTGTCATTCACTTTTTATAGATAATTTCACTTAATTGTTGCCCGCGACTACGCTTTAAGTGGTACATTCTGATGGTCCAATTTTGGCACACTTTTTTACAAATTTCGACCGGAATCTCACCAATGACTCATTCAATGTTGGCTTCCAAAGCAGAAAACGTGTTTGACTTGTCCCTATAGACAAGAGACTTAACATAGCCCCACAAAAAATAGTCTGAAGGGGTCAAATCACAAATCACACGATCTTGGTGGCCAATTGACTGCACCAAAACGTGAGATGAACTGCTCACCAAATTCGCCTCTCATTTGATGCATGGTTTCGCGTGCAGTGTGGCATGTGGCACCGTCCTGTTGCAACCACTTGTCGGCCAAGTCCAATTTTCGGCAAAAAAAAAGTCTTTTGTCATCGAACGGTACCTTTCTTCATTGACTGTAACGTTGCCGCCTGCATCGTCTTTGAAGAAGTACGACCCAATGATGCCGCCTGCCCATAAATCGCACCAAATAGTGCATTATTCGGGATGCATTGGTAGCTGTTGAATTGCCTCTGGCTGGTCTTCACTCCAAATACGGCAATTCTGCTTATTCACGTAGCCTCGTCGCTGAAGACAATTTTGCGATAAACACATTTTTCACAGAGCACGAATTTTGATAATAAATTTCAATAATTTACAAACGTTGTTCAGGCGTAAGTCTATTCATGATAAAATGGCAAACCAAATTGAGCATTTTTTACTTTGACACGTGTCAAAAATCATGCGTGAACTGTCCGAAATATTAACGTCAAAAACTAAGTATCAAAAAATTCACCCTTTATGACGTTCAAATTGGCAACTGGACTTGATGATCACCCAGATACCACCTGCGAGTATGCAAGTCACAAATTCAAAATTTAATGTGCAAAACCTGCATTAGCCCTTAGAAATAATTCCAAATTTTGTAAGTTGATAGTTCAACCTACAGTGTCCCGTTAGAATCCCTTAATGAATCTTATAATATTTTTCGCCATAATCATGCGTTTCTTGAAGTTTATTAGGGTATATGTTTCTATAGCCGCTTTCGAGTGTTCTGTTAGGTTTTCCCAATATAACTTCCTTTAATATACTTATTTTTTTCTTGATGATTAGTGAAAATATTCCTTTTGCCAAGGAGTTGTAGCTAATTTTACTTTTAGTTTGTCAAATATCTCAAGAATATCAAATATGAAGTGGGGTTATTTCCAAAAAAACACATACATTTCTGTCGTAGGACAAGTTCTCATAGCTTTCGTTATGCACACACTTGTCAATCTCTGCAGCTGTCAGTAAGTTTATGATGCTTCGATATTTCGTCGTGTACTTTTCATCTAAATCAAATTGTATTTCAAAGAAAGACAACACTTATTTTTTTCAATATCCTCTTCATACCCGTAAATTTACTTCTAGAAACACGACAAGAAGGATAATATTACTCATTGAGAAATACTTGGAGGAACTAAAGGACAAAATGACTCAAGTCAAAGAAATTTTATTTAAAAGAAAGAAAAACAAAAAGTTTAAGTCATTCTCTACAAATATTAGACTTACTTACATGGTTTTTGATTTTGAGTGACCCCAACTACTTTCTGATTGGGAATATTTTGTTTGCAAAGTGAGTGCAGTTATTTTTCTAATCTTTCAGCCATAGATAGGGCTGAAGAGCATTTCGATTCCGTGAACGTTTAACATTGCTTTGAGCACCTCCCTTTCACCTAACCTAGCCAATGTATAAAAAGTGGTTAATAATAAATAAAAATTGAGTAGGCAACCCCAACTTGTGAGGTCTTCATAATCTTGATTTTTAACTATTCTATCTGTAATCCGAAAGTCTTTGCTCACACACCCTGTTACCACAATTTCTGTATCCCCGTACCCTTCACTTTGAGCCATGGTCAACTACAATTAAAACACACATGCATTCGGACAGAAATGCATTATGTTTGTGTGTGTGGCTCTATCGCGCAATCAGTGAGAAGCGTACACGGGGAAATGTATCCATTTATTTCGTTTTCTTCTTCTTTTTTGTCCGTTTTGCAAATCCCAAGAGGAAATTAAAAACTGAAACAAAGCAAAAACTGAAATCAAAAGCAATAAAAAGTATGCAACACAGTAAAAGTGACAGAAAATGGGAAAAACAGAAAGACCTTAAACAAAACGAATAACAAAAATTAAACAGAGAACTGACCAGCAGCAGGACACCAAATATACCAATGGTCAATACACACACACATACATTTTTACCTAGACACATCGAGAAATGTTTCGATGCTTATCAGCAATTTGAGTGAACGTTAATCCTTGGACTAAAAGTGACGAGTGTCACTTTTGTTTTGGCAGCAAAATTTTGTAAGAGTGAGGATTAGAGACTATGAACAAAGAGAGAGATAGTGTGGGAGAGAGGAGAAAATATATAATATAAATGTTCATAGAGCTCTCTCTCGCTCTATCTCTCTCTGCCTCTAAAGTTTACGTCACAAAGAACAATTAGAAGGAAGTCATTGTCGCGTCACACAATTAATGAGTCTTTAGCGTTTTGCGCGCAAATATTTTTATTTTATTTACACAGACACATTTCCAAAAAAGAAAGAAAAAACAACCAAAAATGCAATTTCCTCAACCTAAAGTTTACAGAGAATCGCGTGAATTTTCACGCCAGACATACATACGAGTGCGGTGTACCTCCAGGTCCACCCCTCTCCCCTCCCCATACCTCCACTGAACCTAACTTTTTTCCGTTCCTTTCCATCTCTGGTAAATAATGAGTTCTGACAATTTCGTTGCTGACGCCAAAGGTGGTTAATAAATGTCAAAAATTGTTGTTTACGATATTCTCTCTTTCTTCTGATAGTAAGAAGCCAACAAAAAAATATGAAAATTTTTACGTATGTACATAGTCTGTCAGTGTTCGAGTGTAAGAGTCGGTAGGAGAATTGAGTTGGGTGACTTTATTTCATCAACAATTCATCAAGAAAAAAAAACCTGTTCAGCTTTACCAAAATTTTTATTATGCCATTTTATATAATTTTTGCTTATTTTTTTTGCTTGACACTTTTTTCTTTTTGTATATTTATAAAAGTAATTTTAGCTCGCTTTATAATTAGCGTCCACCCATGTACCGATTCGTTTTAGGTATTTAACGTTTACGGTTTTTCTTCTATTTTTTATTCCGCGTTTGACATGCGATTAATAAATAATTTTTGTACTTGTTGTAAGTTGCTTGACTTCAACTTCCTCATATTTGGTTTTTTCTATTTACTTTTTATGAGTTCATTTCCCAGCGGTCAATTACTTTGGCGTCTGTGATTTTCGGTTGTTGATTTCCTAAAAGTTTTCGTTCATTCGAGATCTTTTGTTATATTTTTATTTTAATTTTCATTTAAAAAATTATGTATTAAGGTTGAATGGTTTCACACATGAATACAAAACAATCACTAAAAAAAAGAGAGAAAAACAAAGTGTAAATTAAGGAGCTTACTGTATTACAGAAGTACAGTAGAACTAGAAAAATAAAAGTTTTTTAAAAATAAGGAGTAAATAACTTTCATGCGGAGAAGTGAGAAACCTCGAGTCCATTTGGCGAAAACGGCAAAACATCCAAACATCAATCTTCAGATCTACAGAATATGTCTACAGTCTTCTTAAAGTAAAAGCTCTTTCATGAGAACTACAAACTATCAACACATCAAAATTATTTTACTATAATATAATAATTCGTAAGAAGAAATCTGAGGCTTATATCGTTGCTTGTTTTCAAATCGGGTTTTCACTAATTGTGTTGTGGTTTCCTGCAGCCTATATAATTAAGGCATTTCTAATGTAAGGCATCGATATACAGAGAAACACTTAAGAAGGCAAGCGGAAAAAAATAATAGTCGAGTAGAACAGTTATCTAAATTGTGACCTACCTAAAAGGTGGGGGATTATCTCCGGAGATGTCACATACCCTTTAACGAAAGGTAAGTAACGCAATGGAGTGGTCTTAAATTTTATGTTGTACTAAATTTTCCATCCGACGAATTGACGCTATTGTTTAGATGTAAGGATTTACAAGCCGGGTAAACCAAATTACACTAGTTTATAGCCAAAATGTATATTGAACACCATATCCATCAGCTGCTGAGTCCAAAAATGGAAATAGTTAATATACTGTACAACAATTAAAAACCGGAGGAGTTTTATAAGTGTTTTAGACTAATTTTAGGTCACTCATCCCGAATCTGAAATTCATCTTTTTTGCTTAACTCCACAATTTATTTGAATACCATTAGATCAAATTAGCACAAGAAGTGAAGCCACGCGAATATTTGACGCGCCGAAACTTCGCCAATTGTGCTCTGAAAAAGTTTGAAGAAAATCTTGAATTCATCTTCAGCGATGAAGATAATTTTTGGCTTAATGGCTGTTTCAATATGTATGTGCGATTTTGGCCAGCAACAAACCCACATCTACCTCAAGAGACTCCATGCGTCAAAAAAAAGTGACCGTATGGTGTGGATTTCATATCGGAGGTGTAATTCTACCGTGTTTTTATGTCAATGAAAATGATCGCCATGTTACGGTCAATTGGGTTCATTAACGTGCAATGTTGGAAGACTATTTTTAGCCAGAATTGGATGTACTTGACATCAGGGATTTACGGTTCCAAGAAAATGATGTCAAATGCCAAATGGTGCCATCTGCGACACAACTGAATTCAGGCTGTTGGAACTATTTTTGGAAGAATTCAAACTATGATCAAGAGATAAAGAAATAGCTGATGACCGCAATGCTAATTCCCGAGAACTTATAGAGTCTAAAATCACGTTTTACTTATTCTTTATGGACCACAAGAAATTTTGTTATAAGTATTTTCGATGTCTATACACAATACAATTGCCAGTTTTGAATGGCGAATGAATTACTTTTTAAGGTTGATTTCTGACCGCTAAAACATGATTAACGGAAAAAATCCAAAAATTAAAGAAAATGGGCTGTACTGAATTCCAAGATGTAAGATTACAAACCGTTAACAATTTCATAAACCATAATTTTATATGTAGCTGTTAACTGTGGTTCGAATCTTAATTTTTGAATAAGGAATCGAATCGTCTCTCTGGTTAACGTTGTACTCGCCACGTAAATCACTTCAAAGTTCGTACAATATCAAACAATTTCGGGGTAAATACGTAATAAAAAGGTTTTGCCGTTTTGGATTACTTGAGGATCCCTGCTGTCGTCAACTTTAATTACGAAAACATTTACTTCATTCCACTGTCGGCATCATTCTATTAGCTCAGCATTTAAAATTGATTTGAAGCGTAAAAATGCTGAAAAATATTTACGCAAATTCAGTTTTGCAAGTGACACTTTTGTTACGAAAAAAGAAAAAAATACAATTATTCCGCATAGCTCTAGAAAAAATAAAGGGTTTTACACCTTTTTACAATGTGACTGCAATGGATTAATTGAAAATGTGTGAGATGGCGAGACAAAAATGCAGAAAGTAAAACGAAACAAAAAGAAAAAAGTATACCATATTGTGTAAAAAAAACATCCAAGTTAATTTACAACAGATGCTTAAAATTGATTTCAAGCATAAAAATGAGTTAAGCCAAGAGTGATGAAGTGTTTTGTTTAACAAAAAATAGGAACCAAAGAAGAGAAATATTTAAAAAAAAAAAAAAAAAAAGAAGAATTATTGTACATAGTACATGTAAAAAAATTTAATAAAAAAAATTATGTACCTATTTCTAAGAGAGTGCAACTAATTTATAGCGTGTAAAACGAAGAATTGAACCACCTAAGAAGCTAAACAAGTGAGTTAATTGCAGCCAGCAAGCGACACGATAACAAACCAGCAACAGCCAGCAACAATAGGCGCAGCAGCAATAACAGCAACAAAAACAAGAACACATTTCGATAATATAATAACCGAGAACATAAATAAATAATGAAAGAGTTAAAGATGCAGCGCTGTTCATATTCCAACGAAATGAATTAGATTTCTCTAATTTATCGATGTGATGCGGTGAATGGTGAATGTTGAATACAAATACAATTAAAATGCAACGCATGCAACTGATACACTTCATCATCATCATCATCATAACCAGCACCACCAACATCATTGAATTCTATTTAAAAATTATTTCTGTACCTATTTCTTTCAAGATAGCGAACAGGGAGCAGGGAGCAGGAAGCAGGAGGAAGTGCAGTGCATTCAACTACAAAGAAAGCGAATAGTGTGTTAATCAAATGTGATCATTAAAAATTCACACGCCTATGAGTCACAGTCACACATGATCTCAAGTTAAACTCATCAGTATCGTCATCAACAGCAACAACAACAACAACAATATCAAATAAATAACAGATATTTACTATGCAACCATATCTGAAAATGAGACACCTTCATACTCATGCCCCACACATACTCACTCATGCATGGATATAGCACAGAAAACCCAGTAGAAAAAGGAATGGTTGTACAAAGAATGAAATGGGGAGGAATCTTAAATGGGGAGTGTCCCTAAATAAAACTAAATTGGTTTGTTTCAATTAGAAGGAATCATAGTTTTGATACTCCCTTGGGATCACTTTCACATCTGAACTCTTATATTTCGAAACTCAGATTTAAACTCTATCACTTATGGGACTCTCGCTATAAAGCCTCAAAGTATATAATTTGAACATGTATGATTACTTTTGCGGGTCTTCAGGGACTGACCATTTATCCTACAATTTACATTTTACTTTTAAATCAACCCCTTCATTCTCCATTCCCTTTAACCCCCTTACCATGTCTTTGGAATGTTATATGAAATCGTTATAACCACACAGTGTAAATGATAGAAACATTGGATAAAAAAAGAAAAACTAGTAGAGGCCTTAACGAGGCCTTACGTAGTCTGAATTTGGGCACTTACTATATGGACCCCTGGACATATTGGGGCATGACTCATTTCAATTGAAAATATTTAGCAAAGTATACGCTGAGCTCTAATTTTATGCCTAAAACATATGAGAGGTCAAGGTCAAGAACTTTCAGAGCTTGACCGCTGCTGGTCCAAATAGGTATGCAGGCAATGCCAGTCTTTCTAGTGTTAAACTACGAATTGATGCCTACAAGCAACTACCAAGAAATTATATATTTTGAATTCAAGCATTATCAAGTCTTGACTGAACTCTAATGCATGTATAAAGTTTTAATCGCAAAATTGTTTAGTTTATTTGAAACTTTGTCTATGAAAAAATTTCAACTAACCCTTAAATACTAAATGCGAAAAGCCTTAACTAACCCACTGCTTCCATAACTGAACCTAAGGCCTACTCATTTCTTCTACTGGGCTAAAATGTTAAAGATTTCCATTTTAAACTACAAATATTTTCTCGTAACATAAAATTCAATTAGCAACGCAAACAAATCGCTCATGTTCTGGACACAATCGTAACGAACAGACAGAAAGTCAGATATCAGCGATCGTTGTTGATTTAACAAATTTTTTTTTCTCAACTCGAGTTAACACACGAAAATATCTACAACAAAGCATAACAAAATTGCCTTTTTAGTTAACTGCCGGGAAAGGAAAAAATTGTAGCAAATGACAAATAAACATTTCATAGTGTTTCATTTGTTTCGTGCTTTTGTACCATATCTTACAGATGCATCTGTTGCACGTCGTTGCCGGACAGATACAATACTTTCTTTTTATTTACATTGCATTACGTTCATTTCATTTTTTGTTGCTGTTATTTTTATTAGTTTTTCGGGAAGAGATACCATGGCTAATTGACATTTGTTAATAGTTTTTCAGTTGGAAGTATGGAATTTGAATTTCATCTTTTTTTGAAAATTTTTTTTTTTTTTGGAATTTATTTATTTTTTACATTGAGTTGTAGTTGTTTGCTTTTCGATGACTAATCATCAGCGCATCAGCTCATTGTTTTGTAAACTGAATTTGATATTATCTTTCATTCAGATTTCGTTTTAAAACTCATCGATCAGATTTTTTCAAATGAAATTTTATTGTTTTTTGTATGAACATAAATAATTTTTTTTATATATGTAATATTTTAATTTAAAGTAATTGATGATTTCTTTCTTTTTTGTTCGCTCTAACGAAAATTAGAGTGTGCCAACTACTAAGAACTATACTATAAATACATAATAGCCGAGGTTGAGAGGATACATCGCACCGTAGCCTTAAGTTATAAAGTATTCCTCTAATGCCATCATCATACGTTGTGGAAATAATTGAATTGGTCATTTCAGTTGCACTTGCTTTACACTTTCTAAATAAATAAAACTGCAGATTTCTCCAAAAGCCAGTAGTCAATCTGATGAAAGTAAGATCATTGCATACAGAATAATTGTAATACGTCGATAAGAGCAGGTGGTTAAAAATTTATATTTTTTTTAATTATATAACATTTTCCACTACATATCATCAATAGCTCAAAGTAGCCCAAAAAATTTATTATATATTCAAATAATCTCTTTTGCGTTTAACCAATTCAATAACTGAAGAGCAGAAAACAGTAAAGACATCCATAATGGTGACCACTTACACAAACAGTCCATCCCAATGTCAGCCGAACCGTTTGGTGTAGTCCTGCCCTGATAGTAACAACAAGAGATTAACAAAACTGTTTCTAAAAATAACATTCAGCCGGCTACCATGAAATTGAGTGAAAACTGGTTAAGGACTTTGAAAGCCTCATTAGAATAGAATCCAATAAGGCACTATGCATATAATAAGATTGAATAAGGCACTTTGCTTTTGCTTGGTAAAAAGTTTTTTTCTTGATAGTGTCTTAATTTTCTTCCTGATTTTTCTTCTTTCTTTTCTGTATTATGTTCCTGTTTTCTAATCGCTTTGGTTCTTTAGGAGTTAAATCTGATCTGGTTGAATCAAGATATTTTTATACAATATTTGAAGTTTAATCTTCGATTTTGTCTTGTCTGTAGATTTTGGGCTGGATCGAGTCTTTTCTGAATTCAATTTTCTGCCTACTTAGATTATGTCCAATTCAATTGATTCTTAGTTGCGATTCATTCTTATTGGTAATTGTCTGGATAAAGTTTTCTGAATATTTTATATATTTTTCTTCGATTGTTTCTTGCATAAATCAAGCTTTCTAAGGATTATGTATATTCGGAATTTCCCTCAAGTACTCTCTGGATATTGTTCGATTTTATAGCTAGGTTATTAATTATTTCTGCTTTTGGTCTTGTCCAGACTAAGTATATACTTATATATATACTATATATATATATTTTTCGACTTGGTCTTTTCTGTGTGCAAAAGTTATTTCGATGAATGGTACATTTTTTCCCTGAACTACAAATTTCTCTTTGTTCTTGTCTGGATCATTTCTTTTCTGGTTTATAGCAAAATTTGCTATCAACATTTACTTTTTTTTTTAATTGTGTCTGTCTTTTCTTATATTTAAATTTTTTTCCTGGATATAATATTTTTGGCATTCCCAAAAATTATAAATTTTTTTTTTCTTTTGAATATAGTAAGTCTTCTCTGTATTATTTCTATCTGAATTTAGTTTTCTCTGGGTTGTGATTTCCCCACATTAAGTTTCTCTCTAATATTTTTCTAATATTATTCTCTGCTTTAATTTTATCTCGCCTTTGGTCTGGGTCTGAACTTAATCTAATCCTCTTTGGACTATATCTGAATTTTTTTTTTCTATTCACATACAAAAATAGTGGATGAGAAAAGTTCAGCCTAGTCCCTTTATGGTCTGTTGAGCAATTAAAAAAAGAAGAAGAAAAAGGAAGAGATTATATATTCTTCGCATTTTGCCGAATTTTGTGGAAAAATGTTTGTTCTTAGATTCTTTTCTGAATTTTGTTATGCCATTAGAATATTAAGATCTCGTTTATATCCCGTTTTCTGTGGATATGCCAAAGTTTTCTATGTCTATTTTACTTTTTTTGAGTCTTTTCTTCTGTATTGAGTCTTGCCAGATATACATAGGTATTATGTTGCAAGTTTCCATTTCGATGGTGACCTTTTTTTTCTTATCTTTTATGAAGTCTTCTCTATAGGTGCATTTGGCACCTGTATTATGTTATATACATTCTTTGATTATCTTTCTTTTCTGGATCAAGTCTTTTCTGGTTTAAGTTCTGCCTGAACTTTGTTTTGAATCGAGCATATTTTTTTTTGTTTTTTTTTTGCCTAGAATTTAATTTTCTTTACAAGTTCCCACTAAATTATGTTTGGATCTTGTGCTTGGATTCTTTTAGCATTAATTCTTCTTTGAATTATATGTGTTTGAATTTTCTACCTAGAACTTTTTCCCTGCTTTGCATCCAGTTTTTTCTGTATCAAGTCTTTTGCATAGATTGAGCCTGGGTAAGTTTCTCTCGAATATTTGAAGTATCTATTGACATATTTTCTTATACTTATTTTGATTGGAGGTTTTCTGATTTAAGTCTTCTTTGAAGTACTTCTAAATTTTTTAATGGATTTAGCTTTCTTTGGATTAGGGGTGATCTGCAATAGGTCTTTCCGGATTGTACTTTTGAATTATTTCTTTCAGAATTTCGTGGCATATCCATTTCATCTTATGACTAAGTATGTATTTCATTGAAGAAACAAGAAAGATAAAAATTCTTTTAAGTTTACTTGTTCCACTCTTTTGAAATATCACTAAACAAAAAAATGGCAATAATACTTTCCCATAGCAAGATCCTAAACATTGAAACTAATTACATTTGACAGACCCTATTAAAAAAATACATATTTAATACAAAAAAAATTAGTGTCATGCTAAATTACATCACTAAATAACATAAATATCCTTTAGCTATTTTAGTAAATTAACTCAACTAGAAATAAACTATGATCATAGTTCAACCATAAGTTACGAATGTTTTTGTTTAATATAGTATGCTAATTTTTCTTTAACATTTTAAAAAGTTAAGAAGTAACTTTCCATTCATAGCAAAAAAAAAGAAAAATAGCAAAATTACCCTAATTAACTACCATACAAATGCATTCATTACTCATACAGTCCCTGAGAAATATAGGTAGTATAATAGTGTACGTCAATTATCCTTGTTAGGATAATAAGACACAATAACAACAAGAACAAGTCAACCATTTTTCTAGGAACTAACTATTTAAATTTTAACGGTTGACATAATTGCACATAAATTTTCTTCAACATTTACTCATAGATCAGGTAACCAACTTTACTATTTTCCTAGCTAGTTAAAACGATTAGAACGACATTTCAACACGCTAGTTTAATTGTTAAACTATTTTTTAAATACTTAGTTCATTTAAACTCGCAGTTGATACGGCGAAATGCCTGCAAGCAGTTCATAAGTAACTAGATAGAATATGCAATTGCAGTCGATTCCTCAAGCGTATCTAAATGCTTGTGTCTAAAGCATTTAGCTGTCAATACGATGACTGTGATGATGGCAATGGTGTGCAATATTTAGATTAACAACCACTGGCCAGATGTCTCTAGTTTTATGAATTAAAGATCGCATTTTTCAAATAGTGCTTTTATTAAAAAGAGAGAAAGAGAATACTCAATTATAATTTTGCCTTGCGGAAATATGAGAAAACATGAGGCATTAGCAATTTAATTACATTTGCATACTTATACATGCAAATACTAATAATATAGGTTATGCAAGAAACAATAAATTTCGGTTACCTGGGAATATTTTATCGGTCCATTAAGATAAAGTATTCATTGTACTGTGCAAATAATGTGAGATTGTGGTTGCAAATATTTTATAAGGAAGCTATCCATACATTGATCAAGAACTTTTCTAATATTGGGCTATGAAAAAGGTTTGGCTAATATCTTCTAATGTCTAGACAACCACTTATGATAACTATAGCTTTCGCAATAGGTACTGGCAATTACCGAACAGAAAGGGATTTTAATGGAATCAGTGAATTCACGCTATATAACTTGAGAATCATATAAGTACATACATACAAAGTATTCATTATCTGAATAAACAAGTGACTGCGCTACTGGCACAACTTCAATCAAAAGTTGAAATCGAAGGAATCGGAAACGGAAAACGGTCTGAAAATCTATTTTGTGAATATTTGGAATCACAAGAAAAGACTCACTGATGTAATGACATCAGTGAGTCTTAGCCACCTCGGTGGTCTAGTACATGAGTGCTAGACTGGAGTTCCAGAAGCCTCATTTCACACAGCGAAAATTTTTTCAAAGCTGATAAACATATAAAATTCGATTTGAAAGAATTGATGACGCGATGCCTTAAAGTGGTTGACTAGAATTTGTCTCTAGTCTAGTCTCTAGTCGTCTAAATCAGTTAGTCTTTCGAATATTCTTCTTTCATGTACTAATACCCAAAGTGTGCACTGTCTAAGTCAAACTAAGTAAAACTGTTCACTTTTTATTTGAAATTAACTACAGTTTTTTAAATGTAATAAGAAACAGGATTAATCGAAACTCTATGAAGTGTGGAAAGGTAGAGTCTGGGTGAACTGAAAGTAACTTAGGAAGGAGCTTTCCAATCAGAGAAAAAATATTGATGAAATAGAAAATACCTTTTTACACGGTACTATTCCTTGGCTGGTAAATTAAACTTTACTTACTTAAAATTTTTTCTCCTCCTCTGTCTTTACCAACTGGACCTGCGGCGCTTGATCTAAAAAATGATCGGTTCTTTTTGGCAACTAGTTAAAGGATCATCGTTTGAGATGGTTTTTGACATCCAGACGCCAGACACCACCCCTAACTGACATCTCTCCTGCGTAGTTAGGGTCTTTCAGATATTCGCTGAAATACCTAGCATTGAATATTCCGACTATCCACAGCAGCACTAAAATGCTCCCAAGTGACTGATGTGCTGATTCTGCTTAGTTATAGAATAATTAAGTATAAGAATAATTATATTAAAAATCAGATCAGAAACCAAAAATCCAGAAAAAGAATTTGGTTAAAATCCAGGAGAATTTTACCATAAACCACTAATTAGTTTAAAACGGAGACCAATACCTGAAGCAATTTCATTCTCAAAGTCGGCTCAATAATTGTTTAGTTTAAAACGGAGACCAAACTTACTTACTTAGCTGGCACTACAACCGTTGATCGGTCTTGGCCGCCTGTATAAAGCTTCGCCTCTGCTATGCTTGCGCTGGCGCCAGTTGAAGTCAGTGTACCTGGTCTTTTCAAGATTAGGACGTCTTCTTCTGCGTGTTCCTCCACCGTGGCTCGAATAAAACATCATTCTAGCCGGAGCGCTTTCTTCCATCCACTTAACATGACCCAGACAGTGAAGCCGCTAGATTTTTATACGCTTGACTATGGTTGATGTAAAGTATTAATTCAAAAGTCAGACCAAAATTCGGACTAAACTCAAACCATAACTTAGCATCAAATTCGGACTAAAAATTAACCCAAAAATAAAGATCATAGACCAGTCTAATAATCCGGATTTTATATGACCAAAATTTAGACTACATTCAGGTAAAAAATCAGTTCAAAATCATTCTAAAACCTACACAAATTTGAGCCTAAGTTCAGCTCCAATTTCGGACCAAAAATCAGACCAAAAGTCCAGTCAAAAGGAGACCGCAAATAAATTTAGATTAAAACTAAAAATCAGTTTAAAATCAGATAAATAGGTGACCGAACTCAGGCCAAAATTCAGACCGAAAGTCAACACACAAATCAGAACGAGCATCAGAAGAAAGAAAGCCAAATTCAGACCAAAATTCAACCAAAATAAATATTCAGTTAAACTTTAACACTAAATAATTTTTCAAACTTTTCTTACGAATAGGAATAAAAAAAACTGTAGAAATTCAGGAAAATCATAGAAATATGTGGTAAAAAGTTTGTTATGAGAAATATCTTATTCAGTGTCTTAAGTACAGAGCAGAGACATGCGTAAAGTCATGGACAAAAGAGACGTTTTGGGTCTCATTATTTTAGACTCATTATTCTGAGCAATTAGTATAAATATTTAATCCAGCTCATGCTCATATTTCAATTATTTGAATACAACTACTAATAGTTTAATGAAATTATCAACTAAACATGTTAGTCATCTTTTCTCTTACTATCCTATTGTTTTTTTTGTTTTTTTTTTTGTTTTGTAACAAAAACACATACAAACCCTCATTATTACAATGCATATTTTTGTATGTTTTTTTTTTTTTTGTATATATTCTTTTCAATATAACCACTTAACGCGTAAATCCCCATACTTATATCCTTTCTTACTTACTTGCTAACACATCCTTCCATATAGTACATTTGTATGTATGTATGTATGTATGTTTAACTAAAGCCATGGCAACATACCCACATATACTCGTAGTCATATCAAATATATTCTTAACTACATATTGTAATCATTGTTGCTGTAGTTGTTGTAGTTGTTGTTGTTGTTGTTGCTGTTGTCATTTACTTGTGTACTTACAATATTTCACCCAAAAAACCAAAATCCAGAAACATCCTACAATAAAGCAACAGTGGCGGCAATAACAACATAACAACAACAGTATCAATTCACAAAACTGTACCGCATACATTCATTTACTCCTGTCCATCCTTGCCACACCATCCACCCCTATAGCTGATGTTGGCCGATAGTGGCTTCAGTGGTGGCGGTGACGGTAACGTTGACGTTGTCGGCTTTATTGAAACGATGAAAATAACCGCACACACACAGACAGAAGCAGAAGCACAGAGCCAGTGATAGACTGGCTAGAGAACCTGAGAGTGCAAGTATCCTTTTCCATGCAACCCGACGGAGACATTGTCATATTTGCATTGCCAGCAATGCCGACGACGATGACTGTGTTGCCAGTATATTCTGATGCCGCCGCCGCCGCCGCCACCGCTGCCGCCAACATAGCCGCGATAGTGCGCTGAGTAGGTATTGATGAGTGACTTCAAGCTGACCATCTGTCACGGTCACGACGGCAATCGTATACGGATATTGCACTACGATATGTGTATGTATGTATGTATGTATGTAAGTATTTTCCACATTCATATGCGATGAGAATATGAACAACGGCAACAACAACAGAAAAGTTAAATGCGAGCAACTGTACCGCAATGGAAGAGAAAAAGGATATGAAATTCAACAACGCGCAACAAGAACAAAACAAAAGGGGAAGTTTAAACGAATCATCGTCAAAGTAGTCCAACACCAAGAACAACAACAACAACCACACAAGTGGCACAAGTGTTGTCAGCAACAGTAGTATTCAAGTAGAAAGCGAGCGAGTGTATTTTGTTTGGGGAGGAAATAGGGCGCAGAGCTCGGGGTGATACAAGTGCTCAAGTTATACCATACATTTAAAAAAAAAGAATGCTTGGGTTTCGGTGTTCGGTGTTTACGCGGTGGACATTGAACACGTGCAATATCTGCATATCATCGTGGTATGTTTATTTCCTTTTTTTCGTAAATTTTTGTTTTTTATATTTTTGCTTGTTACATATGAAAGAATTATCCTTTTGAAAGTATTATTTTGTTTTCACTTCCCGCAGTTTTATTTTTGCATAAAGTCGACAAAAGTTCCAATTTGCATAATAGACAACCGCATCCAGATGGACGATGTCATACTGCCTTCACTCCTATGTCCTATGTAAGAGTATGTTGCGTGCAATATGCAACACTTCAAAAATTCCTTTAAATCCCTTAAGCCTCAAATTAACGAAAGTATTTAAGAGTTTGCCAGTCGATTTTGAAACGAAAAGCTGCGGTGTTTTTCTGTATATTGTCGGGGTTTGAGATCTACAGGGAGAAAACGAACAGTGAACCTTATTGTTGAAAAGTTAAATGAAAATGCGAAACAAAAATCCAATGGTATGGAGCGAAGCAAAAAATCCAAAGAAGTAGAAGTAATACGAATATTTCTAATGGAGGTTGGTCTTAAGGAGGCGATGTTAGACAATATGGGGTCATAATAGACCTGTGTAATCGAACAAAATAATGAAAATAATATATTAAAAGACATTAGCCATTCTGATTGCTGTTCTGCAATTGTAATAAGTATGAAAATGACAAAACTCTTTCCACTGTGCAAGTGGAAAGTTTTTAATAAAGTTTATAGATATTTCTTCCCTTACAAAAGTGCCTTAACAAAAAAATCAAATACTCACAACACAAATGGCATCTAATTGTGAACCACAAAATTGTTAAAGGGAAGAAATAAATAGCGAAAAAAGAACTACTTCGGTCCAAGAAAATTTAACAACTCAATATTCAACATTTTAATAGCTATAATTTCTATATATAGTACATACATATCTATGTTTGCATGTGTGTATGTAGATACATGAATGCATCAACACAACACTTCAACGAGTGGTCAACGACATGTCCATCAAATTCACAATAGCAACAACAACGACAAGTACGACTCAAGAGGGAAACAGAAGGCGCTCAAGTACTTACATACATACCTTTTTGATGTGGATGTCGTTGACGATGACGACTTCGTTGCTGCTGATGAACCGCGCAATAAACAACAACATCAACAATTATTTCCATTTGATTGGGCAAAGAAGTGCGCATTTACAGCAAGGGGAAAAAATTATGGGGTAAAAAGAGAGTGAAAGCCCAAAGAGAAAACATGAAAAAATACTAAAGTATCGACTACTATTAAATGCACTTTTATAGGCTTTTGTTTCGTTGTTGTTGTTGCTGTATTGTTGTGCTTGAATGCACTTTGCCAATACGCAAATACTGCAAAAGCAAACGCAATTAATCCACAAGTTGCACCACTTGAGGAACGGAATTGAGGCGACCAGCAATCAAAAGCAACAACAAAAAATAACAAAAAACAACAAAAGCAGCATCAGCAGCACCACCAAATATATAATAAATAAAATAACGCATAAAAAAATTGTTGTATTTTAGATATTTTCATAACTATGTAATAAAATTGTACATATTTACTTGGAAAAAAATTAGAATAGAAAATACAGCAGACGGGTAGAACAGGGGGGGGGGGGGGGAGGAGGGGGGCAGCAAGTACGCTTGTGGTGCCGCACATAATAGGAATCCCTAAAAATGCATTTCGTTGTTGTTGTTGTTCTTGTGTTTTTCATATATTTATTTATTTGCTTATGTATGTATGCATGTATGTATGTATTCGTTTTTTTGCATGACTCAAAAGTTTCATTTCACAAAAGGATATTAATGATTTTTCGCTTGAATTGCCATAATGACAGCAACAAAAACTAGTGCAACAACAGCAACAACAATAACGCGCAATACAAAATATCAATAACAATATCACAAATACAAACATAAACACACAAAAGCAACAACACTGCTGCGGTCAAGCTGTCAATACTTCCTTCTTTTTTATTATTTTCAACCATTTGTAAAAAAAAAAAAACATACACACATACACACACAACCAAATAAACAATTCATACACCCATTTTTTATTGCATGCATGCATGTAATTTTTGTTTTACTTTTAGAAGTGAAACAAAAAACACAGTGACATGCACTTTTTTGCATATCACTGCACTTTGACATACAAACAAACGAAAATATAAAGTACGAAGGACGCAACCCTGCTACCAGAGCCCGCGCACAGTGGTCATCGTCGTGAACAACATCAGCGGTTGGCTTTTGTTATTTTGGTGTATATGTTCTCGATTTCAGTTGTTGGTTTTTACTATTATATTGCATTTTTCTATTACTATTAACAACAATTGTTGTTGTTGTTGCAATTTTATGCATTTTGTTTGTTGAGTGATTTGCAAAAAATTTGTTTTTCGGCTTGAGATTTTGTTGTCGGTATTTGGAGTACATATGTACTTTTTATTAATAAAAGTTTTCCATTTACAAAGGTTTCGTTTTTTTATGCGGGATTTTTTTGCTGGAGTTTAATTGAGTTTTTATACATCGTTGCATTTTTAATGAAATCGTTAAGAATATGTATATACCATACATATACATATTACAATATATACATAGCGATGTTTGCTTTTTGTATCAGATAAAGTATCTAAATATTGCAAAATGCATTCTTTGTTACACAAATTTTTTGTATTTTTTTTTTTTAGGATTTCTGTTTCTAGCAGAATAGTTTCATTATTTAAATACCACAAATAAGCGAGATATATGATTTACATAGTACATGTCATATTAGAGATAATAATCAATCACAATACTGGAATTGCCCTGTCCTACGGGAAATGGGAGCTTTAGGGCTTCTGAAAGAAACGATTGATAATTTTCAAAAATAAGTTCTGTCTATTCATTTTTTTTTTACAAAAGTTTCGTCGAGCTTAGCCTCTTAAAAATATATTGGGACCTGTGAGATTATATGTAGTTTCTACTATTTAACTGAAACAAAAACAGTTTAGTTCATATTTTCTAACTTATCGAGATGAATTTCTCAATTCAAATGCAAAAGAATTAAATTTACTATTTTAATTGATTTTCAAATCGACCTTCCACAGAAGCATGTCTGGTTTACCTGGTGTTTTAAAAAAGTTAGACATAATAATTTTAGCGAAAAAAAGCGAAAACATGTATAATTATTAATCAGTGATCCCATTTGGGGAATATTTATACTTAATGCATTTTTGACAAATTGTCGGAATTCTTGTCGGAAAAATCGTAGCGATGTGTTCAAAATAATGTAAAATGAAGATGAATGGAAATTATTTTTATTTAAGAACGGATTTAAATTTCTTGTAGAGTATTATTTTGGTAAACAAACAAGATTCACAAAGTTTCATTACAAAATAATGGTTACTTTTAACTGAGCCAAATTACATATTGAGCATAAACGGTCTAGAAAAATGTTGTATGAATTTATGCCCAAACGTAGAAAAGCCACTGTGTTCTCCGTATCTAAATTATGTGTCCCGGTCTCCAGATTTGCATAGATTTTTGGGCGAAATGTATTTTATTGTGTAGCAAATGGATAAATTAGAACTATCGGATTTGTTAATACCATAGACAATCAGACAATGGGTAAAAATAATTCTTGGACTTTGGGTTTCTAAAAATCTTGACATGGTTGTGGGCGATTCATAGTCGTCGAAAAATAGTATGATCTGATTTCAGCGCTAAAAATTATAGAGTTTTTTAATTGGGAAACTGAATAATTAGATAAATTTTATTTATTTTTTTTTTTTGCAAAATATGTTGGTATCTTGGAAGCAAGTGCAGGAAAGTGTAAAACCTAAATCCGTCCAAAAATTGTCTTATTATGAAAATTGACATAAGTATGATTATGAATACGATTCGAAAATTCATCGAAGAAAAATCGTCCAAGCCTGAACTAGTTTTTGTCATTATTTTTCACTTCAGACAGCAACTCAATCAGAAGAAGAAAAAAAGACGAAATGGCTAAGTTTCAGTTCCACTTCTCTTGTTTTATGTTAATACGACTGGCCACTGTGTCATTCAGTATCACTGCTTCAACTTGCTTGCAGCGTTAAAACCGTATAAATTATGCGAAACACTTGATTCTTGTAGCTTCACAAATTGCACAACTAGTATCTTTGCTTTACTTACTTTTAATGGCATAACAGCCCATGGAGGGCCTAGGCCGAGGTTTTCGCATCCACTCATGTTGTGCGTTTTACATTTGTACATGAAAGTAAACTAGTATCTACAAACATTAATAACTTGTTCGCTCTGCCTGGTTTCACTTCCAAATCTTTATTGAAATGTTGATAAATAGTGTCAGTTTCATGACCGAAAAGTATAGCCTCTAATAAGATTTACCTTCGCCTATCTGCCTTCCGAAAGGTGGATCCGTGGTCGGTGTGTCACACACGCTGCGTTCATAAATTAACCATTATTAAGTAATTATAAGATTGTAAAAAAATAAAATCCGCTATTTAGGGTGCAATTTTGTTTTTTTTTATTTAAACTCTGATATCGAATTCTTAATAAACGAACCCAAGAAGCGTCATACAGTTATTTTAATGTTGAATCTTTCGAATTATTCATCAGCAACTTCAAGAGCCTTCTTAACAAATTTTTCAAAAATGCCGTTTGCCACTTTGAAGCTGCCATTTTGTTTATTGCAAACCTTATTTCGGATCCATGGTCCGTTCTTGAAAGTTTCCTTGTATTGATTTTCCGATAACTGACTTCATCCGAATTTTCATATAGAAATCGTCATTTAGTTGATGACTATATCCTTTAGAAAAAGTGCTTCATTAATCACAAACTGTGCCTTTCTTCCCCTCAATTTTTTTGAGGGGGGGGGGGGGAAATCTTTACTGTCACATTAAATACGAAAGCAGACAATTTGGTAGAAATCAGTTAGAGAAATGTAGTCCTACTTATAGCGTCTAAATATGTCACCGCGCTAAGTGTTACCACAGTCGGTGGTCAAAAATCTTACATTGTACAAACAGTTTTAGGACTCAATCATACTGGCATATTCTATTGAGTTGACCTAAGAAATGTGTTTGTTAAAAACAAATCAAGATATCAAAGAAATATAAAAATTTAGCTTGGAATTTTAGTTACGCGCAAGGGGATGCTCACCACAACTAGTCACAGATAATGATCTACTATTGCATTTGTCTAATTAGCAAATACTAGCTAGAAATCTGAAGATTGGCTATAACTATACGTAGGATTCCGTTCTTCCTCAGTCTTAAAACTGAGCATTTCCTAGCAAAATGTGCGTGTCTTAAGACTATGAAATTTCATTCATTTAGCAGTTAGATATACCAAACAAAAGAAGGGGGAATGCTACTAAGGGGCAATGCTTTATTTAAGTTACAGAATTTGTTTGTTTTCATTGAAGATGACAGCTACGACGGCACTAACGTTATTCCCTTTTTCATAAAAAACAAAAACCAAAGACAAAATTATAAAATGCTTAACAAATTGCAAAAGGGAGTGAATCAAATGTCATTTACTGTACTCTATTCTCTGCTGTTGGTGTTTCGAGATGGTATTGTTTTGTTGTGTTCCAATTTAAAATGCCGAACAATGACAACACCTAATTGCAAACAAATTCAATTCTTCAAATTCCAAAATAAAACACTTTTCAATTCGTTACTTTACTCTTATGCAGCCCTCCCTCAGTACAAAGCTTGAACACCTCACTCCAGTGACATTTTCCTAGAATATCAGAATATATCAAAATCTATTTACATTTTGCAAAATTTGCTATTAACAACCACACCCAGATTTTGTCGATGTCAAGTCAAACAACCCCATGCTTTACATACATGATTATGATAATTATGATGATAATAATGAATGAATGAATGAATGAATGAATGAAAGATGGATGATGATGATGATGATGATGGCAACCAAATTTTGTTTATTTAACGTTAAATTAATTGCGGCATCATATTTCCTTTCGTATGCAAAATAAGCTTTATTCTTGTTGTTGTTGTTGTTGTGTACATGTATTTGCTTAAGATTACTTAACGGCAATTTATTTACGTTGCTAATTGAAGTAGAGAGAATCCAATCTACGGCGGCCAGCGCAAACACCGAAACACACTCACTGGCTCACAGTACTTGAGACTGAAATGGAAATGTTCCGGGGAGGGAGAATGGGTGCGGATGAGTGGGTGTGGGCCTTGTGTGTGTGTGTATATTGGTTCTGAGTGGAACGTTTCAACGTGTCATATGCCTGGCTTCTGTCTACTTCTGTTGGCAACATTCAAGTGTTGCCGTTGTCATTGTCATTGCCACAGTCTATGAATCGCAGAAAAGCTTCGCATTTTGAAGTACGTATCTTCTTTTCAATGTACGCTCTAATTTAACTACATCTAAGTAGTTTGTCTTACTTCCACTTTTGTACTTACATTATTTTTATGCTAATTTGTTATATTTAAGAGCAACAGAGAGTGTAAACTGCGGGAAGGGGGTAAAGCTTCACAAGAAAGTAAAACGAGAGTGTTCTCGTTGAGGCCTCTTTTCATGTGGATTTCATCCTTGTTTTTACTTTTTCTGAGGCATGTCATGACGGTTCGGGGAAAATGGAATTCCATTTTGGAGTAATTTTAAATAATTTAAGTAAAGATTTAAAGAGAAAGATTTACAGAGAGATTAAACTGTAGGAAAACGAAAGACTCACTATTCAATTATCATTTAGTTTTTGGTTACTTCTCGCTGAACGTCAAAGTGCTGAAATATACGATTCTTAGTACATAGTCTATGCGATGTGTTCTTTCTGAGGCATATTTTCATGGGAATTACATCTCAGCTTTTACCTTTTTCAACCCGTGTCAAGCTTTGATTTCATTCGATTTAAATAAATATAATTGTTCAAAGGAAAGTTCGCCACGCCTCCTATGTTTCCAGATTATACTTTTCAGAATCTCTAAATATCTCCGATCTGATTAGAAAATTTTGTCGAGACCACTATGAAAGTATATACATAACTATACTTTAAAGGGTAGAAATCCAACTGATATTCAACAAAATCCCTGCTCTTGATGTCCTCTAATCTCATTTGCCTTTCGAATAAGGTGACGAAAAATTATTTCCATTTGTTTACCCTACTACTTCTTGCTACTTCTTGCAATATTACTGCCCTCAAGTGATTTCTCGGAGTTCTTTACTCTAACTTTTCTATTCCAATCTTATCATTTGGTTATCTCATCAGTGTGTTGGCTATCCACTGCCATTTTCGTATCGCATTGACCCGTTTCTATCATAGTTCTAGTTTCGATATCGTTGTTATGCGTCGTAATGACAGTATAAAACTTTCGATTGCATGCAGAATTACAAATTTGTCAATGGATTCGAATAGTATCAGTTTATAAGTTTTTGATTTGCTTCCTACGACATAGATAGCCTTCCAAAGATGTGGTGAGCCTTTTTGATATCACTTCTGTAATCCAAGTTCGTGCACCATTCAGAAATAACGAACAACCTTAAACTAAGTAGCTCCAAAGGTTTGACGAACAAACTGATTAGATATATGTATATGTATATATATATATATATGTATATATATATATAAATATTTTAGAAATTTCTTTCCGATACATTTTTTAAAATTTCCTCTCACAAACTTTACAGAGGGTAAAGAGCGATCTGATCCATTCGTAATCTTTAAATTATTCTGAGGGGGTGGCACTGCAAAAGTTTGTAAAATTATAGAAGTGCCCTATATGGGCCGAACGATTTAGGTGAAATTTCGTTCACTAGGAATTTTTGGGCCAAGGAATCCAAGGAATTTCAATTTGAAATTAAAATTATTTCTGAGGAGGTTTCAGAGCGTAATTAATTAAAAATTCGAGTTGCCTAGTAAAAAAATACTTCCAAATAATTTTAAGCTTCATTAGAAGTTTAGCATGGTCTTAAAACTTAATAATAAGGAAAGGGTGTATGCTTAAAAAATAATAGACCAATATTTATACTATAGGTAAAAAGAAGTCTAGTTTTCGAGGTAAACATTATACATATCCTAATCATATCTAACGTCCATTAACATTCCAATTTCAAATGGTAAAGTCGGAAGAGTTTCCATGAAAAGTTTAAGATACAAGTAACTCGGTCTTAAGATATTTATGCCATTCAGATTCGGAAGCAGTGCCATCTACTAATGAAATTAGTAATATTAATAAAAAGAAAATCTCATTTATTCACTGATGACTGAACTCAAGTTCAACAAACTCCTTGAGAAAGGAACTCCACATTTGTTTTGTTAAACTATAAAATAACAAATCGAGTCAATTTACTGGAAATCAGAATCCTTAAACGACAAGTAGATAAAAAAAAACTGAAACATAGTAAAGGTATTTTAATAAAGCAATGCAATGTAACCTTACACGAAGAGAAATAATGAAATCACTACAAAATTCAACAGAGCAAAAGCGAAAAATCATCATTCTAAGGTATCAAAGAAAAAGCACGTTGGATGCCAGGAGATGCTGAAGTAAAGATATGAAATGGATACGCATATGGCACACCGCAGGATAACAAAAGTACCTAAGTAAAAATGTGCAGCATATATTTGTCAAACAACAACATACATACATAATGTCGAAATGGAACAGAAAAATGAAACGCATTGCAAGGATTCAGATGTTTACCTGTAAGGCGACAGCAACAAAAAGCAAAAACAAACAGGAACAAAAGAAGAAAAGCAAACAGTAAACATCAAGTAAGCAATTTCACTCGCTTTCTCACTCTCAACTACCACGTACATATGCATTTGTATTTGTAATCGTATCTGCAAGATAAAGTAACTACGAGTATAAATTGCTAACTTTAAGGTACTACATTTGTGATATCCTTTTGCGATATCCTTTGCTATAACCCGGGGAGAAATCGAGCAAACAATAGTGAACAGAAAAAAAGGGAACATTTTCAATTTTCACTTAACTAATGTGTGGAAATCAATTTAAAGAAATATCTATGCTTCTACGTATAATTTTTTTCCAGTGTTTTCGTTGTGGTTGATACAAAGGAAAACGTTGAATTTATCAATGCTCAGTAGCTAGTAAGAAACATAGAAAAAAAACCAACACATTCTAATCAAACAAAACCAATGTCGCCTTTACAATTTTTCACAGATAATTTCTGGACAACAACAGAAATTGCATTGTTTGCTGCCCTCCATCCAGTCTGCAGCGGAATGATAAATTGTTGCTGACGTTATGTCGCACCAAGCAAACAATACAAAAACTACATACATACATACGAGTGAGTACCATACATGGATGTGAGTAGTAAAAAACCATAATATATTTTTGAAAAATTAAAAAATTCGTAATGCTTACTTATGATTACATACACATAAGTATAAATATGGTACACACACACATAAACAAGTATGCATACATATGTCAGCAGCTCCCTGTGCTGTTTATACATACCCAAAAACAGACACATAGAGTAATTGCCAAATTATGTGCGCTCTAACCAGAGAGCAAGTGTCCTTTTCAATAGTAACGGAGTGAGAGCTAAATTTTTAGGAAGCTATTTGTGGTTTTTTGTCATCATATGTGAATAGCGTTAAGCGTTACGGGAAAGAAAAAATATATAATAGAAATTATCAGATGAAAAAGGGCAGAAAAAAATCATTAAATTATATTGGCTGGAACTAAATACAAAAGGCTAAACATCATTGAATCCATGTATTTTCGTGATAATGAAAGTTTCACTTTTTGTTTGCCACACTTCCATTCACGGGATCTCGAAAGAGTTTTGAATATATAGTAATATTCATAGTTCCATATAAAGAGTTTATTGCCAAAGTCAATAATATGTTTGTCTTTATCAGGATAATTTCATCTGACACCATTTGACTTAGGTGTTTCTGACTTTTAGAAAACCCCTACTACTACCCCTACGAAGATTATTTTGTTTATTATTTTTCAATCAAATAATCCAGTGTGAAAACATTATTCCAAAACAAACAAATATTTCATGTATTAGTTTTTTAAAAAAAAAATTGCAGGTAGATGATTTGGACTTTTTAATGGCGAGTATTTTCTCGAAAACGTGGTGGAGCGTTAATGACTGAGTAAATGTGCTTTACAAGTTTTATGATAGACAAGTTATTATCAGGCATCAAATACCTATAAACCTATAAATGGGGGAAATATCTAAAAATATTAACACAATATTTTTGTGTTTATGTGTGGCATCGATTCCATTTACTGAATGGGTCGGCCAGTGTCCCGATGAAATAAAAATACTTCCAAATCATTTGCCACAGCCAGTTTACCTCATCGTTATGTGAAAAATAGGAATTGTTTTTGACTACCTCACTGCAAGGTTTTCGCCTGGACGTTGTTGGCTTCTATACATCACTAGCGCTACTCGACACCTTAAGCGGAATATTTTGCTGTTGCAAACTTATACAAAGTTGATAGTTTGTTTGATCACTTCGTCGGACTTAAGTCAAGCTAGCCAATCAATGAGGTAAAAGAGGAAATTTCGACCGCCACCCTTACGCGCTAAGACATGTGTTTTGATTCCCTGCACTATTCAGCCTTTAACACGTTTCTAAAAACACCTTGGCTTGGGAATTGTTGACGGTTTGGTTATCGGGGCCTCCAGATAGACCTTTCCAGCAGGGTAAAATCAGTACTGCCATAGCTCCGTAGATCATTAGCCATCTCACCACATCAACAAGGAGAGGAACGAAGTAGAGAACCACGAAGAGCCAATTATAAATTTGTCTATGCCGTTAATGTTTCTGGATAATAGTAAGAAAAGGTGGCCGTACGAGTTTGTAGTCTTCTTCTAACCAAAGATGGGCATTAGCACATGAATTGAAGGACTCTTTCTTCCTCTTACACAGCATCGCAACCCAGACAGAAGTTATTGAATTGCAGCCCTAATCCCAATTACTTTATGCCATATTAATATCTACGTTTTCCCAGCTCTGGTAAGTACTTGAAACTGAGACATTTTTAAGACAAAATTCAAAAAAAAATTGCGCTTAATACTAAATTGACTTGGCGGTACTACTTTATAGCTACAAATACACAAAACGATATCAGTTTTAACTAAATAATTGAATATAATTTGCGTGTGCTCTGCTTGGTGCTGCAATGAAAAGACACCAGCAAAATGCATAAAAGATGCCGCCTCATAAGAGTTGTGTACACACTTTCCAGAAATCAAAACACATCGCCCTGCCTTTTTATGTTACATAGTAGAAGAAGAAAGAAATTAAACCGTAAAAAACTTATATGAGATTATAAATAAATAGTTCTTTACTTTAAATGTACGTATGTATGTAAGATCCAAAACCGGCAATTGACCATAGTTGGAGACCGAACACTAAATAGCAGCAATACACATGCTAATAATGATAATTTGAAAATAAACAAATAAATTACGATAGAATCAAAATGAAGAAAAACAGAATTGAAATGATAATAACAACGGTTACTTTATTGCATTACACTTGCTTGATGTAAGAATATTAGAAGAATATAGCTTCAGCTTCAGCGTCTACTTGGGGATCATGCCCGTAGTTAATTGCAAACGTTGTAGACACACGACGAGACTTTAATGTTAAATCAAAAATTAAGTATTTGAAAAGAAGAAAAGAAAAGGAAAAAACAAAATCATGGTCGTCTACTGTCTTAGTCGCTGCAGGCGTCTGAAGATGTGTCTTCAGAGACAATAAAAAACCAGCAACAACAACAAGTAGAGATTTAAAGAAAATGAAGACAACGAATGTTGTTGGCGACGACATGACTTTGCATTTGCCAGACTGCAGCACTAAATCTTCGCCCGCTACCAATTTTCCCAACTACCTTTTCTTCATCATCATCATCACCATTATTTTTATCATCATGAGGAACATTATTTCGTATGTTAATGCTAATGTTAATCGTGTAATTGTGTCTTTCTAAGTGTCTACTTCTTTTTTTTTTCAAGCTACTCTGAGTTTCAAGTCTTCTGCTTGCTGTACAAAAATTGTACATAGACTAGGACTTTTTAAAATAATCTTTCAACTGTTAAACTAATTCTACGTTCTTTTTTTAACTTTTCTCTTTCTCTCTCTACGTGACTCAAGCAATTTTCTAAAGTGTCTAGCAAGGTCCTAATGGAGTTTCTAATTTCTTTGGTTGGTAGGTTGGTTTTCCAACTACATACATGGATTTTCTACTCTCTCTCTCTCTCTCTCTCTCTCTCTCTATCAATTTGCCACAACTGATCAGCAGCGGTGGAATTAGAGAAGGGGGCGAGGGGGCGTAATTGGTCGCCGTTTCGTAGTTGGTAGTGCGTTGGCCTTCTACGCAGAGTGTCCGGGGTTCAAATTTCGGCACAGAAAAAATCAAAAAGTAGAAAAACACACTTTTAAACATGGCACCACCTTTTGGTAGACAATGGCAAACCTGCAGAGTAAAAATCGCCTCAGAAGAGCTTGCGACTTCGCCGTTCGGATTAAAAATGTAGAACCTTTCCATTCATGTACAAATACATCACGCACAACACGAGTGGACGCGAAAAGCTCAGCCTGGGATGTTGTTCCATTAAAAGAAGAAGAAAAATCCGAGAGGGCTTGGGATGTGGATTAATATGAATTTTGTTTTTGTTTTGTGAATTGAAATTTTGCCTGCTTATGGTCTGAATTTTGATCTGAATTTTGGTTTGTTCTGTGGTTTGAAATTCTGTCTTCTTATGGTCTAAGTTTTTATTAGAATTTTGGTCTAGTTTCTTCTAGTCTGAATTTGAGTCTAGTTATTTAACCAATTTTTGGTCTTAACTATGGTTAGAATTTTTTTCGAGTCTGGTTTGAATTTTGATTGGGTTTTGTTTTGAATTTTGGTTCATATAGTATTGTGGTCTGAGTTTTTATCTGAAATTCTATCTACTTTTGGTCAAAATTTTTATCTGATTTTTGAACTGTATTTCGGCCTAAGTTTAGTCTGATTTTTGTTCTGAATTTTTGATTTGATTTTCGAAGTTCTCGCTAATATGTCAGTGTGAGTTTTAGCCTAAGGCTTGGTTTAAATTTCGCTCAATTTTGTTATTGACTTTTAGCCTTACTTTGGTCCGATTTATTTTCTAATCTTTAGCCTTTATTTTTTCTAAGTTCAGGTATAAATTTAGGCTTGATTTTTAGTTTGATTTTCTGAATGAATTTATGTCTGAGATTAGATTTATCTATTTCAGTATAAACTTTGTTTTTTGTTTTTTATTCTGAATTTTGATATACTTTAGATTTCGGTCTAAATTTTGATGCAATTTTACAGCCGATTTGAGTCATATTTTTGTGCTGGCTAGTCTCAATTTTGAACTCGTTGTTGGTCTGACGTTATGTCTTTCTTTTGATTTTGGCTTTTGAATTGATTATAGTAAAAATATTTGTATGATTTTTATTCTAGGTAAATACCATATTATCTATATTTTGGTCTACGTTTGGTACGCACTTAAGAATTTAAGTTTGAATTTTAATGTGATCTTTAGTTTATTTACATTTGGTCATCGTTTTGGTCTAAAATTCGATATGCTTACTTTTGATATAAGTTTTAGCCTGTTTGAGGTCTGAGTTTGGAACAAATTTTGGGGTGATAATTGATTTGCTGCTTGATATATGTTTAATCTGATCTTAAGTCAAATTATGGTCCCAGGCCACTACTCCCGAAATATATTTACATATGTATGTATTAATGCTTTCCCTTGCATAATATAATAAAATCACCTCCCCGAAAAGCCAAATCTCAGATCCGCCACTGCGCATCTCAAGTCTTAAATTACTATTTTTAGATAAGATGAAAAATTAAGAAAACAAAAGAAAAGAAGTCAAGTTTTTTTTTTTTGTGTAATTTAATAATGTATATAATTATAATGATTTTTGTGGTTACCTTTCAATAAGCGCTTGTTATTTTTTTTTTTGTTATCTGAAGAAAGGGTCCAATTTTAAAATTTTTCGTTGATTCTTTTGCGTGTGTGTTATTTTTTGGTTAGCCACCAGGTTTACGCTTTTTTCTTCTATGTATTTATTCTAGCTGCAATTAGTTAAAGTAGTTTGTAGTTTCCCTCCACTTTTGCCCTTCAAAATTATCGTTTATTTCCTCAACATCTCGTCGATGCTTCTCGCAAGGTTCTAAAAATATTGCTAATGATTACTTCTTTGGCTTATCATCTATCGCCATCATTTTGTGCTTCAAGAAAAAGTAATCCTTGCCT
Source organism: Palloptera scutellata (assembly GCA_958295655.1). Taxonomy (NCBI): domain Eukaryota; kingdom Metazoa; phylum Arthropoda; class Insecta; order Diptera; family Pallopteridae; genus Palloptera; species Palloptera scutellata. The sequence goes on along the minus strand of OY282449.1, from coordinate 39,612,319 downwards.
AATTGAGTAATTTTTGAATGAGTTAATAACTTTCAATCAACGGGGTAAATAAACCCTTTTCTTCTCCCCGACAATAAAAGTAATTTCAGTTTTATTTAATCCAATACATACTTAATCGACATACATTTCGCACCAAATAAACCATTTAAGTCACATTTAACAACGAAATTTGTTTGGCTTGGTTTCTGTTTTCTCACACTGGAATTGACCTCATCGTTTTTGGTTTCTTTTTTTTTGGTTTCCCAAAGGCATTGCGAATTTCTTTATCCTCGTTTCATTTCTTTTCTTTCTTTTTCGACACCATAATTTTTGCGTATCTTTACGCTTTATCGTTACAAATTGGTTTAACCCTTTTCGTTCTTTTGGAATCTCCCCCTTTTTTCACTCTGCGGCTGGTTGGTTAGGCTTGAAATGAATTCTCTTGTTTTGTCCTTTGGGATACAACATTCATTCTCATTGTTGGCCATTTGTTAAGCATCTGGTAATCAATCATTTTCTTGACTTATTTTCTTATTGAAGTTTATCTTTTTGGTTTGTTTTTTTATTTTTTTTTTTTTTTTTGGCTAGATTGTCATGGTCACTTTGTGTTTGTTTTTTTTTGGTCAAGTTCTGTAGGACAAATAAATAGATGTTGTTTTGAGATTATAAATCGAAAAATTATAAATCCTACTACAGCGAATGATAAAGAGATGAAAACTTACCACTTTAGGGCAGAGTTATAGAAAAACTTTTTGCTTTTATTTAAATTTTAAGGAAATTCAAGGAAATATTTCAAATTTACTTCGGCCGTTCCAGTTAAATAGTTTTTTTGTGTCTGTAATTAATTTTTGAAGGCCACAGGTTAGACAGAACGTCTACTAGTTAAAGAAATAGTAAATGCTCAATCTAAAAATCAACAAAGGTTATTTTTTTATTTTTTCTGACTTTGTGTAGGTTTTTTTGTAATTTGTCACATATTCGATAGCAGAAAAATTAATTATTGAAATAAATTTATGTAATTTTTACAACTTAGTTAGTTACTAGCTCATTGTTTAGGCCTGGAGCCATAATTTTTATGTTCATTAGGATTAAGGTAATATTTTATAATCCTGGCAACCCTTACCAGCTCGATTTTCCTTTCGTTAAGTTTGGAGAGAATAGCGGGGATATTTCGGCAATCTTAAGACATTTTACTGAAATATTTAAAGATTTTTATTGCTACTAATCGAGAAGCCGAGAAGAGAAGACGTCCACCGCAGCAAACAACCCAGCGTTTAGAAGATCGGATTCGGCATAAAGCTGTAGGTCCCTGACATGCATGTACAAAAATATAACACGCATGATTGAATGAAACATGAATGAAATCGAAAAGCTTTGCCTAGGCCCTCCATGTGCTATTAAAAGCAAATTAAGATAGAATTTAACCTCACAGTTCCCAAATTTTTGATTGGCTAAAAAAATTCGCTAAAACGTTAAATATCGATGTCAAAAGCATAGAACTGTTCTCAAAAAAACCAAAAAAAAATTATTTGGCGTGGATTTATAAGGTCGAGATGCCTCAAAGAAATTGTTGTTGTTTGAGCCTGTTGCTCATAGCCAAAGAATTCATTATACTATATGATATAGTGTACCTCCAGACTACTGTTCTGGTGGTTATTCCACCCGTTTTGGTGACGGCTGTCTAGAGGCCTGCTTAGGAACTAGAAGATGAAGTTCTCTTCACACAAAAATGGGAAAATTTTAACTATAGACACATACACTTTTATATTCAAAGTCAACAAGGATTTATTTATTATGTCTATTGTATGTAAATTAGAAAACAGTAGACCAACTAATCCGCAGTGATATTCTCATATTTGCCAGACTTCTGCTTATTCAAATACTTCTGTAAGTAAATATTTGCCTAAAATTGTACGTGCTATCTCGACTTACAGCTCACGTATCTCTATAGCCATTCCCTAACAAACAACAACAAAACAAATCCATAATCCTTCTTCAACACTCGACATATCTCTCAACACAAACAAAATTTTATCCATTTATACACCAATACACCAATATACAATTACAAATATTCAATTTCTAGGATTGCATTGACTGAAATATTCCAGTAGCATAATCTTATTTAATATGCAACTTCGCATTTCGAATTCAGTGAGGAGACTCCACGAGAAATTTATGTATTTATTTTGACAAGCGGAATGATTTATTAACCATAAGTAATTTGTAAATATGTAGTATATAAAGTAGTAACTGTAAAAAGTCAAATACAGACAGACAGAGAAAGTGTGAGACAATGATAGCAGCAGCAGAATCTTTTAAACAAGATAAGCAGGAAGAAAATCAAACTGAATAATAAAATGGTAAAATGGAAAACCAAAAAAAAAAAAAAAATGAGAAAAGGGAAAAAAATTAAGAATGTTCCTTTTTTTTGCTCAATAAATAAATGGTCAAGTGGTGGCTTTGGGTTTTCCAATTTTTAAACATTATTTACTGAATGCAATGCAATGAGTAAAAATCGTTTCAACCGCAACAAATTTTATAGAAATTTGTATACAAATGCACACGAATTGTAAATTGGGATGTGGGAAAAAAACAATAAATGAAAAACTCTTTTGATGAACGACTGACACTTGAGGGATGTACGAGTAGGTAGGAAGGTTCGCAACCCTTTCTTACTCGAGCTGTGAAGAAGAGCTGTCTCTCTTACGAGAGCTGGCCAATTTGTTTCCGTTAAAAAGAACAGATACCAGGGAGATTTTCTCTATCTGAAGTAAGTATGTATGTATCTGAAGAATTCCCTAAAGTACATTTCATTATAAAGAAAATTATTGCATTCACCTTAAACATTATTAATGATAAGGCAATTTATTAGAAAGAAGTACGAGTATGTGGTTCAGTGACAGTGGCAAAGTTGGCAGCTCATCAAGTATAAATAGAAAAAAAAATATTATTGTGTGCGTCAGTGGGACTTCCTTCAGAAGTTTGCTTCTTCAGAACGTTTGCGTTTTGGCTTTTCAGCTTAGGTTTAGTAATCTTGTAAAAACCAGAGTCTATCTCAGACATTTCAGTCGTGGCTGAAGGAATTGTTCAGGAACATGTTTTGAAATTATTTATTTGATGATTTATGCTAACGATGATTATCTGATCTCAGCTGAGCTATATATGACTTAACTCCATTTTGATCGATTGCATTTCATGCATGCATTGTAAAATAATCTCCCTCTGCCAAAGCATCATCTCCATAAAAACATTCATACTCAAAGCATATGGGCTACATCGTTATTATCATCATTAAAATATTCAGGTTGTCTGAACTCAACAGGTGGAAAATTTGCCACTTGCTGGTCTGAGAACTCGCGAATGTTATGAGGTTGATTAGAATCTTGGCAAATCTTGTCTATGTTTTGTTGTGCTGATGTGAGTGGTTTTCTTTCCACGGAAAAAGATTTTCAATCAAATTATCAAGTAAATCTCCTGCCCTCCCTTCTCTTTCGTTGAGAAGCTGAGAATTCGGTCACCTCAATGACTGCAAGGTGCTGTATTATCTGAGAACCTTCGTCGGGACTCAATGGCATGTGTGTTGTATTGGCTCTAATGAACTGATTAGCCATTCATGCTGTCTCTCCTCATTAGTCTTTGCGAGTTGTTTTTCAAAGAAATTCGAATTCTGTTGTGCCTCAAGTTGCTTGCGAAGTTTACACTCTCGCTGCTGGTTTTTGATTTTTTTTTTCACGATAGTAGAATTTAGATTTTGTTGGGACTCCATTTTTCGAAGAAGTCTACATTCTCGCTGTCTCTTAGCCAGTAGTTTTTGCTGGAGATTTTGAAACACAATACCCATTTGTCTGTTTTTCGTTTCAATCTATACTCACTCATTCTTTCGGCTCTAGAAATTTCTAAGGATTTTGGTTTGAAACATTAAATTTTACTAGAAATTGATGGGTGGCGCCCTCTACCAATCGAATATGAATCATCATTGTTGCGTAAGTGTGTCATGGTGTGTCATTTATGTGTATATATACGAGGGTCGATCAATAAGTACCCTTGTTAGGAATGAAGAGGCAAATTTATCACAAATTTTTATTTTTCTGTTTTTCAACGTAAACTTTTCTGCAATTTTTTTAATCCCTCCAAAAAATACGATTTGTCAAACTCTTCAAAATACGATTCTGTCTCGACGATAACCTCCTCGTTTGAGCTAAATTTATTTCCTCCGAGTTACGTTTTCATGTTGGGGAACAGAAAGAAGTCTCAGGGAGCCAAGTCGAGCGAGTACGGTGGGTGCGGCAGCAATTCGTAGTTCAATTCATGCAATTTGGCCGCGAAAATTCCGTATCCGCTTGTTGTCCATCGTAAGCAATCGCGGCACCCATCGGGCCGACACCTTTCTCATGCTTAACCTATCATGTAAAATATTAATTACCATTCCGTACGACACTCCTACGGCCTCTGCTACTTCGCGCACTTTCGTTCGGCGATCAGCGAGAATCATGTCGTGGATCTTTTCAACGATTTCCTCGGTAAACACGTCTGCCGGGCGGCGTGGGCGCTCCTCATCAAAAACCGATGTACGACCACGCTTAAATTCGTTGAACCAATATCTTACGGTTGTCATAGATGGTGAAGGGTCCCCATGGACAGCATCCAATTTCGTTTTTAGTTCTTCGCATGTTTTTCCATCCAAAAATAAAAGTGAATTACGGATCGATATTGTTCTTTTTCCATTTTATCGCGAAACACCAAACACGTGTGATACAAATGGCTGCCAAATAAAAACTAACCTATGAATCAGTTTGAAATTTAGTGTGGTGTCGTGTGACAGATAGCAGTCCGGTAATGCCAACTTCCCTCAGCAACGCCAGCTGTCTTCACACACGGGTACTTATTGATCTACCCTCCTAAGTCCATATATATCCTTATTTTTTTCATACTTGATTGATAGAGGGCGCTCACCTTCATTTCCGTGACAATTTCCGTTTTGGCACGATCACCTTTTACTTCCTCGTAAATATACACGATTCCATTGAAGTAAACTTTAAAAATTGATGAATAAGTGTATGTGTAAGTATATAATTTTTCACATGCTACTTTAATTTTTTTTACAGCTCTAGAAATTTCTAATTGTTTTTGTTTGTAATTTAAAATTTTTGTTGGAAATTTCAAATTTGATGAGAAACTAATGAGCGCCCTCTATCAATCTGTTTTTTATTCAAACTGTCAATTCACAAATTTTCGCTGCGACGATTATCTTTTACCCCTGGAGTAAATATAAAAAACGATTCTAAAGCAAGAAAGTTCAATAAACTTCAAAAACAAAGGAAATTTAGATGTTGTTACCATACCATACCCTATGTACATAGTACCATGAATTACATTGAAGAGATCTTCATACTCGTTTTTACTTTGTTACTCTTATAACTAACAATAAGAACTGTCACAAATGTAGTAAAAACAGCATAAAATTCCCGATAGATGTCGCTTATCAATAAGTTTTACGAGCAGTGGAATGGATATTGACATAATTGTATGTAAATTTGACAAAATTCATGGATCTAAATAAATCACACAATGGTAGGGATTTCTAAAATATGCAAAAAATCACTCAAATAACGAAAAACTTAAATTCGATTTACAGAAAACGATAAAACCAGAAACAGCAATTCGCAAAAACGCTGCTGTACAAATTTAATGGCAGTAAATTACCTGCTAACCGCATGCAAATTAGTAATATTAACACTTTTTTGTGTGTGTGCTGTTGGCCCGCTCGCTTGAGGCGCTGACATTAATCTTGCATTTAAAATCAACAGTTTTTTAACGGTATATAAAAACAAGAAAGAAAAAAAAAACACACATGAAAATAAAAAAGCATTTTGCATTTGTATTATTAAAAATAAATTCAGTTTTCAGCAAAGCGTAACCACAGTTGAAAATTTCATACCTTCCGAAAATTGCAATTTAAATCGGCAAAATTATGCACACTGAAAAATTAACAAAATAAACCAAAAATAATCTGCATCCAAGCACACAAAAACAAAATCATCATTAAAGTTAGTAACATTTTGTTTAGATTACATTGGGCACTGGCTGGCTGGCTGGCTGCCTGGATTAAAAAAAGTGTGAGATTGGCAGCACTGTTTTTTTTTTTTTGTTTTTGTTAAGGCTTTCACAACAGAATGACCAGAAGCTACAAAAATTCAATTTTCATAATGATGTGTTTTTGTTATTTATATTTTTTTAAGTATAAATCTGTTTGATTCTGGTTGTGTTGAAATGTTGCTAGTACATATTGCATGCTGCTGATTCCTTTTTATGTTTTATTTTGTAAACAGAATTTTTACAGAAATTGTAGCTAATTATCATAATTATATTACTTATTTGGACAGTAAACCGCATAAACCACAGCCCATAAACATTTTACCAATGACTATTATATGCCAAGGGAGATTCTGTTATATAAATGTTAATGTTGAGGTAGAAGTTATAAAGTGGAAGTTTTATCATCATCGGAGACTAAGGCTAAACAGTTGCCCATCATGACACACTTAGGCCACAGATGGTTCTTGCTGATACCACGTTAGTGTTTTATGAACTCTTTTTTAAACAACTCAAGCCATTTTGACTTTTGTCTGTATGTTAGTGGGCCTCCAAAATCAACTGATCCCAAGTCGGACAAATCATTTAGAAAGTCTGTGCAGAAACGGAGGTAATGAGAGATTGATTCCTTCTCCTCTTCGTAGAGGACATGAGGTAGTGAAAAATTATAATCTTACACTTAGTTTATCGGCTAATTAAATTGGAGCTAATGTTTCTCGATATCCTGACATCCTATTGACAAATTAGGTTTAAAAACAGAATTACATCCACAAATTTTCCTTATTCGGAACCTTAATTCCCAATATTTTTTAGCTTTATTCAGTGAATAGTCATTGAAGAGGTTTTCCTCTTGGCCAGGACATCTGCAGAAGGGTATGATTTCTCTTAGAACTTCGCAGTCGAGTCTCTTTTATGATAATAGCGATTACGTTTTATCACAATATATGTACGAGTGGAAATGTCTGCTAGCTGCAGTCTTCCACCCCAAGTATCGGCTCATGTGGTTAAAGAAGTACAAAATTGTTAAGGTCAGCAAGGTAAAGATTATTATCGTGAGTACGGGCAAGGAAGCCAATACTTATCTCAATGAGGAACGATACCGATATGTCGGTCAGTACAAGCAGAAATAACGAAGATGCTGATACTTTTTTGAGTGCTGTCATCGAGCAAAAAAAAAAAAAAAAAGAACAACAGGTTGCTTAAAAGAGTCACGCACGATTTAGCTGATTAGTTGATGACTAAAAGAGGAAATGTTGACCGTTTGTGCGTTTTCGAGTGAGAAAGTGTTGGCGAACTTGTTTATCGAATATAACATAGCCATCCTCTACAGTGCTGCAGTTGAAAGTTTGTGCTCTATACGTAGTCGTAAAACTATATTTTTCACTTCTGTTTTACAGAACTTCCTTACTTTTACTTCACAGAGTTATTTACCTCAACCATCAATAACTTATCTGATTTTCTTAGAACCAGTTTCTCTGACTCCTTCAGATTAGAATTTTCTGACTGTTCTATCACAGAATTGTTAGGGTCCTTCATTATAAAACTATCTATCCTATCTTCTATAGCGCAGAAATTCTTGACTTCTTTGTCACTAAATTATCCTTTATCACAAATTTCTTTCCACCACACAATTTCTTCAGAATAAAATTCTCAAGTTTCCCTAACACTGGATTTTCGACTCTTTCATCACAAAATGTATTCTGACTTTTCCAGCATAAGATTCTCTGACTTTTCTAGCGCACAATTTCCTGTCATCTACATCATAGAATTGTCTCATGTATAAAATTCACTAACTCACATTTCTTCTCCTTCACAGGATTATTTGTCTCTTACATTACTTACCAATATCTTTCTCTGCTGCTCCAGAATAGATTTACCTGACTTTTCCAAGACAGTATTCCCTGACTCTTCCAGCAGTTCTGATATCTCCAAAAGAGAAATAATTGCCTGACGCCTATTTTAACTGAATTGTAGAGGACATGATTTCTATTACAAACTTTAATACTCTTGTTAAAATATTTGTCAGTATTTACAAAAACTATTTTGAAACTTTGGGTTTCGACAAAAACAAAGAAATTTTATAATTGTAGATTTTCATTATTGTTGTTTTTTACCTAATTCCATTATTGTTCAAAGATTTTTTTTTCTACGGTAGGAATTTGTGTTACAAGGAATAACAGCTAAATTCGAGTTAAAAAATATAAAAACTTATTGCATATTTTTCATTATAAGTATATCCCAAAATGTTGAGAGTTCTTGAAAAATGTTTCCAATTTAGCAATTCTTCTTCTTTTCTTTTCTTTTCCTTTTTTTTATTAATGTAACTCCAATAATTATTTAATAACTTTCAATATTTTGTGGATTTATAATGAAAAATATGCAATATGTCTGTATTTTTCCGCGAGCTGTTTTCGAGTTGAGCTGTTTTCAAGTTGAGCTGTTATTCTGGCAGAAACAGGAACAAACTTGATGAATCAACAAAAAAACTGAGTTCAATAACTTCAATTGCAAATAAGAAATGCAAGAATAAATGACTAAAAAAATTCTCAAAATAAAAATTATAGGAAGGGCCAAATAAATGCTCCTTTCCCTTCCTCCGTGTAAAACAAATATATATAAATTAAAAAAATTTTACATACATAAGTATATCCATAATTAAAACTCGGCAGGAGATCTTTCTCGCGGCAATGCTAACCCCCCATTTTTATTCTAAAATCTAACCAAAAAAAGCTAACAAAAAAAGGAGAAACACCTAACAATCAGCGAACAAATTTACGTATGTTCTCAAGTGTAATGTTTACAAAATACGAGTACAAAATACAATATATACTACATACATGCTCGTACAAACGAAAGCATATCTTATGTGTAAAAAATGTACTATTTCCCCCTTTTGTTTTTTTGATACTTTGCTATCTGCTTCAGTTTACAAAATCATTTGCTAAGGTGACGCCTTTTATTGCTATTCTCGAGTGTTGTACGACACGAAATGCGCGTTGCACTTTGTTGTTGGTATTTTTAAAACACAATTTCTTATGTTTTCACAACAACCAAAAAAAAAAAACAGAGATAAAATTGAATAAAACGAAAATTTGAAATAAATTGAGTTGCATATTCTTACCACAAAAATTGTATGTGCACGTTTTATTTTTATTTATTTTTTTTTGTTTTATCAACTCATTGTGTATGTAGCTACATGTTGCTGTACTTGAATATGACTAGTAGTAAATGAGTGTTATTGCACACTTCTTCAATATACAGAAGTCCGTCCGACCGCTTCTAGAATGCAATAATATGTATAAATTTCATGGACCTACATATAATAGGTGACCGAAAAGGGGTTAAGAATCTCATACATGTTACAAGGAAATGTAACATGCATGTGAGCCTGTTAAATCAAAACTAAAGTTAGATCGCCACTAAATTCTCTGAATCCTCCAAATCTGGAATTTAGGGTGCTGATTTCCTAAGTTATAGCATAATTGTCAGCACAAAAAATCAAGTCAAAATTCACTCTAAAAATCAATGATAATTGATAATCAAGTTCGAAATAATAATAAGGCTAAAGTTCAGACCATTTCTAATCCAATAATCAGTCCAAACAGTCCAGACTAAATTCATACTAAAGTTCATATCAAAATTTAGACAAAAAAAAGAAACAAAAGAAGAAGAAGAATAACCAAAATAAAAAAAAAATTCGAAACTAACTCAGATAAAATTCATATAAAAATTCAGATTAATAAAGCCCGAATTTCATAAAAAAAACAAAAATTTAATATAAGTTCAAACCAACAGACTGAAATTTAAACTTGAATTTAATAAAAAACTCGGAAAAAGGTTCAGAGTAAAAGGCAGACTGAAATTCCGACCAAATTCAGACTAAAAGACGGTCAAAACGCAAAGTCAAACTAGATCCAAAATAAGATCATAATTCAAACTTAAAATCGGGCAAATGTCAGATCAAAAGTAGATCAAGATTAAACATAAAATTAATTCTATATTCGGACCAAACATACATAGACCACAATTTGGTCTTAAGTTTAAACGAAAAATCAGCAGAAAACTCGAATCAAATTCGGGCCAAAAGCCAAATCAAAACCCAGATCAAAAGTCGACAGGATTTTAGAACAAAACCCCGACCAAAATTCAAACCAAAAACCGACCAATAATCAGAATTTTCTAGTAAAATTGTAAATCTTGGTTTCCATGTGAATTCGTCCTTAAGTGCTGGCCATGTGAATAGTGTTGTGAAAAGGGTTTTCCTAACCTTACGTAGCTTTAGAATGACTGGCGAGTACCTAACAATTAATTTTACCCATAGTTACTTATGCGGAACTCGCTTATAGCCACCTGTATTCGCAGTCACTTCATAAACTTGATGTGGTGTTTAATGATGCTAGTGGCTAAGTATATAGACTAAGGAAATATAATGGTTGTATTTTCATAAAGTATTAAAAATGTGTAAAAACCTGTATGCACACACATAAACTATTTAACCTTGGGTTAATTTGAAATGTTAGCGGAGTCTTAAGCTATTCTGTTAGTGGAGACTCACAGTTAATTGCAAAATTGCAGCATAATTCCATGGCAACATTTTTGTATACTTTTTGTGTAATTTTACCGTTTATTCTAGTCCAAAGTTCATTGGAGACCTTATAACTCGTTGAATTTTGAAAAGAAAATTTCGAGGAGAAAGGTTCCAGAACTGATGCAGATGAGTCGATTTTTTTCATACCACTACAATACATATTTCTTGACAATTTCTTTGGCGTACATAAGTGCAAATCGGAGTTTGGCGGGATTACTTATCTGCAGGATACATAATAAGTCTCAGGGAAATCATAGGGCTCCAGCGATTGGCAAGTGGGAGGATAAGCGAACCTTACCAAATCAACATATAAATCAACATGCAACACAGTAGTCTAAAATACACTTAAAATAAGCTACATACTTATATGTATAATAAATAAAATCAATTAAAAAATATAAAAGAAAAAATATATAAAAAAATAAATTTGGAAATTTTTTTATAAAATCTTAAAAATTTAAATTAAGTAAGCGTGCAAACAAACAAAAGTGATTAAAATAAAGTGTTTTAAAATATATTGCTAAGTGTAAAAAGTAACGTTGTACATGCAGCAATATTGATTGCGCATGCAGCAATATTATTTTAACATAAATTAAACGATTTCTGATCTTAGTATGGAGTAGTAATATTATATTGAAGTAGGGAATTCTAATGAATTCACCCCTCTAGAATCCAAAGGTAGGGTGAGAATCGTGTTATGCACGAGCAGCATTTAGATCAGCTTGCTCTAATATATCTATCTATATATCCAATATTTTTCCTTTTTCTTTTTATACCTTTCTGTTTGTTTGTTTGCCAATCATGTGAATTTTACTTCGTAATGTGTGGAATTGTGAAGGGTTCAACATCTATCACCCAAGCTAACTAGCATTCAAACATGGATTTGGGTTTGAGGAGTAAAAGCTTTCGAATTATAGAGATTTGACCATATCTAGGACTGGATACGTTAGTTACTTGGTCGTACTATCTCACTGACTATCTCAAGGCAAATAATTTTTTTGCACTTACAGAAACTCATTGAGACCAGCTCACCTGCATAATTATAAAGGGTGATTTTTTAAGAGCTTGGTTCTTGTAAATTCAAAAAAACACATAAATTTTACAAAAGTAAATGAAATTTTATTTGGATCGATAAATAAATTCTTGCCATTTACTTTTTAAAAATAATTTCACTTAAATGTTGCTCGCGGCTACGCTTCAAGTGGTCCATTCTGAAGGTCCTATTTTGGCACACTTTTTCACACATTTCGGCCGCAATCTCGCCAATGACGCGTTCAATGTTGGCTTCCAATAGACTTAACATAGCCCCACAAAAAATAGTCTAACGTGGTAAAATCGCAAATCGCACGGTCTTGGTGGCCAATTGACTGCACCAAAAGATGAACTTCTCACCAAATTCGCCTCTCAATTGATGCATGATTTCGTGTGCAGTGTGGCATGTGGCACCGTCCTGGCCGCAATCTCACCAATGACGCTTTCAATGTTAGCTTCCAATAAACTTAACATAGCCCCACAAAAAATCCTGTTGGAACCACATGTCAGCCGAGTCCAATTCTTGCATTTTCGGCAACGGCAAAAAAAAGTCTGTTATCATCGAACGGTACCTTTCTCCATTGACTGTAACGTTGCGGCCTTCATCGTCTTTGAAAAAGTACGGCCCAATGATGCATCCTGCCTATAAACCGCACCAAACAGTGCATTTTTCGGGATGTATTGGTAGCTGCTGAATTACCTCGGGCTGGCCTTCACTCCAAATACGGCAATTCTGCTTATTCACGTATCCATTGAGCAAAAAATGAGCCTCATCGCTAATGGCAATTAGCTTGCGAAACACATTTTTCACAGAGCACGAATTTTGATAATAAATTTCAATAATTTGCAAACGTTGTTCAGGCGTGTCAAACCAAATTTAGCATTTTTTACTTTGGCACATGTCAAGAACTACGCGTAAACTGTCAGAAATATAACGTCAAAATCCAAGTTGCAAGAAAATCACACTTTATGACAAATTACAATTCTGCCATTCTGCTAGACTCGCTTGCTTGGTTCCTGCTAAATTTAAATACCTAAGTTCATCAATATTCTTTTTCACCAGCCTTATTAGGCTTTGGAATTCATTGCCTAATAAGCTAAGTTGTGACCCTCTAGCAGGGTCGGTTTTGGCCTATGATCTTTAGGCACTATTCGAATATTTAATCAAACCAGCCGAACGTTGTGTTTTTAAAGTATCACTTATCACATTATTACCTAATCCTAGTTCATAAGTTATTTACTGGAATTTTATTTAGTTTTAGTTCAAGTTATACTACTACATATTTACAGCATGTTAAGCAAATTGTTATTAATTTATGTTACGATGCTGCTTTTTTATGTTTATTTGCTGCATGTAAAAGAATGAATCTTAAATTCGAACATTCACTAATAAAATAGAAAAATCCAGAGCTCTCCAACGTATAACTTCAAGATCTAAATGGCATAACCGCATCTTATTAAAAATGTTCAGAACAGCTTTAATTGTTAAAATCTAGGGTTCAATAGAACCTCAACCAACTACCCCAATTCAAGTTATATCTTTTGCTGAGCAGTGCAGTGACATTATTCACTGTAATTCCAATAACAAAAAACCGAAAATCCATAAGTTTACAAAATGACAAATGCAATCAATTAATTTTAATTTCATTTATTTTCATTGTTCCTTTTTTTAGCTGAAAACTAAACTAAACGAAAACTTATAAATTTTTATTGTGTGAATTTGTGATATAATTTCTTTTAAATTTGTATCTATTTGCACCCTCTGCCTTATTGCACATCACATACACACATTGACACATTCCAATACACAGATGTGCCCATACGAGACGACCCCTATGCACACAAACACAATTGATCGACTATGTATGCTAAGCTGCCATCACCGTCGCCGTTGCCGTCGCCGCGGCTTGCGTTATTTTTGGTAATAAATAAATTTTGTGTCTTTTTTTCTTTTATTTCAACGAAAAATCCGACTTCTTTCTACCACGGAAGTATATTCATATGTATGTGAACAATTTTCCAACAATTTATTTATTGTTTCCACAACGATGACGACGCAGCCAGTGTTGCCGCCCGCACTTGATTAAAATGTTACACGGCTGCCCCTCGAAAAGGCAATAAATGTCCAATAAAAATATAATTATTACTTGCTTAGCTTACACCTTCACCTTTCGTTGGTTGTGGTTTTTTCTTTCTTGTATGCAATTTCATTCTTCTATTTTTACCCCGCATTTGTTATCTGTGCATCCTTATCTCTCATTAATCTATCAGTCGCTCATGTGTGTGAGTAGTATAAAGTTCTTGGCCTCAAGGGGGAACAGGAGAAGTACCAAAAATGTGTAGAGTTAGGAAGTTGCCATAAATTTTGTTAAGTGGATTTTTTCCTTGTGTATCCTTATTGTTGTTGGTGTTGTTTGTTTTGGGCGTCGCAAGTAGGTATTGTAATTTTATGTGAAAATTTGTTTATTAAGTACCCTTTTCGTTTTTTTTCTCTTGGGTTGGCCGCTGCTAGTAGTGGAATTTACTTAGTAGTAGATTCTCTGTTGTTAGTATTACGAAATTTATCGTTTTAAGTGGATTTCAAGTGCTTTATGGCGTAATTAAGTGGGTGTGGTGTGAAGATATATATTCATTTTTAGTTGTATACTTTTATTTAGTATTACGATAGTTTATTTATTCTTCATTCCTTAAACTTACATGAGTATGTAAAGGTACTTAAAAAATATGTTTCTTTTGTAAATAAATCTTTTTTGAATTAGGTAGGGATATATACATAATAAAATTGAATATTTCCTGTAATCAATTTTCAGTTTAAGTAAAATATTAGTTTTAAAGATTTACAATTGTGCATTAAACATAAATAAATTTAATTTAAGTACTTATTGAATGATAAATAACTCGAATTCCATAATTTTCCGGTAATAAAAAATGAAGTATTATGTAGATTGCTAACCTTACAATCAGAGATGAGAATTGAAACAGAAAAGATCATAGCTCCAAAAGAAACATGTGTGAGTTGGAGAAAATGTTCCCGAAGGAACATAACCTGTACATTTCGTATAGCTTTTCGAAATTGTGAAATAATAAATTTTGTTTACATTCGTTTTGACCTTCGATTCTAAAGTAATGAGTTCCTCTGACTAATCCTGCATTGGCAGTTTCTCTTTATTTTGGATTAAAGACTTCGTCCTAGGACTGGCTGACAAAATTCAGTATAAAAGCAAACCAAAACTGAAACTAAAAGCCGAACTAAAATTCACACCAACAACATAGCAAAAGCAGAACAAATTCATACCAAAAATGTGACTAAGAACAGACCACTTCTCTAACCGGAATATAAATCGAATTCTGACCAAGAACCTGCACATAAATCAAATCAAAATTCAGACCAGATACACAAAGGGGAACAAATTTATACCAAAATTCACATCCAAAATGAGACCCAAAGTCAGTCCAAAATACAAACCAAATTTAGACAAAGAATTACAACGAAATTCAAACCAAAATTCCAACCTTAAGTCAGATTAAAACATCAAAAAGTGACTTGAAATCCCAAAAAGTGACTTTGCAAATCCGAAAATTTTCAACAACGACTTTAAATTTAATGATGGAATCAGCTGCATCTCGTTACATGATTTTGTCTCTAGTAGATTTATGTTCAAATCTTTCTCTATCTTTCAAACTTTTCAGTGAGACCATTAAATTTTTCGTACATTCTTTTTTATAATTAAAAAATGAATGAAGACTCTTATCATGAAAGATGTTATTCTTTTTTTTTACCGAATATTTTAACTCATACATTTCCCAAAATTGAAAAGCTTACATTTTTTGAAACTTGATAGCAATGAAATTTTCAGATTTTTATTAGCAATAACAATTATAAAATTCTCACGGAAAAACTTCTTCAAGCAACTTTTTGTAAAAAGAAAAGACTAATGAATATTTTCATGATTAATCACAAAAAACTTTGAATGAAATGAATAATTTGAATAAGAAACTTGACCACTTTTTCCACGTCAAACTGTGCAGCAGCTTTCGTTTAAGTTTTTCACTTGAAATCCCAAAAATATTAAAAATTTTTTTAAATGCAATTGATGATATTTTGGGAAGATTTCCTCACACTTTAATTTAATATAATAAAATTTTATAAACGCGAGAGAAACACGAGAAGATTAATGACATTTTCTAAGTCAACAAAGGCAAATCATCTGCGTCATATCAAAGTCATCAAACACACATGCGAAGGCAGACACAGATAAGACAGCATCACACATCCTTGCAGGAAGCAGAAAAGTCACACAAACACACACGAATGAATGCCAACCACCAATCTCACTCTGATGATGACGATGATGATGATGATGATGATGGTGGATAAAAAAGTTACCTTGACCATCATATCTTTCAACAAACAACCGCTTAGACAATGGTCAGTCGGTGTGTCCAGCTTTTCTTAAGAGTTGTGCTTGCTTCCCTTCATCGAAAGCGGCGGCTTTAACACACAGGGTCAATGCGCTGACATTATGCGTGACAGTGTCGTCGCCGCTCGTTCTGTTAATAATTCATGTTTCAATTAATTGCAATTCTGTATCTTTTTACACGCCGCGTGAAAAACAAAATACATACTGCAGACAATTGTGTATCATTTCTAAAAAAAAAACTGAAATTAGAGAAAAAGGATTACTACTTTTGAGTCTTTTGACTTTGACTTGAGATTTTTTGTTGTGTTGTGCTGGTTTTCGGGAATTTCTGATTTGTCACGTGATGCTGTCGGCATCATCATCTTCATCTTCATCTTTCTTTTTGATCTTTTGTTATAAAATGCTAACTCGTTTTGTCCATGGAAAAGAGTGTATGAATTTAACAAATTAATGTTATTCTTCTTTGGCGTACATACAAGCACAAATTTGTATGTATGTACTTTTTTTGGGGGGGAATTTCAACTTTGTGTTCTAATGAGCGTAGAGCATGTGCACACGGAAAGCTGTAGCTCTAACTGTTGGCCTATGTACTTTCTGAAGTGCCGCAACGAATTTCAAGTTTTCTTTTAAATGTTAAATCATTTAAGTCGAAGTCATTTAACATTCCACGTTGACTATTTGACGTTTTGATAAATTTTACCTCAAAATTTTTCCAATGTTTATTCAAGAATAAGTTTGTTCTATTCGTTCATTCATTCATTCATTTTGTTGTGTGTGATTAATTTTGTGTGTGATTTTATGCGATTTTATAGACACAATACGAGGGTAGATCAATAAGTACCCGTGTGTGAAGACAGGTGGCGTTGCTGAGGGAAGTTGGCATTACCGTCATGTACTGCCATCTGTCACACGACACTATAATAACCAAGACCACCAAATTTCAAACTGATTCACAGGTTAGTTTTTATTTGGCAGCCATTAGTATCAAACATGTTTGGTGTTTCGCGATAAAATGGAAAAACAACAATATCGATCCGTAATACGCTTTTTATTTTTGGATGGAAAAACATGTGAAGAAATAAAAGCGAAATTGGATGCTGTTTATGGGGACCCTTCACCATCTATGACAACCGTAAGATATTGGTTCAACGAATTTAAACGTGGTCGTACATCGGTTTTTGATGAGGAGCGTCCAGGCCGCCCGGCAGACGTGGTTACCGAGCAAATCGTTGAAAAGTTCCACGACATGATTCTCGCTGATCGCCGAACGAAAGTGCGCGAAGTAGCAGAGGCCGTAGGAGTGTCGTACGGAACGGTAATTAATATTTTACATGATAGGTTAAGCATGAGAAAGGTGTCGGCCATTTGGGTGCCGCGATTGCTTACGGTGGACAACAAGCGGATACGGAATTTTCGCGGCCAAATTGCATGAATTGAACTACGAATTGCTGCCGCACCCACCGTACTCGCTCGACTTGGCTCCCTGAGACTTCTTTCTGTTCCCCAACATGAAAACGTGACTCGGAGGAAATAAATTCAGCTCAAACGAGGAGGTTAACGTCGAGACAGAAGCGTATTTTGACAAATCGTATTTTTTGGAGGAGTAAAAAAATGGCAGAGAAGTTTAAGTTGAAAAATAAAAAAATTAAATTTGTGAAAAACTTGCCTCTTCATTTCTAGCACGGGTACTTATTGATCTACCCTCGTCCAATATGATTATTTGAGTTTTTTTTTTTGCTCTTTTGAGTTTTTTTCTTACGTATTCATGACTTTTACAGTAGAAAAATTAAAAAAAAATTTTTTTTTAAATCTGTATATTAACTTTGATTTATTTGTTTAATAAACATTTTTGGATATAGTTGAATCAAATCTTTGATATATATTGCACATTCAATAGAACCATTTCCAGAAGCTCAACTATGGCCATAATATTAGTGATCAACACGGTCCATACTTGGGGTAACAGTTTCCTACAGGACAATCACAAAACCTAAGGATATCTCCAAAAGTAGGCAGGTGAGATGTGTGACATTATTTTGAGAGAGACGAACAAGAAAGGTGTGACAACTACCGAAGTTTATAATAAATATCTACAACAAAAATTTCCTGAACCAGAAAACTACCGACTGAAAATATATTTATACCTTTTTATGAGTTAAAAATGGACTCATTTTTGGACAAAATTATCTGTTGAGATCTGTATAAGTCTAACAGAGAGCATTGGATAGAACTTTTGAAAACGGACCATTTTCCTCTCATTCGTTCATTAATGTCATACAATAAGTTTAAAATGTTTCTTTAGGGCACAATCACAATCACTACAAGTCCTTGATCGATTTATTGCTAGCTAGCGTTAGTTACAGCCATGATAATATTGGTTTAACATGTCCAACGATCTATTTCACAGTTCGTACGTGGGGTTCACACAGGAATCTCAGTAAAATCTCAGCTTTGGCTGGTTGTCCTGTGCGTATAGCTCGCGAATGATTTCTGAAAGAGTTGGCTCGATGAAGAGGTGGCAACTATTTTACACCTTCTTTGCAATTGTCCAGCGCTTTTCACACGTGTACAAGCATCCTTAGGTCAACTCTTCTGACATCAAGAATTTCGAAAAGTTTATACGAACTAAAAAGAAAAGTTTAACTCTTCTTCAGTTAAATCGACTGACTTCAGAGATTATGACTTTTAGTAAACCACATAAGTTCGAGAAAATATTAGGGGAACTGGGGTAATGAACTGCCCACGTGGTATTACAACGGGCCTAACTGAACTTAGTAGTTCCTATTATAGGCCACTCTAACTATACCTAAGTAATTTGCACTACACGGGCGTAACTGAACTAAGTAGTTCCTACTATAGGCCACTCTAACTATACCTAAGTAATTTGCACTACACGGGACCACCTCTTGTCTGGCAATGGTAAACAATAATGATATTCCGAAGTTTTCACGAGCTATGAAAATAAATTTTCAGGTTCATATTTAAGTTTCAGTTCCAGTTTCACATTTAAAGATAATAAAAGATTTTGAGCTCTTGATCTAATAGCCTTACTGGATTAAATATTCGCTATCAAAAAGTAGAGAAGTCCACATTTTTTTCCATTAAATTAAAACATTAAAGACAAAACTTATTTGTTTTCTTGTATGCAATAATCTCATTATAATATAATTGACCCTTTCCTCTCTCCTTTCCAGGCCTAAGTCCGGCATGTACCCTTGCCTGCACCTGCTTTTAACATTTGTATGTACCTCTAAAGAACATTTAGAATTAATTGAAAATTTTTTAAACTGCTCAAAACCATGCTCTTTCATATCCACTTGACCAGTCCTCAGTAGATCTGCAGAAAAGCAGTAAACAAGTTTTTTGATTAATATGTTTCCCATAAAAAAAATGGTGCCAAGGATATTTGAAAAAAGAAACTGTCTCAGATTTTTCTTCTTTCTCTTTTTGAGAGTTTTTTGTACCTTAAAAAATATTATAAAAAGTAAAATAGATGATGAATGGAGGAAAGTAATATCACTACTTAAAGTACTTAGTTGCCTATGGTAAATGAAATGACTGCAAAATCACCAACAAATTTTGTTCCATTAAATTTATGTAGATCATCAGATATAAATCATTCTAAATCCACTTCAAAAAACATTGAATGATGAAATGCCACTTAATTGGTACTCACTTTTTAGAACCAATGTCAAAGTCATTTATTTGAAATCCATATGGCTGAATTTTCAATAACAAATACTGACATTGACACTATTAAGCTTTCTTAAATCTTTATTGCATAATTAAATATATAATTTTAATCCACTTGAAGAATCTTAGTTTTAAATTTATTCACAGTAGTTATTTCAGCATCTGGAGCGAAAATCTCCGATCTAAACAAGGTCGTTTAAAACACTTCGATGCATATTTCTAAAAAAAATGAGCAGCACACTATTTGCCATAGAAAAGCGCTTAAATGATAACCTCGAAATTTATATTAATTATTGGCTTTTAGAGCTATGTAATTGTTACATCAAAAGCTCAAAGTAGTTTTTTGAAAAATGTCAGGGTCGGCACTTGAACATAGACTTTAAAAACTAACATTTTGACATTACTAATGACAATTTACATACACGAATGTAGATGATTAATAAATATCAATTTTAAGTTTAGTTGTCAGTAAATATCAGTTCTTAAAGCGTTTCACTGTTTCTTCTATTTCAACTGCTTCTTAAATTCAAATGATGCAACACAAATGACAGCTGTCAATTGAAGTTTGAACCTCAAACATTTTTAAACGTCTTTGTTTAATACAATGGCAAAAGAGAAAAAATTAAATTCCTGTTGATAACTCAAAACGGAATTGCCAACGCATAAAATCGCATTTCACTGTGAGATGATGAAATTGACAAATTCTCTCAAAGCCAAGAAAGAAAAGAATTCGTTTTTCGCACTCATGACAAATGCAATTGTCTGCTGCTCCATCGCCGTCACACAATACCACAAAGAATGGATATGGCACGTTTGCGGTGCGGTGCGGTAAAGTGTAAGCGCGGTGCCTAACGGTAACGGAGCTTAGTAAGTAGTTGTCATATGTCAACTGTCAGCGTTGCCATATTTCCTATGTCAAACATATGTTTTGTTGCAAGAAATCTCAGCATGTCGCTTGAATTCACACATGCATATGCTTTAGAATTTGCGGCATATGGGGGAGGAGGGAGCAAAGAGATCTACCAGTTATACACGTCGTCTTTTGTCACCACCTGACTGTGTGGCATTTATAGAAAAAAGAAGAAAAAGACAAATATACGTTGTAATGTGATACAAGCCAACAGAGCAACGCTGCCTTCTGAAGATATGTTTTCCATTTGATTTGAATACCATTTTTCTTTTCTACTTTTCCAATATTCTCTTTGCTTCTGTTTTTGTTTTATGTTGAATCATAAACACATCAAAGCAAAACTTTTCAATATAAAAACGCTCTAGGGGGTAGAATTTTTCTATTTGTCGATTTCTCCCCTTTTCCCTTATTATTTGCTTTTTATTTCTGTATAAAATTCCGCCTTTTAATTAGCAGGAAAATAGTTATTATCTTTTTTGAAAGGAAGGAAAAGCAAAAATCTCGACATTTTTGTTTTATTTTGAATTAGCGCTAGTGCCAAGTTGCCCCAGTAATTCTTTCCACTTCACTTCATCACTTGCGCTTAGTTTCCATAGAAAATCTATGTGTAGCACTCACTAACTCTCTCACTCACTTTGTTTCTTTTTTCTTTATCTTTTGGTAAGCATAAAAATCTCAGAATTATGCTTTTCTTTATAGTGTAAAAATAAACAAAAAAGATATATGTACTTTAATGTTGTTTAGTTTATTGAAAATTGTGCGGCGGTGGCGGTGGCGGCGGCGGCAACAGCAGCAACCGCAGCCAGCTTAATGCTGCTGCTGCTACTGTTGTTGCCGCTGATACGCACATGTTGTTAGTTTTAGTGTTTAATGCTGTTGACTTTTCTCTAAATGCAATTTACGTGGAAAATCCACTTGACATTCTTGACATTTGGAGAGTGCATTGAATGTGGCATGAAAGTGTCTCACATGTAAGTAGGCAAAATTATGCTGTAAATTGTTTAAATGTTTTGGTAAACTTTTAATTTGAAATTATGGAAATGGAAATTCAGCTTGATATGAATTTGATGAGACGAGGGGTAATATTGAATGGTGTTTATATGTTAAAGTGAACTAATTTCTACAGAATTTTGGAATTTTCTGAATGTATTATATTAAAAAATTATTCATCATTTCCTTTATTGGAATATATGTATATATATTCGGATGCGGCCCCGACCCCATCTTAATGAACCTTTGGTATAAGCTCTTTACAAATGACGACGTGTCCACAAGCAAGTCTCATATCAATCTTTGTTGGTGATAATGACTGGTGTCCCGGATTTTACCGGATGTCACGGAATTCTAGTAATTTTTGCAAGTACAGTAGAAAGCATCTGTGGGATGCCAAATTTCCTGCGTTACAAACAAAAATAAAATTTAGAACTTTCGCACAAATTTAATTACATCAGCTTCATTTCCTCGACGATGAATGGTTGATTTTACTTACATATTAAAAGAGAATTTTTTCTAAGTATGCCATGATTGCAAACCATTTACTCAACAGGCTAATTTTTAAAAGAACTTATTGGCTCCACAAAACTTCGAAAAGAGTTGGGGAGGAAGGCTTGTGTAAACTAAAAATCGGGTTCCTTCTATACGAAATGATTACCTTCAGAACTGAAAAACCCTTTGTACTCGTATATGAGTTTCATAAATGTCCCGAATTTTCGGGCAATATCCCATAATTTAAACAGCTTAGTCCAGTAGAAACCAAAGTTTAGGAGTTTGGAATCCTAATATTGACGTTATAAACTTTATTTCAAAATTGTGGAATTATGGGAAATTAATTAAAATCAACTCACTTAACATTTACTCTTAGAATATACACAAAAATCGGGCACAGAGTAAGTACTTAGCTGTACATGGAACAAATACATTAAAAGCGAAAATGACTTAAATCAAATAAAAGAAATTTTAAAATTTAATTGGTTAACCATAGTTAAAAGAACTTAAGCTCAAAGTAATAGACTTATAAAGTCCAACTAAACAAAAAAAAATTAAGGCAGTATGAAATTAATGCTTCACCATCAAATGTGAGGAAACTTCATGGAACCCAGTCCGCAATTATTCGACAAAACGTCGATCGAAATCAAAATCGCTGAAATACATCGAAATCTAAATTCTTGAATGCCAATCATTGAAACTTGAATGCCAATATCAGATAAATTTTATTATTAAGTATTGTCTAATTGACTGGTGGATATCGATTTATCTCTTGAATTTTTTCTAGATTCCATTGATCCAGCGTTGAAGAAGATCGCGATTAGTCCATCCCGTGCCGATCGCAACAATTAGGTTTGTGTTATTCGACGACCTGGAAGATTTTACGCAAAGATCTCGGATTAATGCCATACAAAAAACAGCTGGTGCAAGAACTGAAGCCAGGCGACCTACCACAACGGTGAATGGGCCTTAGAAAAACTGGATGAGGATCCGTTTTTTATCGAGGCTCATTTTTGGCTCAATGGATACGTGAATAAGCAGAATTGCCGTATTGTGAAGACCAGCCAGAGGCAATTCAGCAGCTACCAATGTATCCCGAAAAATGCACTTTTTGGTGCGGTTTACGGGCAGGCGGCATCATTGGGCCGTACTTCTTCAAAGACGATAAAGGCCGCAACTTTAATGTCAATGGAAAACAGTACCGTTCGATAATAACAAATTTTTTTTTGCCGAAAATGCAAGATTTGTGATCGGCCGACATGTGTTTCCAACAGGATGATGCTACATGCCACACTCACCACATTTGGTGAGCAGTTAATCTCACGTTTTGGTGCAGTCTATTGGCCACCAATATCGTGTGATTTGCGATTTTACCACGTTAGACTATTTTTTGTGTGGCTATGATCAATCTCTTGTCTATAGGGACAAGCAAAACACGATTGCTGCTTTGGAAGCCAACATTAAACGCGTCATTGGTGAGATTGCTGCCGAAATGTGTGAAAAAGTGTGCCAAAATTGGACCTTCAGAATGGACTACTTGAAGCGTAGCCGCGGGCAACATTTAAGTGAAATTATCTTAAAATAGTAAATGGCAGGAATTGATTTATCAATCCAAATAAAAATTTCATTCACTTTTGTAAAATTTCAATATTTTTTTTTTGAATTTTCAAAACGAAGCTTTTAAAAAATCACTCTTTATAAGCATAATTTTCTTCAGTGATTTAACTCAAAACGGACTACGGACAATTTAGTAATAAAGTGCGAATTCCAGCGGGGAAGGAGGATTTAAGCCGTTTCAGTGGGAAGTGAGGGCGGATATATATAAACTTTTCTGCAGGATTAAGGGTTTCTATGAAAGGAAGTGGTGGTCGGTGTTGTCCATTTTCTAAGTAGAAATGTGTCTGGCTATAGGAAATGACTTGATTAACTTTGTTTCAGATTGTCACTGACACTGAATTCTCCAGTGTGCGAGGTAGGCGTGATTATTACCAAATACTCAGAATTTTCATAATAAAGTACATAAGTGCAATGAAGTGATTGTTGAGTTCTTTGCACCTTTGAGAGCTCTTCCATAAGGTAAGTAGATGAATGTTAATGAGTTTAGTTCTGTTGTTATTGTTGTTTTGGGGGCTGTCACAATCACACTTACGCCAGAATGGCCCATTTTACTGAAGAATCTCACAAAGGGCTTTCGTTCTAAATTTATGATGTCCAAAGTATTTGACCCATAATGACCTTCGACTGAGTGCCTCGGAATGAAAAAGGATGTGATCCCTCTTCTCATTCCCTTTATTCTTTTTATTTCAATTGTAGGGTTGATGGATTGACTTTCATATATCGAAAAATACCTTGGATTACATTCAAACATCTAAAAGTGCTTTTATCGATCACTGCTTTGATTCACGAACTCGTTGCCGTTTTTGATCGATTGTGGGCAATTGCAGCACCCATCAGACAACCGACATTTTCATATATTGAATTTACGATTTTGTGAGTTGTTTACATACAATGTCATCAATATCACCATGTCATCAATGATATGGTGCACCTAATTGATGTAAGACTATTTCTGTGAATTAGCCTGGCCGATCTTCATCAGAAATGATCGCGGACTCACACCAAAATTGAGCTGTCTACCATTTCCATTGCTGCAGTGGTTGCAATAGTTCTTGGTTGTGACAAAGAGAATCCAGTTAGGTTTTAAGTTCGCCAGGGTGCGTTATTAAATTTTACTCATTTTCGAAGGTTGTTGTTTTTGGACGCATTCCAAACTTCAAGTTTTATTACATGTCATTATAAGGATTATAGATGTGGCAAACAAAAAAAGGGCTTTAGTTTCATTGATATCCTTAAACAGTAAATCAATTTGGGGTGTTTAAAAGATGCAAAGATTCTGTATAACATTCTTCTTATCAAATAATATTTTCTTCTTTTCTAACAACAAACCTATTACATAAATGAAATTTAGAGTAATGCCAAACAAAACAAACATAAACAATATATTTTAAGAAAGAAAAGAAAATAATTAAAATTTGTAATTGAGCGCTGTGCCATAAGTAATTAATACCAAACTAAAGTTACAAGAATAATACGCTTGGATACAAATACCCAAAGATGTGATAATACCAAATGATTATTTCCTCACCCCAGCATTCAACATAATTTTGAATAAACAAAATGTCAAATAAGACCAACATGACATTTGACATGGATATCAATATGGCACACGCTTGCTATTGCACTATGGCACCAAGATGTCATGTGACACATGTGAAACTAAACGACTTCATGAAGTTGTGCTGTCGATAACCCCAACTTAACGGAGAGACAAGGCGAAATTTATTTTCCAATTGGATGTTCCAAATCCGTATCTCACAAGTCACAAGCAATTTACCAAAACATTTTTACGCTTTTCCCAATTAATAATGTGGAATTTTTCAAAATCTCTGCCTTGCCTTACGCCACCATTCACTGCAACCCCTTATTAGGAAGACATGAAAGTATGAAAAACTTAATCCCGTCATACCCCAATTAAAACAAAGAACGGGGGAGCCGCGAGTTGGTATCAATAGTTGACACTTAATTATGTGAATTCAGAGTAGTCATTTGTATGCTTCTTCGTCTGTGATTGATAAAGACGTTTTTGTTTTTGTTATGAATGAGTATATGATTTTATGTAGAAACCTCTGAAAAATGTCAAAATTCTTAGTCAAGGATTTTTGTTGAAAAGCGTCTTTGACACGTGATTTCTGATATTGAATTTTAAGTGAAAATAGCGCTGAAATTTAGGTTGAACATTTTTGAAGATAAATGATTGTAGAAAAATGGAAAAAATTCTTGTAGAAAATTCCCTGAGTTTCTACGGGAATGGCTAAGAATTAATTTGTTTACAACACTTCTGATTGAGTTAAGAAAAATTAATGAAAAATATATGGGGAGCTCCAAAGCAAAATGCTATAAATGATAGTGAACTATTGTACTGTTATTGCTTTTCAATTTGGAGCTTCTCACATAGACATTTTTCTGAAATAAATTTCAAACTTTTATTCCAATTTTCCGCAAAGTTTATTACCTACTTCCCCAAAAATATACCACTACTTATATGTAAATTCTCATTATGAACTTATTTGATATTTTTCTACCGCACTCTCCTTAAAAAACTCACTCAATTTTAATCAACAACACTTTGCATTAATTTTATTGACACCAAATATTTTCACTATTTTAATTTATTATTCAGCACAGTTCTATAAAATTATACGCTTCATTATCTACCCGCTCAACGCTAACACCTTTTCAATCCCCGAGTTCTAATTTAAGTACCTTTAATGCAACTGTGTGCTGCAATCCGCTTACTACCTACATGCTTCCACCTTCTCCTCTAGTTTTTTATATCAGTTACCATTAACTTTATTAAAAAAAAAATAAGAAAAAAAAGGAATGAAGCAATTAAATTAAAGCATAGTAAAGCAAATTTATGACACCTTAATTTCATATATTAACATTTTATTACTCTCCTCCAAAGAAAATAGAAGCAGCTTAAGGAAAACGAAGAAAATGCATGCAGAATGCAGAATTTTGTGTCGTAAAATTAAATCTAGTCCACATATACGCACAGGTATCATTCACCCCCGACAGGTATGAACTTTCGTAGTAAAGTTTTAAAAAAATAAATGGTGAATGATGTCATAAATAGTAGCATAAAAATAGTTAGTTCAACTTAAGAAACGAATTGCGGAGATGCTGGAAGATTTAAAATTATCGACATATAATTCAAAACTTTAGCTTGAACTTTTGCATAAGTATTAGGCAATTTAGTCATGACCCAGACATCCAAAGAAAGGTCTCGAAGTAGAAGTAAGTAGAAAAAAAAGAGATATTTTTGCCCTAATTTTGCTCATATCTAATTTCAGTTTTCTGGCGGCAACATGTCATTATTGATTGTGTATTCTACATATGAGTATGGTATCTACAAAAGATAACTGCGCTCACCCTTGAAATTTCTGATAGTGCGTAGTGCGTTGGACTGCTACGCAGAGTGTCCGGGGTTCGAATCTCGGCACAGGCAAAATCAAAAAAATTATTTTTCTACACGGTACGACCTCTTGGCAGGCAATGGCAAACCTACAAAAGTAAAAATTGCCCATGAAAAGCTTTTATCTTCGCCGTTCGGATATGGCATTAAACTGTAGGTCCCTTCCATTCATGTACAAATATAACACGCACAACATGAGTGGATGCGAAAAGCGAAAAGCTCGGCCTAGGCCCTCCATGGGCTGTTGTGCCATTAAAAGTAAAGTAGTTGAACGTGGTACCAAATCCTTGAAACACAAATATTTTATAAATGTTTGAGGGAACATTTTGTCCAGCGACCTCCCACAATTTTCCTTGGCGATTTAAGCGGTTGTCAGTGATTTGAGTTTGAAAAGACTGCGTGAGTTTACTAGTGATCGAGAGTCAACAGAGAATTAGGATTCGAATTTTTATAAGCTTAAATGGAGTTCAATACCCAAGAGAACCCATTACCAAATTATTGTATGAATTAAGTATTTCGATGCAGAGGGAAAATAATAGGAAATTTCGGCTCAGAACTACCATATTCCACGATTTGTTTGTAATGAAATTAAACCTAGACCGAACTACAAGGAATTGCTAGTGAGCAGGTCCTGTTGGTACTTGGAACGTTTGTGACCCGTGTTTTCTCTGAATTTCGGTGTTTTATTTTACTACACTGCATTCTTAAATATAATGTAGTTTATCCTTATTTTATCCTTTCGTTTATGGAACACGTAAACTGGTATTGGAACTGGTATAAAATATTATACTTACATAAGAAGTACATAGATTACCAAATGCAAAACCTAAGCAATTTGTTTTGGAATATCTGACTCAAATATTTAAGTGTGTAGACAAAGTGGTCGCTGTGGCGTAGTGGTAGTGCGTTGGACTGCTGCGCAAAGTGTCCGGGGTTCGAATCTCGGCACAAGCAAAATAAAAAAGTAGAAAAAATAATTTTTCTTCACGGTACCACCTCTTGGCAGGCAATGGCAAACCTACAAGAGTAAAAATTGCTATGAAAAGCTTTTCACTTCGCCGTTCGGATTCGGCATTAAACTGTAGGTGCCTTCCATTCATGTACAAATATAAGACGCACAATATGAGTGGATGCGAAAAGCTCGGCCTAGGCCCTCCATGGGCTGTTGTGCCATTAAAAGTAAAGTAAGTAAAGTAGACAAAGTCACCAGGGTGGTGGAATACACAGAAGAGAAAATCATAAACTCCACTGGAAATACCAGGTACAGGGGGACCTAACTGCACTTGGCCTTACCAACTGGCCAAATTTTCTCAAGGCGGCCAAGACTGATCATCGGTTGTAGAGCCGATTAAGTAAGTAAAAAGTAACAACATTCACTCTTCAAAGAAAATATTCCTTACCGGGAAATAATGTAGGGGCCACAGCAACTTCACTTAAATTTTTTTGAAGAACTGCTGATAATTAAGTATTATTTTGTAATATTTACTACCTCTCTAATTTTAATCTATTGTAGCTAGGAGGCCACCGTGGCGCAGTTGCTAGCGCGTTGGCTTGCTACGCAAAGTGTCTAGGGTTCAAATATCGGTACAGGAATAAACACAAAGTAAAAAAAAACAATGTTTCTACACGGCTCCACCTTGTGGCAGGCAATGAAAAACCGACAAGAGTTAAAATTGACGAAGAAAAGCTTTTCACTTCGCCGTTTGGATTCGGCAACTATAGGACCCTTCCATTCATGTACAAATATAACACGCAGGAGATGAGTGTATGCGAAATTCTCAGCCTAGGCCCTCCATGGGCTGTGGTGTCATTTCGCGGGATGTTCCAGAATTCTAGTAATTTTTGCAAGTCCCGTAGCAAGCATTTTCGGGACGTAAAATGTTTTGCATTACAAATGAGAAACGATTTTAGAGTTTGACGCAAATGCATGATAATGCTTCTGTAAAATACATAACCTATTTTTATCCGATATTTTCTTCATTTTTTTGGTAGCACTCTCTTTTTTTCATCTTTATCTTTTATTGCTTATGTACTAGGTGAACTAGGTTTTTATGAGTTTTTTATAGGTGGCAACGTACAGTTGTGGTGGCGAATTCATTTCGGCTTTTTATATTTATTGCTGATCACATTATTATGCCAGCGATTGACTGAATGTCAATCAAATCATGTGTATAAACAACACACGGGAATGAATAAACAAACAGGTGGCAGCATTAAAATGATGCTTTAAGATCTAAGTTAAGTAGTAGAGAAGCAAAACCAAGACCAAGTTTAAATGCTACTTCATCACGTGCAGCGCGCATAATTGCCAATTACACTAATGACAGCGCTGTCATTAAACAAAATAATTGTCATTGCCGATTCGGTTCTTGCTGTCATAATGAATGAAGAGACACAAATGATTAGAGAACTACATATAAAAAATGTAGTAAAATTTAGAAAATCGAATAAAAAACAAACAGAAAAAAATCTTAACGAATGTGGGAGCATGGCATGCACGGACAGGTGCTGCACGGTGGATCAAATTGACTACTGTGCTGACATAAAATAAAAAATAGAAACCTGCTTGCCAGAAGCATTTGAACAGAGAATGAATGAAACTGCATTGCGCAAAAATTTAATGACAATGACGCGCTTGTTGTGACATTAGCAATGATTTTTTTTGACATTGATGTTGTTGTTGCTACTGTTTTTATTCTCAAACGTCATTAGTTCGATGCAGCACACTACAGACAGTCATGGCTTGTGCATCGCATCAGCGACGACAGTGAGTGTGCTATCCACATTAGATAATGTTGTAAAATAAAAGAAAAATAAAATCAAAGAAAACGATATCGAATTGAATTGAAAAACAAGAAACAAAATATAAATAAGTCAATAAAATAAGAAGATGCAGCTAAAAACTGTTACGAATGATTTGGTAGCAGTTACAAACCCTAAACAAGTTCGATTTCGTAAGTTGAAGGGGTCTTTGAAATCGCAGTGCTTCAGGGGGCGGCGGCGATACTGAGGCATGGGCATGGACTTGTACTTTGACTTGGCAGCTCTAGAATATTGTAGCTTCCATGACATTAGATTTAATGGATCATTTCGTGTGCAATGGCACACAATCGCTTAGCTGACAAGCACGCACACACACAAACATAAAGGTGAACTATGGCATTTGTGTGTGTAGCTTTTGCTATATGAAGCGTGCTGCAATGGTCAATAAAAGTTATAACTCAATTTTACTGTACTGATTCTTTCGTTTGATTTGTCGACAATTTTTTCATATTTTTTTTTTCTATTTCTTTTGGTATTATATTGAATTAATTTATTGATTGTAGACAAAAGATAAAAACAAATATCATTAGTCATAAAAAAGAAACAAAGGTGGATGCCATTACATTTGCAAATGCAGAAAAGGATATTGAACTTTGACAATTGAGAAATAGGTGCACATTCAAATGGGAAAGTATGAAAGTATTGGAAAGTACAATAGAAATGTTTGTTTTTCAGTTGGGTTCAGTGGTTGTTTACTCATTAAGCGCGTGGAAATCAATTAGCTCGATAGAGCCTATTTAATAGCTTTGGCTCGATTGTGCGAGACAATATCACTGCAGTATCTCTACACTCTAGCAGAGTCAAGGAAAACAGAATTATCTCCAAAACCGCACCTAGATATCAGTTATTAGATTCACTACTGACCCGAGTTTCCTTCTTTTCTTTCTTTTAATGGGTCTAGGCCCTCCATGGGCTTTTCGCATCCACTCATGTTGTGCGTGTTATATTTATTACATGAATGGAAAGGACCTACAGTTTTATATCGAATACGAACGGCGAGGTGAAAAGCTTTTCATAGGCAATTTTTACTTTTGTAGCTTTGCCAGTGCCTGCAAAGAGGTTGTGCATGTATACATTTTTCTACTACTTTGTGATTTTGCCTGTGCTGAGATTCGAACCCCGGACACTCTACGTAACAGTCCAACGCACTACTCCAGAGTTAATAATTATGTAGTTTGCATGCTGCTAGATTCCGTGCGATTTCCAACCTGGAAAAGAGATAAAGCTGTACAGTTTTCAAGATAGTAGTTTAGGGACGCGTCGTTCTTAATCTGGCACCACCTCTCCATCTGAAATGATTCACTTATGGAAGTACTGAGATATCGTACAAGTGAGCCTTATTGAGGAAGTGTTGCAGAAACAGTTCGTTCATCAGAGTTTCAACCAACAATTGAATAATAGATGAGTCAGATGAAGGTACCTTAAATAAATTGCATTGAATAAAAATTTCTTAAAATGTAAATTAACAAAAAATTTCAAAGAAAAGAAACTTATGCAGTAAACTCGAAATCAATGAGCCAAAAAACCGCATGCAAATTCTTAGAAATTTCACATAAAATTCAAATAATATTTTTTAGTTTTTTCCTTCTACTTATGGGATAGAATCTCAGATATGTACTTACTTTGTGTTAAGCTAAAATGAAATTTAAAAAATCGCATACATGTTGCGCATTAACACATGGCACCCCAGCATAAATTTAACCCTTTCAACACGCTGTTTATATTTTATAAAAAAAAAAAAAATAAATCTTAAGTAAGAGTTTCGAAAAAAAAATGGGAAAAATAGAAAAGAGTATTAAATTAAATTGTTCAACAGTTTGTAATGCGGCCCATTAGTGTCAACCCCGGCGACATGAATATTAACATGTTGTTTATCCGCTACATACAAGAGCTGGATGAAGATGAGGATGAGAATGCAGTTGGAAATGATGAACAGAAAGAAGTTGATAGATAGAAAGGCCAGAAGAACCATGTACGAGTACATGACCAGCGAATGTCAAAGAAATAATTTAAAATTTATGTAGGCCATTGAAAGCGGAAAAAAGACATACCTTCTTCACAGACACAAC
This sequence comes from Palloptera scutellata, assembly GCA_958295655.1. Lineage (NCBI taxonomy): Eukaryota > Metazoa > Arthropoda > Insecta > Diptera > Pallopteridae > Palloptera > Palloptera scutellata. The sequence goes on along the minus strand of OY282449.1, from coordinate 39,580,188 downwards.
GAACGAACATAACAACATAACAACCCTAATGGGACTCGTATCGAAGATTTATATCATTTGTGGATGGATATAATTAGTGGTGACTATCAAAAAAAAAAAAAAAAAGGAAAAAGTGTGAAACAATTTACACGCATTTTGTCAAAGCAGAAAATGTTTTTTATATGCAAATTAAACACATTCAAATACTTGTTAATGAACATGAGCGTGACTGAATATTTGACCATGTTCAACGAGCAAGCAAGCTTTTCCTTCAACAACAACTTAGGGAACATTCTTTCTCAGAAGGGACAACTGCATTCGAATTCTATGTTCCTTAGAAGATCTTAATGAGCGTTGTACACAATTGAATGCATTTCAGAAAAAGATTTTTGATTGATGCCTCATTTTTTAGACTTAATTGTAGCATCACTGCTGAATAGGAAGAGATATTCTGGCTTGGGAGGCTGTGCTCTATGAATGAAACCGGATGTGCTTAAGTAACAATTTTTTGTGTTTTTTTTTGTTTAGAATATTGTTAATTTGAATATTTATGACCAACGGTCATATTGCGCGGAAATTATTACTTTTATTGTGCTAAAGACTTGTTTTTTTTTTTTTTTTTGTGTGTTTAAGATCAGCGTAAAAATAGATTAGAGTTTTTGAGGAAACAATTCATTTGTAATTTAGACCGGTTAGCATTTTTGTATGTAGCGGAAAATGGTTTAATGGTGTGAAAAACCTCGAATTTATGCGTTTTGAAATGCAAATAGAAAACCGAAATTTACTGAGTAGTGTTGCCATATCCTTTTTGTCAAAAGCTGTAATACATAAGTATATAAAAAAAATTGTATTTTGGAAAAAAGTGCAACCTATAAGAATGAAAAAACTGAACTTAAATTTTTGTGAGAGATTCTTCTTCCAAATAAAAAATTTAATCAGCCCAATGATATAAAAGTTTGCTTATTTCGGTTGTTAATTTAATTTATTTTATTTTGAAATTAAGCTACATAAATAGATATATAATAATTATAGTACCTGAAATCCAAAAAAATTAACTGATTCATTTACAATTAAGTAACAGAAATTAATAAAAAAAATATTGATTATAATTAAAATGAACAGAAGCAGACGGAATCGGATTGACATTTAAGAGTCGCAGCATATTTACATGGCGTATTCATTTAAAGTTGAGTTCTACCTAATCTTCCGTTACATATAATTTTTAAGATAACTAAAACATATTTATATCTTTTCCCGCATATTATTGCAAAAACTGTAAAATTTTAGAATAAACTGTAACATTTCAGGGGGATATTAAACCTTTCGTTTACAAATACCCACCCTTTTTGATTTTTACTCAAGTTTAATCCAATCTTAAAACGATATCGACTCACTGAACAAATTCTCGATTTGTTTTGGATAATATTGAAAAAAGTGCATATTTTCCCCTTGTTCTTTATGCGGCCAGTTGCGCTTCGCTCCGGAACCTCATTCTCCTGAAATTCATTATCATCTTAAGTTTCGAAAACAGGCTGTCCTATAGTTAACAATAGTTCCAGTAATATTTTTGTTTTGAAGACATCGAGAGTCTTGAAGGTAGAGTACTAGACTTTCACCCGAGAGGTTGGAAGTTCGATTCCCTTCTTGGTCTGGTGGATAATTCTCATAAAACTTCATATATTTTTACCGATATGAAGTGAATGAGAATTATAAGAAAGTGTAGAAGTACATCTCTTGGCAGGTAATGGCATAACCCTCAAGTGATAACAAATGGCCGTGTCGCCGTTTGGAACCAGCGTTAATCTGTAGGCCTATCCTTAGACCTCAGTACCCTACACTTATTCACTTAACGCTTTTCCTACACACTTTTTGGCCAAGTAGAAAGGTCCAGCGGACTGAGTGCCATGGAAGATCTATAGCCCTCCTGCCCACATCCAAATCTAATCTGTAGAATTTTAGTTTCTTGATCTGGTCAATCTTTGCCAAAGCTCTCGATGAACTGCTTTTTTTATTTTTGTTGCGCAGTGTTGTACTCTTGATGGAGTACTGCGACATTATTTTGCCTATCTAGTGCGACTTTGGTTTTATTATAAGTAATACCAAAACATTTATGAATATATCCATCTCTCTGCTACTAGACATTAAGAGGACGGAGCTATTTTTAGTTGGGGGACATAATGACGTTCTCGGCGTAGCCAAATAAAGTTGAATTCACTTCATGAGTTGGTGATAGTTTCAACTCGTTTGGCATCTTCCATGGAATACTCCAATTTGCCAGCACTTTGATCAATGGAAATGTGTGTTCTCAGTGCAGACAAGTACATCGCTCTTGGTTAATTCATTTGGTTCACGTAGCTTTTACTATACACAGTGAAATAGTTGCATAAAACTTACGCCTTAAACGCATGCTATATATGAGAAACGTGAAAAAGTTTCATCAAAACGGAGCGCCCGAGCAAGTTGTTTTTTTTTTGGGATTACTGAGAAAGTATTTCAAATTAAGCATATATTGTAATAACTTCTTCTATGTTCGCTTTTACAATTCTTGAATAAAAACTTATTCCATTGTGGTATTTTCGTGTTATGTAAAGCACAATCAATGGCTTGTTTTTGTTTTTGAAAAAGCTAAAAACAATTATAGTTTTGTAAGAATGGTTGCTCCTGGGGTACATTCGCAAACGTGTGGAATTTTAATTTCTGTTAAAATCGATATCAATATCACTCAAAATTTCCTTATACTCTCAATTACTGATATCAATCCCAGTCTATATAAACTCGTATGATTTCGTTGTGATAACGATTTTTCAATTTTTAACTGTAGCCACTGCACTGCTCTATCATTAATACATATATATGAAAAGCAGTTGAAAATCTGGCTTTATTCCAAAAAATAGTTTTCTTCAGATTTATCACCGAAGGTGAGTACGATACGAATAAAATATATATATCACAGCTGGAACTTGTGCCAATCAAATGTAAGCTTTGCTTTCATGTCTATGACGGGTTTTGTTGGTTCGACTATCCCCAACAATATAAAGCAATCGATAACAGAGTCGTGTTGTACTATAATTGTGCTGTCGCATAATTTCAATAAGCCTACATAGTCGCGCTTGGAACTTCAGGCAGCTCATCAAGCTTCCCTAAGAGTCAAATGGGAGCGCATAATTGTTATTCTTTACAATGATATCGGCGATATATAACAATGAGTTGGCAGTTTACTTTAGAATGACTTACTTACTTTTAATGGCACAACAGCCGATGGAGGGCCTAGGCCGAGCTTTTCGCTTTTCGCATCCACTCATGTTGTGCGTGTTATATTAGTACATGAATGGAAGGGACCTACAGTTCAATGCCGAATCCGAACGGCGAAGTGAAAAACTTTTCATAGGCAATTTTTATTTTTGTAGGTTTGCCATTGCCATTGCATCTGCGTAGCAGTCCAACGCACTACCACTACGCCACAGCGACCACTTTAGAATGTGATTCTTATTTCTTGGGAATATTGCATTACGCTATGCCACATCGTTTGAGGAGCCGCAGCAATTATAACATCGAACTGGGCTGGCTTCGTTGATTGTACACTTAAAGAAAATTCAAACCTAGGGTTTACTTAATCTATAAAAATTCATTTATACAACAGACTTGGGCAGACTTTTTCTGTTTTCATGCAAATCAAAATGTTTGTCATAAGAAAAATGTTGTAAAAATCTTATTTTCTGAAAGCATCATGTGAAATTAGTGTTTACAAAAAAAAAGTTATAGCAATCAAATTTTTCACGGAGAGAAATCGCGTGATTTATAAATAGCCTTATAGTGTATTTAATGCAAAAACAGCCTCTTTGTCGTGAGACATTTGACATCCATAGCTTCGTCTTCATCGTTAAGCTTTTCCAGCCTATATTCAACAGATTTGTTAATCGATAAGAGCGTGATAGATTGGAAAAATTAAAATTAAAATCTCTAGAATTGCATATTCGAAAAAGGTCGTTGAATAAAGCATTTACCATGCAAATTTTGTTTAAGGGAACAAAAAATACAAATGCAGCTTTATTCTGTTTTTGTACAGGTAACTTACTTGTGCTCTTAGAAAAGAGGCAGCAGCATTTTACTGTATTCCTTATGTACACAAGTATTTCAATGTTTCTATCGATTTCAAACAAGGGAAAGAGTATTTCTTTAAAAATTATAATTCGATAAACAACTGACATCTTTTGATAAAGTTAGAGTGCACGCATATACGTTGTTAAAAAATGTTTATAAACGTGACAAATTACAATAAATTTTTAAAAGAAAAACAACACATTAACAGCATGAACAGTCAAAAATTAAACAGACTTATATGCAACTTTTTCTTACACCTTATTAAAAATTCATAGTACCATTTTAAAAGAAGGAAAAATCATTCGTGTTAATCATTCGGCAACTTTTATGCGGGTATCTTATTTTCGCTGCTCTCACACGTAACCCTCCTCAAATCATCAAACTTTTATTTTATAATGCTCATTTAACCCTATCGCATGACAAACCTATCACACAGACACACAAATCGAGGGGTTCTTCAAGCCTAAATATATACAATATTAAACCAATAACGCGACTACGTTAAACACAAAGTAAATATGTAAGGGAGTTAAGCGGCGAAATGATGAGGATGAAGAAGAAGAAGCAATGAAATCGTAATTAATTGCTTATCTTCATGTTGCGATCGAAAAGTCGAACCAAAAATATTCACATCATTAATTTATATATACCTTCTAAGTGAGTGAATAAGTAAGATTTTGGCTACTGTAGCGCTGAGTGGTAGAAAGTGTAGTAGCGCAAGTAACGTTGTATAGTCTCGATATGATTTTATAGTGACCCGCATAAAATGCGGCAACTCTTCGTGGCTGATGCGCTTCGAAAGCGAAACATGAAACATGAAAACCAATTTCACTTAATAGACTACTAGAACATAAATACGAGAACAGTAATCAGCTAACGGATTAAAGAGTAATTTTTGGCATACAATGGATAAATTGTCATTATTGTGGTCAGTTGTTGTTTTTTTTGTTTTTTTACTTTGGCTCAGTAAAAGGGGAAAGTAAAAAGTAATAATTGCATTTAAGGAAACGTTATTTCTTGTTAAAAAGAAAAATTATTACAAATAATTTTGACATTTGTGGAAATTATTCTAAAAAATCATTAATAAAAATCATTATAAAGGCGTAACGAATGACGTCACGTTTTATGATTAGTTATGTCAGTCAGAATGCATTAAGGAGCAAAAAATGCTAAAGACGGTAGCGTGTAAAAAGACCAAAATTCATATACGAGTATGTAGAATATTATGAACCCGAATTAATCCTTTTGTGGATGGATGTAATTTTATTTTTCGAAATCCAACAAAGAAATTTGAAAATGTCAAATTTTGACAGTCGACTCAAGATGTGTCAAGTGTTCGTAATTAGGGTGGTTTTGGTTTTAACATATTTTTTCTCATTGAGAAAATTCATTGGTTTTACATTGGCACAATAAACTGTGACAAATTTTATTAATTATACCCACAAGGCAAAATTAATTAGTATTGAAGTAAAATTTGTCATAAGTTAAATTGAATTTTTTAAGCTTGGTTGCAATTTGGTTTTTTTTAATAGGACAAGCATCCATGATTTTGACAATGAGAAATTCTTAAAAGTAAGGACATAATTACAAAAGGCAAGAAAACTCTTCCGCTGTTAAGGTTCCAATTTTATATTTGTGCATGAGTTTTGAAGCTTCAAAGTTTTTCCAGGTTAGTAAAGTTAAAGAATTATTTTTGATTTAAAACTTACCTCCTGCTGCTGAGTTTGAACAAATTAAAAATTATTCAAAAATACTTCGGATCTTTGCAATTTTACACTTATTTGAAAGGTTAGATTAAGTTGGGTTAAATCCACGCATAGACCTCTTACGTCCTTAGCAATACCAGTTAGGAGTTCCATAGGAATTTTGTAAACTTAGCGAGGGTAACATAGGTACATAATTTAAGATGCGAGTATAGTTAGTAAACTTTTAAAGGGAACTCGCCTCCAGTTTAGCAACATCATTCAGACCGTCAAACTACGATTAAACGTAATAACAGATTTTGCTAACCTCTCGATGTACATGTTACACCATACCTCACCGATTGTGCATGTGAATATATTTTCCCACCTAGCTTTCGCCTTGCTTCACATGCGTGTCTCCAGGTTACTATTAACCACCTGAAAGAGGCATCAATTCCTTGTCGAATTTGACCTGACACTCAATAGAAATATAGTTTACGCTTGGGAGCCAGTTGCTACTGACGCTATAGATGAGCTATGTTGACATTTATGGTTGAGTTGATCATGTCATCAGTACATGCAAGCTCCGCCTCATTTCTAGTGGAAGCAAAAATTTCTGCCTGGAATACGTACAAGAGGCCAGAACTTACATCGAAAAAATTTCGCACGTATTACCTTTCAAGTAAATCTAAACATACAATATACGCAAAAGATTTCTTTTTTATTAATTTTTAAACTTTTCAAATTCAGTCCCAGGACGAGAATTTCAAACCAAAAAAATTTCATGAACTCCACAAACTTTGAATGAAGAATCCTTTAGGGGAATCTCTAAAAGTAGTAAGCGCTCCGAGAAGCTGCTATATCTGCTACTTTCTAAAGGGAATCATCACTCAAGGTATAGGCACTCCACTGAATACCATGCGAAATATCAATAAGCCTGGGCCAGAGGATCTCTCATCAAGAGGATCATCACTCAAGGTATAGGCACTCCACTGAATACTATGCGAAATATCAGTAAGCCTGGGACAGAGGATCCCTTAAGTAGTGGAACGTTAAATAAGAGTATTGAGTCCCAGCAGGGAGAAAATCCGGGATCCGTAGTGGTAATATGATGATCAGCTACTCGCCCTTTTATTCTATAAACCAATATTGTACATTCATGTTTTAGCTGAAGCGAAACGGGTGAAGTCTAACTGGTACGAGCCTCTCTGTGGCCTGGAGAGGGGCCCGTTACCAGCTCCTCCCCTAAGTCCTGGACCTAGCATCGATTAATAATTTAGTTTAATTCTGTTGTTTGACTTTTATGCATTTTTGGCCCCTTCCACACAGTTGAGTAATTTATGCTATATACTTTTTCATATAATCGATAGATAATTCAATAAATTACATTCAAAAAAAAAACTCTGTCCCAATAAATAACCTTCCATTAACTTGCAAGTGCTCAAAAATTTAAAATTTATACTCATAAAAATAGAATTTATCTCATGAAATGTGCAGTTGTCACCCCATTATAAAAGCAATCAAAACCAAAAGGTTTTTTATTACATACATACATATTTTTATAATCTTATGCAAGTCATAGCTGTACATACCTCGTAACTACATCTATACCATAGTTTAATATAAGGGCATATTAAACTATTACAAGCAAGACTCAAAATAAAAAATAAAAATGAAAAATTTCTTATTCTTATCTCTGCAGAAATATCTCAAGTCTATTAGAACAATAATAATAACAATAATGGCCTTTTTGATAATGCATATGAATTTCTTCTTGCCTAATATCCTTCAATTTCCTAAACTACCTTTATCAATAGTACATAAGCAGATATTGCGATTTTTTATTTTAGTAATTCAGAAAATATGTCATCATTTTTTTCCATCTACATATACCATAAACAAATCTTCCCCCGGGATAAATGTTTTTCATATTGTTGAAGATTCATTGCTTTTCCTTATCGGCAAATAATATTTTTTTTATTGTCAAAATTTATTTAGATACTTTGCCGTTTCTCTTATTTTTTGTGAAGTAGTATGTTTTCTGCTAATATAATTGTTATTATTGATGTTGTATAATGTGAATCATGATAAGAATAGCAGGAGATTTGAGAACATCCATATATATCACTTGTGAAGCAGTTCATCGAAAGGACAAATATTTATCTCGGAAGACTACATAAAGGATATACTTAGTAGGTAGAAACTAGTTATTTTACTTACTTCAATTATATATCTTCAGAATAGTTTAGTGTAAGAAATTCTTTGTTGAATGGTGTCAAGTGAGACTATATATAACGGGTGTTTTTTTTCGAAGTGTTGTTTTTAAGAAGAAATAGAACGCATATAATTTAATGTTATGGCCAAGAATTTAGCTTTATTATAAAGATAAGGATTTGCCATTATGTTTTAAAAACGATTTCGGGCAAGTGGCCGCCGCGACTGGTTCGAATAAATTCTAGCCTAGAGGCCCAATTTGCGGCCACTTTTTGCAGCAATTGGTGCCGTATGTTAGTAATAACGCGCCGAATATTCTCTTCCAAGGAGTCAATCGTCTCGGGTTTATCTGCGTAGACAAGCGACTTCACATAACCCAAAAAAAAAACCAGTCCAGCGGTGTTAAATCGCACGATCTTGGAGGCCACGCCACAGGCCCACGACGCGAGATAATGCGCTCACCAAAAGTTTCCTTCAATAAAATGATTGTTTCATTGGCTGTATGGCATGTAGCGCCGTCTTATTGGAACCATAGGTCGTCCACATCAGCATCTATCAATTCAGGCACGGAAAAGTCATTAATCATGGTTCTATAGCGGTCCCCATTGACTGTAACATTATGACCGGCTTCATTTTTGAAGAAATATGGACCAATGATTCCCTTGCCCATAGAGTACACCAAACAGTGACTTTTTGAGGATGTAACGGCGTCTCAACTATGGCTTGTGGATTATGATCAGTCCAAATGCGACAATTTTGCTTATTAACGTTCCCATTCATGGGCTTCATCGCTTTCTTGTGAAAATCGAGCGAACCGAACCATTTTGGTAATAAATTTGCACGATTTGCAAACGTTGTTCAGGAGTAAATTTCTCATCCGCTCTGCACAACAAACAAACAATGGAAAGATAATTATGATATCACCGACAAATATCAGTACTATGGATCTTGGAAAACCAGGAACGAGTGAATATAATAGTCTGAAGTATAAGGACCAATCTTGGAAAGAAAATAAAACAGCTTCCGTTTTCTTGAGTCCCCGTTCAACATGAATATAAGAAACTGTGATTTTATGAGCACTTCCCTTTAACCTGACCTATTTGAGACCGCGCATAGACAATCTATACGAAACTAAACGCTTAAAAGACCTCCACCTGCAGAAATACTTTTTTCTTTTTTTAGTTTCAAATTAACGAAAACTTTTGGGTAGGTAGCGCATTTACAATTTATAGCCCCAGTAATTGTAGCATTTCAATGAAAAACAAATAATTGCGCTCGTTTTCCTTCACTTATCATAAAAAACATTAACTCTGTATAAAGACACTTCCAATAAATATAACCTTAACCCTTTTACTGCATTCCTTACCTTTTTTTCATGTACAATATCAAAAAATACGTTTCAGACCGAAGCATAACAAATTCGTTGTACGTGTTATTGGCAAAAAATATGTTCGCACTTTAGAAGAATGCAATTTGTACTTTATTTTAAAACTCAATTGAGCGTAAATAATTGCGAAATTGCATTTTAAAATCGAAACATGAGCCGCCACAGCCGCCGACAAACGCTTAATGAGCACAAATTGATTTTGACATATTTATTTTTGCATCAGCGGCAAAGGTGTCGGCTTTCGCAAGCGAAATCATTCCGTATACTAGAATTTTGTGTACCTATTACTAATTGCTAAAGTGTAGCAAAAATGCATGAACAAACCAAAAAAGGTAGTAAATAGTAGGCAGCAGAAAGTAGAGCAGATTCGTAGACATCAAAGTAGACTTTCATTGCAAAATGAGATGTCAAATGCAAACAAAATAAACATGACCCTTTACAAAAAAAAAAACAAATGCGATAAAGGCAAACCTTTAAAATGTATTTCGAAAGCACAACGAATTGTTGCACTCAGTGTGGCCTGGAATATCATTTTTCCTAACTACCCGATTTGATGTTGCTCCTTTTTGTTCTCGCTCTCACTTTCAATTTATGTCTTTGCGCTGTGATAAATTATTACCGCTATTATGGTCCTGCTTTGTCGTGTCCTTTTGCAAAGCAACGCAACAAACATGTTTATGATTTCCGCTTTTGAAATGTTTTTAATCATTTTTATCAATTTCATTCAAGCCATTGTGTGTGCACTACTCTTTTCTATACAGTTTTAAATAGCCTTAATGACATCCTTTTTGCTACTACTACTTATTTTCTCTATAATGCTCTCCTGCTCCGATATTATTATTGTTTTTCATTTCCTAATCAAAGGTTTTTCATGTCCATCACTAAACGGATGTGGTGACGAAAATCTCATATGTGTGCTTGAGTTTCATGCGTGTTTAATGTATGAGTGTGTGCGTGTGTGGTTGTTCCTGCCATTCCCCCACACATGTCTTTGTACCTTTTACGCTCATTCTTCCATGAGTGAGTCTGGGCGGCAACCCTTAATTATGTTGCCTTGAGTGACCAGAGTATAGTGTTATCATATGATATTTTATTTTATTATTTTTTGAATGATATAATCAAGAATTTACGATAATGTTTAAAATTATTTCATGAGTTTTTTCAATTCAAATGATTTTGAGTGTGTTTGTGTGTGTTAAGTGAGCATAACTAACTAGATTTGTTAGAGTTCATAAATTTATATCAAAAAGACAATGGCTACACTTATCACAAAAGGAATAGATTCATATGTGAGTATGTAGTTATTTAGATAGATGTGGAGGGAGCAATTTTGGAAAAAGTGCACCTGTGCTCGTTTTAGATAAGTCTCTTTTGAGTTGTATAAACTTTCCCTGATTTAAACATTTGATAAAAATCGAAAAATCGTGAAGTCAAAGACATGCTTGAACTGGCGGGCAGCCTGCAGGATATTCTGCAGGATATCCTCTTTACCCTTTACTAAACTCTTTATACTCATTTAATTTTCCATGTTAGTATCTTCCCGATTTCAGTTCACCTCTCCATTTCTGGTTATTTATACATTTCTACACAATTTTGGAATAAAATATAATTAAGTACCTACAGAAAATTTCATTATTTCCAACATATTTTGTAAATAAATTTTTGTTCTCCAAAATACACTGAAAAACTATTTTTTTTACTTATTTACTTAGCTGGCACTATAACTGATGATCGATCTCGGCCCCTTCGATAAAGCTTCGCCAGTGGAGACTAGGACGTCCTTTTCTGCGTGTTCCTCCACCGTGGCCCTTCTAGCCGGAGCGCTTTCTTCCATTCGCTTGACTATATCAGTATCGGTGTACAGATCAGTGTTTCATCTTATTCGATAAACGTCATCCACGCATATTGGGCCATAGATCTAACGGAGTATCTTCCTGTCGAATGCTCCTAACAGCCTCTCATTATGGGTGGCCAATGTTCACGTTTCAGCGCCATATATTTGAACAGAAAGGATGAGTGATTAATAGAGCCTTATTTCCGTCGGTTGAGAAATGGCTCTGCTTCTCAATTGCCTACTGAGCCCGTAGTAACACCTGTTGCCAAGAGTTAATCTCAGCTTGATCTCAAGGCTGACATGATTGGTAGGGGTAATTCTAGAGCCTAGGTAAACGAAATCCTTGACGACTTCAAAAGTATAATTGTCAACGGTGATATTTTTTTTTTTAAAACTAACTGTTTGTAAAAATACAAAATTTTGTGCACTATTTTGTTGCAATTCATTCATTCCTACGTCCCTATTCCCTTCCCATACTTTAAATTCTCTCTATCCTCTTAATACTCTACATTGCACCTCTCATTTCATGACTATCTAAACTGGCCGCCATCTGTATCGTTATTTCATCCTCTCTATACCAGCGATGGGCAAACCGCGTAGAGAGCTTCACTCTTTCAATGTATTCAACATAAATTGCTCAAAACCCCTCCATCCTCGCCAACCTATCTGGCTGTAAGGTTCTCCTTTACTCTCTCTATCATCCTCGCCAATTCATCTGGCTGCTAGGTCCCCTTTTCTCTCTCTATCCTCTCAACTCATTGTATCCGCACTGATCGTCCCCTATTCTCTCTATAGTTCTTAATATGTCTATATTCTCCAACTTCTCTATCCCTTGTATCGAAAATTGTATCTCTATTTTGCCATTTTTTTTGTTCTCTCTTTCGCCTTTATCCTTTTATCCTCTACATTATCTCTACACTGACCATACTCGTAATCTTTCATTTTCCACCGTCTGCATCCTCTCAATCGTTGTGTATCATGTGGTATCACAACGGGCCGTTCTAAATGTGTCCTCTGGGCAGCTATCTAACAAACCAACTATCATGTGTACAATTCAAACAGATTTTTCAAAAAATAAGCAGTTACAAATTCTCTACGATTTAACTATCAGCTATCGGTCCTAAAATTTACCAATTTTTGACCTAGAACACAAAATCCCTCTCTTGGGGCTGTTATTAAACGCAGTTATTTTTCGTGATGTGGTTGTTATGGAATGTCTGAAGTAGTTGTTGATCTGAATTTTAATATGAATTTTTGGTTTGAATTTGATACGGTTTTTTGTTTGGTCTGATTCTTGATCTGACTTTCGTTTCTGTTTCTTGTTTGACTATATTCATTGACTATAATCTGGGCATTGCTTTTGTTATAAATTTTTATCAGTTTTGATCCTTAGTTTTGAATATTGATTACAGTAGTTAAAGTTAGTACCTTTTCATCTGCAATAGCATCAGAGTATGTTGAATTCTCCTCCCAGTTTCAAGATCTTTTACCCAATATTCTATGGTATCATAGCAGCAACCTAATCAAGACAATCACAACTGTACATCAACGATTTGTGTGCTTTAATTTGCAATGCCTACTTTTTTTAATTATTGAAAAAAAAAATCTTTAAAATTTAACTGCCAAGCATAGAAAAATGTCAAACTAAATCATTAATTAGGATTTCAGAAAGCATAACATCCTTGAAGTTCTCACATTGTATCTCATTGCGTAACTATAAAACGTAAACTCAATTGTATAATAGTAGCAATGCAAATATTTATATATTTTCAAAACAATAGTGTCAAGTTCGAACAAAAGGGTTAATGAGACAAAAAAAAGACACATTCAAAAGTTTAGAAAAAATAAACAAAAAATCAAATCAAAGAGTAAATAATCTGATTAATGATACAGATGCATTTTCTTCATAAGCACATAACTAACTTTATTGCCATGAGAATCAAATGACATTTTAAAGAAAAATCGCAAAAACAAAAACCCAAACGACATGCAAAATAGTAGTGGAACATATCAAGGAAAGAGTGTAAGAAAAATCACACAGTACAGCAACTTTGCATAATATCATTAATTAACATAACGCCAAGGATCATCAAGGATCAAAAGAATGACGAGGAAAAAACAAACATCGACGAATGAGTTCGGCGCAAATGCAATCAATATGCAAAATCTGTAGTGAAAATAAAAAATAAGCAACGAAAAAAATAAAAAAAAAGCAGAACAACCAAAATTGACTTAAACAAATTAAAATTTTACACAACTACGCAATACAAACGAGAAGAGCGCCGGTAATGATAGTAGGGAGGGGGTTAAAAATTTCAGCACTTACACAAGTAAGTCTCATAAAAATATGCAAATTTCTCCCAACATATCATACCAACATAAGCTGTCAAAAAGGTAATTTAACAAAAATGCTCAAAAAGACAAAATGAAATGAGACGAGAAAAAAATAAACATAATTTCCAATTATAAATTCATTGAAATGACATTTAAACAACATTGCAGCACACCACCGGTAGAAGTAGCCGTCGCATCGGGCGGAGAAATGCCATCAGTCATCAACAGCAACAGCAGCAGCAACGGCAGCAGTCAGCATCGATGTTGTTGCTGTTGTTATTTTTTCTGATGATAACGATAGCCTTGATACTGTTGACATGTTGATGTGAAAATTAATGAGCAAGAAAAGTATAAAATATGCAAACAAATATCAGTAACCAGCAACAGATCATTTTCTTTATTATTGTTAGTGTTAAGGGATGCACTGCAACCAGCAACAGCAATTTTCAATACATACTTACATACATTGCCAACAAATAACAATCAATGAATGCATTCGATTTACATAAATAAAAACGATTCTCACAATCATCATCAACATCACCATCGTCATCGTCACAATGTACATACAGACATACATACGTTGAAGCAATAAGCGAAGGTATGCAAATTGCAATAGTTTCATATTCACACATTCGATAAAATATGCAAAATAAAATTACCGCACACTTGCACACTCAATTAGCCACGCCGCAGTGATTGTACTGTGGGGCAAAATATATTATATGCTAACTAAAAACTAAGAAGTTAGTACAGTTATAATGGACTCCTTGTAACAACACGGTGAATTAGCGCTAAGTGCCTAGACGACCCTACAGAGCTTATTAACAACAAGCCACCTATAATTTGGTTTGCATCCGACCCAAGTTTAGATTGTACTTTGAATTTATTTTTACGGTGAATCTGAATCCAGACACAAACTGTTACATCACTTCGGATTTTCTAAGTACTTAGCCGTGGCATCCCCTGGATTGCGATCTGACACCCGCGTCAGTAAGCAATCAGACCAAAGAATCTATATAGCTGAAAAATTATAATCCCTTTAGAATTTCGACATTTCCTAACGTAAAACTGCGGATCCATAATTTAGATGATAAATTCGCGCCAGAATTTCTAATCCAATAGTGGCGATTTGGCTATTTTTAATCAGTTCTAGTACATTTGGAATTGTATTGTACCAGACTTAAGAATCAAAATTTTGTTCCTAAATTTCGGTTAATATTTTTGATTTAGGTATGGGAAATGGAAGCATACTTTGGGGAGACAATTTAAATACATTTTAATTTAAAAGAAACTTAAAATTTTTGGCACAATTAAGCGAGAAACTCAATTGAGCCGGCCGGCGTATTACTACATACAACAAAACTTGCTTTTACCGGGTTTTTTCCGGACAAATTTCGGCAGCTATTTAATATGCAACAATGCTTAATAGATTTTAATATAATTTACAGATCATTAATGGCACAAAAACATTTGTACCCTAATTCTTGAAACTTCAATTCTCCTGTCCCACTGTGCATACCATCAATCAATTGTAACAGCAATGCATATTTAATTATGCATGAATATTTCTACTACCTTTTTTGAGGTGGCAATTTTTAGTTTTTTATTTATTTTTATTTATTATTTAGTTTTTACTGTACACAGTATGTAGCTAAGCAATGCAATTTGTTTTGGTGATTTTGATTTAGATTTGTGTTTTGTGCATTGCATTTCACTTTCATTCAGTCGTTTGCTTTCAATTGGGCTGAGAAGCAACGACGGTGACGAATGCCACCATATCTCATTAGAATTGCTCAATTATTCCATCAATATGCGGTAACATATAATCGAATTTTTTCCTATTACCAACTTTTTTTTCTCAGTATTGTAATTTATCCTGTTCCATTTACGTACACGGAATCCATGAATATTTAAAGTGTTACGGTGCGGTGTTTCACAGTAAAAAAGAATATAGTAACAGCTTTTGTTATGAGAAAGGGTTTTGATGTGGTATTATGATTCAATATATACACTGCAAACAAATCTGATTAGATGTGAGAATAATTATTTATAGTTAGAAGATTTATGTATACACAGTAAACCTCCATTTGAAATTGAATAGCATTCCAGAACAATATTCATATACGGAAACAGTTCTCCAGTATACTTTTAAATTTCTGACCATTTTTCCAAGTGTATGAATATTTATTATAGCGAAAAAAAAAGCGAAAATTCACCCGATTTAAATCGAAAATTTCAAAGCAACACAGCGAACACAAAATGTTCGTACACATACACTACATGATCAATCAAAATGTGAATTTTAATCGTATTTCGTGTATGAATTCCGGGGGCAAAAGAGAAGAAAAAAGTTTGAAAGGATTTGCAAAATACCAAAATGGGGGAAAGTGAAATGCAGCGCTGGTAATTCATTCTAAGCATAGCAGTAAAATTATTGAAGATATCAAGCTAAAAAAAAAGTAGTAAAAAAATATCGTTATACAATGATACATACTCATACATTTAGGCAGGAAGCGACAATGTTGCCATCAATGGATGAAGTAGGGGGAAATCCAAGTGAAAAAATAGTAGCAAATCCCATTATGCATGTGGAAATTTCTAGTTAATAGCGTGCTGTGTATGCCAGTACAACGAAATGTTTCTGGTCGATGTTGTTGTTGTTGCTGTTGTTGTTGCTGTTGCTACCATGAACATTGCTTTGAATGTGAATTTGACAACATTGGCGGTTTTAGACAGTAGCTTAAATGTCTAATTTAAATGCATACAATTGTTAGACAGAGATTGATGATTGTTCTTGAAAAAGAAGAGTTGAAATAAATATGGAAAACTTGATATTACACACACACACACACATAATCGCGGTATAGAATTTTAAGTGAGAATAAAATGGTATTTGCAAAAAAAAATCTTTATACCTAAAGATATTTTTTATTAATTCAAAGACATACCGATAAATTGGATGCCTCTTAAGCACTAACTAGTTCTGGCATGTGTCCAACTTTTCCGTCTCTGAGCCAAATCACTCGAAACCAAATTGTTGAAAAACTCTTCGTAATGAAAAAAACATAAAATGTCAAAAACTGTGATTGTCGAAATCTAGATTACAGAACCTTCAAAAACCTTAAATGACAGAAGAAAACTTGACCATTAAAAACCATTAGTAGAAAATAAAAGTACATCGTTGAAAAATTCGAAAGCTTTTTTATATTTTTTT
Source organism: Palloptera scutellata (assembly GCA_958295655.1). Classification (NCBI taxonomy): domain Eukaryota; kingdom Metazoa; phylum Arthropoda; class Insecta; order Diptera; family Pallopteridae; genus Palloptera; species Palloptera scutellata. The sequence continues at coordinate 39,563,440 of OY282449.1, read as the reverse complement.
GTGTGTTTAAGGAGAAAAAGCTTATAAAAACAGTTTTATACCAAGGGGATATCGGTCTGACATTTAAAGTCTTCCACCACATACGGGGTGGTCCATATAATATTTAGAATTTGAACTACTGATTATTCTGAGTGTGGCAACTCTAATGTCATTCGTATTTTGACGGAAAATCAGTTTTATATTTTTGGTTAATGAAATGGGTACAATAGTTACGCTTGACAAACGTTGAGAAATACTAAAAATTCCCAAAAAGAGGAAGAAAATTACCATCAATATTAGATACGATTCGATAGAAGCGACTTCCACGAAATTTGTGTATCAATTTGTGAAACTGGATCTTTATTGAATAAAACAAAAAGGTTCTCGTTGGAGTATTACACTGCTCACAACCGAATAAATTGCTGCTGTTGCTCAGAACAACAAGAACCAACCACATCAACTCCTCATCGTTTTGAATAAAGACTTCGTTATGAAGCATGACCGTCCGCAACGTTTTCGGTTCGCTAATTGGACTCTGAAATGTTAGGAAGTATGTGAGCATTTTTACCGAAAAATTATATTTTCTGACGAAGCTCACCGTTAACAAGCAAAATTGTCGCATCTGGGCCTCAGGAAATACATACGCGATTGTTAGGAAGCCAATGCACCCTCAACGAGTAACGGTTTGGTGTGGTTTTTGGACCGGCGGTATCATTAGGATATTTTTCTTTAAAAAGGAGGTAGAAAGACAACATTTGCTTCCAACCGGATGGCACGCTGTGTCATACAAACCGTGCAATAATCGATATCTTGCGTGCGAAGTTTGAAAATCGCGTTATTAACCCTTTCGGTCATGTTTCACTCCGTTGGACTATTATTTGTGGAGATTGTGGGAATTGTGAAGAGCCATTAAAGGTAAGTGATAAGCTAACTACCCAAGTACTAAATTGGTACAGCCAATGTTCAAGTACAGCTCCATACATTCGAAAATGTATTGGAAAATTGGGTTGATCGTACTGCAAGGCCAGACGGGGAAGTAATTTGAATGAAATAGTGGTCCACAATTAACCGGAAGGATTGTACTTTCGAATGATAGGAACCACATTGAAATAGAAAAATACATCAGCTGTCATTTTGTAATTTAATACCTTTTTACACAGTTAGACTATATTACTCGATAAAATACTTGCCATCACTTCTCCTTGTTACAATGGGCTACATAGCCTGAGTGCTTGAGGAACTGTCCTTCACATCCCTGTGGATGTTAAATATTCTTATGAAGGGTTAAATAAATGTTAAATATTCTTATGAAGGGTAAAAACCAAAAACAATACCTAAAATTAACCGCAATGACTGGCAATCATTTCTATTGTTACCGATATTTCTTAAAATGTTTCACATCCATGCACCAGCAGTTTCATTTTTAATAACAATACAAAGAAGAAGAGTCTTAACAACTTGGCCGTTTTATTCGTTACTTATATTCATATATTTTCAGCCGGTTGGTATTCGTCCGGATTGTCCATACATTTAGTCCTGTGTTCAGAGTTCCGACTTTCAGAAATTTATCCAGATAAGATTTTTACTGATAAGTCTGAACAAATTGAAAATGTATCAGAAGTGTTGAAAACATTTCTGCATCGTTTTCGTAATTTCAAGTTTTTTTTTTCTTGATACTGATAACACACTGGGTTACCGCTATGATTGCAGAGCACTGTGTTGATTGGAAGGAGGATTGATAGGTGGAAGAAAGGAGGAGGGAGAAGTAGCTATGAGCGTTTACTTTAAATTTGAAAGGGTCGTAACAATCGGGAAGAATATTTGTAGGGAGCTTATTCCAAAAACGCGCGGTACGACAGATAAAAGAACTTTTTCTGTAATGCATAGTGCCTACGTGGAATGCGTGAGTTCCGCGTGTAGTTTTGGTGAACACCCGACCTGTCGGCAACAGCTTGCGCATCTCAGAAGAACATCTACCTTGAAAGTAACAGCAAAATAGAGAATCGCAAGATAGCTGGAAACTCTACTGTCTCCTATTACCTTTTAGCTCGATGTTGGATACGGTCCAGGAGCTCCAGTTGCGTTTTTGTAGCTCCAGTCCATATGTTCGAATTAAACTCCAATTCTGGAAGTATATAGGTGGTGTAGATCATTCGGAGTGAAATTTTATTTACACCGCCTAAGAAGTCCGTGACGTTTTGCTGGTTCTTTCGACACGTTAAAAATGTGTTCAAATGAACATCATATTGATTGGACATGCCCAGAACATCAAAAGTCGCTGTCTACACTATATCTACCCCACACATATCTATGGGCCAACGGGGGGTTGGAAAACTCGTTTGTGAGATAACAGACAACATTGGGTCTTATGCGCATTGAACTCAACTCTATTGTGAGTTCACTCGGAGACCCCATTCGGAGATTGACTTGAGATCCTTATTGATTGAGTCATTTATAACATGTCTTTTCCTCTCAATCTCCAAATAGTTAGTAAAATTTGAGCAGGTATATAAATGAGAAATGGTGCTGTCATCAGCAACGAGTAAATGGGATTATTCGTTAATGACAGAAGGTCTCATTAATGAAGGTAAGGAAAAGGGTATTTTTCTGTTCATTCAATGAACAGAAAAATAGTGACTTTCTTGTTGCCTGGACAAATACTGACATTTTTTTGAAAAATCCCGTCTATGTCCAGGTGAAGCCCAATTTGACTGTGGCAACTCTAGATAGCACTCAAATTACAGATTTTCGATAAACCATCAAACATCGAACCTAGGTTACTGTATCCACTAGACGGTGTCAAAACACAGCTATTTTTTACTTGGTTCATTTACAGGGTATAACTTGCAAAATAGTCAATACTAATGATGACCGTGAAAGTATACGACAAATGCCTGAGAAAATGCGGTTCCCGGTAAAATTCCTAACAATGTGTCTTATGCCTAACTGTCAGCCTAATTCCTGACAAGCCAACTCATAAACCTTTGGGTATATACTTTTTTAAGTATTAAGCACCTTTTAAGCAATGAATTTTATACGGACTTTTGTGTCTTATAAACTTTATTATTTGTGCATAACTCGCTTTTGAAAATGCATTTAAAATTTTCCGCAGCTGCCTTTCAAAGCGTTTCAAGTATGTACTTAGTATGTAGAAACATGGCTATCAAATAATATATAAACAAAAAAGTCAAAAACTCATGAAACAATTAATATCAATCATTGCAATTCTAGACAATGCAAACGAAATCAATCCATATTTATATATAGTACAATTTGCATTATCAAAAAACTCTCAAAGTATGCGGAGATTCTTCTTTCTCTATGTGGCTCGACTGCCTGCACCCATAAAAATGCAATAAAATGCAATGCGCAAAAGAAAAATTCCCAAGCATGAAATTCAAATTGTTTTGCTTAAAGGAAAAAGTACCTATTTATTTTATTTAAAAAAAAAGAAGCAAAATATTCGAGTGCCTTATGAGTGCATATTACACAATTAAAAGCACCCAAAATCAACAAGCAACGATGTAGTTAACCCTTCAGTAGAAAGAGTTTTAAACACACTTGTATACATGTGTACCCCTTGAAACTTTGAGGTACATAATACAAATGAAACCAATAAATACCTTCATTTTTTGTTTGATTGTTTGTGTTAAAAAATTTATAAAAAAAACAAGAAATTTAACATTTTTGAAAAACAAGAAAAGAAAATAATAAAAAAAAAAACAAAACAAATTCTGAAGTAATAACAAAATCAACACTTTGTTGCCACAAAATATTTACATGTATGCTACAATATACTAAGCTGTAGTAGTAGGGCGGGCTTTGCAAGCAAGCATTCAAATATACAGCAGCAAAATACTCAAGGGTGCTGCCACCACTGCATTAACCCTTTGACGCATTCAAGCGTCAAGTAGCCAAAAGCGTAAATAAATCATTTCTCTTCGATTAATTCGCTTGCTGACATGTGTGGAAGCGGAATCGGAATCGGAATCGAAATCGCAATCGTATGTTAACCCTAACACCAAAATATAAAACCAAAAAAAAAAAGGAAAAAAGCGAAATGTTCATGGTTCCAGAGTGTTAAACGAAAAAGCAGAGAAAATTGCTAGGGATGTGTGTGTGTGTGTGTGTGTATGAATGTGTGTTGGTTATGCCACACATTACTCTGTTGTCTGCTGTCACATTTTGGTCGTCGCTCTGCTTTGTAGTGGCGTATAAAATTATTTTTTATGACCCCTTTCGTAACCCTTTCTCTACTGTCTTTTATGGAACAAAAAAGAAAAAAAATAACTCTATAGAAACATGCAATAAATTAGAAATTTTCACATATGAAGTATGCGTATTTAGTTTTTAAGTGTTAAGTGTAAATTTTAAAATTATTCACTGTTACGTGTGCATTCTATTGGAAAATGTTTTCAAAATGTTTTTTTTTTATTTTAAGAATTACTTCTCTTTTTTTTTTAAATATGTACCATTTATGGCACACAAACACGTCGTTCGTATATTGATCTTTCCGTATCATTGATTTTCCTTAGGCTTACAATTTTTCAATTGATACTTATATCCTACGTATATTGAGGGTTTATTACCCACTTTAAAAATTATAAAAAAATAAAAATTTTAAATGTAAAATTGCATTGATAAATTTTTATTTTGATATTCTTGTAATCAATATTGTTTGCAAAATTTTGTATTATTAGAAATTGTAATTGTTGTTTCGAATATGTTGCTACTATAACGCCCCAGTAGAGTAAGTCAAAGATTGAAGGGTTAAATTAAGTAAATGTTGTGGAAGAATTGAAATTAGTTAGTTTTGGCAAAGCGTGAGAAAGTGTGAGATTTTTCGAAAGCGAGAAAGAGCGAGAAAGAGCGAGAAGAAAATCGACGAGTATGTAAATTGTGTGCTCCGTTCTGGTCAAAATGCCGAAATTATAGAAGAGAAGGTAGGAGAGAAAGATTAATACAGATTGAAAGTTATAAAAAAGGAAAGAAAAACACATTACTAATGCCAATGAGTTAAGAAGCAAATCCTATATATATATATATGGGGTCTCAAGAGTGTCCCTGTTCTTGACCCATGTGGCTTTCAACAGGCGGTTTCATATTCTTAGGCAATAACTTTAGAGGTGACGCTTATTATTTTCGAGTATTTCACTATTTGTATGTGGTTTACCCTTGATCGTTATCGCCCAAAGGTGTTAAGTATTGCGGGTGACATTTCCGTTGAAAGCTGTTGCTTGTGATCACTGAAGAATAACGAGTCGAAGGTAAGGTAGAAGTTTAAACCATCACACAGCTCAGATATTGAGGTTGATTAGAGTAGATCAATTTTATAACCCTCATCATGATATTGCTTTCTGAGAAGTGGGGATGTCTAGGTATATACAAAATCTTTTATATATATTTGTTTCTTAAGGAAAAATATATGTGTCTTGCTCCTCCAAACTCCCCGATTTTTGTTTTAAATTTGATCTTACTTTTGCTACAAAGTTTCCTCAATATCTCCGCAATAATTGTAAGACCAAATAAAAGCGAAAAATGGTTTCTTTGGTTAAAGACCTTCAGTGTACAAAACTCCAAGAACATCGGTCGGACCATAGATGGCGCTTCAGTACAAGAGAAAAACCACCTGTTTTCCTTGTTTTTACTAACTTTTGCTCCGGAGCACACTCAGGAATAATTCTAAGTTCAAAACAAACTTAAAATATAGGTTCCATGGTCCAAAATTTATAGTGCACAAAATAACATAACAATAACATTGGTCGATCAATAAGTGGAGCTCCAGTGCAAGGGACAATTTAACTTTCCTTGATTTTTCTGACTCTTCTCAACAGAACTAAGTACTTAGTTTTTCGGAGTTGCGGAGCTAATTAGAAATTGTTTTTAGTTCAAAATAAAGAAAATTAATAAGTTCCTTGGCCAGAAAACCTCTAGTAAACCATATTCCAACAACTTTGGTTGGTAAATAAATGGCTCTACATACAGTACAAAGAGGAATCTAACTTCCATAACAAGATACTAGAAGCATCTTTGAAATGATTCCAATCCCAGGCACATCAAATCATCCCCATTTCAATTCAAACTAAAAATGCAAAAAAATTTGTGCTTGGTATAACTAATTGTGCTGCTAAGTAATCATCAAAAATTATGAGAACCATGCGAAAATGAGGAAACTACTGCTAAAGAAAACTGTAAAAAATTAACATATTTATGACAACCATGCCTATAACACATAGTTGACCTTTGAACCTCAAAGAAAAAAGATACATGAGCTGTCAATAGAAAAAAGACAATCACACTACATACATACAATAATAGCGAATTCCGAATTGGTCACTCCACATTTACATATCAGCAATGATTGTCGAGTACCAGGCGCACCAGCAATTCAAATTGTCACAGACAATGCCGGTATAGTGGACACGCGTCCTGCTAATCGCTATTATCCTCATTTTGATTTCAAAAGAAACTTATCAATAAACTAAACACATTTCTGAGCGGCTACTAATGAAAATTAATATGATTGGGAAATTGATTTTCATGGTAAAATAAAATTTCATTTGTCACAATTTTTCTGACATTTTTCAGATGATGTTTGCTTAAAGTGACATAATTAAGTTACGAGTGGCCAGCGAGCGCTCACACGCACACACACTCAAACGAAGCTAGGAATATTAAGCGATAATGAAGTGTGAATAGAGTGACTGAGAGGCAGGCAGTGAGAGAACTAGCTAACTACTTAAATCCCGGCGTATTGCTGCTGTATTACTGCGATTACTACAAATAATCGGATTTCAATAACGAAGAACAACAATGAGACAACAACAACAATTGCAACAACTTTATCTACTTGCATATAAATCTGTACGAACCACTCCAGTTTTTATCATTTTTGATTCTCTTTCTCTTCTTTCTCGGGGGGTTTAAATGTATACGCTTTAATACAATGTCAAGTCACGTGCTGTGTTTTGGGTTGGAATGCCGACAAACACGCGGTACTAATCCAGCGTTAAGCGCAGTGAAAGTAGCTCAACCTCAGCACTCAGGCTTAAGCGGCACGGCATACACATGCACATAAACATTTTCCCAAAGTAATAGTTATAGTGGCTCGACTCTTGCCGAGAAGTCGAACAGTACAACCCGCAATTTGTAACGCTTTGATTTTTTGTTATGAAAATGTTATTCCTTTTCTTATAATTTTTGTGTTGTCTATTGATAAAATTAGAGTGTGTACGTGCTTGTGTGAGTTTGTGTGTGTGAGTGTACCTTGGTCGTTATTTATGTCCTTAGGTACAAATATTTCTAGGTATGTGTAATGAAAAGTCGAGCAGAACATTGTCAGGGTTAAATATGTTGTTAGCCTAAAGTATGTGTTCACACACACATGCACAGAAAAGACAATTGAAAAGGCATAAATGGAGGGAAATTAGGGCGATTTTGTTGACATTGACAAAGACACCAAGAACACAATAATAACACTAATAACGTGTTGTTGTCGTTGTTGTTATTGGGTGTGAGTGAAATGGTTCTGCACGTTTTTGAGTTAGGTAAGTTTTCTTAAAAGTGAATACCTACAAATTAAGCCATCATCCAAAATATAAAGTTTAGTTTTGTTTGTTTTCTTTAATTGTGAATTTAAATATAGGAACATTTTTAAATAGCGCTCTAGATTGTGGGTATGCAGCCATAATTTTTACTTCTAAAAGCTAATCATCACAAGTCTACCCCGTGAAAATAAGGTGACCAACAATGACTTGCATCTGAAATTATTTAATATCATTGTTTGATTTCTCAGTTCAAGGAAAAAAGAACCTTTCAATACCCCACATCCCGGAGAGATTCGCAGAAAGACAACGTTTCCAAGGCCAGTAGAAGTGACAACATTAGGCCATCAGCTTTTCATTGCAATTTTGTGTGAATATTTTAAGAGATTAAAGATAAAATCTAACATTAACCCTTCTTTAGCGTTGATACTTAGATCATTTAAGGAATTCATAGCTACAATCAACAAACCCAAATTACTACAATAAAGCTAAATTCTTGGCCATAACATTAAATTATATGCGTTTTATTTCTTCTTGAAAACCACACTTCTAAAAAAAAACACCCTTTATATGTATTATGGGTCCATAGTCTGATGAGAGGCGCAAACTATCTCGCTTTAAAAAATTACAAAGACTTGCAAGCCTGGGGATCTCAGGAGCTGTAACTGATGTACCTGAGAAAGGTCGGGAGTAGATATTTCATCTGCTGTTCCGCTAAAGAAGCTCTCAGGTTAAGAAAATCAACCGTGTGGTAACTAGTTCACTATGAAAAATCTTCGATTTTGAGGGGAATAAATAAAGAGGTCGACGATTGACGCCTTGGAAGAGAATATTCGGCGTGTTATTACTGACATACGGCCCTAATTGTTGCAAAAAGTGGTCGAAAATAGGGCCTCTCAGCTGGAATTTATTCGAACCAGTCGTGGCTGCCACTTGCCCGAAATCGTTTTTAAAACAGAATGGAAAATCCTTATCTTTGTAATAAAGCTAAATTCTTGGTCATAACATTAAATTATATGCGTTTATTTCTTCTTGAAAACCACACTTCTAAAAAAACACCCTGTACTTGGCAATCTCAGATGTACGAACTATTTGGAAAAATAGACGAGTACACCATTGCGGTGTCGAATGACGTAGGCACTAACCTAGAAGACTTCAGGCTCTATGGCCAAGGTTGGACGGGAAAAAGTTAAATTTCCTCTGAGAGCAAAACAAATCCACAGTACGCTACTCACAGGAGTCATAACTTGATATTGCGTTGTTGTACCAATGCTCCAACGGTGCCGTATTCTGACGAGTGAACTGTGTAGAAGTTGTCACGATTAAGAAGAGGTAGAATCGATTCTTTACTTTCTATGTCAATGTCCAAGGTTCCAAGAAGAATAGAGTCCAAGACTTGTGGTCGCACTTCTTCACAAATCGATCAGAGATAACGAAAATTGAACTATAAGACTAACCTACTTATCTTCATCCGGAGAACCAAATGGTTTAGAAAATCGAAAATCTAAACCGTAGTTGGAGACATGCTGGTAATCACATGAGGGAAATCACGATGGACAATTAGTGCTCCGAGTGGAAGTACGGATATAGCCAGTCTATTTGCTATGCCATACTCAAAATTTCCTAATAATAAATTTCCTTTATGTTTTCAGATTTTCAAAGTTGGGGAGGTGAAACGATATTTTATATTGTAATTTAATTACTTCACTAAAATTGTATTTGAGTTTTCAATAAACACCATCAATAATCATCTAAAAAAGAAGAAAAATACCTTCAAAAACTTTTTTTTCCATGCCATTCATTCAACTACAATACTAATGAGCATTCATTAAAATCTCTCTTATAGAAAAATACCACAAAAAAGGAAAAAACTGAACAACACATAAATGAGTGTCAACACCCACCGAACTGTAGGCGGTCCTTAAAACGCAGAAGAATGCGCTTCTGCTCCTCTCCAGCAGTTTAGTGTTTTTTTTCTTTATTGGTCAGTGCTGCATGTCGAAGTCAATAGGAGAGAAACAAGAAATGAACCGAAGCGATGTAGTCATACAAAATTAATGATTTATTTACATCATCATGAAAATGTACACGTACAAAAAAAATTAGTAGTAAAATATAGAAATTCTGGTACTCCTTTCCCTTTAGCACCATCGTGATCGATAACTCCTTTATTTTTTAGTTTTGTTCTATGAACTTCTGCTATTTAACTTTTTCCACTAGATACTTATAAGATATTTCATTTTCATTGTATTCTATTCAACATTTATGATTAATTGAGCAGCAATAGTTGCAATGTTACAAGTTGCCAACACACAACAGCAGCAACATCCACATCCACATACCAACCGATACACATGCATTGCTGACAATTGCATTTTGTTTTTGGTATCGCATTGTAGGTAGAACATGCAACACATAGAGTCAATTACTTCACTGATACCTACTACTTACATACATAACGACAGACCAAAAAGGCAACGCAACAACAGAACAACAATAAAAAGTGTTGTCAATGTCCTGCTGTGCCATTATTTGTCTTGTGTCCCTCTCTCCAATCTCTCCATCCCTATCTATCTTCTGCTATTGTACTCGTATGTATGTGTGCGTGTTTTGAGTTTTATTTGGAATAAATTGCTCTACGACGTTCAGGTCATTAACGAAATTGAAAATATTCCTCCAGAGTTCATTGGTACTTTATGTTGTTAAAGCATTTGAGGCAGCGTCGTCATCATCGATCGTTTACTTGCCTGGTTGGCCCTGGTATTCGTTGGTGGTATACACATGGAGCTCCTTTTCTACTTATGGACAGTGTGCATTAGCTTCTCTTTAGGTAGTTGTGCACATATGTGAAATCATTAAATCAGTGCCACTTTTTAGTAGTTGAAGTGTACTGAATTGATTTTTTCATCTGCCACATGCAACTATTAGACACCAGCTGTGTTTATGGGAGCGGCGCGCATCCTCGTTGCCTCAAATCAGTGGGAGTATAACAGTTTATATAATAGAATTAACTTGAATAAATTCAAAAATTTCTAAATTCAGCATTGATAACATTCATTTAAAGGAGATGGTGTACAACCGACATGAAGACCTTTCACCTCTATTTTGCTTTGATTACAGAACTTTCTGAGAACAGAAATTGTAATGCATGGTGCTGCTGAGCCATTATTTGTCTTGTGTCCCGCTCTCCAATCTCTCCATCCCTACATATCTTCTTCTATTGTATGTATGTGTGCGTGTTTAATTAAAAACTTCTTTATCCGATTTTGAAGATCATGACGATTCTATCCCAATTGATAAATACAACTGAAAAGTATTGAATTGTTTGAGTAGAAAATTCAAAAATCGCAGAAAGTCTAAGAAATATTGCTTCAAACTTTACTGGCATCTTTTGAAAACCGTCACTATCTTTACAAGCAAAATTGAGAAAATTTGTAGTGCTTCTAATTTTATGGCGGAGTGGTCTACAGAAATCCGATATTTTTAACTTCACGAAAGAAAGTAAATGTTGATCGCTCAACTGTTGGAAACCCGATCTTTAGCTAAAGCTTCATGTTTTAAACAAAAACAGTATTTGCAAAAACCCCACTTGAGGCGCTATATCAAAGGTAAACTCTTACTTTTTATTGGTAACATTTGGACTCCTGAAATTTTAGAATATTTCCAGTTCTAACGTACTCTAATTCTTTTAGCCAATAAAAAATCGTAGCAATTTCTTTAATATTAATTTTACTGAACAACTTTTCTCTAAAGCCAATTTCCGTTTTGCGGCATTCACTTAAAGTGTTTCTCTCTTTCCCGCCCTTAACACGAATTTCCTTCCTTCCGGTAAAAATTGAAATACGTGCAGGCGTGAAATTCTGTAATTAATTTCTTACAAATCAACAAAAGCAAACATAAATACATTTTTAAACATTTCTGCGGTGAGACGATATAATTTTAGAGAAAAACCAGCACACCCTTCCATACCACCAACACCCCCCATAACTATGGTATTCGGAAATCCAACACCATCCAATTCATTTATTTTTAAAAACTTCATTGTCGCCTGTTGTCCATTTATTTTATACATTTTTCCTTTTTTCATACTACAAATGCCAGCGTCGTTCAATCATTTATCAATGGCAACTTGGAAACTCAGTCATTCACACACACACACACTTTCACACTCATTCACTGGGCTGAATAGATTCTTTGGAAATCCCTAAGGTAATGACTTTACAGAAAAATGTCCGTTCGTTTTGCCTTCAGCGTAAATTTAATGAGAAGATGAGCAAAGAAGTGTGAAAATTTTAATTTCGCTCAATCACACCTACTAAGCAGTTGTTGTTGTTGTTGTTGTTGCTTGTTTCGATCGTACGGTAAGAGATAAATTTATAATTTTTTTTTCTTTTTATGAAAATTAACTTGCTTACGTTTCTTTTGTGTGAATGTGTGTTGAATAAAATTAATGATTTTTTTCGGCAGGATACAAGGTAGGATACAAAAAGGAGTTTCTTCATTCATTCACTGTGCAGGGACGAGCGTGTGCTCAGGAAAGTGTGAAATGACTATCTAGATATGGTGGGCAATACTTATCTTCATGAAATAATATATGTATTAATTTAGACTTTATGTAATTGCAATTGCCATTTTCGGATGCGTGACTAATCAGAATATCAGTTTACATGCTAAGCTATTACGCATTTGCGCATTCAAGCAATGCTCGATATTTAATTAAAGCATATTTATAGGCGATTTAAACCAACTACAAAAGGAAATAGGCATGCATAACATTTCCACCTTCATCCACAACTTCTTTCATGAGTGTCTTGCTTCCACTTTTTGCTTTTTTCTTTGCCAATTTCATCGACGAAACAAAGGAATGTCATTGTGTAGTTGCAGTTGTGTAGTATACTTTGAAATTTGATTTCCTTGCATTCATTTCTTGTTGTCTACTTTTATGGGCATATTGCGTTTCACTTTTACCTTTGCGCTCACACAAGTCTGTTAGTTGTTAGCGAATCACAAGCACGAATAAGAACAAGAAGAAGAACAACAACAACAAACAGCCACAATAAGTGGTAAAACTATTGAATGACTACTTATAAGTAAGAGGGAAAAATTAATTTTCCATACGCGAATTTAGGTCAGCAGTTTGCCGCTAGTGTGTTATTTTATGCCACATGATTATTGCCACTCGGAAATAGATTTAGTTGAATGTAGCGTAAAATCAATAAACCATTAGTTTTAATTATTCTGTATGTGAAAAAAGGTGCATGAAAGAATCACGTGATTATTTGCGCAACATGAATCACTGCAACTATATTCTATAATTGAAAACTACAATAGTTGATACATTTTATAATTTGCAGTTGTTTTTTTTTTTTGATATTTAAGTACAGAGAAGTTTAGCTTAGGTGATAATTTTGAAGTAGGGCAATTTTGAGGAGCCCCCACATGGGCTGCCAGACAACGCACATTAGAAATTTGCAATTTGCAATTGCAGATTTGATACTAAATTTTAAAAATATTTATCTGAAGTAATAACGTTTACGTACAAACAATATTTGCAATTCCCCACGTTGGGTGCCTTTAAGCGTTCAATAGGAATTTGTGATTTTCCAACAGAGACTGGGTTTGACCGCCGTGGCGTAGCTGGTAGTGCGTTGAGGCCTGCTGTGCAGAGTGTCTAATCTCGATACAGGCAAAATTAAAAAGTAGAAAAACAATTTTCCCATGCGGCACCACCTCCCGGCAGTCAATGGCAAAAAAATAGAAATAGCTTATGAAAAGCTTTTCACTTCGCCGTTGGGATATGGCATTAAACTTTTAAACACGCACAACATCAGTGGATGCGAAAATCTCGACCTAGGCCATCGATGGGCTGTTGTGCCATAAAATAAGAAGAAAAGTCCTTCAAAAAATAATGTTATTGATTACGAATATTTCACCAAAATTCCTTGGTTCTTTACAGTTTAGTTTTTTTAAAGCGAGTCCTCCAAAACAAAGTTTGCAAAGGACTTAAATCCTTGAACAATTTTGAAAATCGGTCGGTTTGGTTTTTATCGTCGAGTCTTCCAATATAAAGATTTTGTTGGCTTGAATAGTTGAGAAAATAATTTTCTGGTTCTGTACTTCCACAATAAGGTTTTTTTTTTATTTCAAAGCTCTTCAAAATTTATTTTTTCTGACCCTTACTTACCCGTTTTCTGGTTATGAATTCTTTTGGTAATAATTCTATGACTTCATCGCTTCAGTAGATTCTTTTTACTCCTATTTGGTTTGGTTATTTTTCTTTGAACCCTCTAAAATAAAGATTTTGAATCTGAATTGCACTGAAAAATACTTTGATTCTCGCCAGTGAGGTATTCTCGGGGAAATTCTTGAAAAGATTTTGCTGCCTCTTAATTTCTTCGGTTTTGTTTTTTAGTTTAGCAATGTTCTCTGATTCTAAATTAAGTATTTGACTCGAGATCATTGTTGGGCAAAGATCCATAAAGTTCTGAATCCTCTAGAAATGAAACTCTGGCTCAGTTACTCAGGTAACTGTCTTACACCTTTGCAAAGTAAAATTAAATTCGCCACACCACAGCTTTAAGTTAAAAGGATACCCATCAAAGTAACCGCAAACCACGAAAATATTCAATACTCTTCGATGTCATGAAATTGTCAATTTCCTCCCTATTAAGAAAATGATATACGAAATGCAAATTTATGCATTTATGAAATGCTTGAATATTTTAAGACATGCACCGTAAATACATTATGCTAAATAATCCTCAGCTAAAAACCACATCAGTCAATATGCGAGCTACAAACAATAACAACAACTGAATACATATAAAGAAAAATTCAATCTAACCGCAAGCCAAAAGAAGTAGAGAACTAGTTACTGCAGCTACGCTGTACGCATACAAAGTGGTACAAAGTCGATGTACATATGTATGGTACATAGTACAGAAAGAGGTACACTAAATAGCTTAAAAGGATTAAATGCATTTTGCCAAATACCCATGCATGCAATATCGTAATCAAGCGACTATGTACAGTAGAATAAAAAGAGGAGCAGCAGCAACAGCAACAGCAACACTAATTAATCGAACACCAAATGCAATCAACTTTAGGAGATATTTTACAAAATGAGGCGCTGGCACTGCTGCCAAACGCTAAACTGTCACACAGTGCGCGTTGGCAGATTGATACGATGCGGCACAATGCGTACGAGCGTAGAGCGAGCGGATGTTGTGCTACTGAAAGAGTTAGTGCCGCTCTCCATCAATGGACGAACTGTAGGCCATGGACGGCACTTTACACTGCATTATCTTAATTAAACTGCACACGAAACGCAAAGGTATTAAATCGAAAAATACAAGATTTTTCATTTGCATTGAAAGCCAGAAATTTTCTATTTTCCAGTGAATAGAAATGACCGAGGACGAGCGTACGAATTTGCAAAATGCGGTAGTCGATGTTGCTAAAAAGCTTAAAGGCTAATAGCGTTTCTCTGTGGGTACAGATTGGGTGGTAATGGAACTGGTTGGTGATTTGTTGGCTGATTTGGTGACTGGTTTGCCAATGCCGAGGTGATTTTCATAGTTTAAAAGTCCATTTGACTAATGTGCACGCACATGGCTTTTAATTTATTGGTTTTTCAACAATATTCAACTTCAGCTGGTTTTCAGATGATTTTAGCAAAATTATTTCACAGTTTGCGCAACTAACAATGTCGTTTACATATTATTATTAAGAACATAGTATGTATATATTGTTGTATGCATGTACTCGTAGTTTGAAACGATTGGTAGTTGATGTGTGTTTAGAAATCTATTCATTTGAAATACCAAGCATAGATTCAGGAATTTCATGAAACTTAAAAAAATAGATTATTTTGAAATTATATCTCAGTTCCGTTGGGACAAGTTGAAAAATTATATTTATATTGCATTAATAAATTTTCACATGGCTTCGTTTCCGATTGTAGTTTTAGCACTTAAATTCTGGTCGCTGTTAATATAAGACCAAATTCAACTTCTTGTGTTTAACATGGAGTGGAGTGCGATTTGTCTAAACGACGAACTGTTACTAAGCAATGCTGCATTCATAGTTTTCCTAGATTAGATTAAGGTACGGACTTTTTTTCTAGTTTAAAATTTTCGTCCTGGAACTGAGTTTAAAAAGTTTAGAAATTAACTGATCTTTACAAATTTTGTGTTATTTAAAAGGTTATGAAACGAAATTTTTGAAAATAAGTAATTCTATTTTCCTATCACTAGATGGCGCGTTAGAATAAATGAAATGTTTGACAACAATTAAAAATACAGAAAATTATGAAGGCAGGGAAGATAGGAGCCACAAAGTGGCATGCCATTTACACACAAAAAATGCCTTAAAATTTGAAATAATTAAAAATAATTTTACTTTTTAATAAGACTCGATTTTAAATCGAATTTAGAAAATTAAGAGTACCTAGTGATATTTGAAAACTGAAATGCATGGAACTTAAATTTTGTAAGTACAATTTCAAATAGAAAAATTTTCTTATACAAACGACGTAAGGCAATTTTATTGTCAATACTATGACGATTTCTTTGCGGACATCGTTTGCCACATTTTGTACCTGAATCCTTTATCGCCATTATTATTCTCATTTTTTACAATTGAAGTAAATTTAACCGCTATTGAAGCAATTACACAACATGGGCACAACAGCCCATGGAACGCCAAGGTCGAGCTTTTCGAATCCATTCATGTTATGCGAGTTATATTTGGACACCTACAGTTTTATGTCGAATCTGAACAGTGAAGTGAAAAGCTTTTTATGGGAAATTTTTTACCAGTTTAGAAAAATTCACACTCTTTTCTATTATTGATTTTTGTTCCGAGTTTCGAACCTGAGCACTCCAGGACACTTACTTTACTTACTTACTTTTAATGGCACAACAGCCCATGGAGGGCCTAGGCCGAGCTTTTCTCATTCACTCATGTTGTGCGTGTTATATTTGTACATGAATGGAAGAAACCTACAGTTTAATGCCGAATCCGAGCGGCGAAGTGAAAAGCTTTTCATAGGCAATTTTTACTCTTGTAGGTTTGCCATTGCCTGCCAAGAGGTGGTGCCGTGTAGAAAAATTATTGTTATTTTATTTTGCCTGTGCCGAGTTTCGAACCCCGGACACTCTGCGTAGCATTCCAACGCATTACCACTACGCCACAGCGACCACTCCAGGACACTGGTAATGGAAAATTTACAAATAATATTTTGGATAATGGCGCAATTTAATACCTACCTTTCAAATATGATTTTATCGATTTTTAAACTTATAAAACTCAGTCAGATGACACAAATTTCAAACTAAGTTGAAAACCAAACACTTGGTTTTACTAATAAGATTTCTGAGTAGAACTTTCAATTTTAGTCTGTGACGTCAGAACTGGTGTAAAAAAATGTCGCATTGTATTTACAGTATGAAGGGAGTTGGCATATGTATTTTCGAAACACATTTCTAAAAATGAAAGGGCAACTCAAAGAACGTTGTAAGCGCTCATTGATTCAGGCGATCAAATATCTATCGCATTGAAAAAAATACCACCAGAGTACCACGTAAGACACCAAACTCCAAAACTTTAATTTTCGAGGAATAAACTGGCTTATATTATTCAATACGATTTTTGTCTGAACTACCTACAGAATATTTGGGTCTCACAAATGCTCTTCATAAAAATTACCAGAATTTCGAAATAAAACTCAGAAAATCCGGATACAGTTGCAAACTCTAAGTTAAATACAATATTCAGAACCCTTTACCTCAAAATTTGTAAAATATCAATCATTATTTTATACCCACAAATTTAATTACAACACCGACATATGTTATCCTTAAGTTAGCAATTACTATCTACACAATTATTGTCAATTAACCCCGAAATGCCTAGAATTTATTTTTATTACCAAGTGCAGGCACTAAGCAAATAAAAAATTAAACGCTTTCAAAATTCCAAGCATAATTGTAGGCGTCAAAAAATGTAAATTATAAACACTTGGACATTGAATTGAGTTTCAAGCTTGTGGCGGCCAACATATACACACACAGGCTACACGCTGATACCGAAACAGTTAACATATTTAAGCACTGCAATTTTCTAACTTATCTTGGTTAATGCATCTGTGTTTAACCCATAAGAGAAAATAAATTGGAAAAATGTAAAACGCCAACACTCTCTCGCCTGCGAAATGCTGCCACATACCAACAATTATACTACATAAATAGTCAACCCTAAAAATCCAGCAGGACTAGTGTAAGGGCAAGAGTAACTACTAAGTAAGTGCGACACCAACGACAATGAGATCTTTCCTTTTTTCTGCCAATATTGCCAACTTGTACTACAAACAACGAAAGCAATTAAATTACCAAAATAAAACTGTACAGTGTTCAGTGTACACGTTTTTGCGATTTAAATTAAGATAAGCGTCAAATTAGCGCTTGTATGCATATTGCATAATTATTGTCCAAAAATTTGACGCTGCTCACGGCTCACCACCGAGCATGAGTGCGAATGGGTTTCAGGGTTTGCTGGAGCAATGATTACCTTCTCTACTGCGAGTAAGTGCAATTGCTGCCGTATTTTTGTTGTTTCCATTGGTTATCAGCGCAAATTGATCATTTGTCACAGATGTTTGCGTTTTACTTAAAATTGACTTTGGCTTCTGCTGTTGCTGTTGTTATTGGTGCTAGTGGTGGTGGTGGTGATGTTGTTGGTGTTGGTCCTTAGACTTTAGTCCTAATGGTGAAAGGGTAGGTACTGTTGTTTTATTTAATTGTATTCCTTTTTTTTTTTGTTGTTTTTTTGTGGTTATGATGACTTAACATTATTTTATTGTTGTTCTTGTGTGGTTTTGGTAAATGTCATTTAAGCGTAACATTTTCAATTAACCCTTTTTTTGTAATGCATTCTTATTTAAATTTGGCCCACCTTTTGAATAGCTTCTGTTAAGGTGACATATTGGTCTATGATTTTATCTGAACAAATTTTTGTTTACAATCATTATTTTTTCAAGGTGGGTAGGTGGTTGTTTTTAAGTATTACTTGGTTTGTCCACTTTTTTTTTTTGGATGAATGTGCATATTTGTGCACTAAAGAAGAATGATTTGGACTTGAGAGAAAGTTATTTGCCATAAAACTGTAAGCATTTTTAACGCCACTCCATTGACCGCGATAGCCCCCTTCCCTTCATTTTGAATAATATGTTAGCATGATTCTAAGGAGCAGATGCTTCAGAAACTAAAGAGCATTCAATAATAAAAATATTATCAATAAAAAACTTAAGAGGGTTCTAAAACAATAGAATTCTGCTGGGTACGATTTTGGGCCAGCAAAAATAAAATTTCTACCTCCCAGAAGGAGATCCAGAAAATGCTTTGAATAATTTGAGGTTGCTAATTGTGAATCTTACTTATTCCAGGTATGCAGCTCCTCGAGCCTTAAAAATATCAAAATATATATGGCCCTCACTAGTTCCTCCTCTTACCCCCTTTCCTCTCATTGCCGTGTTTTTGTGATAAGCATGTTTTACTATGACCTTATAAAACAAAGGCTGAGAAAAGTAGAAAACATACTTCGGGTAAAATATTCCACATAAAAAATTAAGTTGAGCGGTAAAGCAGCATAAGGGACGCAGACTATTCATTTCGGGTTTAGATTTTCATTTAGTTTATTTTTTATCTAAGAAAATTATCACATTTTAGAGTTTATGTACTTCATATTTTTTATCCAGAAAATAAATTTTCTCCTACGTACACCGTTGATGACTCTTTGAGCCCTAAGATTGTATAAAATAATAATGTGGGTATACTTCGATATACTACATGCAGTTATACTCAACTTCTACTGAGGGTATTTTAAAAACAAGGGGTTGCCAAAAAACTGATCAGATTCAAACTCCTAGACGAATCCGATTTATTGTAAATAATTGACGGAATTAGAACTGAATGAATGATTAATATGAAATTTGCTAAACTTAGATTGATTCGGATAGACTCAATTTCCTTTTACTTAAAGCACCAGACTATATTTTATTCTGGTACTCTATTGTCCGAATAAAAGTTAAAACTTCAATGAAAATATGAGAAGTATCGCGAAAAATGTGAATTTCTTGATCTGAGAGTTTCTTACTTCAACATTTTGGCTTACTTTATTTATGCATATTTTAACACATCTTTCTTTTAATTTTTTTATTTTTAATTAAAATTAACATTTAGTGAAGAAATAAAAAAAAAATAAAAATAAAAAAGACAAATACGTAACTTTTAAATCCTTTTATTTCATGGTAATTTTCTGAGCATCTCTTCAGCATTTCGAAATGCAGCACGTGCTGAGCTTTAAATCAGTCAAACACGTGTTGCACAATACAAAAAGTCGCAGCTGCATGCGCAAAATGAAGCGTTAATGTCCGGTGTGTTGTGTGTTCAATTTAGAGCCTGTGCGTTTGCAGAGCCTTTTATTTTGCCTTATTTCCTGTTTTTATTTTTCACTCTCTACTTTTAAGTTTATATATTTGTTGTTTTCGTAGGCTTTTGAAAAAGTTTAACAACAAAATTTGCTACTTCAAGTCAAACCTACCATGTTAAGAATTGCCTAAGAAAAACTTTTCACTTCACCGTTCGGATTCGACATAAAGCTTTCTTTCATTCATGTACAAATATATCACGCACAACATGAGTGGAGGTGCCTGACTACGCCACAGCGGCCAAACATGATTACCGTCGTAAATATCTCAATATAAATTTAGCTTTCCGCCGGAAAATTCGTTTACCTCCATCTGGTATTTACATATTTGTGTTTTCGAAATTATTTCAAGGAATATAAGTACTATATTTTCTTAAGGTGTGTTAGTATGTACTAAAGAGTAATGAAGTAATTTATAACAATATTAAATACCTGCAAGTATAAGAATTTTGAAAACATTTAACAAAAAAAAAAGAGTATTTCAGAACAGAAAACAAGTATTGAAAAGTGTGTAAAATTATCATTACTATCGTACTTTTGTCATGGATAATTGTAGCTCTCCGTTGGACTTTTTCTACTCACATTAAAACTTCCGACGAGTTTCCTATGAATTTCTGAAGAAATATTCATTTGAAAAAAAATATGTATTTTCTAAAGACTTGTGGAAAAGTAGATATTATTTACTTACTTACTTAGCTGTCGCTACAACCGATGATCGGTCTTGGCCGCCTCCACAAAGCTTCGCCAGTCACTTCTGCTATGCGCGCGCTGGCGCCAGTTGATAAGGCCAAGTGCAGTCAGGTTGCCCTGCACCTGGTCTTTCCAACGGAGATTAGGACGTCCCCTTCTGCGTGATCCTCCACCGTGGTTCGAATAAAACACCTTTCTAGCCGGAGCGCTTTCTTCCATTCGCTCAACATGACCCAGCCAGCGAAGCCGCTGGAGTTTTATACACTTGACTATGTCAGTGGTGGCGTACAGCTCATACAGCTCATCGTTCCATCTTATTCGATACACGTCGTCCACGCATACTGGACCGTAGATCTTACGGAGTATCTTCGTCTCGAACGCTCCTAACAGTCTCTCATCATTGATGGTCAATGTCCACGTCTCTGCGCCATACATTAGGACGGGAAGGATGAGGGACTTATAGAGCGTTATTTTCGTTGGTCGAGAGAGGGCTCTACGTCTCAATTGCCTACTGAGCCCGTAGTAACACCTGTTGGCAAGAGTTAGTCTCCGCTTGATCTCAAGGCTGACATTATTGTTGGTGTTTATGCTGGATCCTAGATAAACGAAATCCTTGACGACTTCAAAAGTGTAGTTGTCAACAGTGACATTTTGTCCAAGACCCGTGACTCTTTCTCTTTGTTTGTTGACACAAGGTATTTCGTTTTGTCCTCGTTCACCACTAGACCCACACGACGAGACTCCCTTTCCAGGTTGGAGAATGCTGCACTGACGGCTCGAGCGTTTTTGCCAACGATGTCAATATCATCAGCGTATGCTAGCAGCATGACACTCTTGTAGAAGATAGTGCCAGAGATGTCGATGTTCGCAGCTCGAATTATTTTCTCCAGCATTAGGTTAAAGAAGTCGCACGATAGGGAGTCACCTTGTCTGAAACCTCTTTTGGTATCAAATGGTGCGGAGAGGTCTGTCCCAATTTTCACTGCGCTGGTGGTGTGGTCAGTGTCATTTTGCAAAGACGAATGAGCTTTGCAGGGATACCAAAATCAGACATTGCGGCGTACAAGTGGTCCCTAATCGTGCTGTCGAAGGCGGCTTTATAATCGACAAATAGATGATGGGTGTCGATCTGTTTTTCTCGGGTCTTTTCCAGGTTTGGAGGTTTCATTGGAGGGTATTTTAACGTGGTGGGTTCCAAGCCCGACGCACAACCATTCATTCAAGGCCATGGAGAAGCCCGCCGCACACATTAGTTAACTCACTGACGGTTGTCAGATCGCTATCCAGGGGACGCCACGAGGAGGCTGTGTGTTGACTTGAAACGTAGAAGCGCAAGGATCGACCATGGACGCACCTGCGACTGTCACGAACTTTACCTTGTGTCCTACGCCCCAGGCCCCCTTACATAAATATATATTGAAAGTCCAAGAAAAATTGAAATATTTTTATTAACTTTTTCAAGAAAAAATGTTGTGTCTTTTAAAAGAAAGGAAAAGAATTTCAAAGCATATTCCTTTGTCTTATAATTGCAATTTATTACAGATTATCCGAATTATTGCTTATAAATTAGTGAAATATTTCAAAATTAAATACAATAAAGTATAACGGAGAAAAAATTTAAAAAAAAATTTTTTTTTTTTATAAACTTCAAGCCCGAAGAAATCTTACTTACTTACTTTTAATGGCACAACAGCACATGGAGGGCCTAGGCCGAGCTTTTCGCATCCATTCATGTTGTGCGACTTATATTTGTACATGAATGGAAGGGACCTACAGTTTAATGCCGAATCCGAACGGCGAAGTGAAAAGCTTTTCATAGCAATTTTTACTCTTGTAGGTTTGCCATTGCCTGCCAAGAGGTGGTGCCGTGTAGAAAAAATGTTTTTTTTTTTTCTTTTTGATTTTGCCTGTGCCGAGATTCAAACCCCGGACACTCTGCGCAGCAGTCCAACGCACTACCACTACGCCACAGCAACCAGCCGAGGAAATCACAAAAACGAAAACAATAAAAAAATATTGCGGACATTTTGTCGGCATAATGAGGGTGAAAAAAAAAGTATTTCAATCACAATTACCGTCGTACATTTCCAACAGATACTTTTAACTTACCGTCGGAAAACTCAATTGCTGTCTTGGCACTTCATAAGTTTGTGGAGCTTCTGTCGTGTTATCGAAAAATATTAAGTACATATAAAACCAAAAGATAGAGAGATAATAAAAAAACTTAAATTATTTTAAAAAATATTTCACAAGAATTGCAAATAGAATGTAAAGAATATTGTTAATTACAAAAATTATTTCAAAAAATAATTACGAAAAGTCTGTTGAGAAACTTAATGACTCTCCTGGCTCTTATGTGTTATCGAAAAATAATCCGGATCATATCATAGAATGTAGTACTAAATAAAAATTATTCATTAAAATACGATTGCCTAAAAAACAATTGGAAATAAGTATTGCATAGTTAACAATATAGGAATGAATAACTTGAACAATAATACATAGTTATTGTTGTAATTATCTGATAGCTAATTTCAGCTTTAGTACAAGTAGCAGCTAGCGGTTTCTGCTTCCGGCGTGTTTCTGATGCATTTCCGAGAAAAAAACTTCTTACTAGACATTACTTAGATAAGAATTTTTGTCTTTATTTCTGTCTTTGCTTATAATATTTGTTGCTTAATAAATCGGAAAATATCTCAATTAGTTCTAAGAACAAAAGGAAACTTTAGGATTTGTCAAAAAATTTGTTTAGGTATTTCAGAACATACTGTAGAAAATATTGGGGAATAAGTAGTAGTAAAGAACCTAAAAATAATAAATTTTCGACAAAAAAGCAGAATTGTTGTCATTGTCACTTGTCACCGTCTGTGCTCTTAAGAGAAAATACTTCAGAATATCGTTCTGGTACACATTGGCCCAAGTGTGTTCTGAATAGCCAGAAAACAACAACAATAAAATGCATACCAAAACAGTGAAGAACTGTAGATCTGTTCATGGAACAAGATACAAAGGTAAAAAAAAAAAATTGCAGATACGAGAAGTATTTCGAAATAGCAACAAATATTTATAAGTATAAAAACATTTTACAAAATTACGATTCCTTTCAAATATTTTCTGATATATAACTTCAGATTTCCGTCGGTTAATTCGATTGCCTTTTAACCACAAACATTAAGACTTCCGACGTGTTTGCGACAAAAAATACAACTGTGCTTATTATTTTTATTAAAAAATTAGAACGCACAGTGAACATATAAAATCAATAGATTTTGGATATTAAATGTTTGATGAAGATTAAAAGTCCAAGGTTTTCTGTATCAAAAAATTTCAAAAATCTTTTTATTAACTAAATATGTACAAGAGTTTTGTGTTTATGTTCATAAAATATAAATATTTAAGGAAAATGACTCTCGTTAAGAAATAATTAATAGAATTAATAGAAAAACCAATGAGATTTATGAAAATTAAAATAATATGTAAACTTAATAGAGAACGAAATAACGGTGGAAAAGTTAACAAGGTATTTCTTTTCAACAGAACAAATACTGCTGTAAATAAATGATTAACGAATTCTTTTTTTTTTACTTATCCATGAAAACGAAATCCCTTGCCAGCGTGAAAATCTTAGTAAAATATGGAAAGGAAAGAAATTGTTTAATTTAATATGTGCTTACAAAAATGTTTTTTATTTATTTTATATTATTTATGAAAATATTTTTGCTTACAAAAATGTATAGTATTAATTGAAATTTTTTTATATTATATATTTTTAAATTTTAAAATATAATAATCAAATGATAATTTTGCTAATGTGTTGATCAAATTTTTTTTGAGTTTGGTTTGTTGATTTTCTTTACAAATTGTATCAAAATTTTTACGATGATTAAATTTTATATAATTCATAAATTATTTTATATTAAATTAAGTTTTTGTTTCTGTTTTCTTCTGTTTGGTTCGGCGGTTGTTTTATTTTATTTATTTTTTTTTGTATGTTTGTATTTCAATTTACTTTTATTGTATGTAGTTTTTAGTTTTCTATTTTATCTGTTTTTGAATAATTGATTTTTGCTTATAAATATTTTGTACAATATTTTTTCTTGTCACTGATTTTTGTATTTTGTAGTTTTGGTTTCTGTTTTTGTTTTTGTTGTACAATGTTTTCTTTTTCCATTTTTTGTTTGTTTTGGAGGTAAGTTTGATAAACTTAATTTAATCGTTGGATGAGAAGTGAAATTTTAGTTAATTCTGAAGGTTAATTTTATTTAGGCTTTCATATTATTTTACTTAACTATTCTGATTGTAGATATTTGGAAACTTGTTTAAACAGGGTTTAATTTCAAAAGTTAAATACCTCCACAACTTAATAGAAATCCATAGTTATTATTTGTTTCAGAGTTAATAAAGTTATGTATGTACCATATTTCTTCCTATTGTTTGTAGTTAGTTTATTTTTGTTTTTTATTAAGAATTGTAAAAAATTTGACATTTAGTTGTGGTTTAGTGATAGTATTGACAATTATGTATAGTTTTGTTTTGTTTATGCTAATGATAATTATTTAGTTTTAATTAGTAGATATTAGTCTTAGTTATGTATGTAGTATATAGTAATTTGTAGTGAATGTAATGAATAAGTTGATTGACAGTTGTTTATGTTTTTTAATTTTGTTTTTGTTGCAAATACCAGAGATGAAAAATTTTGAGTTTCAAGGATTCAATTCTTGAGTTACAGAAACTATTTCTAAACAATTTTTTTAATTCATTGTTCTTGAATTTCGTGCTGAAATTGTTCCTCAAAATTTTTCATTTCCTCTAGTTTCTGATATTTTTATAAGTTTTTAAGTTTGTTTGCAATATTTATCTATGATTAAGTTTACTTTCTATACCTATATCAATTACAATTTTGATTACAACCCGAAACCTTCATTTTAACCTTACTCCACGTTCTGCTTATGTACGAGTATATTTAAAAAGAGTAAAAGTAAAACTATTTTTACAAAAAATATCTCAACAAATATCAGTTTTCAAGTTACCATCACTTTTTAGCATTTTTTTCCATTGCCTTTCAAAATTTTACAATTTTTTTTTATTTTGTTTTGTTTTTATAGATTTATATTATTTTTAAGGAAAAATAATAATAATAGAAATCCTTACTATTCTGAAATCACATTGCGCTTTGATTGAGCTTCTTCTTCTTCTTCTTCTTCTTGGTCTTCATGCTCTCTGGTAACCAACAAGTTCTTTTTTATATATTTTTTCTCCACAAAGAAAAAGTTTTATGGAATTTTCGTTGTTAGTTTTTTTTTGACAAAAAAAAATTTATTATAAAAATATTACTTTTATTATTAATTTCTTTTCGGCGTCTTCGCCGGCGCCTTTGGTGACTGAAACCGTTCCTCTGTCTGAGTAGCATTTAAAGGACAGGGGGAAGGTGTTGATGCCATCGATGGTTGTGGTTGTGTTGCCGTCGGTGTTGTTGTTGTTGCTGACATGCCTTCGTCACCGCTGCTTCCACCGCCGCCGCCGTTACTTATTTCAAATGAAATTTGTATTACCGCTGGATTTCTATTCGATTCATGATAGAAACGTAATGCATAACAGAAAACTTGCGTGATGAGATCCCAACAGCCGACGGTGTGCTGGGTTGCCCCGAACGGTGTTAAAGGGATTGTGATGTTTGCGCGAAAACTATTATTTTGGGTGGGTGGCTGCTGTTGTGGTTGTTGTTGCTGTTGGTTTATACTAGGCGCCGTTGTTGTACCCGTTGTTGCTCCCACCGCTGAAGGCTGTTGTTGATTGCTATGTTGCTGATGTTGTTGTTGTTGTTGCGCAGTGTTGCTGCTATTATTGCTAGAGTTCGTAGTAGCATAAGTTCTAGCCAGCAGCTTATTTTGATCGGGTATAAAGTAAGCAATAGCCATGTTGAAGCGGTACTATTTGCAGTCGAATAATTATAAATTTTGTTTTGTAAATTTAAAAAACAAAATTCACTCAAACGTTTTTTTTTTAAATATTTATTTTTGCATATTGTGTTCAAATATATTTGTCCTCTAAACAATTTAAAAAAAATTTATTGTTTTTCAAAAGTTTGCACTTTTATGCGAAAAAATGTTCACGTCCTTGTAACTTTTCAGTTTGGCGCCAAAAACTCACTGAACGATTCTCTCACGTGACTTTGTTTTACGTAAAATAATACGACGAGTGTATATTAAAAAGTTTGCCTTTGTATTTATTATTTGACAATACAAGTTTGCTTGCTACCATTTCAATGGTTTTGTATAGACTGACTGCATTATCCTTGTTGCAGTGACTTTTATAAAAGCGACTGCATAGCTTCCTGATATCACAAAAAACCACACGCACACAGAAATTCCTAGGAAGCAACAGCTCACCAGAATAGCGAAAGCAAAGCGACGAATCACCCCCCAATTGAATTGGAATAGTTAGTCAATGTAAAATACCATAAAACACCACCATCACCATCGCTGGCACCACCACCAAAACACACAACAGAAACACCATAAGCCATAGCAATGTCACAAGCACAAACAACTTTAGCACCTTTATTATGGCAAAGTCGAAGAGAGAGTGAAAGAAAGATACCGAAAAGCAGAGAGAGAAAAGGAATAAAAGTCAGAGACAGTCAGAGAAGTAAAGAAAATTACTCAAACAACCCCATCGATTATGGCGCATTTCAGTTTGTTGTGTTCCAATAAATTTCGTAAATAACAAGGGGTGAAGTTTTTACACTGAATTGAGCGTAAGGAGTTACGTTTTCGAAGAGGGGTTTAAAATTAATTTCGAAGTTATCACACCGTACCTCATTTGGTTTATAAAGTTATGCATCGAATAATTCAGCGAGAGGAAGCTCAATAGCTCGAATAACTTTCGGAATTTCTTGTTGCACCACTAAAAAAGTATAGCTGCAATTAGGGGAAGTAAATTCGAACGTATAATTCGAAATTCGAAAGTTTATTTTTGTGCTAAACTTGTTTTTGAATTATATGCACAAATGTAAAATTATACTGAAGAAATATGATCGAAAATAATTTTCGAGTCTCCGTACTTACTTACTGTAAAGCATTCTGAGGATTAAAATTAGTAAAGGGCTTTTTGAAATCACAGGTAACAAGTAAAATATATAAAATTTAAGTATATGCCGAACTTTTGCGAGTTTAGAGAATTAAAATTGCCAAAAAGTGCGGAAGAGGTCGGTGTATATATTTTTGTTTATTTAAATTTTGTTTGGTACTTAAACTATGATCAAAATGTATGGAATATTTATCGGAAAGGCCCTGCTATATATATATATATATTATTTTTAATGGCACAACAGCCCATGGAGGGCCTAGGCCGAGCTTTTCGCATCCACTAATGTTATGCGGGATATATTTTTGTGCATGAGTGGAATGGTCCTACAGTTTTATGTCGAATCCAAACGACGAAGTGGAAGTGTAGGTTTGCCACTGCCTGCCTATAGATGGTGCCGAATAGAAAAATTGTTCTCATTTACTTTTTTTGGATTTTGCCTGTGTCTCTGCGTAGCAGGCCAGCGCACTTACACGCTCGTAAGGTTAAATTCTTCAAAGCTGTCTTAAACACTTCAACTCGAAACTTAGTTAAACAAAATCAAGTCAGAATATTGAAGTATGAAAAAAAATGTATGGGCAAATTTTATTATCAGATTGAGTATCTCAGAAACTCTCAAGTAAGTCTAAATCTGTACTTGTGATGTAAATCACACAGAGTATTTTTGATAAGCAATTCTTTAGCATGACGCCATAGAATAAATTGCAAAAGTAACAAACCAAAAGTATACTTTTGCAGAAATTGAAAAAAAGAAAACTATGAGAAACCAACTTGAACTTGAACAGTACAGATAAGAAGTTAAAGAACTGACCCAAAATTTTTGTTTATATTAACTCGCTAAGAACTGGTGGAAGAGTAGAGGCAGCGTCACATTCTTCGAAAAAGCTCACCTCAAACAAAACTAGAAGGGATCTCAGATAACAGGATGGTCTCAGAAGAAGCCATTTTGTGGCAATGATTTCAAAAGCTGGAAGAAAAAGCCTATGTAAGGATTCGTCTAAGGTTGACCAATTGGTTAACAATTCTTTTTCCAGGTACTTTAGATCGCCTCTTGTCGAATTTCTGGGATTTGAGTTTTGCCAATTGGTTACCTGCCAATCAACAACACTTCATAACTCCCCCATGTGGTCGAGCAAAGTTGTTTAGCACTGCACAGATAGAACAAAGTTTCGCTGTATGCCAATGAGAAATCTTTCCTTTAGGCCCTGTAATTTCAACACGGACTCTTCCAGAGTTCAGATTCTTCTAAAATCTATATGTTTAATGCATACATATGCAAACGATATAATTTTCCAAAATAAATTTAATCGGAGGTTCGATTACCATATTTAAGCTGTGTTTTGTTAGTAGAACTATTGCTGTTTTCTATGGCTATCTAGCACGGTCTTTAATATCCCGGATTCAATAAAAATACAATAAAGAAGAAATTTAACAACTTGATCGTTTCAGACTACATGGCGAATAAAACGCAGCTTTAAATGCATACATATCTCATTTTTCCCCAAATCATAAATTATAATAATTTTCTTCGTTACGATGTGTATGATTATCTCCACTAAATCGCAATATACTTAAGCTTATAAAGTGGCGAATAAGAGATGATCTCTTAATTAGATCTATGAATTCTTTTTCGAGTCTAGTAGTTCATTACAATAGAAGTAAGATTTTGCATAGTTTGCAGATCTTTTCTGCATTCTGTGACATCTGGAGCTATCACCGAGCCTACAAATGGAAAGTTGCTTTGCACAGCTTTTATTATTCAAATTTATTTAGCTTGGACTATAAGTGATAATTTTTTGTATTTGAGTCCACCGTAGCGTAGTTGGTAGTGTGCGGGAATGCCCGGTTTAAAATATCGGCACAAAAAAAGTAGAAATTTAAAAATGTTTCTATATGCCACCACCTCTTTTGGCAATCCTCAAAGATTACAAATTGCCTAAGAAAAGCTTTTCTCTGTCATAAAACTTTCATTCATATACAAATTTAACACGCACAGAATGTTTGGATGGGAGTTGCTTGGCCTAGGCCCTCCATGAACTATTAAATAAGAATAAAAAGAGGTTTTTGATTCATTACTTTAAAACAATTTTCGTTAAATGGCAGTAACTCAATGCACATTTCTCCATATCAGAACTTGTATCCTTTAATTTTTTGTTATAACTAGACTTTGGATTTTAGTGACATGTATATTTTTTTTGGGGTGTTGCGAAGATTTGTATTTTTTATTTTTGGAATTTGTGTTAAACTTTTACTACTCTTCTTAGAGGAGGTGCCAGTTTCATTAATCTATTACATAATTACAATAAGATAGTTTGTAAAGATTAATTTTGTGTTTTGTGAGTCAAAGGGGCTTCCCTTACCACTTTTTCCAATCACGGTAAAATATAAGCTTCTTAACTACGAATAAATCAATAAACTTATATTTTCGAAATTACTTTACTCCTCAATTTTCCTTTCTATTTCTTTCTCACACTTGCTCAAAAATTCCCTTCAACTTGAACTAAATACCAGCAGTTTTGTAAACTTTCAACTAGAACTTTATTTCTGTTTTATTTATTTATGTTTTTTATGTTTTTATTTATGTTTTCAACAGCTCCACTGTTGCCAAGTAAAATGTCCTTGAAATACATATGTATAAACTCGTACATTACTAAGGCAACCTTGAAAATATAGATGTAGCATACTGTGCACCATTGTATCCCCAATGTAGTTGAAAAAGGTTCCTTCCCTTCAATTTTGTTGCAATATTTTCTGATAAGTAGTTTTTCAGCATTTTCTGAAATGATAAAGTGTTAAAAATGTTATATAGATTTTCCTTGCAATTCCTTTCTCAGAGATTTTTTTTGTGTTACTAAGCAAAATAGTGATTTCAATGTTGCATACTTTCTAGCGCGTGTTCCACATAATAGAAAATAATGTCAAAGGAGTGTGTTAAATTATATTAGTATTTCAAGGTTAGATTGAGGGGAAAAAACTGAGAGTTTTTTGCTACTAGTCAACGAGTCCTTGATAATGAAAATTTTCCAAATGTACTCGTCGTACGTGGCAATAATGAGGGAAGCACATCTAGGGTACTTTAAATGTAGATAGATAGAGATTGAATATGGGAGCAGTATGTTTTAATGAAGGAATGAAAAAAAGCACGTGGCATTTGAAATATCAAGGTAACAGATTTGCATCTAAATCTGTTCGGGAAAGTGTAGTAAAAAGTAATAATTAAATTGTATTTAATATACATACTTAAAGACAAAAGAAACAAGCAAAATTTTCATTAGTTTAAGTGGTTTTCAAACTACACATACTATTTTAAAATTACTAGTACGATGGTAAGTATTTATGTAAAATTTCCTTCTTTCCATACTCCTCCTCTTCATTTCTTATCTTGCGAGTACTTCTTTCATGCAATCTGTCACTTTTTGTGTCACATGACATCTCATAATTAATTATTACAAAAACACTTGTCGACGCTCATTTGGTTGCCAACCAACGCGCTTCACACACGCACACACATACTCACAAAGCTAAACACAAACGGGTTCACTTGCAGAATGGATGAAAAGTTACTGCCCAGTGGGATTAATTTGCAGTGCTTTCGAAGGGGGCATACAGAAAGTATTGAAATCATGCTAATAAGAATTTAATTAAACTAAGTTTCACTTATTGCAAGACCTAGAAAGTCAACGATTTTTACTATTGTACTTTTATAGGTATAAAATTAAATCAAAACATTTTAAATTATTAAACTACGAGCAGGCTAGGAACCCAGTATCGATTACATTGGGGAACCCGGGTTTCGTCACTATATTGCAAAACTCTTTGATGGCTTTTCATGCTGAACATGAGTGTTGGCTAATATTACCTTCTTCAAAGGAAGGAAGAAAAATATATTCAGGAGCGATAGTTTCGCCTAAGATTGCTTTTTTATTTCTAGGAACCCAGTATACGTTATCGATTACATTCGGGAACCCAGGTTCTGTCACTGTAGTTTGAAACTTTTTAATGGTGAACATAAGTATTGGCTAATATTACCTCCTTCAAAAGCACAAGGTTAAAAATATTCAGAAGCGATAGACATTTAAGGTCTTTGAGATCCATTAAAGACCATTCCTTTGCCTAATATTCTTTTTTTTTATTTCTTTTTACGTTGTATGTCAAGTTTTTTAAAGAAGCGCATTTTAGATCTACACTAAGCATCAAATCTTCTGAAACTAACAAAAAGGTTTTCAAGAAAACTGTTGTGAAAGCTGTTGTTCTCTGTGGGCTTAACATTAACTGGGTGAGAGTGTGTGTGTATGTGGGAACAGTGGAAATGCCAAAATGAAAGTGACAAATATTAAAGAAAAACAAAAACCCTGTAAACTTATATGAAAAATTAACCAAGAAACAAAAGAAGAAATAAATAGCATGACGAAAATGATGAAGAAGACTAAAGAGAAAACGAATGAAGGGGGTGTAGCGTTCAAGCGAAACTTGAATTGAAAATTTTCAAAGTATGAAATTAATTTTTGACAGCACATACGATTATTTGTCTTCTTCACACATACGCAAATGCAGACGCACATGCATGTCTGTGTGTGTGTATGTATGTGTATGACACTTGCCAACACTTTGTCAACATTTAGAGATGCTTTTTTGTTTTTTGTTTTGGCTTTTTACTTCAACAACTTAATGCAAATGTCATTTAAGTCTTAACTAAAAGCAAAAAACGTGAAGAAGAAACAAAAAAAAAAAAAAAGTCTGGAGTCAAATCAGAAAAACCCTTTTCAACCATTTGTCAAAAATTACATGACGTCATGTGCATGCAACACGGGCACTTGTTGTATGACTCTGAATGTGTGTTTCTAACGAGTATCTTTGAAAATTTTTACCAAAGAAATACATTTTACTTTTCTTCTCCTTCAACTTCAGCTTTCTCGTTACTCTACTCTACACACATGCACGCCGAGCGGGGGAGGCGCGCCGTATTGGCCAAGCCGTATTTGTCCGTCCGACGGTCCGTCCATGGTGTATGGTAACATCGTCATAAAACCATTAACACTTGAACATCGTTTATCGTTTCATATGTGCTCATGTATGCATACGAAATGAAGCATTCACTTTCCTACTCCCATGTCATGTGTAGGTTATACATGCTCGTACGTTGGTATATAAATCAGTTTTATTGCACTGCTCCCTTTTCACATTGTAACTGGGTGTGGGCGTGGTGTTCTTTATCGCATTTGTACCTATAACATATTACTTGATGTTCATGTTATGTTAGTTCATCATTTTAGTTATACATGTTCTTTATAGGTTAATTTGCATATGAAATACATTTACAGTTTTGTGCCTTGGTCTGATGATGCAGTGAATTGAAGTGAAGTGCTCAAAATGAAGCGAAACTATGTATAATGGAAATTAAGAAAATGTATTCATTACTCTGGGTTCCCTTAAAACAATTAAATTCTGGACTGCATTAAAAGACTGTTGTCTAGGGGCAGGCCAGATAACATATTTAATTCTTACTCGGTACTTAGGGACTAGCTTTGTTATCTCTGGCAAAAATCATGGAATCCATCGAAAATGGTGGATTTTCTATTCGGCCATCAAAAATAATCAGAATAAGTTTAATTCATCTGAAAAAATCAACTTAATTGGGTAGGCCAATTACTCGGTAGTTTGGGACTAGCTTCATTATCTCTAGCAAGAATCCATCGAAAATGGGGTATTTTCTATTCAGCTATAAACAATAATCAGAATAATTTGGTTAGAGATTCCTTGAGTCACCAATTTCTAGCCTTTTTAACTTAGCCACTCATCCGGCTGCAGCTTCTGGCTACTGCAGACTAAAGCTGTTGCCTGAAGGCTCTTCGAAATAGGAATATTCAAATTAATGAATTTTTAAACTCAGTTCTAGAACGAAAACATGTAACCAAAAAAAAGAAGGAGTTAACTTTACTAAAACTGTGAATGCAGGTTTGCTTGCTAGAACTTTCTATTTTATAATCGAAAATCAGTACCAATGCCTAAGAGTCGCACAGTGTCATCATAATTTCTTTGTGTTCTATTAACATAATCCTTTTAAAAAACAAATTTCCTTTAAACTTTAACACGAACTCAGAAATTCACATGCGTTCGCATCCTTTTCATATTTCCTTTTCCGGCTTGTATAAACCGCTCACGTGTTTCCTTAGCACATACGAGCGAGCTATTTTCCACCACAGCTACAAAGTTAACGAAAACGTTCACGTTGAAAAAGTTATTACCACCACTTCCTTCCGTTTCTAATAATTTGGACAAAATTTTTTTTTTTAAACATATGAGTGCAATACTGTAAAAAGGAGTTAAAATTGCGTGCGTTCCATGTGAGATGTGTATGTGTGCTTGTGTGTGTGTGTGTGTGTGTGTGTGTGTGACCCCAAGGCATTATTATTTATGTGCTTGTTTGATTTACACTTATTTGCATACATATACTTAGAAAAATCAACAAAAATAAATTATAATAATAATAATAATACGAATGAAGGAAAAGAAAAAGAAGAAGATAATAAAATAATAGAAATAACGTGTAGAATGTAAGGGAAAATCGCGTCATGACTATTAAAATCATTTTAACAACTTGACAAGAGCGAGTTTAAATACTTACATATGCATATGTGTGTATTTGCTTCCAAGTATGTGTGCGTTTTAATTATAAAAGCATAAGAAGCTGCCATAAATAAGATAGTAAACACGGTTAAAGCTAAAGCGCTGCATTTCCGCTTCGTTTAATTTAGTAAGCGTTACAGACACAATGGCGCTCGTGTTTTAACTCTAAATGAAATATTCGTTGGCATGCATATGTGTGTAGTATCTGTGTGTTAGTATGTTTGTGTGTGAGTAATTTTGGTGCTCACTATGATGTTGCCTTCCTTCCTTCACTTTTCCGTTTGTTCTCATATCACTGCTTTTTATTTTAATTTTATTTTAAGGACTTAACGCTTTTTATAGCCTAAGCAAAACATACGCGCATTAGTTTAGCTTGTTTTACGAGGCAATAAAACTTAAACAAAATTCACAAAAAAAAAAGAAAAAAGAAATATACTAAAAATAAAAGTCTGAAGAAGTATAAACTCAATTAGATAAAAGCGAAAACTGTTGTGTTTCCTTATGCCTTTCCACTCTCCTCTCGCTGCCTTGACTGTCTTCATGTGGGTGTGTCACACATTTTCGCTTTGGAATTGTTAATTTCTTAAGCAGTTCGGTTTAAGTATTTCTTTTTTCTTTTTCTTTTTTTGGAGGCTCATAAATTTATGCTTAGTTACGCGGCATAAACGCGCTTGATGACGTATTAATTATTGTTTTTTTTTTGTAATTTCGGTGTGAATTGGTGTGAAATTTTGTACACTCTAAATTGAATTGGTGTCACTAACAGGTTGCACTCATGCCTCACAGACGAACACATGCATAGTCACACATACTCACGAGTATGTATGTATACTTGAGGTTAGTTTGAATTTGAGATTAGAGTTCGGTGAAAAGGATTTCATAATGACTTTTGTGGGTTTCTGAAATGAACACACATGTCATGTTGTATTTGTTATTATAAACTTTCAGAAATACAATGGCGTGCTCTTGAAAGTTTTTGGCATTTACTTATTTTATATTTTTGTTTGTTGATTGTATCAAAATAATGAAATTTTAATTTTTGCTTGCAAATTTCGGAATGTTGTGCAAAAAGGTGGATAGATTGAAATTGGTTTTCAAACCCTTGATATTTGCTGATAAGAATTTTTGGAAATTTACATATACATATTGTATAAATAAGTATGTGTATTATGTTAGAAGTTTTAATTAAATTTGCATTCTATTGAAATGAAACATTAAACAAAACAAAAACATTTTCAGTCATTGTCATAAAATTTTATTTTAATACAATAATAGATAAAAGATTTGGGTACAGAAGAAAAACTAGCACTGTTTTTGGTCCTCAACTCTTAGTCTTTTATGGTGAATACTTTCCCTAAGACTAACTTTTTTGAAACATTTTTTCAAGCTTACTGAAAAAATCCAAAGGAGAAAAGAAGGGTAGTGAGGTGTTCACAATTGGGTAAATTAGCGGAAGTTAGAAGTGGTGATGAAAGCCTTACACAGACAGTTAAGGTTCATAGTATTACCACAACTCTCTATAGTTAATGAGAACTATTCAAAAGGTAGTTCTCAATAACAGGTTTTACCTCGAAAAAAAACTCGTGGTTAGTGGAAAGTTTTTAAATGGGCAAAGTTTAAGCTTCAAGCTAGTCCAAGATCTAGCCTAAGTTTTTTGGCCTGTTACTTCATAAAATAATGCCCAGTAACCATACCAATCAGTTAACTGCTTGCTTTATAAAAGTGAGAACAGAAACCCAAAGTTTTTTCTAACTGAATATGCTCGGACCCGGCAGAGATGGAGTTTATTATTTTACTTACTTACTTACTTTACTTTTAATGGCACAACAGCCCATGGAGGGCCTAGGCCGAGCTTTTCGCTTTTCGCATCCACTCATGTTGTTCGTGTTATATTTGTCCATGAATGGAAGGGACCTACAGTTTAATGCCGAATCCGAACGGCGAAGTGAAAAGCTTTTCATATAAATTTACTCTTGTAGGTTTGCCATTGCCTGCCAAGAGATGGTGCCGTGTGGGAAAATTATTTTTTCTACTTTTTGATTTTTTGATTTTGCCTGTGCCGAGATTCGAACCCCGGACACTCTGCGTAGCAGTCCAACGCACTACCACTACACCACAGCGACCAGATAGAGTATATTACTAGCAATAAAGTTTCAGGGAGTTTTTTTTTAAATCGATTTAGTCCTTATAGTTTAGCTTCAGAGCAGTTTGACTGACAGAATAAATGTTTATTTGAAAACGCTGTCTCTTTGCTAACTTAAATTTGGAGTAAAGAGTACTAGCGCCATGTCGAACAATATACTAAAAATCTTAAGAATTTCATATTGAATGTTTTTCTTTAAGGCACCATATTAGTATGTTTTTTTTTAAAACATTGTTGAGCTAATATACCAATCTATATCCCAATTAACTAATTATGTTTCGGAAACGTAACCACCACAGATTCCGATCTGTAATTCAAAACTAATCTAGAACACTTTTTGAATCTCCATATGAACACGACAAGTTTTATTTTTCTAATTAATAGACAAAAATTAAAATAAGAGAAAAGTTCGATTTATAAAATCTTACTTCAGTCAGCATTCGAAATTGTTTGCAGAGAATAGAAGCTATAAATTATACCTTGGTTGTTAACAGGGAGTCATAAACTTCAGAATATTGTATATTTTAAAGAGACGTACCCCATCGCCACCCCCGAGGAACTTATAGTAATCATTACTCCGATTCAGACACGTAATGTGGGCGAATTGGATGCCAACGATATTGGTTTGATTAAGCCGAATTCAGACTTGA
The DNA here is from genome assembly GCA_958295655.1 of Palloptera scutellata. Lineage (NCBI taxonomy): Eukaryota > Metazoa > Arthropoda > Insecta > Diptera > Pallopteridae > Palloptera > Palloptera scutellata. The sequence continues at coordinate 39,526,235 of OY282449.1, read as the reverse complement.
TTGGATACGAACCTTTCATAGCCAACTACTTTGATGGAGCCATACTCTTAGACAAAGTCAAGAGCCTTATGTATATACTAGATTCTCGTTTTTAAACTCGATTCTCAAGATCTTTTGATTATTTCATTTGATTTCAGGTCTACTCGTGATTTACCGATTCCTATGGTTATAGTTAGTGGGACTAGTTCCTTATCAGGGCATAAGGTCGTTCTTATTTTCGTTTCTATAGTCGATTCCTTCAATACTGTTTAGTCCGGGAAACCAACAGAGTTTAATTTATTTCCGTAATCTCTTCTTTAAAAAACTCTACAGTATTCAGGGCATTTGTAAGACTTTAAGATTTTTAGTGAACCGTAGAAGATTCCAGATCCAGTTTGCAACAGCAATGGTTTCGCCAAAATCCTAAATAGTTGTTGACGGGAAAATTTTACTCAAAAGTATAGGTTTCACGAATATGTCTGTTTAGCTATTATGGTGAATTATATGATCATGACATTCCTATTAAATTTTAAGCTCATTCATTTTCCGTTATTCTTCTTTGAACTACTTTTCTAGTACTTAATGAGTTTTTGCATAACTTTTACACATTATCATTCCTGTCGCTCACACACTCGACTTCACATGTAGCTCAGCCTATTTCATATTTTGTTAAACTAACCTTAATAAAGTTAAACAAGTTCCTTTATTAGAAATAAGGGAACTCGGCGTTTTTATTTGATTAATTGGAGAACGAGGTAAACCAACTTATAAATCCCAAATATACATATATAATATTTCAATCCAAGCTTGGTAAATTTTTTTATTTTTCTTAAATTATGATAAAAATTGTAAAACCCTTTTGATTCCTAATGGATCATTCATTATCAGTATAAATAATTGATTTAAAAAATAACTTTAAATTTTTTCGTTGCATAAACGCAACGGAAACGGTTAATGTTGTCGATTTTGATGCTGCTTAATGCTGTGTGTGGAGTAACTCTGTATGTGTCATCTGATTTGCATTGTTTTTATTGTGGTTTATTTATAACAGGTATGCTAACCAATAGTGTACGTACCGGAGCGCCATAATCGGGTTAGAATCTTTTTTTAACTGGCCGCATTTGGGCTATGTTTGTGCTACCGGACAACCACTAAACCTAGGTTAAATTTGAGCTGCATGTGAAGTTTTACAGAATTTGCATCAGCGGGTGCTTAATGGGTTAAAGTTGTCTGCTATTCAGGCAAAATCTACGTTGGAGCAACCAATGTGGTTTCATAGTTGCCAGTGTGGTTTTTTTTTTTTAATTCTCTTTAACTTTTTATTACATTAACAAAAATTTTTTTCTTTTAATGGCCAAGGCCGAGTTTTCCCATCCACTCATGTTGTGTGCGTTATATTTGCACATGAATGAAAGGCACCTACAGTTTTATGCAAAATCCGAAGTGCAAATTGGAAAGCTTTTCATAGACAATTTTTGCTCTTGTAGGTTTGCCATTGCCTGCCAAGAGGTGGTGCCGTGTAGAAAAATTATTTTTTCTACTTTTTGATTTTGCCTGTGCCGAGATTCAAACCTCGGACAGTCTCTGCGTAGCAGTCCAACGCACTACCACTACACCACAGCGACCACTTTGCACATGAATGAAGGGCACCTACAGTTTTATGCAAAATCCGAAGTGCAAATTGAAAAGCTTCTCATAGAAAATTTTTGCTCTTGTAGGTTTGCCATTGCCTGCCAAAAGGTGGTCCCGCCATTTGTTTTTTTTACATTTTCGATTTTACCTGTGCTGAGATATGAACCCCGGGCACTCTGCGTATCAGGCCGACGCACTACCGACTTCTATAAATAAATAAATACGATTTAATAATGCAAAATAGTAAAAATATGAGAAAAATTTTAATTTACATATTACTATACAAATGCAACTCTAAGTGTTGACAAAATAAACCCGCATAAAAGCATCAGGTGAAAAATGCCTACTACTAAAAGTGGGTGGCGGTAGATACTGACTGGCATTGACTGCCAACTTGACACACAATTTCATAGTAAACAATAAGTAGCAAAGAGAAGTAAAAAAAAACGACAACTAGTTAAAGTGTCATCTGTTGGCAACATAAATTATTATAGGTACATGCAAGTACATACATACAAACATATGTACTATGTATGTATATGTTACACATGCGATAACACTATAAAAAAAGTGTATGTAGTCACTAAATAGTAGTAAAGTGTGTATGTGGTAGCGTAAGTAGTTAACATTTTCTAAAGTCGTAAAGTAGTGATTGAATGTGAGTGTGCGAGTGAAGGAGGATACGGTTTTTGAATTATTCGTGCAGCACTAATCGTTGTCATTTGTTGTTGGTGCTGTAGCTATGTATTGTTACTGCTGTTGTTGCTATTGTTTGTTATTGTCTAGTGTACAATAAGTAAGAAAATTACGCAATTAACGTTTTTAGTAGTAATTATGTGCGTGACAAACAAACAAACAAACAAATAAAAAGACAGACACAACAGCAGACAGTCCGATTTACGAGCCAAGTTACTTTGCTAATACACACATACATATGCTGAAATACTTACATTTATGAGTATGTGTGTGTGTGTAGCTATGTAATTTAAATTGAAATATTGATGATTTTGTAAATGACAACTTGCGAGTTTTATGATGCAAACAGACAGTGGCCGTAAAAATATATATATATATATATGTATGTAAACTCCAATCTCTGCGTATGTGTTTGTGTGAATATATTTCCAAGTCATGTAAATCAAATCGAGTGCGTAAGCTCAGTATAAGGGTCGTGGGGACGAGTGTAGGGATACTTTATAGTTACATGGTTAAGCAAGAAGTCTGTTGAGCGCATACACACACACACACACACACACAGACATTTTAATTGTCGCTAAATTAAATCATAAATTTATAATTATTTTTCTATGCTTATGTCCCATGTGGATGTAAAAAGAAGTTAAGCAATAAAATGGGCGTCATATTCGTAGATATTTGTAGATCCACGCACATTTTGCATTAATATGTAACTACTCTTATGTATGTTCATTTGCATGTGTGTACTTTCAAATATAAATTTTTATGCAATAAAATTTGATGTATTGCATATTTCTTATGATTTTATTGCTATTTTAATTACTAAATATATGCCGAGAAGGCTCTACTTAGATGAGTTTGAGAGCCTAAGCGGTGATGCGCTGCGCACATATGATGGCAGCCGAGATAGCAAGACAAAACACTGCTAATAGTTTTTAAGGTTAAAAGGTGTATATTAAACATTTTCTTTATAAGGCTATGAAAAGTGTATTAATGGTATTCGCATTGTGATGCAAATGGTCTTGCATTATTGCAAATTGTTTCTTACAACTTCACTCACCATCTTGATAAAATCGTTTTAAGTTTGTTCTTATACCTTTTAGTAATGCTTTTGCGTACAAAAAAGTATTAAAAAAAACTGCATTTCAACCAAAAGCAACTCCGCGACGAGCTTAATGTAACCTCTAGACAGAGCACGAGAGAAAAATGCGAACAGCGACCACCAACAGAACCATGGCCCTATTGTATATTGCTCCTCCCATAGAAGTAAAATGTTCAAAGAGTGACATTGAAGGCAATTCTAAAGCGAATTGAAACACATAATTAAAATAGTCTCTTAAACAACTGTATTGGATATTATCAACATTTGGCAAAATCCACGCCAACTTCCAATATGAGTAAAATATCAAGGGAAATAGTTAACCAGTTCAAGTAAGTGGGCATAGCCTTTGATATGAGATGGAAGAAAAATTGTGACTACAGCTTAACTCCAGAGCGTTGAAAATACCACATACAAGTTTTCTAAGTTTTCCTCTCCCGTGGTCCTTCTATTGGTCGAAAAATAAATATAATAATGATCATTAACAACTTTACTCTTTATTATGTGTATATTTTTTTTCTGTAAATTTTGACACATCCAATATTGCTTTCGATTTTTATACCCTACGTGTACAGGGTATATTGGTTTTGATCGAGTTGATCGGTTGTTCGTAATGCCCACTATTATCCATTGTATGTAGGAAAATATTTATATTATCGTGCATATATGTAAATGATCAGCGTCAAGAGCAGAGTCGATTTAGACATGTCCGCCTTTCTGTCCGTCCATCCGTTTATCTGTGGACACCATAACTCGGGCAATCACAACCAAACTTGGTGCTGACTTTTAATATTATCAGGAAGAGGTTAAATTCTGGAATGGAAAAAAATCGATTAAGGGGGTGTGGTATATCGCATAGAAGTGAAATGTTCAAAGATTGATATTGAAGGCAATTCCAAATCGAATTGACAAAACTCGAAACACATCATAAAAATAGTCTCTGAAACAACTGTTTTGAACATTATCAACATTGGGAAAAATCCACTCCCACTTCAAGTAAAAGTAAAATATCAAAGGAAATAGTGAGCAAGATTCAGTATACATAGTTTAGCCTTTAGCCTTTGACAAATGCTGACAATTTTCAAAACAGTTGTTTTAGAGACTATCTTTTTTTGACAATAACAAATATCTGTACCAAGTTTAGTTGAGATTGATTAAGTTTTACTGGAAATATCATGTCCACAGACAGATGACCGGACATAGCTAAATCAAGTTGATCATTTATGGTATATAGAAGTACATACATAATCAAATAGGAATATGAAATAAAGAATTTGCTTCTAATTTTGTATTGCAAATGGAATTTAGTGTGTCGAGTCGCTGAAAATATTACAAAAGGCTTACAGTGAATCGAATATATCAAAAACACGTGGGTGCATATGAGTGGTGTGCAGTGCATTCAAAAGCGGTCAAGATGTGATGGAAGATTTGCCTCGCTCTGGTGGGTAATGTTAACTGTTTTCTTTGATTATCGCGATATTGTGCACTCGCAGAAGATCAGATGGTAAATAAAGAAAAGAAATGCGGCGTTTGACCGAGAAAATTGGCCGAAAAAGGCCAAGCTTGTGGAAAGAAAACTTAAAGATTTTATAGCACGACAACGCACGATCTCACAAGGCTACAATTGTGAAAGGATTTCTAGCCAAAAACTCAACAATTACCGTCGAACAGCCACCGTATTCACCTAATATAGCTCCGGCTTATTTTTTTCTCTTTCCAAAACTCAAGTTAGCGCTTCAGGCGATAGAAGATATAAAACAGATTTCAAGATTAGAACTGAAGTTGACTCCGATTAATATGGTTGCTTCGAAAGGGGCATACTTTGGAGTCATTACAATAAGTTTTAATGAATAACAAATATTTTGTGTTTTATTGCCCGGTACTTCTTTAACACAAAGTATACGCAGTGAGTCAGTGATAAGAAAAAACATTTTACACAAAAACCATACAAATTTAACCAATCTTTGAATACAAAAAATGTTTTATTTCAGAAGTTGTGTAGGGTATATAAAGTATATATATGTAGTATATATATATATTATTTTTTAAGATTATTAAACTCAGTATAGAGACAAAAGTATCAATCCAAGTAATGTCCACTACTTTACTAACCGAGAAACACTATGAATTATGTTAGCTTGTCGCTGTAGCATTTTGTCTTTTATAATTTTAAAAACAAACCTCTTGTCTAAATACCATAAAGTGTCGCACAGTGTTTTTGTAGTATCGGCATGTTATTAAAGTCGTATAGTTAATTTCAGGAGGGGGATCCCGAAGCTATCGATTTCCATTTGGAAATTTATAGAAAATAGAAAATGTATGTTTTTCTCGACTATACAAAAAGTAGACATTGCTTCGAAGTATTTAAAGAATGCTGCTCTAGCAATTTCTGTCACTAGTTAGTTTTAACTGAGCCATTTCGACATACCGGTTTCAAAGATTGTGATAAATCAATCTTTGTATAATTTGACTTTGTTTTTTTTTTGTTAAACATAAATTTCCCATACTATATATATAGTTTACCACTCGTAATTTAATTTAACATTTCAAAAGTTAACATGCATTTTAAACAACTCGACACGCCGACCAACGTTCGTTCCATTGTGCTCAATCGAGGCAAACTTTTGATGCAACGAAAATACTAAAACCTCGTACTTTAGATTGATTACATTTTACAGCACACACTGTAATACGTCACTTAAACGTCAAACATTCAACTGTGAATGTGTCCTAGGTATGAGTGGCGCCACACACGCATACACACACACACCCAGACACAATCGAAAGTGGCCGGCCATTGAGAAACGTGTCAGTGTTTCCGTGCACAAGTTGCTGCTGTCAATTCTTCTTTTTTTTGGGAAACAAAACCAAAATTGTGTTTGGTACTTGTTGGCATTAAAAATACACACTGAATGTGTTTTTTTTTAAATCAAAATTAAAAATTGAAAATTGTTAATGTTTTGTTTTTTTTTTTTTTTAATAGTTGACTGTTGAAAATGTAACAGATTTGACGAGCAAGCATGTAACATGAGACGAATTTAAAACGTATGTTCTCAAAACAAAACAAAACAAAACAAACAAAAAAAAACACAAAATTAAGAAATGGATTTATTTTCTAAACAATATCGAAGGAAAAGGAAAAATATTGAAAGTACAAATAAAATAAAATAGAAATCTACCAGCAAATGCGCTTAAATGCTTTTAAAGCGATTACGATTACAAGCATTTCAATGAAATTTTTTTAAATTGATTTCTCTTCTCTTTTCAATTTTTTTTTTTAAAGTGGCTGTTTACGCTAATCATGTAGATTTTGAAGTATTTCTCATGTGAACTTGTTGAAATTAGGTTTCATTTAGGGATGTTTTCTTGTTTTTAATAATTTCTTTTCCTTTTGTCTGTCCAAATTTTTGGCGATGAAATGAAATGATTTTCTGAAATATTAGTGTTTTATGTGATTTCCTGATTAATTTTTTTTAAATTTCCTTATATTATCTGAACAGTTAAAAGAACGTCTTTAAATTACTGTTTACAATGGAGCATGTGATATTTACAAGGCTTTGATTCACATTGTAATAACAATTAATAATATCTAATTCTATTTTACATATACAAATTTTAAAATCTTAACTTGTTTTATTTTACCCGAATTCTTTTCTATACCCCATTTTTTTAGGGTTTTCGATAAGTGAGTTAGGGTTTAATTTGTATGCGTTTCCTTCGCGTTATTATGTGGGAGATTTGCCAAAGAGAGAATGTCAGTATTCCAAACACTTTACGCTTTTTTGTACCTTAGCTATGATCATTTTCAAAAGAGTTTTGGCACTTTAGTTTGTGCTTGCTTATTTGAAAAGCTGTGATAACATTTCCCATAGCGGCCCATGGAGGCTTTGTTGGATTTCACGACCCTATGTATGTACTTGAAGTAACAGAGACGACATCTTGACTGTTCTTGACACGAGGATTCCAGATCTAATATTTTGAACAAGGGAGGGCGGTGCTCTAGCAATTATTATTAACCTTATAGAGCTTTAATGCCAGTAACCAGGCTTAGGTACAACAGTGTATTTAAACTCTGAGTCTATGGAGTAGTCTCCTAGCAGAATTCTTGCCATAAGGGTGTATGCACAATTCAATCCAATTCATGCCATAAGACTGTCTTTACAACTGAAAGCCGAACAGAAAATAAAATAATTTACTGGAATAGTGAAGTCGCAATCAGTGCACTAGACTTCTTTGAGTGAACCTAAAGTTACTGAATGAATTAGGTAAAACAACTGGACCTCTTCTATGCGTAGAGGGGAAAGGAAAGGATCGGTATGTCAACCAGCTGGGCACGGATTCCTAAGCATAAACAGTCAAAGTCAGTAATTGAGGTCTTTAACACAAAAGAAAGCTACGTTCTATTTTAAGCGAATTTTACGACATTAACAAAAGCACGATAAAAAACTCTGTATCAAAAACTCTCAAAAAGTTGAGCATAGAGATAGGGTGTGGAGCGAAAACAAAAAATTTTAGGCATTTTAAATGTTAGATTGACTGTATCCATGTACCACGAGTATATGTATATACTGTAACGTCTTCCAAGTAGAACTGCTTGCGATCGAGAAAACTACACAGTACGATTTAACTCGATATCCTGTAGTGATATCTTCATTTTCATTGATCGTCAGTCGGCAATAAAATCACAATAATGTTTTGTTGCTCTACAATTTAGGTCGTCGATTAACGAGACAGTATATATTCTGAAATTTATATGCCTGGGCATAGTAGCATTGAGTGAAACTGTATGGCTGTTGATTTCAATAGATTTGGAACGAATATAAGCAATTCACTCATCACTGGCAGAGCAGGCATACCACTTGCAACAATCAAACATTTAATAAAAAATTATCATTCCCATATTACAAAAAATAGATGGAGAATGGAACTTACTTGCGCTATTGCCAGACAGTTAAGACCTATGCTTAACCAAAACATGCAATAAAGTACTCATAAATCTGAAGTTAATCCACAAAAGCAGGGTAGTTTCTATTCTCACGGGCACTGTTGGCAATCGTATTTGCAGACTAAGCCTTCTTTATAATTACTCCAGCAGAATTACTCCTAAGAGGAGAACGAAACAATTTTTTTACCTTGAGAGTATCAAGAGTATACAACTCGCCCCATATTGTGTATAACAAGCGCCTCCGTGGTTCTTTACGAATAGCCCCAACAATTTAACCCAACCTATAGCCAAGTAACTGGTGCTGACAACTTTTATTTTGGTTTAATTTTGTTGTTGTGACACAAGTAGAGAATGAGAGAGAATATCCGATATTTGAAACAAATGACGTCTAGGAATTATCTTGATGTGACCGTTATTTTAATAGTAATTATAAAACGAATTATGTAGCGTCTTAATTACTCTCAAAATACTAGGCTCAAAATAAAATACTCAAAATACATTTTCGAAACGGGATTCTGACCAGCAGTAGCAGTCTGCTACTGGAAAGCTCATGTCTCCGATAGGAAAGTATAGTCTGGCTTTCTTACATGGAGCAATATTTTCTTCACAGATGAATAAGTAATGGAAAGCCGAGCTAAAGCTGGTGACTATTCGGGAACAGATTGTGTTGAAAAGTTAATGCAATGCAGGTAGCATCACCTGCTAATTGTTTAAATATTCATAAGAAAATTGTTGTAAGCTAATATTTAGTGCCCACAACTAGAAAAGATTATCGAAAATCGATGCTACTTAAGTGGGTCCTGGGACTCAACTAACCGAGCTTTCCCAAACCATTCATTTTGAGCCAGATATATTTGTATATGAAATAAGGTACCTACAATTTATGCCGAACTCCAACGGAGAAGTGAAGAGCTTTTCTTAGGCTATTTTTACTCTACCTTAGCCCTCCATGCCATTGCCTGCCAAATAATGGTCCCGTTTGGAAAAATGTTTGACTTTGCCGAGATTCAAGACTGTGCCCAGACACTCTGCATAGCAATTCAGCACACTACCCCCAATGCCACGACTTCCACCTATACACACTAACTTACCCATTTCCACACATCTCTACACCGCAAAAGATAATCTCCGCTGCCAATTCAAATAACTAACAAACATTTAACCATTTACACAAATTGTTTAACATTATATTGACACAAATAAATATTGATCAAATGATAATAAGGGAAAAGCAAATAAAAAATAATGTAACCGAATTATAATTTAATGCGCGATAATTACGATGCTCGCAATTATTTCAGTCAAACATGCAACCAACGTCAATATGATGACGATGAAAAAGGACATTGCACTCGGGGCAATGTGTACTTAAAACAAGAGTGAATGAACATCCACACACACACACACACACACCGACGCTCAGAAGGAAACAAGTACAAAACAAACGAAAAATGGAAATGACAATTGACAATGTAGAACGCTGAATGTGGCATGTCAGAAGACAAAAGTGCGTCATAATTTCGTTGCCCGCATGTGTAAGCGATGTCAAATTCATTGATATGTAGTACAAGTTACAATAATACACCCCCACTTAAATATGTATGTATGTATGTATAAAAATTATTGAAAATGATGCAACTAAAGATTAAAAATGAAAAAAGAGAAAAATATTTATTATTGTTGTTATTATTATCATATGGGAAGGAGGCAAGGAAGGAAGATGCGTTGATGCAGTACAAGCCCGGAGTCGAGCCCTTCGGTCTCCCTCTTCGATGAATTAATGAACATATGTCACAAGTGTTGTGTCTGCGCAACACCATCTCATTGTAGATAATATACCTGTGTATCACTTGCACTCCGCCTCACCCTCCTTCTCCACCTTCTGCCTTTCCACACAGACGACCTCACTTCTCCCCGCTGCACGCACATCCAGAAATTGTATCTTCTGGCTCTGAACAACATATGGTTGCCAAACCATTTCAAAACATTGATGCGTGTAATTTGTTATATTACATATTACAATTTTTATAATTGCATCAAAAACATAATACCAGACTTTTACCCAATATTATTATTAATGCTTACATGTTGGTTTTCTATTTATGGAACTTTTTCTGCAGCATTTTAAAGCAGGGGGAGGATGAACTCTACTCGCTGTCCGATACAATTTTATGCTATGTTTATTTTTCTTATTTGTTAGACAAAAGTATTTCACTTTTCTTCTCGAGACAGTACATAATTTAATTTTTGACTTTTTTCTAGGGGTTTGTTTGTTTGTTTGTTTTTGGCCACACCACGAATAAAGTTGATGTTTCAACTTTTACATACCTTTTGATTTATTAATTTTTAATTCAATTCGACGTTGAAGTTATAGTTTTAATACTTTTGCTGAGTGCATCAAATTTATGAGTACGTAGTTCAAGAACTCTATAGACACGAAAGAAGATAAAAATTGCAATATGGAAAGATGCTACAGTTTTCATTGTGTGAGAATGTGGAAATCTACATGATCCGTATTCATTCAAGAAAACCAAAAGCAAATTTAAAACTAAGCTGAAACATAAACACGTGGAAATCACTCTTTTGCATCACTTACACTAGCCCACATTATTTACAACAGTGCCGGCCAAACGCATACATACTTACATTCACTTACTAGATGACATAGATAGGTTCGATTTTCGTCTTGGTCTGGTCGTTAATTCTCATTCATAACCTTCTCATTTTCCTTACAATATTAAGTAAATGAGAATTAGAAGAAAGTATAAAAGTAAACCGCTTGCTAAGGCTGTGGTTATATTCAAATTTCGCTCGGCGAACACCATGCAATTGTTGTTGCCCGAACACGGAAAAAGAGCTTTTACTCACTCTCACAGCGAACACGATATGCTGGGTGAAATGTACACCGAGCACGCCGAGTATTCTGGGTGTCAATGAGTTATTCTACAAAAAAGAACAAAAATGTATGTAAAATAGAAGGAAAACATGCAAACCTGTACATCATTATTTTCATTTGCAGTAAACCGAAGTTGCGAATATTTTTAGCGTTTAAAAGTGAATATTAAATATATTATTCATAAAACTATTGAAGGAAAATCATATTGTTTTCATAATTTTTCAATTATATTATTAATTGCACTCTCCATATTGATAAAATCATTTAAAGTTTTTTGGTATACCATTTAGTTTCGACAAAAAGCAACTCTGTAACGAACACCAATGTAACCGCTATTCGCTACACCGAGCACGAGAGTAAAATATGAACAGCGAACACCAGTATAACCAGCAGCTAAGCAATAATTTTATCAATAGGGCACCTAAGCATTAGGGTGTAGTGGTTACATTGGTGTTCGTTACAGAGTTGCTTTTTGTCGAAATTCATTTCTTTTTTTTTAAATACTATTTTGTTCGCAAAGTTTAGCACACTAAATGGTATATCAAAAAACTTTAAACAATCTTATCAATATGGAGAGTGCAATTAATAATATAACTGAAAAATTATGAAAATAATATGACTTTTCTTCAATAATTTTATGAATAATATATTTAATATTCACTTTTAAACATTAAAAATATTCGCAACTTCGCTTTACTGCAAATGAAAACAATGAGGTACAGGTTTGCATGTTTTCCTTCTATTTTACATACAGCATATCGTCTTCGCTGTGAGAGTGAGTAAAAGCTCTTTTCTCGTGTTCAGGCAACAACAATTGCATGGTGTTCGCCGAGCAAAATTTGAATATAACCACAGCCTAGCAAAACCTCCGAGTGATAACAAGATGTCATCCCGCTGCACTATACATAGAAAATTTGACCCAATTTGTTGGGCAAAATTTCGAAAAATAGAGGTATCGCTATGAAACTTTATCCAGAAGTTTGTTGGATGGTAGGAATGTAATTGCATGAAATTAAAATTGCCACGCCCACTTATTTTATGAGGGTGTTATATTTAGTGCTATAAAATTTGTTATAAGATATTAATTAAAGGCATTCATTTCGAAATATTGGGTCATATAAAAAGAATCCGCGATTGATACCCACAAATCTGTCATGTGGTTGGTGTCATCTTCGGCTTTTTCAGTGACTTTTAGCGCAACTTTCAGTGTATCTTTGATATCGTAATTTCTGGAACGGAATCGAGCCCACCACTCCTGAGTACGGCGTTCACTCACTGCACCCTCACATACATAATTGTCTCCATACTAAATGTAGCCTGAAATGTTACCTTTTAAAAATGTTTTCTTTTGACATAATCGGACTACTTAGTGTTGCCAGCTTTGTGGATATCAACACCAAAAACCGCGAATACTTTTTATACTACCCAAATATGAATAAAATGTAACATTTAGTAAATAAAACATTTGCTTCTAATTAAGTTAAATGATTTTTAATAGATATTTTGATTGTCTTACCTCAAATTGTCAGTTATATATAATGTTAGTTATAGCAAGGTTATACGAGTAAGTATGTACATATGTAAGTATGTTAGGCAAAGGCTAGAAACAAGAGAATGCTCTGCTAAAAACACCTTTAATGTTATGAATTCGGCTATTTTCTAAATTTTATTTTATTTATTTAATTCAGTTTTGTGGATATTTATGTCGTTGCATTATGCTAGATAATTGTGGTTGCCATGGCGTAAGTAGTTATTTAAATATTAGAGAGGTTGGCGATCGTTAGGAACTTAGCTTTGTGGTTTTCGTTATGTAAATTAATGGCAGTCCATCATTAATTGAACACCACTTTCATTACTCGTCCTCTTTCGCGAATTTCTCTATAAACTTCCTTACTAAAGAAAGGGACATCATGATTGATTAACCAAAAATTTCCAACTGATTAACTGTCAGACCGCTTGACATCACTTAGCAATATTAAGCCAAGTTAAATATGAAAAACTTTCTACTACTTTTTTCACCAAATTTCTAGTACCTTTTTTTATGATTTCTGGCTTTCATTTGAATGAAAGCAACAGACCAGAAATGATCAAGCATCAAAAAATATGTTGATTTTACACCTTTACCTAATTTACAAGAAAAACAAGCGCAGACATAATTTATGCAACAACAGAAACAAAGTTAAAATTTAAAAAGGTAATCACTTAACCAAACAAATACAACAAGCACCAAAGCAACAACAGCAATAACAACAAAAGGGAAAAGAAAACGGAAAACATTTTTATGATGGGTAAAATGTAAAATGAAAATCGAGAAGCATTTTGCAATATACCCAACAAAAAACAACCAGCAACATTTCAAAATTGTATTAAAGTACCTTAATCGAATTTAGCAATGAACGAAAGTTAAAACAACAACATTACAACAACAACAATAAACCATAATAATAATAATAACAAAAGCTCTCAGCCACTCGAAAGAGAAAAAGGAACACCTTCTTATCCTTTGTCAGTGTGTGTGTGTGTGTATGTATGTGTATGTGCATGTGCTTGCAAACGACCATTACGCAAATAAGCTAAGCGAACATTTTACATTACTCTCTCTGTGTGTGTGTGTTTATGTGTTTAAATTTCGCACCAAATGTGAAAAGGGTTCATAACCTCAATTTTCTTTCACGGCTCCCAGACACATTTCGAATATATTTCGAGAAATTTAGTATATAAAAAAACTCAATTCAAGTTGAATGCAACTCTCCAGTGCAAACATTAAAATTAATGAATAACAATGTACGATGCTGGAAAACAACAAAAACCATTTCCTTCTCTTATACTCCTCCTCCTTCAAACTTTTTGACGTTTCAGCATTTTTTTTCTGCTGTTGACATCATCAAGAGCAGAACTCTGTGGCATTTGTTTTGACCACCAATATTTGACACTTATGGTTTGTCGTCTTCATCTTTTTCGTCTTCTATTTTTATTTAATTATTAGAGTTGAGAGGAGAATTAATGTTTGCAATTAAAAGTTGATAACAACATTGTGCAACAGCAAAAATCAGGCTGGCGATTTGTCATGTGCTCTAAAGTTTAAGCATTTCGCTGAACTCGAATCTGAAGACCGTTTTGTTCCACACTTCAGGTTCTCGAGATAATGGTACATGAAATCAAAAAATCGATTTTGAAACTACTATTCAACCATATCTTTAATTGAAGGTTTAGCGTTTTTCCTGTCTTCAGGATGTTTAGTAAAAAGAAAAGATGGTATTGAGCACAAAAAACCTCCATCTACATCCTAAACTGCTTTGTTTTTAAGACTAGTATGCTTTTATCATTTGCCTAGCCCATTAACAGTATTTTTCTAAAATTTATTTAAAAAACTCCCAATAAAGGAGCTTGGTGTGTAGATGGAGGGTTTCCTATAGACACTAAAAACGGTAATGCTCAAATTAGAGTTAAGCTCGTTTTTCTCATTTTATAAACAGTTATTTCTTAGTGACCTCAAAAAATTATATTTTGTGGCACAGTGTAATTGATGGTTTTTTTGTTCACCATAATATTAGAGTTAGAGTTCCAGCCAGTGTAGGTGAAATTGTCAATTTCGGTAATTACGAAGGTAATTACCAAAGATTTGGGTTTGGGGAGGGATGACTTAATTAAATTGCAGGATAATTGTCACACCATAAACTACACTACCATAAAATCTAAGCCTGAAAATGTGGATTATATAGCCTGATCAAAATAAACTAAAATTCAGACCACAAAGTCAAATCAAATGCGTCCCAACTATCGATCCAACATTTTGACTAAAATTCAGATCAAATACAGAGAAAAAATGAATAAACATAAATAAAAAAAAAAAAAATTCAGCACAAAACTCAGACCAATCAAGATCAAAATTCTGATCAGATGCTGAAAAAAAAACACATCAATTGAAAATCAAGCTCAAGCTGAAGAGGTATGAAAATTCAGACCAAAAATGTATGCGCAAAAACTGAGTAAAATTCAGTCCAAAAAGCATATCAAACAAAAAAAAAAAATACCAAAAATCAGAGCAAAATTTAGAGTTCAAAGTTTAAAATAAAAATTAATTCTGCCAAAAATGAGAAAAAATATCAGAACAAAATTCATGCAAAAAATCAGACCAAAGTTCAAGCTATAAATCAACCCAAAAGTTAGACATCTCATGCCAAAAATCAAAATAAAAAATCAGGCCAAAGCTCAGATCAATTCAAACCCAAATCAGACTAAAACTCACAAATCAGAAAAGCAGATCAAAGTCAGATCAGATCAAACTAAAATTCAGACCAAAACTGAAATAAAAATTCTGAGTTCAAAATTTAGGCCGAAAACAGGTCAAAATTCAGACCAAGTTGCAGACCAAAAAATAAAAATAAAAAAAAATAAAACCAAAAACAAAAATATGGACTTATCTTTACATCGAAACTCAGAAAAACATAATAAAACTCAGAAGACTAAAAAGAAATAAAGTATTTCAATCAAATTGCGGATTTAAAAATCGCAACATACTATAAATTAAATGCACTCTATTTGTGGTCTTACTGTTCCTCATTTCCTCCTCCTCATTTTTAGCAGTCTCTGGGCCAGAGAGTTCTCATGAGAACGGCTTGTAGTTAATTTGAAACGGTTTCCTTTTACACCTTTCAAGACTTGAACGTCTACCGTTCTTGTTAGAGAGAATGGTAGCCAAATGGGTGGCGGGCGGCAAATTAGAAGTCTTGAAAGGTGTTAATGGGGACTAAGATTAAATATTTGGCAGGCTTTTTCTCTCTTTAGTTAGTTTAGTTTAGTTAGTTTAGCTCTTTTTATTTTCTTCTTAAGGCTCGATTTCATCTCTTTTTCAATTCTGCACTATCTTTATTATGTTTTTCTTAAGCATATAGAGTCTAGTCGTGTATAAACGATCAGTCTTAGTGGCAATCCATAAATATTTGCATATCAAACGTTCATCCCTTTCCTGTGATTTAAATCATAAATTGAGGCCATCTCCTAAAGGTACTCCTGCGAAGGATATCAAAAATATAAAACTATACCTATTTAAAGTCTCTTATCCTCTGTTAACTAATTCATATTCGTGATTCGCGAGAGAATATTATTCTAAAACACTTCTTAAGTTCCCATTTGTTGTTCCTCCTAATTTTCACAAAGTATTTCCGCATTTTAGATTAATCGATTAGTAGTTAGAAGAGCTCGATTAAAATACCTACAGAAAAATCTATCCGTGAATAGATAGAATAGGAATTGTTGAAATTTCTCACAAAAAAACTTTCAAATTGAAAAAGAGTTGCTTTGAAATGATTGTGAGCCAAAAGCTAATTTGCAATGTTACAGCCATATTCAAAAGCATACACACATACAAGCATACATAGAAGCGCCTTGAATGACTTGGTCAGAACATTTGCAATTTAATTTCAAACATGTACGTGTACAAAACGAATGAAGCATACTAACTTCTATGTATAATGTATGCAAACGTTGTGTATGTAGTACAAATCTACAAATAAAGATATTTAGTTAGAAAATACACCTGTCCCTCGATGTACACGGTACTCGAATTTCACGGTTTCGCTTTAACACGGTTTCCGAATTTATGAATTAACTAGTGCATCGGCTTCATGATTTAGTGGAATCATCATTTTGCATCATTTTCACCATATCATGAATTTATATTCTTTGATTCAATTTACACGGCTAAACATTTAATTCCAATCCTTTCTTACATGAAAGCTCTGTCTCGTTTTACACGATTTCGATTTGCACGTTTTTCAGTGCAACGCATCCACCGTGCAAATCGAGGGACAGGTGTTTATATCTATATATGTACTTAGCAATTTTGCTAAAGCAACATGAAAGTAGTATACAGCCAAAAAAAAAAGCGATTAGGGAACTGAAGCATTGAATAAGAGAAAATGTTCATATAGCAAATACTTAATAAGATACCGAAACTCACTACCGGCTACCCCACATATGGCGCCAGCCAAATGAGAGTAGTATAGTTTACTGCAATACCCACTATTTCTGTACTTTAAGCTTTCTATTAACATTTTTCTCTGTGATATTGATGCTTGATTAGTATTTTCACTTAACAAAGCCAACTTAAGGAGAAACTTAGTTCATGTATCTAATATGTGCATATAAGTAACTATCTATCCTGCCACATGCACGAATTACCATTTAAATGTATGTGTGTATATATAAGAAGAAGGACTTTCTCTCAGTATACATATTGTCAAGTTGATACCAACACTTCATAAAATACTTACCGACAAAGACATATGCGTTTGGCTTCTGAAAAAAGATAACTCTATTGATTTAATTTTGGCCCCTTAAGTGTTACTCCGAAAACTGAAGGACCGAATGGCTTCATGTGTGAAAATGAGAAAAGTTAAATTACATTGGTTGGATTATTTTCTATAAAGGCGGAGTGGTGCGTTCCTTACCAGCTCGTGTCCTTTTATTTGTTGTAAAGATAATGAATAAAATTAAATAAAATAGAATTCATTGTATAGTATGCAAAATTGAATTGTTCATAATTTGTATGCAAGGATTTACAATTTTTGTTTGTTGATATGTAGTATGTGTGTGTCTGAAGCATGTTTTCATTGTGATTTATGTTTTGATCTGAGGTGATTGTGTGACGACAAGAATAATGCAAATGTTGAAAGTTTGATTTATAAATTGCCGCCAGAGAAGAGTAAAGTATAATTAAATTTGATATGTTTTTAAACATGCATTCATACATTCATGCATAGGAACATACATACTAGTAAGTAGAATAGAAATTTTCAGTAAAGTTATAAGAAATATCTTTTTGATTTTGTTTTCCAATGTAGCCAAATAAATAAAGCTTTTACATAAAACAAAAAAGATCATACAAAATATTAAAAAAAAAGCATCTGGCTGGGGGAAATATTTTTATAAAAGAAATTTTTTGCTACTCCTACTTTTATGTATAAAAATAGTACGAACAAGTCTTCATAGCTTATACCCCTGGATCTAGAACAGCTATACATAGCTTTTATATTGATACTTCGGTAAATAGCACGTTACAAAAGTAATTGTACACATTTTAAGAGGACAGCATTTGTACTTTTAAATGCAAATGAATAAGATCAGAAACATGGAGATCGGTCATTCTAAGTTTGTTGGTATTTACTTAATAATATTTTCATGGCAGAAAGTGCTGACTCACAATTATACGTAGACCCGAATATACCTAGTCTGGCCATAGATTCTGTTACAAGCTTTTCAAAGTAGTAGGCTTTGAAATTTTAAATTGTATGATCCCGTTATTCGCATTTTTTGGTACAACGTTCTATTGCAAAACAAATTCAAATCAGTTTGGTTTCAAATTTTGCGTAATTAATATGGAGTGGGGTAATAACGAAAATCGCATCGCGGTGATTGCATTGCACAAATGCGGAAAAAGCGCAAGTCAAATATTCACTTTGTTAAAAAAACTCGAAATATCGAAAATGATGGTTAATCGTACCATCGATCGTTTCTTGGAATCGTGTCAAGTGGAAAACAGGCTGAGAAGTGGTCGACCTCGCGTTGTTCGTACGTGTGGAGCCATAAAAGCTGTGCTGGAGCGGATTCGCCGAAATCCCTTAAGAAAGCAAAAGATCATGGCTATTGAAATGGATATGTCTTCCAGATCCATGTCACGACTAATCCGTGATGACATCCACATGAAGGCCTTTCGCAGGTGCACAGGCCATCTTTTAACTCCACGGCTAAAACAAATACGATTGTAAAAAGTTTTTGCAGTGGCACGCAAGAAACGGTCATGAAAATATCCTTTTTATGGATGAAAATATTTTTACGTTGGAGGAAGTTTTTAATAAGCAAAACTATGCGAGAACATCTGAAGAAGCTAAATTTATAGTGACAAGGGTTCAGAGAGGTCATCATCCAACATCCGTTATGGTCTGGTGGGGAGTATCCCATAAAGGCGTCAGTTCCTTGCATTTTTGCGTAAAGGATGTTAAAACTGGAGCAAAAGTGTATCAACAAGATGTCTTGGAAGGCGTGGAGAAAGACTTGACAATAACCTTCTTTAACAAGGCTCTGCACCGGCACACAAAGCCAAAACAACTCAAAATTGGCTAAGTCAGAATATTCCAGCCTTTATTAGTGCTGAATATTGGCCCTCGGGAAGCCCAGATTTGAATCCCCTTGATTACAAATTGTGGTCAGAGCTAGAGGATGTGGCCTGAAAAGTTCGCCACCGAAATTTGGAGAGTTTTAAGAAAGCTCTTATTTCAGTAGCGTCATCAATACCCATCGATACCATACGTGCCGCTATAGCCCAATGGCCTGATCGTCTAAAGGCGTGCATTAAAGTGAGAGGCGACCATTTTGAATAAGATGTTGATTTTAAGAAACATTATAATTTAATAACAACATAAAAATTGTAACACATTAAAAAAACTCGTTTCTTCAATTTTTACACTATATTCAAATTGTAACAGAACTTACGGCAGGACTAGGTAGAATATAATTTATATACCTATATGTAATTTTTAAGATCAGGATACTTATCACTTCTTATTTGCTTCCAAAACTTTTCTCCATTTTCTGAGGGAATTAGAAGATCTTCTCTCATTTGCCCAAATTTTTCCTGAAGCTAAATTTGTTGTACTAATAAAAATCACGTAAATAAAAAATCAAATTCTTAATCGTTGTTAAACATTTTGTAGTATAAGTTATTGTTTTCTGATTTGCGTATAGAACTTGCTCGCATAAAGTCTGCATATCGACTGATCAACAGTCGCAAAACAAAACCGATTGCGATCGTGTAAAAGCGCATAAGCCCAATATGTGTACATGTGAAAGCAAAAAAGCTATTTTCGCTCGCTAGCTCAAGGGCGAAGAGCTCCTTCATATTCGAAAAAAAACATAGTTACTTACTCTTTTTTTTTCCTAAAAAACAGGTACTTAAAGATTACTTAGATGCGATTTTCTGGGCATGTTTTACTCTAAAATGTTGTGTATTAGGATCCTTGCTACAACTAAAGACAGTAAAGAGTAATTTTAGGCTACTTTAAGTTATGCATATGTAAAAAACAGCGTTCAACAAAGCCGCAAGCTAAAAAAAAAAATTGGTAAAATAACTCTCCAAATTAAAAACATAAAACAAACAAATAGGTAAATAAAAAACTTCTACAATTAGAGCCTGTTTTGACTCTCGGTATTAAAAGATAAGTTTTAAATGTAATTTGGTGGTCATGGTATGTTCTGAAAAGTTATCTACTAATTCGCTGAAGACCTTAGAGAGAAATTGTTTTTCGGTCTGTAGTAACACGCAGAAAAATTAACAATTAGAACCTGTTTGAATTGTGGCTGCATGCAGAAATTTTACTTATGTGTTTCCGGCATTAGGATCTTTACTATACGTACCGGTCAGTCACTCACTCTTGTTTGATGCAACATCATAGAGTGAAAAAGTGAGAGAGAGAGAGGCATTATTGTAAGTACTTTTGATGCAGAAACGGTAACTGCATTTTTCACTGACGTCATACCTTTTATTTTTGATTAATTATTTAAGTCTGCCAATTTGCTGGTATCCACAAGTAAAATTGTAAAAAAAAATGTTTTACTAAGTACTACCACCACTTGTGTACTCAACTGGAGTTTTTGGGTTAATCTCGTTATATTACCCATATTTCTGTGGTAAAAACGAATGACTTCTTAAGTATTTTACGATGTTCTATGTTGGGCGAGTTCGTTAGCTTTGAATGAAAATATCATAGAAACTATTTCCGTATTTCAAAATACTCTGTATTCAGGTCAAAGACCATTCTTGAAGCTGTTATTATGATTTAAAATTTTTTTAAAAATTCGAAACAGTTTGGTATATATAGTCAAAAATGTGTCATACCATAAAATATTTTAACCTTAAGTCGGCTTAGACTGTTTTTCACTTTTGCAACAGATTTTATGTCTTCTTTCAAGGGTATATGTTTGTCTAGCTTAAGAGTCCGCCCAAAAGCTAATGCTAGCAAGTGACTTTTATCGGTAAACATCTCCAAAATTGTATGATTTCTTGCGAATGATGATATTGTTTTCTACATACGAGAATATCAGCCACGGCGCTTTGACGATTTTACGAGACGTCCCCAGACATTTTCCTATAAACTTGAGGTTTCTACTCTGTAGCTTGATATGCTTTCTGGATCCGTGCTAGCTGCATAACCAAACCCAGTTTGCCTCTTCTGTGTGGTCTTTAGGTGGTTAAAGAAACCAAAGCAGTGTTATATTAGATTGATATCGTTTCAGTGCGATGAAATTCTCGGAATAAATTAACGGAATATGGCTATCGATGCTGTGCTCAAGTACAAATTTGGGTATCAGATTCTGGCAAACTCCAATAAGAAAAATGGGATAAAAGTTAGAAGAATCGACGCATGAGTTTGCGATTGGAAGCCTTTCGACAACATTTTCCACTTGGCTGCCACTTCAATTCTATCCCTTGCTAAAATACTTGCTTCTGATTATGTACTCCAATATTTTCCTTCTTCCCACTCTATCCACTACCCATAGCTGGCAATCGGTCGAAAAAGAGGATAGTTTTCACAACACAATGCCGTCAACGCCTCTGCAGCACAAAATTATAGTTTATCAGTGACAATTTGCATTTTCAAATTCCTTTTTCCGTACATTGTAAATATGTAGAGCTTCAACTTCATTCATCAGCATGTGTAATTATGTCATCAATAATTTTACACTGCTGTCATTATTGACAATTTGCCAGTTGCTCACGTCGGTTGGAATGTTAATACAAATAGTCGCCGCTAGAGGCTACAGTAGCGACAGCAAATCACAAGCGCGTAATTAGGTTCGATTGCGTTTGACAATTTTGCGCGCATTACAATTACGCAATTGAAAAATCAACAACTACAAATACTTGACTCGTCATCGAGCAGCGTTGTTGCCCACTTTGGTCAAATTGTCAACGACTTTCAATGTGGTCAGTGTTGACGTTGACTTTGTCCTTGCCTCTGCCGTCGGCCGTAAATGTCCGTGACGGATTGGTGGTAGTAACGTCTACATTCCCAACTCTCATTCACTTTAAATTGACAAATTAAGCCGCCGCCGCGCCGCGCCGCTCCACTTTGGTGTTTTCACTACTTGTCCGCTAAATCAAAATTACTTCAGTTTAAGTTATTTTTTTCGAATCTGATTCCGTGTGTGTCTTTTTTTCTTCCACTGACATGAATGGATATCCTTAGCATAATTTCGATTCTTTTGACTTCAAACATGGTCGATTGCATTAAGGACGGCGAGTAAATTTGTGAAGACCGCAATTTTCGTGACAGTTCAAGTGAAATTTTTTCTGCTGTGATTTTGATGGAAAACAAATACCTATCGCAATTATGTTCGAGAATTATTTGTTGATTTCATTGGATTTCATTTGTTGAAGCCACATTGGATAAAAGTAGGCTAGAGTAAATGAAGAATGAGAATGAAATGAATAGGGAACGAGAGTTGGCCAATTATACACGCCAATTGCTTGGGTTTCATTTGAGCATAGTACAGTGAGGGTAATTTTGCGGTTTCGTTGGTTGCTAATTTAGTATTATTTGTTTTTCTTCAGAAAAGTGGAAACATTTTCCAGGAAATAGTAATTTCGTTGTTGTTACTGAAAATATGGTAAATTTCAAAAAATTGTAAAAGAAAATAATAAACTAAGCTGCACTGAGTGAATGGCAACAGCTCACCTAATCAAGAGAAAAAGGGTAGTAAGCTTTAGTAGAGCATCGTCAAATTGATTGATTAAAAAAACTACAATAACTGAAAACTAAAAGAAAAATTCTTGATTCAATACAATCAGGCCTGATGTGAGGGGAATGAGTATTCTCCCCGAGCCGGATTTTGTTAAGGAGTTTGTGTTTCAGGGCCTTGGAAATATAAATAAATTAATAACCTTTTGAAATTTGCCTATTTTTCGATATGATTTAAAAATTGTGGGGCAGCAGTAGCCTATGAAAAATATACGTGGACCTGTGAGGATATAGTTTCCACATCATGCTAGTTAAGTATTCTATTTAGAAAAATTTTCCATTTCAAAGAGAATATAATTAAATTAAATATTTTTTATTGATTTTCAAATCTGCCTTTCGAACAAGCATGTCTGTTTACCTGACCTTTTAACAAGGTCAGACCTAATAGTTTAAAATTCTTTAATGCAATTTATAAGCCAACATGTAGAAACATTTAACAGTGATTACTTTTGAAAAGAGTTTACAAATGTATTTTTGACAAATTTCCGAGATTGCAATCATAAAAAAACGTAGAGACACCCAAAATGGGTTAAAATGTATAAAGCCAAGCGTTATGTTCATTAAGCCGTCTTTATGTTGGTGTTCGCTGTTCGGCAATAATTTGCAAAGGGTGATTTTTATAAGGGATTAGTTTTTGAAAATGAAAAAAACACAGAAATTTTACAAAAGTGAATGAAATTTTTATTTGCATCGATAAATCAATTTCTACCATTTACTTTTTGAAGATAATTTCACTTAAATGTTGCCCGCGGATAGCTTCAAGTTTTCCATTCTGAAGTTTCAATTTTGGCACATTTTTCAAACATTTTGGCCGGAATCTCACAAATGACGCGTTCAATGTTGGCTTCCAAAGCAGTAATCGTGTTTGGCTGGTCCAATTGGCCAATTGACTACACCAACTACACAACGAGAGATTAACTGCTTACCAAATTCGCCAAACCACGTGCCGGTCGAGCCAAAAAAAATAGTCTGTTATCATCAAACGGTACCTGTCTCCATTGACCGTAACGTTGCGGCCTTCATCATCTTTGAAGAAGTACAGCCCAATGATGCCGCCTGCCCATAAATCGCATCAAATAGTGCATTTTTCGGGATGCATTGGTAGCTGCTGAATTGCCTCTGGCTGGTCTTCACTCCAAATATCCATTCAGCCAAAAATGAGCCTCGTCGCTAAATGGACGTAGCTTGCGAAACACTTTTTTCACAGCGCATGAATTTTGATAATAAATTTCAATAATTGCAAACATTTTTCAGGAGCAAGTCTTTTCATTATGAAATGGCAAACCAAACTGAGCATAAATCAAGTGACAGCTGTCAAAAAGACCGACTCCGGAAAAAGTATTGCCAGATTGAAAACCACACTTCTAGAAAAAACCCACTTTTCATAGTTTTATAAAGAAAATAATATCCACTTGTAAACACTAAAAATAATCGCAGGCTTTTCTGTAATTCAAAACAATGTTTTCGTACTATTTTTCATATATTTTTTTTCCATTTTTGTAAAATATTTCATTGCCACCCTGAATACTAGGCGTGCTCGGTATTAATATCACCGAGTATATCGTGTTCGTTGTGAGAGTGAGTAAAAGTTCTCTCTTCGTGTTCGGTGCAGCAATAATTTCTTGCTGTTGGCCGACCAATATCTGAACATAACCACGGTCTTACAGGTGTTATTATTTGTAAGAAACAGTTAAAAAGTGCTGAATTTTTTGGCTTTTGATCTTAGAGACTTAGAGTTGAAATTTGTGGACGATCGGATCATGTAAATGCATAGTAATAAACTATTTGATATTAGATGGCGCTCTAAAAGTGTTATATTCAGTTTTAACCCATTCAAATATTTCATTTTAATTAACTTATTGTATTACGTCTTGTTGCAGCTGATAATTTTACAATGAACTAATATTAGAACGTACATTCCGAAATTAGAAAATTTAAATAAATAAAAAAAATTTGGGGGTACCAGACGAGTTGAAACTAAAACTGAAGTAAACATTTTGGCAATTTTCTCATATAACGAACGAAGGTTCTGTAAAATTTTGCCCATATCAGTGAAACACATGCACATAAAACAGCTCTATATTCGAATTTGTGTGGTTATTAAGTCACGAAAAAAAGAGTATTTTTCTACTTTTTAAATTAAAACGTGCCAATTATTTACAGAAATATTTAGATTAGTACTAAATATTTTTGGCACAATAATCTTGTTTGAGTAGCATGCTCCGACCCGTACTGGATGGGAGTAATAACCGGAAACCCTAGTTTCGCTCTTATTATGGACAGATGATAGAAGCGTGTTTGGGTGTAGCAACCGCAAACGTTGAAATTTATTCTAATGATGAAAAAATCAGTTTTGTAAGAAAATATTAATTTATTATTTCCTGGTGTTGGATTTGGGTAATAAAAAAATCCATCGCTCACCAAACTTATTCTCTTTCTGTTAATGGCACAACAGTCCATGGAGAGCCTTGACCACCTCTTGGCAGGCAATGGCAAACCTACAAGAGTAAAAATTGCCCATGAAAAGCTTTTCTCATCGCCGTTCGGATTCGGCATTAAACTGTAGGTCCCTTCCATTCATGTACAAATATAACACGCACAACATGAGTGGATGAGAAAAGCTCGGCCTACGCCCTCCATGGGCTGTTGTGCCATTAAAAGTAAAGTAAAAATAATTTTCGCCTCAGATTTTCTAGATGTATGATGCCTGGCCAAACTCAATTTCAAGTTTCAATATTGCAATCGAGAACCCAATGCATACTCAAAATAAAATGTTCGTTTTTTTATGCAGCACATCTGCGAAAAGGGGTGCGGGCTTTGCTTCTCCTTACAAGGGGGAAGAGGATGATTCGTGAAAGTAAAGGCAGCAGTTAGTGATTAATAAATAATAATAATTTTAATTAAATGAATTGAATTGAATAAATCTTTTACGAAAAAAAAATTCGTCTTTATGAAAATTTTTTTCCGTTAAAGTACGAAAAATCGACCCCACATAGCCTAAATAAAATCGCAAGAAGTGATGCTGCTACTGCTGCTGTTGTTACTGTCACCTACGTTAATGACAGCTGTCATTGAGGCATACGCACACACACTTACGTGAAAATTGTTAGTGCTACTGCGTAGTGCTTTTTCTATTTTACATATAAGTAATCTTAAGTTCACCCTTTTTTTATTTAACACATTTGTAAATGCCTATGGCCTCGCTGTGCTTCTTCATTCGATGAGCCCCACAAACTTGCACCTTCCTTCACCCCTCCCCCCACAAAAAAAAAATGTATTCTTCTTTTTATTTAACAGATTTCCCAACAATTTCTTTACATGAACACAAAAAGAAACGGAAAAAATAAAGAAAAAAAGTGAAAGAGCAACGTGTGACATAATGACAGTTGTTGCACATAGATACACACGCACACTTACACAAAAACTCACTCTCGCACACACACACATAGCCATGCAACATGTGTGTAACATTGCCATGCAACAAATGTCATTAAAATGAGATGTAAAAAAGTTTACATTTATATGTGTATATGTGGCATGCGGCAACAACAACAACAACAAAAAGGAAATTGCATGCCGTAAAAATGCGAAAATGCGAATATGTGAAAAGTTGAATGACCTACGACAATGTAAATAGCATTGGGGTAACAACAATTTCTCGCTTAAGGGAGATTTTTTGTTTTTTGATTTTGCTGCTGCAGTTGTTGTTGCATTTGTTCTAAAGAAATATTTGCGGTTTCTTTCTCATATTCTTCTTCTTCTTCTGCTTCGCGGCTTCCACTGCTTCTTCGTCTGGGATGTGTGCGTATGATTTCCTATTTTTTACAAGCATATAATTGCAATCTGTCAAAGTGATGGATGAAATTTTGCTGAGTGCGGTTTTTTAGTTTTTTTTCTTTAATTTTTGCCGACCTTTTTTTTTCTCCTAGTTTAATAAGATTCTAATGATTTCATTAATTAATTTAATCAATGTGACAGTTGTGAAAAATTTATGCTTATGTGGCATTGGTATTTGGTAGTCGTGGATGATGAGAAGGGGATATAAAGTCACCACAGAACAACAACAACAGCAACAACAACAGCAAAAGTGCAACAACAGATGAAAGGAACTGTCCCATCTTCATAATTTTGAGGTCAATCACTCCAAATGCGGTAATTTTTATTTAATTTCGCCTAATGCGTGCTAATATATGCGATAAGTGAAAGTGTTTAAAAAAAAAATAGGTAAAAAAGGGGTACAAATGTATTTACTCAAAGGTCCCAATATTTAAATTTGGCATTGCTGAGTTAAGGAAGATTTTCTTTCTCAGAAGCAAAAGCGCTAACATCAAATTTGTCACTTCCGAGTTACGATCATGATTAATCGTATCCAGCTACATCTCAGCCTAAAATTTTAGAGCCATATTCCAAACACTCTTAATTTTTTTAACTTTAAATTACAATAAGTACCTACTTACTTATTTTGAAAGCAATACTGAAAACATTAAAACTTAAAAACTTTTGGAATTTAAGTCAGCTTTATGTACCTACATGATAGTGGATAGATTTATTTACCCCATTAAGATATCGCTTTTTGAGAAGTGAAAGTAAATACAAGATACCAGACATATTTTTATACAAGTTACCCCCGAATTTTTAGTTTCTTAAATTTTTACTAACTTTTATTCTGGAAAACTCTCAGGAAGAATTTTAACGTCAAAATTAAGGCTAAGAATGAGTTCATTGATCCATAAAAAATCCATTAGCATAAAAATTCAACGGTCGGTCCTGATGGTCAAAATTAACGCCAAACATGTTTTACTTACTTAACTGGCACTACAACCGATGATCGATCTTGGCCGCCTCTACAAAGCTTCGCCAGTCACCTCTGCTTTGCGCGCGCTGGCGCCAGTTGATAAGGCCAAGTGCAGTCAGGTTGCCCTGCACCTTGTCTTTCCAAAGGAGATTTGGACGTTCTCTTCTGCGTGTTCCTCCAACGTGGTTCGAATAAAACACCCTTCTAGCGGAGCGCTTTCTGCCATTCGCTCAACATGACCCAGCCAGCGAAGCCGCTGTATTTTTATACGCTTGACTATGTCAATGTCGGCGTACAGCTCAAACATGTTTTCCTTGACTCAAAACCTCTGTTGTGCAGAGCTTCAGCAAAAATTGCTCAGTCCACAGATGGCACTCCAGTTCAAGGTAACATTTTACTTCTCTCTGGCTTTTACTCTGGGATCTCCTCAAAAAAATTTTTTGGATTACAATATAAACCAAGAATTTGCCCTTCCCTGGCCCAAGAACATGCGGTATAGGAAATTTCAATTAACGACAGCCCATAGCAGTACAAAGAAGGATAGCGTATACGTCGCGTCAAGTCGCCCATGGTGAAAATGTATTCCTTGTCGCCATCCGACATGGGTCATGATCACTTTCCATAGCTTTTAATGAGCTGATTATGAACACAAAACTAAAATATTCTTAACTCGTCTGATTTCTGACAAAACTTTTTGCTATTATTGTAGTAAGTATATTGTAAATTATATATTGTTTGTTGGAATTTTGTATGCTGAGTCAGTACGTGCTGGTGCTAAACACAATTTCGGTTCATCATTTCGCTCCAATATTAGTTATTCAGTAATAACGTTGTGAATTATTAGAGGCTGCTATTAAATTTGTGTAAATCTCTAGAAATGGGCCTATAAAACTTTGTTCTTTGTTTGTAACTGGTTTGAGTAGCTACTTACTGCTGACGCTCAGGTCTCTATTTGAAAAGCAAACAACCATAATCCGCTATTTTAATTTAAAGTTTACATAAATTTTTATTTGTAAATTTTGTATATTGTGGTGTTGTGTTTGAAAGTGCCAACATTTTGTTGCATATTTTTCTATTAACATTTGAAATGTGTGTGTTTGTGTGTGTTCAGCTTCCATTTCAATTCAAAAGTTGCACACAAAAGAGATTTTCAACAATTTCATTTCATCTGCAAAAAAGAATAAAAGAGGAAATATAGACGCAGCAGGTTGCTCAACTGCACTGTATTGCATTGAAGTTGATGGCGGTGGCAGTGGCATTGTTGATGCCTGCTGCTGCTGAAGCAAGTCAATTTTAACAAACTGCACTGCCACTTTGATATTTTGCATATTCTTATTTTTTTGTTATTTTTTGAAAGCTGCAGTTTTCAACTAGCTACCTTCATATGTAGAAGCATGTATTTCAGTTATTCCTTTAGTTTTTCGTTTATTTGTATATTTGCTTGTTTGTTGCAGGTGAGGAAATGCAATCAATATTCGCAGCTGGAAAGCTAAAAATAAAAATAATGATAGTCGGTGGATGGCAGCGAAGGAGTTGAAAAGTGGTAAGCTATTGTGCGTCAGTTTAAAAGAATTTACGCAACATTCAGTAGGTACCAGCTATCAGATCTGATTATAGTTTATTTTAATACTTTCACAACTTATACTTCTCTCCACAAGCATACCATATGTAAGTTGTTTGCGATATTAACCCACTAAAGGCGAAGAGACAGCAAAGGTTACTATGATTTTAAAATTAGGTACATATTAGCCGTATTCACGATCTGTAGTTTTTGTAGTAATTTTAATAAAATATATCAAATTGTACATCAGATCGTGAACGACCTGGTTGTACCATAAATACTTAGTATTTACAAAAACAGCTGACCTTGTTTTCATTTTGTTAGTAGAATCTATATAGTGAGATCACTATCAAGAAAATACAGAATACTACGCAATGTATCAATAGAGTTTTGCGATTGTAAATTTGGTAAATTGGTTGTCTTTCAGTTGCATGTATTTGTTTTTGTAAAATTACAAAATTTACCACAAAAACCAAGAATACACGATACAAGACCAAAAACTACAGATACAGATGACAGAATTACAATAGCTGAATAAAATACTCGAACAGTGGCCTTATATTGACGTTGAAATAGTGGGGGTCAAACAAGCTTGGTAAACTAATGTCAATGGCTTCATTCATGGGATCCAAAGTATATAGAAAGAAGACCAAAAGTTACACCAAAAATCTGATCAAAATTCGAACAAATATTCTTACCGAAACACCGACCAATAATCGGATTAAAATTATACCAGAAGTTGGAATGCACATCAGCTCGAAATTCTGACCGAAATCTAGACGACATTTTGAACTAAATGTCAGAACAAAAATCAGACCAAATCTCAGACCAAAATCTAGAAGAAACACTACCCCAAAAAAATGCAAAAGGAGATCAAAAACCAATGGTCAGGCTTAAAGCCGCACAAAATTCTATAGCATAGCTCAGACCACATTTCACATCAAATTCTGATTGAAATTATAAAAAAAAGTTCTGTGCGTCAGCGGGACGCCCTTTAGAAGTTTGCTTCTTAAGAACGTTTGCGTTTTGGGTTTTCAGCTTAGGTTTAGTAATCTTGTAAAAACCAGAGTCTGTCGCAGACATTTCAGTCGTGGCCGAACGTGTTTTTAACGAACATATTTGAAATTATTTATTTGCCTATTTATGCAAACGATAAACCTTGTATAGCTCAGTTTGATGATTGACTGAGCCCAGTCAATCTGGATTAACTTCATTCTGATCGTTTGCATTTTCAATGCATGCAACGCCCTCTGTAAAATCATCATCTCCATTAAAATATTCATAGTCAATGCATGCGAATTTATTTGCTATATCGTCATAATAATAATCTTACCATCATCATCATCATTATAATAATTATCATCATCATCAAAATATTCAGATTGTATGATCTCAACAGGTGGAAAATTTGCCACTTGCCGGTCTGGGAACTCGCGAATGTTATGAGGCTGACTAGAAACTTGGCAAACCTCGTCTATTATTTGTTATGCTGATGCGAGTTGTTTTCTTTCCATGGAGGAAAGATTTTTAGGCAAATTTTGAAATATTTCTGCCCTTCTCTTTCGTTGAGAAGCTGGGAATTCGGACACAGCCTGGTGACAGCCTGGTGCTGTATAATTTGAGTGCCTTCGTCGGAACTCAAAGAGATGATTGTTGATGCAATTATTGGCGCTAATAAACTCATTTGCCATTCATGTTGTCTCTTCGCATTAGTCTTTGCGAGTTGTTTTTTAATGAAATTAGAATTCTGCTGTTTCTCAAGTTGCTTGCGAAGTCTATACTCTTGCGATCTCTCGGTTTTGTTTTTTGGGTTTTTGTTTCACGATAGCAGAATCTGAATTTTGTTGGGCCTCCATTTTTCGACGAAATTTCTCACTGTCTCTCAACCGCAGATTTTGCTGGACATTTTATCGTAACACAATCTCCATATGTTTGTGCCTGGCGTTGTTTTTCAGTCCATACACGCTCATTCTTTCAGCTCTAGAAATTTTTAACGATTTTTATTTGAAATGTAAAATTGTACTAGAAAATTATGGGTAGCGGCCTTAATCAATCAGGTTTGAACCATAGTCGAATTAGCGCCCCCTATCAAACGAGTTTGATTTAAACTCATGGATACATCTGGGATGCATATATGCTATCCATCATTTATGTGTGTATGCTTTCTCCTTTTTTTATACTTGATCAATAGAGGGCGCTGCCATTCATTTCCATGACAAATTTCGTCACTTGCCACGATCATCTTTTACCCCCTCGTAAATATAAAAACGGATCTAAAGAAGTAAAGTTCAAAAACTACGTGCCCGGGGAACACCGATTTTCCGTCCACCCCGTGGTGAGAATTGTATGTTTTAAATTGCTGTGTTTTTGGGTTATTAGCTAAAATTTATTTGACAAGGCAGAAATGGAGTGCTTGCTACTCTTAAGTTATATAGTCCAGACCTCTATGTTTAGTCGAGACCTAGTTCGATGTATTGTAGGACACTATGCGTGAAGATGTCTCGAATGTAATTATGTTCTTCTTAAAGTAAGAATGTAGGGAGTTAGTTTTGAATAACCTTATCGAAATTACTGTCACTGATTAGATGTTGTTTGACTGCTGTTTTTAAAGGAGAATGCTTCATCCAGATACTTACTCTCGGTAAAGTCGGTTTAGATTAAATTATGGACACTGCGTTTGTTCTTAAATATATAAATAGGCAATGGTTCTTGCGTATTCAGTAGACTGAGTGCTGAAGAATTATCATTTACTTCAGCTGAAGATAAACATTTTACATGCATACATACATAACTAACTATACTACTCATACTAACTAATGAAATAAGGAAATGTTTTGTCAATTAAAATTTATGTTGCTTTCTGTTATTTTTGTGTTTTATTTCTTATTTTTTTATATAACACCTTCACACTTTATGTCACTGCATACACCATCAAACACGTATACCATAGTGTCTATTATCCATTTTCTCGTTGTTGTTGTGTTGTTTTGAGCATAAAGTGTAATAAAATGTGAACATTAAATATGTAAAATGCAGTAAAATGCAAACGTAATGCATAAAAGTGCATTTACACATTTGGTGTAACGATTTTCCATTAACGTAAATTTAAATTAAGCATTATTATTGTAATATTATTAATTGTAAACTTGGTCGTAATTACAAGCGATGAGAATTTAATGATAAATGCAACCGTATACCCAGGGATGACTCTCATGGCTTCGATTTCGATTACAAGCGACCATTTGACGATGACGACTTGACGTCATAAAATGTGTCATTACCATTAACGTGCGTGCAACTGACTGTCAGTGTCTGCTTTGTTATTTATGATAATTATTTATTGATTAACTGACAGGCAGAGAGAGAGAGGGAGAGAGACAGACTGATAGCGAGGGAGAGTTAGAGAGAGAGAGAGAGAGAGAGACAACGTGACAAATAAACAGTAAACAATGATTGCATTTATTTAAAATACTACTTTACAAAATGCAAATGAAATAGACGTAAAATTTTATGATTATGAGATTTTGTTGGTGTTTTTTTTTTGCTGCCAAGTAGAGCCTAAGGCTGTGGTTATATTCAAATTTTACTCGGCGAACACCATGCAATTGTTGTTGCCCGAACACGAAAAAATAGCTTTTACTCACTCTCACACCGAACACGATATGCTGGGTGAAATGCACACCGAGCACGCCGAGTATTCTGGGTGTCAATGAGTTATTCTACAAAAAAGAACAAAAATGTATGTAAAATAGAAGGAAAACACACATACTTGTAAATCACTTTTCATATGCAGAAAAGCGAAGTTGCGAATGTTTTTAGTTTTTAAAAGTGAATATTAAATATATTATTCATAAACTATTGAAGAGAAATCATAGTATTTTCATAATTTTTCAATTACATTATTAATTTCACGCTCTACATTAATAAAATCGTTTAAGGTTTTTTAATGTTGCCGTTGAGTAGTATTAAAAAAAAACAGAATTTCGGCAAAAAGCAACTCTGTAACGAACACCAATGTAACCACTACATCGAGCACGAGAGTAAAATACGATGTGTTCGTCGAACAGCGAACACCAGTATAACCAGCACCTAAGGCAGCAGAATTGATTGAGTAAGGGCACAATTTTCTATATTGACGAAAAGGGTTAAACGTAATTCATTTGTGAATCTTAGTATAATAATAGAATAGGTAAATATTCAAAATTTGATTAATAAAATTGCATTTATGTAATATATTCGAGAGTGGCAGCAGCAGAATTTCATCATTTTCTTTAGTCTCAATATTAAAACTTATTATTAACGACTAGCCATAAAAATTTCAACGACCCAACTTAATGCTATGCCATTTCTTATATTTACTATACAATTCATATAAGAAAATAAGAAAATGAAAAGCGGAAGTTGGATAAAGGAGCACGGGTAGCAGAAGAAGAAGAGTTATGAAAACCCTGATAAAATTATAAAATTATAATTAAACAAGCAACGAAACCATAAATGAACATTACTTAAACATCATCAAAAAAAAAAAAAAAAAATTATAATAGAATTAAAATAAACTTGAGCCAAAGATGACGATGAAGACGACGATGAAAAGGCGATGAGGACGACGACTGCGATGAAGTTAAAGATGAATACGAAGAAGAAGAGAAGAAGAATTTGATGATGAAGTTGTTAATGAAATCCATTCGTTCAGCATAATAAATTGCAGTTATATTAAATATTACTTCAACAACACCTTCCATCATCACTACATGCAATTCAGCAGCCAGGACTTGAGAGCGCGCGCCACTTATCAACAAGCAACGCTGTGGAATTACAACGCCGTTTTGCCAAAAAGTTTATGCTTCCGCGCGGTAGAGGGACACTGTGTCGCTAGTGCTTCATTAAGCGTTTGTTTTTGCAAGACACGGTGGTAGCTCGTCTACGTGAAGATGATGAATTTTATTATTTTGTGAAATACTTAAATACCTGCAATTTAACTTTTCTTTGCGTTGTTTTTTTTTTCTTCTTTTTTGCTTTCCTTTTTCGTAGTTACTGAATGTAGATTTCAATACTACCAACAATTTTTCTTTATTTTTTTCACCCATTCTTTTAATTTCTTTTCTTCTGTTGTATTGCGCGCATTTTAATTTAAATTGACTTGCTTCCCAGCGGTATACAAAATAGTACAACAAAACGAGGAAAGGAACAAAATGAGAAAAAAATAAAAATAACTTTTGGTTAAACTAATCAAAAAGCAATGAAAAACTTGGAAACACTCCTTTATTTACTACCTTTTCCTCTAACTAACTACTACTACTACTGCCAGAGTTTCTTCTGCTTCTTCAAATTACCATGAAATTTCCCAAAAGCATGAAAATTAAAGTGATGAATTCTTGAGCAAAAGTAATTCGAAAAAAAACTTTAAATTTGCTCAGCTAAAACTCATAAAACCAACGAAATACATATAACCAGCAGCAACAGCAGCATTGGCAGTTGCTATGCATGCAGTGTTGCATTGAGTCATGTAAACTACTATAAGCTACTGCCCTCTGTTGGGCAACCACTGCCACCTGTGAGTTAGTGTGTGTGTGTATGTGTGTGTCTGTGTGTGTGTGTGTGCTATGCACTCACGTAGTTGTTATGCATTTTTAAGGAATATTTAATGTAGTTGCAGTTTGAACTGAACCCCAACAAAAAATAAAAATAATATAATCAAAAAATTGAAGAAAATACTAGTACTCGTAGTATTAATACTGTTTGGTGAATGAGCATAAAATTGTAAGCAATTTTTATTATGTGCATACATGGTAGCTTAAAGAAGTTAGTGGATAACTTGATGCAAAGGTATTTTTAGAAAAATGTACATATGTAAGTGAACTTTTCAAATACTTATATATTTGACGAAGAGCTGTACGACCTATTGAGTAGACAAAAGTTTTAGAGAGAAATTAAAGAAAACAAAAATATTTATGAAGAACAAACGAAATGCAGAGTTTCCCCTCCGCATTTAAACGTTTAGTTTGGTCTAAGATGCTCAGACAACAACTAGTGGGTAGAACACTATACTTGGTTGCGCGTTCGATTCCCATCTTCGTCTGGTCTGGCTGCTCATCTTGGTTTTGGTGGCTTAGCCAAAATGTGACCCACATGCTAGAATTTCGTAATCTTAGTAAATTTTGTTTTCCTTTCACGTTAAACCAAATTTTCTTATGCATGAAATATGTGATTTTGTATGTACTAAAGTTTCTTTCTCTATTAAATAAATAATATAAATAAATAAGGTATCTCACATTATATTTCCTAGCTGATTTTAGCATCGAAAAAGAAAAACTCCGTAGAGGCCAATATTAAGATCTCACGAGGGCGGTAGTGTACATTAGTTGCCTGTAGACCTCAAGTTATGTCAAAGGATCTGCGATATTCCTAAAAATCTTTCTGTTTTATATAAATGTTTCCGCGAAAGTTTTTACACCTTCCGATATAAAAGCAGGGTAACTCCATTCTGTATCGGTAGGTGTTGAGAATTTCTCCGCTAAAGGCGTGAAAACGTGCATTTAGCTAAGGTCCGACTGAACATTGGAGTTCAGGCTAGGCCCGGTCACAATCGTTTTCGAACGGCTGAACCATTCCCTGTATAATTGAATAAAAAATTGTGCATTTGCATTGACGTAATTACATGGAAGTGACTGGAGAAAAGTTAGAACTCATAATTTCAAAGTTGAAATTTTGTTTTATCAACTTTTACCATATAATTTTCCTCCAGTGCCATCAAAGATACTGAATCATTAGCAACAATTTCGTAAGAGTACTAAAATGTGCTTGCTCCAACATTCCCTTTACAATTTGCTACTTTTCTTACATCATTTCCTCTCATCATCGATAGCGTTGAGTCCACCTCTACCACTCATTATCATATTCTCATCAATGTCAGAGTCCAGCCTACATAGTAGTTTAACATCAATCGAATCTTTATGTGTGTTCGTGCAATTATTCGGCCATTGTTTGTAATTCCTTTTGTATTGTTGCCAAAATGTTGTCAAGGGATTTGCTGTGTCCAAAATGTTGCTACTAGTTAGAGTGTGAGAGTTAACAATTACCAATTCACCCTGTATCCTGAAAACATGAAGATGGTTGCTGTAATTTAACAATTGCTATCTATAAATGAATATTCCTAGGGCATATGTTATATAGTTACTTATTACTCTTTATACATAAAAACGGTACTCAAGAGGTTTAAGCTAGTAGTCTGTAGGCAAGCCTATGCATCAATACTAATGGTTATGCTTCATTAAGCTTAATAAATTTTAATGCTCATTTCAATATTTCGTTCTACTGACGACTACTTGATTAGACTATTTTCTATTACAATTCAATAGCGTTTAATACAAACATATCGTACGTAAGTAAACTCAAATACGACTCTTTTACTTAATAGCTTTTGCTAATGCCATTGAATTGTTAATCTAGAGTTCGCTATTATACTAAACTATTCACTAAAGTGTTTTGCATAATCAATGTGTTATTACCACCTTACCAATAATGAGTACTTAAGATAAGGAGTAGATATGGAAGTGCAGTAAATTGAAAGTAGTGCCTTACAGTGAAATTCGATTATAGCGATTAAGGGATCTTACATATACTAGGTTTCATATTAACACAATATAAATATATTATTATTAAAGAGTTCTGAAATGTAATAGTTAAAAAACGTATTTTTATCCTCGTTTTGAGATTTTTCGGTCTAAATCTTTTTAATTTAAAAGTCCAATATTTTGCTCTAGAGTTTATTATATTTTTGACGTCTTTTGTCAGACTGACTTCCATTCATTTTCACTCTCCAACAAAAATGTTTTTGTAAGACCGAACTCGAAATCTCAGAATTTTGACAGAAAATTTAATTCCATCACCACAATTTCTTTGACGATTATTAATTGATTTTATGAAAGATTAAAGATATTAAATTTCTAGACTACTATTGGAGTTCAGGGATGAGATTCACAAAAAATATTTAATCGTTTGAAGTCCTACACTTTGATCTCTGATCGTTATGAAAAGTTTACCTTTTTTTATTATACCAACCTTCTATCCCTCTCTTTATTTGTATTTTGATGGTTTTCAATATGCGAGTCAGGTCGTAATTTTTATGCGTTTCCTTTGTGTTATTCGGAGGACATTCTTTCCAAATAAAGTATGTACTACTGTGGGCAAAAGTTAGTAAGACTTTGTTCATAATTTCAAATTATTTTATTCATTCTTCCAAATCTATTTCGTCCCCTTCAAAGTAATCCCCCCGGCCCCAATACACTTGTGCCAACTATTTTTCCATATTTTCTCGAAACAGTTGTTAAAGTCAATTTCCGGAATAGCCTTCAATGCGCTTAGCGATTCATGTTTAATGTCTTCAATTGACTCAAAACGGTGTCCACGAAGCGGTTTTTTGAGTTTAGAAAATAGCTAAAAGTCACACGGTGCTAAGTCAGGCGAATAGGGTGGTTGCGGAACGAGAACGATATCAGTCGAATTTTTGGCAAAATGGTCTCGTAAAACCAATGCAGTGATTTTGGAACCAATCATGCATTCACTCTTCTTAGGCCCAAATGATGTTTTAAAATGGTTTTCACTCATCCTTCCGATATTCCAACGATGCCAGTAAGATCTCTGACTGTTAATCGTCGATTCTCGATTCTCGAGCACCAATTCCTTGATTTTATTGACGTGTTGATCATCAGTTGATGTTGATGGCCGTCCTGGACGTGGTTCGTCGTCAACGCGTTCTCGACCAACTTTGAACAATTTGTACCAATCAAAAACACTTGCTCGTGACATACAATTATCACCGAAGGCCTTTTGCTGAACGTTTCGGCACCAGAAATTTGATTCCGCACACAAAATTTAATGGAACTTCTTTGTTGAATAATTTCACTCATTGTGAAAATCGCCGAATGCACTTTTTGTACTTCATAAAGACCAGCGTATACTAAACACTAATGATTATTTTGATGTGACATTTGGCACAGATGTCACCGACAGTCATACCAACCTTAAAAAAATAATATTTTGATGAATGGGTTTCCGCGCGAAATTTAAATTAAAAAGTCTTACTAACTTTTGCCCACAGTAGTACATACAAATGCCATTATTTCAAGCCATTTATCCCCTATGATATTTTTTTTAAGAATTTGTGGGTATAGGAAACTTTGAGGGACTATTTTCAAGAAAAAATTGGTTTACTTCTATAAGAAATTGTTATCTTCAGACGTGTAAAATCCTTTGTACAGGAGTTGCAGAAAAGTTCCAGATTTGCAGGCTATATTTGTATCTGTGCCAACTCAGAAACCAAAGACTTGGAGTTAGGAATCTTAGTATCAACCGATATCTTTACCACCATGATAATTATCGTATTGAGAATTTTAATAGGTATATTTAATAATTTTGATGTATTTCCTTATAATGGTTTCCTTTAAAGAGAGTAATCATGCGTCCACAATTCACGCAGCTATAAACTTTCTGGCGAGTTCATTCGGTACCTCTTCAATTTATCCACCACACACATGTCATTGATTTTGCCAATAAAACTACAGATATTTTCTTGGCATTTCCAGACAACTGATAACTAATTCAAGGGCCTGCTTATTATCTCTATTCTGCTCTTTGTCATAAGTGATTACTACTATATTTTTAAAGATACTTACTTATGTTGAAATTCATAAAAGTGCACTCGATTTATGACATTTGCAAGTCTGCAAAACGGGATTTCTAGCTTTAAGAAGTTTTTGACAGTGTTCCTCTTAGCAAAAGAGAATTTTAGTTACGCTTTTTCTAGAAATGCATGTAGAATATATAGGACGACCCAAGCATGATTTAAATTTTGTGGCATTTTTTTTTCTGTGCAAGTAGCAGCTACGATTGCCCCGATTATTAAAAATGGAGCGCTACACAAAGCAAAATCGCGTTATCATTGTGATAATGAGGCCGGAAATGTAGTGGCTGTGAATGTCATTATGTAGTTACACGAACATAATAACGTAGTTCCTCAACTGTATGAATCTGAACGATATGAAGTGTCAGCCGGACGGCGCCATGTACCACATCGTGTATGAAACAATCGATTTATTGGAACAACGCTTTCCAGACCGAATCATCTCCCGAAATTCTGATGTCAACTGGCCACCAAGATCGTGCGATTTCTTTCTTTGGGGTTTTTTTTTTTTGAAGTCCCAGGTCTATGCGAATGAACTACAAACAATCCCTGAGCTCTCTCAAGATGTTACCGATAATTTGCTGCAAAGAGTAAACGCCTGTGATTAGAGCCGCGGGGACGGGAGGTCGTTTGGCTGATATTTTATTCCATACATAATCGGAACATGTCTGTAAAAATATCATCACTCAATCAAAAAATATGCGTTTTATTTTTAAATTAAATCATGCACCCTTTTTGGGACACCCTTTAGTATAAGCGTGCACTTGAGCGACCACCCGGAATGTAAATGACGGACAGACTTCATGTAGTTGTTATTAAATGCTACGATATGGTGTCCATTAGCGTGAAATATTAGTCCGAATCCTAATTTAATTTAATAAACCATATAATTAAATGGAAATAGTGTGGAAAATTTAGGGAACCATTTAAATTTCACGCTCTTTTACAATTAAAAATTAATTTAAAAATGTCTGCCAATCGATTTTTAATTTAATAAAAAAAAAAAATAAAAAAATAGATTTTAGGAACTTTCAAAAGTTACTGGCAGAGTATAATTAAATTAAACGGTCAATTCAAGCAACAACCACTGAAAAAAAACTGACTGGCCTGCGTTCATCTCCCGCTAACATTTTCTAATTAGTTCATCTGGAAGGAGAGAGTAGCGAGAAAGTAGTTGGCAATCCAAAAGAGCAACCGAAGTGGCGGGGTTTTTGTTTTTGAGGAGGGCTAACCTACGCATGCGCAGCATCAAATAATAATTTATCAGAAATCACTTGAAAACATTTAATCGTTTTCACTTAACGCCCTGTCTGCCTTCGAAGGCAGGCGAACGAGCACGAAACTCGCTCACTCGCTCGCTCAGTTGTTAGTTGTAAGTGATTCTAGCAAGCGTGACCATTCTCTGATTTTCAGACTTTTTTTTTTGGTTTTTGAATGCTTCATATATTTGATATTTTAAATTTTCTACCAAATGTCAAAGCACAACAACATCATTATTCATTATCAAATAAATTTTGTGGGTCGTTTCGGAGGTGGTGCCCTGAATCGCATGTTGTTGTGTGTGTATTATATATATATATATATATATATAAAATATACATGTGTGTGTGTTAGTTGCCCTTTTTGCTCTTATTTATATGTTGCTGGAAGAAGAAGTAGAAAAAAATCATTTAACGAAATGCTGAACGTGGATAGCAACCCTTTTTTGGAACAGGATCTCACTGGCACTCATACATCTACATATGTAAGTATTATACACTCATCATTCAGTTTTAATTGCAGTTTATGGCTAAGGCATTTCTTTTGTGGCACTACTTTAACAAAGCAATCAATATTGAAACAATAATTAAATAAAACTAATGATATTCTTGACAGCAAAAATGAACTGTGTATTGGAAAGTTCATTGATTGATTTGGTGCACGAAGTTTGCTGGAATTACAAACGAACTAATGCTTCGAATTGCAGTGAACTTCTACATTTGTATAGTATGTAATACTTATTATTCAAAATGATTTTGTTTTGGCATGTACATATCTACGCATCTAAGTTCATAGATATTGAGAGACACCTGAGCTCTTCGGCACTGCAGGATATATGTACTCAGGTTTATTAATAAATCTGGTGGGTTTAAGGAATAGCAAAAGGGAACACAAGATATAGTACGCAATATATGCCTGAGTGCAGTATTCTTGAACATTTCTTTTGCAGTTCTGTTTGTTTGTTCTTTATACACTTGCAGAATACCATCAAAACTTAACCAAATTGAATACACACAATCGCGATTATTCAGAGGACATTGTAAGTCATGTACGAAGTATCTTGGAGAAGAGCGCATACCATCTCGCATACAATTTGAATGCCTTTTCGGGTATAGCTCCGAAACCAATTACAGTACATACAATATTGAGATTTTGTACAAGGACGTTAGTTGATAATGCCATGTATATGTCCTGAACTTTCATTATGGGATACTTGTGGGACCATTTGCGGTGCATATACATAACATTAAGATTATGTATGCATGGCGTTCTTTTGAAAGATATATGTTGGCTTGGAAAGTTGATGTTGCAACTTCAATATAAATGAAGTGCTTTATACGGCATATCTGGTTTAATAAAGAGTAGATCTGCCAATAAAAATGATATGAATGCCAGGCACTCACTCAAATGGTCTTGTTTTTACTGGTTATCTCAAAAGTGAAATGGTTAAGTAATGTTTACGAATCATGAAATTTCATTTAAAATGGCATTCAAACGTTTGTTGCATATTTTACGATATTTTACAATAATAGCATGTTTTGCGTATTCTCAGAAAACTGTGAATATTTTTGCATATTTGACAAAATAAGTGTAAGCTTTTAAATATTTTCTGTAACTACTTTATTCTTATTTTTTAATCATTCTGATAATTTTTCAGCATATGTACATCCATTTAAAAAAGTCTAATAAAAAATGTGTAATAAACATGCAATATGAAATATTCCACAGTTTCCTTTCGTACAATCTATGCGGAAGTAGAAACAGCGGACGGCGTCAAAAGCAATTGGAATCGATCTACTGTGAAGCAATTCAATTCCCTGATGAGGAAGGAACTAAGAGGAAAACCTTTCACAGCACAGCCTAAAAGACTAAACATACATCGAAGAGACGGCTTGTGTACATGGAAAAGACCAAAATCTATGAGATTTTTTCTAACCCCAAACTTGAGCAACCTCAAATAAACTTCCTACAGACAATCTATATAGCTAAAATAGTAAAAATCCCAAACACTAACATTTGAAGTGAACGTGATAATGCCATCAAACTGTTAATTTTTGGAATATTGGAAGCAAAACGAAAAAAGTGCCGGTATTTTTCGGCAAATTCGCTGAAATCGCTCAATACAACAAAAACAGTTTGAACGAAAGACAGGTAGAACCCATACTCAGACCGCTGCAGAATGCAAAGGAAAAATCCACCGAACTATGTAGTTAATAAACTGACACCCATTTCCTATACACAAGGACATCGTCGGATCGAGGATTTGGGTTTGACGATAATTGATTTCCCTATAATGCAGATCAAAATAAAGAAAAAAATCCCAATTGGTATTTTCGTGTAAAACTCTATATTTATTCAGCACAATAAATTTGGACGATTGCGGTTTTTACAGCTTTCTTCAGTGGACTACCCCTTCGATTCGGGTAGGGGACGGCCATCATCGTCCCAGATTGCGTTCACCACTGCTAAAACTGTAAAGACATATTCAATTTAAAAACAAAAATCTAAAATAAATATATATTATATAATTTACTGCTCAGTAGGAAAAT
Source organism: Palloptera scutellata (assembly GCA_958295655.1). NCBI lineage: Eukaryota > Metazoa > Arthropoda > Insecta > Diptera > Pallopteridae > Palloptera > Palloptera scutellata. The sequence goes on along the minus strand of OY282449.1, from coordinate 39,483,343 downwards.
AACATAAGAGAACTTGAATAACATTTTACTTTTTTTTGAAACATCCGTGAAAGTCGAGCTTCTTTTATATGTAGTGATTTCGTTGTGCCAATAATATTTTGAACTAATTTAAATATTTCTGGAACTAATTGGCACGGATTGATTTTAAAAGCAGAACAATATTCTGCTGTTTTTTCGAACCTCATTTATCAGGCAAATTTCAATACATGGTGGTTTTGCATACATTTGTTTCGGTGATCAATGCCAATAATTTCTGAGACCCTATGTTCAATAATACATTGTGTAGTTATAGTATTTGGATCAGATTTTATTAAGAAATTGTTAAAAAAGCTTGCTTCACTTTTATGTCAAACACCACAATTAGTCAATTTAGCTTTAAGTTTTTCAAAACTGTTGAATAAAGTATTCTCTATTAATTTACAATTTATCGAAATTCGAGTTATACGTTCTAAAATGAATTCCTCGTGAAACTATCAGTCAAAACCAGTCTTATTGCATTCTTATTCCTTGATGGTAAAACAGCCCATGGAAGGCGTAAGCTGAGCATTTTGCATCCAATCGAATTGTACTTGTTCTTGGCCCATTCGTCAACTATCGATTTCGAAAAAACCCAAGTTAGTTGTAGAAAGTATCGTGTCCAATGTGCATAGTCAATAAAACCTTTCTATGTAGTTCGTCGGCATGATAATCAACTGAAATGTTACAGTTCCAAGTACCTATGAATGGACCACTTCATGAGGTGGTTGGATCTTTTGAAAAGTCATCGAGGAAAAGGGGTATACTTTGTCCAGTCACTTACTGATGAAGCACGATGGTAACGACTACTTAGTTACATGGATTGGCAATATGCTTAGAGGTAGGGTCATCAATGCAGACACAAGTACAGGCTCAATGAAAAAGAGTATTACTAGAGAAATTCCACGAAAATTTTCTTTTTGCCTGTTTTCTCGCTTCTTTCTCGGGGGTTAAGTAATTAGATTTTGGTTGTTTTTAAAGCTAGTAAAACCAAGGTTAACGCCTTTGTGGATGACGTATTTAATCTTAGTTTAATTCTTACCAACGATTAGTGAGCTTATGGAGTCCCCGTCAAAACATGACGAATATCGTGGAATATGTAGAGATTTTAATGAACATTATGATCTAAGTATTCAACATTTCCGCTTCTCTGGAACACATCAAAACAAACTTACTTATCATATTAAATCGATGAGCAGCTGATAATTTTATATCTGTCGTTATAAAGAATGCCTATTTTGATATACGCGGCTCATTACATATTTTCATGTAAAGCGGTTGCGTCGGTCACCGATCTGTCGTTATGCGGATGCGCCCCTCAGTCGTTGGGATGTTGGGATTCATTCGTTAAAAAAAAAGTTTATAGATGTTGAGAGACAAATACCTGAGCTCTTTGGTACCGCAGTACTCAGGTTAATTAATAAATCTGGTGGGTTTAAGGAATAGCAAAAGGGAACACAAGATATAGTACGCAATATATGCCTGAGTGCAGTATTCTTGAACATTTCTTTTGCAGTTCTGTTTGTTTGTTCTTTATACACTTGCAGAATCCCCATCAAAACTTAACCAAATTGAATACAAACAATCGCGATTATTCAGAGGACATTGTAAGTCATGTACGAAGTATCTTGGAGAAGTGCGCATACCATCTCGCATACAATTTGAATGCCTTTTCGAGTATAGCTCCGAAACCAATTACAGTACATACAATATTGAGATTTTGTACAAGGTCGTTAGTTGATAATGCCATGTATATGTCCTGAACTTTCATTATGGGATACTTGTGGGACCATTTGTGGTGCATATACATAACATTAACATTATGTATGTATGGCTTTCTTTGGAAAGATATATGTTGGCCTGGAAAGTTGATGTTACAACTCCAACATAAATGAAGTGCTTTAAACGGCATATCTGGTTTAATAAAGAGTACAACAGCCAATACAAACGATATGAATGCCAGGCACAATAATTACATTAAAATTAGAGGTTATCTCACTCAAATGGTCATGGTTTTACTCCGTATCTCAAAAGTGAAATTTCATTTAAAATGGCTTTCAAACTTGTTTTGAAAATTAATGAAAAAAATTGTTCCAAAAACAACAATTCTATAAATGAGTTGAGTGATTTCGCAGTATGGTTTGGTTCAGTGATTCAAGGTCTCTCTGAATAACTGGTTTGATCCCAAAACCATTTCTTTCGCGCTTTCGAACCGCAGTTTCGGTTCCAAAATGCTTTCCAAAACCGGCAAATCCATTGAATGAATTCGTCTAAGAGGCAAAACAAACTGCATATATTTATCAACCTCGATTTACGGAACATTCAGAAATTTTTTTGTCTCCAAAAATGTGTTATGAAGATACAATATGAAATATCCCACAGTGTCCTTTCGTACAATCTATGGGGAAGTAGAAACAGCGGACGGCATCAAACCAACTGAAATCTTTCTACTAATCTTTCTAATTCAATACTCTGTTGAGGAACTGTGGGGCAAACCTTTCACAGCACAGCCTAGAACACTAAACACACATTGAAGAGATGATAAAAGTTTGTGTACATGAGAAAAGACCAAAGTCTATGAGATTTTCTTGTAGAAAGAACAGGTTTCAACCTCAGTTTTGAGCAATCTCAAATAAACTTTCTACAGACATTCTATGTAGCTGAAATAGTAACATTAACACTAACATCTAAAGTGTAAATAAAGGGTGATTTTTTAAGAGCTTGGTTTTTGAAAATTCCAAAAAATACAGAAATTTTACAAATGTGAATGAAATTTTTATTTGGATCGATAAATCAATTCCTGCCATTTACTCCTTAAAGATAATTTTACTTAAATGTTGCCCGCGGTTACCCTTCAAGTAAATCAAGTAATGCAGATCAATTGAAAAAAAAAGAAAATCAAAATTAGTATTTTCGTATAAAACTGTCTATTTATTCAGCACAATAAATTTGGACGTTTGCGGGTTTTACATCCAGTCACAGTTTCATCATTTGCCGCTTTATTCAGTGGAATACCCCTTTGGGTAAGGGTTTGCCATCATCATAGACTGCGTTCACTCCCGCTAAAACTGGAAAGACATACTCAATTTAAAAACAAAAATCTAATATTTATATTGTATTGTATTTAATTTACCGCACAGTAGGAAAATAACACAAGAGAACTTAAACAACATTTTACCTTTCTTTGAGACATTCGTAAAAGTTGAGCTTCTTTTATAGCGACTTCGTTGTGACAAGAATATTTGGAACTAATTTAAATATTTCTGGAACTAATTGGCACGTTTTGATTTTAGAAGCATAAAAATATACTGCTGTTTTGTCGTACCTAATTTATTACTCAAATTCTAATACTGGGCGGTTTTACATACATTTGTTTCGGTGATCAATGCCAAACATTTCTGAGACCCTATGCTCAACAATACATAGTGTAGTTATAGTGCTTGGATCAGATTTTATTAAGAAATTGCTAAAAATGCTTGCTTTACTATCATGTCAATTTTATTAGTCAATTAGCTTTAGGTCTGTCAAAAGTATCCAATAAAGTGTTCTCTATGAATCGCTTTATCGCTTTTTTAGGAAATGTTTACTCTTGGAAGTTTGCCAGTGCTAGCCAACAGGTGGTGCCGTATAGAACATATGTTTAGTGTCTATTTCTAGTTTTTTTGTCTGTGCCGAGATCTTAACCTGGGCACCCTGCTTAATATTATAACAATGGATAAAGTAGAATAGTTTACTGTCCAGGGCATTCACATATAATGTAGGCTGTCGCCTCGTCATCCTCTGCACATAGACGACTCGCAGTCTCATTGGGCAGAACTATCACTTTTAGACATTATGTGCCTAGGTGATTAAAATCTGAATCAATCTAAGTAATGGATTAATTATAAGTGACGGGAATGACAATGGAACAAGGTTCGGTTCATTACTTCTTAGCCCTTTCGTCAACTACCATATCTATTTCGAAAAAAAACCCAAGCTAGTTGTAGAACGCATCGTGTCCAATGTGCATAGTCAATAAAGCCTTTCTATGTAGTTCGTCGGCATGATCATCAACTGAAATGTTACAGTTCCAAGTACCTATGAATAGACCACTTCATGAGGTGGTTGGATCTTTTGAAAAGTCATCGAGGAAAAGGGGTATACTTTGTCCAGCACAGTTAATTATGAAGCACGATGGTAATGACTACTTAGTTACATGGATTGTCATCAACGAAGACACAAGTACAGACGCAGTGAAAAAAGTACTACTAGAGGACTTCCCCAAAAATTTTTGCTTATTTTCTGGCTTCTTTCAAACTAGTAAAACCAAGGTTAACGCCTTTGTGGATGACGTATTTAATCTCAGTTTAATTCTTACCAACGATTAGGGAGTCTAGGTAGTCAAAACAAGACGGCCTGACAGTTACCCTTGTCGAAACCAATCTGGTTGTGTTCACCAAAGAGACCATAAAATTTACCTTCCGAAGGCAAACGGAATATTTTTTGCTTCAAAGGAAGCAAAAAATATCTGAGCATCATCCTAGATTCTAAGCTAAATATTGAAGAAAGAATGAAAAAGGAACTTACCGTCGTTAGCAATACCTGAAGAGAACCTTTGCAGTATATTATTCACAGATTTAACCCCACAATAATGAGACCTATTATTACCAATGGGTAGGGTTCTCAAAAGTTCCGGATTTAGCGGGATGTCCCGGAAATCGGGTAATTCTTACATGAAAGTACTCGTGTAAGTTGAGAGACAATTGTACAAGTCGGTCGCGTTCCTTTTGTTCTCTGTGGAAATATATAATTTTTATTTGTTTCATCTTGATTTTGGTGTTTGTTTCGAGTTTGGTGATTTCTCGGACTTGAAGCCGTTGGGTGATGTTGTTTAATTTTGTCGAATTAGTAATTTTTAATTAAATAATTTAACTTTTAATTTTTTCTTATTTTCCTATTTTTTTTTAACGTGAAAACTAATATACATATATACAAATATAATATTTTGCTGAATCTTTGCCAGTGAGAGCGAGTTCTGTTCTCTTATTTTTTTATTCAAAATTTGTATTCCCTATTTTTCACAGTGGTTATATAATATGTTATTTTCATATTATTTTTATACTGTTTTAACTTTGATAATGAAATAACGAATTGCGTCTATACAAATTGCACAGTAAAAAATGAATCCGAACGTCAGGTGTCTTGCTGGCTTTGTGATGGCCTCGCTCATATTAAGTATGCTAGTCTTTCTGGTGGAATCACGGACATTATATGTACATGAAGGGAGAGGTCTTCGGTGGTCTTGCTTAAAGTGTTGATCGGCCGAAGTTGAAATAAGCAAAATGTTCAATACTACTAGCAACGGATTTAGTGAGAATTTACGCACTTATTTAATTACTGCGGGTAAGAAAGCTACGGAATCTCTTACCCCGTCTACAACATTATTTTCTTCTCCTTTGGCTATGCATCAATCCCCAATAGTTATCGATGAATTTCCAGCTATTCCCACTATTGCAATCTCAACTCAATTAATCTCAAAAAAAATTAACATTAGTTGAATGTGTTGCGCCTGCTTCAAAAAAGCTTAAAGTAGTTGCACCCAAAAAAAACTTCTTTTAAGGTATCTCTCGTTTTTCTAATGACACTACAATCGATGACATAAAATTTCATATAAAATGTAAAATTGATATTGATGACATTTCAGTTTTGAAGTTTAACTTTTCATGTCAAAGAAATATTTCATCTTTTAAATAAAATGTCTTACAAAATCGTTGATATTAACGATATAATGCGCACATTTTAGCTTTCACTGAATCTTGGCTTTAACCATGGTATATGAATCTATGTCTATGTGAATATATCTATTCACTGAATCTATGGTATATATGTTGCTTAAATTCTGTGTACTGTTTTTCTAATTTTTAGAAAAGAGCGCCTTCATAAACATGGTGTTCAGTAGACATTCATAGCCGGTCAGTCTTTATATCCATCTGAGGTTTACCCCTTTAGACATTGAATTCTTATGTATCCGCATAAGGATCGATGAGCAATATTTATTTATTACATGTTCATATATCCCGCCTTCTTCAACTGTTGATATTTATCTTAAGCATGCTCCTTTCCTGTCAACAATTTTCTTTAAAATGGAAACAACTAATTCACTGATTGTTCTTGGTGAACAAGTGTACGCATCTTTATCCTTGCACTGCTACAGAACACAATAATAACTTTCTGGATATACTTTCTGAATTAAGTTTGTATCAGATTAATAACATTGTATCTCGTTTATGTACTTATAGATGATGACTCAAAAATGTGTATTTCTCGTTCCTAACCCTACGTTACACCTGAGGATGGTCATCATCCTACCTTAGCATTATTCTTTGAATTACCTTATATTATTATCTTATATTGATATAAAAACTGCTAAATTGAAATACTGTTTGCAAAGAACTAACTATAATAAACTCGTTGATATTCTTTTTGCCTTCCTCGGCCGTTAGATAATCTGAACATTGACAGCTGAGTATCGCTATTTAATAATATTTTCTATAAAGCATTTGAACAATCTGTACATAAAGTTAAAGCTTCTTTTACGAATACTGTCAAACCAAATCATTGGCGCCATTTCTTCGCATTAGGTTCTGTCAACAATATTCAGTTCATAAACAATCAAGTTTCATACAACATCATATTTTTTTTGCTCATTAAAATGTCGAATTTTGTGCCTGCAAATTACGATATGCGGACATCATAGACAACGAGTTCTTCGAGAAACGAAGAACGTGGAAGACCACCGAAAAAGTTTGAAGATGCCGAATTCCAAGCTTTTTTACTGAGGATGATGGTCAAACGCAAGAACAACTTGCAGAACAATTAAATGTGACCCAACAATGCATTTGTCAATGTTTAAAAGCCATGGGATTGATTTTGAAGGTGGGAAGATGGGAAGATGGGTGCCGCATGAATTGACTGAAGGACAGCAAGTAAATCGAAAAACTACCTGTGAAATGTTGCTCGCCAGGTACAAAAGATAGTCATATCTTCATCGAATTGTTACTGGAGATGAAAAGTGGATCTATTTCGAGAATCCCAAACGTAAACAATCATATGTTAAGCCCGGTACACCGGCCAAATCGAAAGCAAAGTCAAATCGCTTCGGAAAGAAGACAATGCTCTGTGTTTTCTGAGATCAGCGAGGAGGTATCTGGTTTGACTTTTTGAAGCCAGGTGAAACAGTTACGCTACCAACAACAATTGGCCGATTCGAACCAAAAACGTGCTTTGCGCCAAAAACGTCCAGAATATCAATCTAGGCAACACAAAGTGATTTTACTTGATGACAATGTGATGGCACCATCACAGACTCGGGAATTGGTAGATTCGTACAGCTGGGAAGCACTCCCCCATGCGGGTTATTCACCAGACTTGGCTCCATCTGGCTACCACTTATTTTCATCAATGGGGCACACACTTGCTGAGCAGCACTTCGATTCGTACGAAAATATGAAATAAATGGCTCGATGACTGGTTTGACTCAAAAAACGAACAGTTTTTTTGGCGAGGCATTCACAAATTGCCAGAGAGATGGGAAAATGTATAGCTAGCAATGGCCATTACTTTAAAGATTGAATGTATGACCATTATTCTTAAATAAAATTGTATTTTCATACAAAAATTACTGGTTTCATACTTGTACACCTGGTATTTAAATAGTATATACATAAATGAAAATTCACCACGAACAGAAATTTTTTTATGACTTTCCCTCCGTCTGATGACATCGTAATTACGAACTTGTTTGCTGAGTTTTTCAAATCTATTCCCTGTTTATGGTAGCTTCAATGGCAATGGACTCTTCGTCATTGATTCGTTTGATATGTACTATTTGTTTCCAACTATAGATGATCTAGATGTTCTTCACCACATTAAGTCTCTTAAGCAGTCATTTAAATTTGTGCCAGATAATATTTCGAGTTGCATATTAAAAAATTGTGTCGAACTTTTATATAAGCCTTTTACCATAATAGTTGCCAAATGTTTAAAATCATAATCTTCATAAAAATTGTGTTAAATCTCATATCTCAAATTTTAGAGGTATTGCTAAATTAAATGTGATACCTAAGTTATTTGAGTTACTTGTTACTACCCAAATTATGCACTCTGTTATATCATTGATCAACACATCGCAGCATGGGTTTCTTAAGGTGAGATCAACTACGTCTAACAGTTTAGAATTCACTACACGTGTAATAAATGGATTTATTAATAACCAATAAACTGATGTTATATATACTGATATAAATGAAATGCTTTAAACGGCATATCTGGTTTAATAAAGAGTAGAACTGCCAATGCAAACGATATGAATGCCTGGAGTAATAATTAGATTATAATTGGAAGTTACCTCACTCAAAACGCCATTTTTTTACTGGGCATCTCAAAAGTGAAATGGTTAAGTTACTTATGTTTACGAAACATGGCATTCACACGTTTATTGCATATTTTACTATATTTTACAATAATAGCATGTTATCTCTATACTTTTACACGTTTTCGGTACCTATGTACGTTATTCTTATTTTTTAATCATTCTGATAGCTTTTCAGCATAAATCCATTTAAATAAGTAAACTGATAACTTGCAAGCATTTTTACAATTAATGAAGAAAATTGTTCCAAAAACAAGTTGTGAGATTTCGCAGTATGATTTGGTTCAATGATTCAAGTTCTCTCTGAACAACTGGTTTGATCCCAAAACCATTTCTTATGAACGTTCGAACCGCCGGTTCGATTCGAAAATGCTTTCCAAAACCGACCAGTCCATTGAATGAATTTGTCAAAGAAGCAAAATGACCTCGATTTATGGAACATTCAAGAACTTTTTTTTCTCCAAAAATGTTTAATGTACATACTATATGAGATATCCTACAACGTTCATTCTTACAAACTACGGGGAGATAGAAACAGCGGACGGCGTCAAAAACCAACTGGAATCGTTCTACTATGAATCAATTTAAGTCTCTTTATAGACGGCTTGTGAACGTGAGGAACGACCAACAACTCTGAAATTTTTTGTGGAATGGCGCCAAAATTGAGAAATCTGAAATAAACTTTCTACTGACATTCTATATAGCTAAAATAGCCAAACACTAACACTTAAAGTGTAAATACAATACATTGTTGGCATATGAGAATTTTTTTTTAGATTTATCTGTTAACTGTTAACTGTTAATTTCTGCAATATTGGACAAAACGGAAAAAAGTTACCGTATTTTTCGGTAAATTCCACCAAAAAATTATTCTTTAGTCGTTTCGCGGACAAAACCAGTTTAATGGAACTATGTAAATATTTAATAAGCTGACACCAATCCCTTATTTACAAGGACATCGTCGGATAGAGGATTGAGTTTACCGATAATTGATTTCCCTAAAGTGTAGATAAAAATGGAAAAAGAAAGAAATTCAAAATTAGTATTTTCGTATAAAACTGTTTATTCAGCACAATAAATTTGGACGTTTGCGGGTTTTACATCCGGTCACAGTTTCATCAATTGCCGCTTTCTTCAGTGGACTACCCCTTTGGGTAAGGGTTTGCCATCGTCATAGACTGCGTTCACTCCCGCTAAAACTGGAAAGACATACTCAATTTAAAAACAAAAATCTAATATTTATATTGTATTGTATTTAATTTACCGCACAGTAGGAAAATAACACAAGAGAACTTAAACAACATTTTACCTTTCTTTGAGACCTTCGTGAAAGTTGAGCTTCTTTTATAGCGACTTCGTTGTGCCCAGAATATTTGGAACTAATTTAAATATTTCTGGAACTAATTTCTGGAAAAATATACTGCTGTTTTGTCGTACCTAATTTATTACTCAAATTCTAATACTGGGCGGTTTTACATACATTTGTTTCGGTGATCAATGCCAAACATTTCTGAGACCCTATGCTCAATAATACATAGTGTAGTTATAGTGCTTGGATCAGATTTTATTAAGAAATTGCTAAAAATGCTTGCTTTACTTTCATGTCAATTTTATTAGTCAATTAGCTTTAGGTTTGTCAAAAGTATCAAATAAAGTGTTCTCTATGAATCGCTTTATCGCTTTTTTAGGAAATGTTTACTCTTGGAAGTTTGCCAGTGCTAGCCAACAGGTGGTGCCGTATAGAACATATGTTTAGTTTCTATTTCTAGTTTTTTTGTCTGTGCCGAGATCTTAACCTGGCCACCCTGCTTAATATTATAACAAAGGATAAACTAGAATAGTTTACTGTCTAGGGCATCCTGCTTAATATTATATCAATGGATAAACTAGAATAGTTTACTGTCCAGGGCATTCACATAAAATGTAAGCTGTCGCTTCGTCATCCTCTGCACATAGACGACACGCAGTCTCATTGGGCAGAACTATCACTTTTAGACATTATGTGCCTAGGTGATTAAAATCTGAATCAATCTAAGTAATGGATTAATTATAAGTGACGGGAATGACAATGGAACAAGGTTCGGTTCATTACTTCTTAGCCCTTTCGTCAACTACCATATCGATTTCGAAAAAAACCCAAGCTAGTTGTAGAACGCATCGTGTCCAATGTGCATAGTCAATAAAGCCTTTCTATGTAGTTCGTCGGCATGATCATCAACTGAAATGTTACAGTTCCAAGTACCTATGAATAGACCACTTCATGAGGTGGTTGGATCTTTTGAAAAGTCATCGAGGAAAAGGGGTATACTTTGTCCAGCACAGTTACTTATGAAGCACGATGGTAATGACTACTTAGTTACATGGATTGTCATCAACGAAGACACAAGTACAGGCGCAGTGAAAAAGAGTACTACTAGAGGACTTCCCCAAAAATGTTCTTTTTGCTTATTTTCTGGCTTCTTTCAAGGGGGTTAATTAGATTTTGGTTGTTTTTAAAACTAGTGAAACCAAGGTTAACGCCTTTGTGGATAAAATCTCAGTTTAATTCTTACCAACGATTAGCTTATGGAGTTTTAGCTTTACCGTCGTTAGTTATACCTGTAAAAGTATATACCTTTTGCAGTATATTGTTCACAAATTTATTCCCACGATAACAAGACCTATTACTACCAATTGGTAGGGTTCCCAATAGTCCCGGATTTAGCGGGATATCCCGGAAATCGGGTAATTCTTAATTTATTTCCATCGCCACATTTTCTTCGACAGTGAATGGTTAATTTTTTTAAAAGTGCACCTTGCTCAAACTTTTTGATTTATTATTTCGAAGTCTAACACCATTCGGTGTGGCGTAGTGGTAGTGCGTTGGACTGCTACGCAGAGTGTCCGGCGTTCAAATCTCGGCACAAACAAAATCAAAAAAAAAAAAAAAAAGTAGAACAAATAATTTTTCTACACGGCACCACCTCTTGACAGGCAATGGCAAACCTACAAGAGTAAAAATTGCTATGAAAAGCTCTTCATTTCGCCATTTGGATTCGGCATTAAACTGTAGGTCCCTTCAATTCATGTACAAATATAACACGCACAACATGATGGATGGTGGATGCGAAAAGCTCGGCCTAGGCCCTCCTTGGGCTGTTGTGCCATTAAAAGTAAGTAAGTAACAACATTTCGTTATCCCTCCCTAAACCTTATTTTTTGAGGGTTTACGACAGGTGAATATTCCAAAGAAATTATGCCATTATTTCAAGCTATGTTAACTAAAAAAAAAAAATTTTGGGCACCAAATTCTTTCGAGAAAAGACTGGTTTCCTTCTACATATAAGAAATTGTAGAATTTTGACGTGAAAAATCCATTGTATATAGGTTTCCAATAGGTCCCTTATTTTCGGGTTATATTCCGTATTTTAATCAGCGTATTGCCGGAAACCAACAATTTGTAATTTGGCACCGTACTTATGGGACTATGGTATGGTGGAAAGCGTTGGCAAGGGGGAGTAATCAATTTCTGAACGAAAGTGTTGAGGACCCGGCATAAGAATAAACTCAAGTGAAAATACAGAATAATAGTTGCAATGAATGTTGTTAGTTATTTCAGAAGATTAAACTACTTAGCATTTAGAACCAAGTATTTCCCCTTCTCCTCTAGTCTCCTCAGTTCTTCCCGTGCTGATTGGCATAAGTTCTTTCATCGAATGAAGTAGGTATCAAAAATTTCAAATGTTCTCGTTTTGGAAAACATCCATCAAAATGAAGACACTTGAAACAAACGCGTAATAGATCATTTCTTTCAATCCCAATCTATTAAATAGTATATGTATCATCAATATGATGAATATCATTCAAACTCCAACTACGACTCAACTTCAGATATCAACAGAAAAACAATTAATTATCACCATGAACAAAATGAGAAGAATGGAAAAGAAAAGAAAACCGCGCATGACAAATCGGCGGCGCAAAACTAAATCAACTAAATGGAAATTCATATACATATGATACATACTCGTGAAAATAGAAAAAAATAACAATCCATGGAAATTTGAAAAAATCTAGCCTCTATTAAATACTTGGCTGGAAGAAAATCTAAAGAACCCAAAAACCAGAAGGGGGTCCGCAATGTTTTTGGAAACTAATGAATCATCTATCGCTTTGATGGAAGAGCTTGAAACATTTAAAATGAAATAAAATTTTCCTAACTACTATGGCAGCAGTGGCAGCGGCAGCGGCAGCTAAGTGCCATTTAGCAAAAGCAAATGTCAAAAGCGGCATGACGTTTGCGGTAACGTGAAATTTCTTCCATATCAAACCGAGAAAGACGAGGCCTCAGGGCATGTATGCCTGTATGTAAGTATTGTATGTATGTGTGTGCATATGTATTTTAGCTGGTGTCACATGTCAATGAAAACGTACCCTAACATTATGTGTGAGTGAGTGTGAGTGTGTGTGTGTGTGTGTGTGTGTGTGTGTGTGTGTGTGTGTGTGTGTGCGTGAATGGGAAAAGTAAAGAAGGTGGTGCTAGCATTGCATTTCTATCTATCAAAATGATTACATTTCTTTTTTCTTGTACTATTCTTGAAGATTTGTACTTTGCTTCTGCTTTGAAGATTTTCTTCTTCGTTTTTGACAGCTTTGTTGCTAGCAACGCCCATCGTGTTAAACAATTCATTAATATTAATAGATTTTCAACGCGCTGATGCTGAACACTCTCTTGAGTTGCGTTTCTTTGCGTGTTCACAATTCACGAGCGCTACCTTCAAGCCTCTTCGATTTCCCTGGGTGCTGGGTGGTGGTAGTGAGTGCTGGAATATTGGTCGGACGGTCATATGTGTGTGTGTTTGCGTTCGTGTTGAACGTGACTTTTCTTCATTTCACTTAACCCTTCTTCTTCCATGCTATTTAGTTGAATTCGCATAGGTGTTTGTTATGTATTTCCAACGCTGTCTGTCATATTTACTTGATCTTAGTTTGTGGTGATTTTTCTTTATTTGTAGACATTTTATTTCATTTAATTGATGGATCTTATCAGAATCTTATTTTTTGTATGTCTATATGATGATGAATTGCTTGCTTACTAATCGCCAAAAAATCAGTTAAGGTGATATTTTGTATTTTTGTTTTCTTTTTTGTGTCTACCTAAGGTTTTTGACGTTTATCTTCGATGATGTTTACGCTGATGTAGCGTAAAATTATTTGGGAAATTTTTTTTGAATTTTATGCTGGTCGCATTTTTTTTCTTTCTTAGAGAGGGTAAGTTTTTGGGTGTGTCATCGTGTCATCATGTGAGGTTTGTGAAAAGTTCAATTATGAAAATATTAAAAAGAAAAAGGCATACTTTAACAGTGAAAATTCAAAAAAAATTATTGTTATATTAATATAAAAATCCTTATGAGAAAATTTGTGAGATTCTATGACACTTTGTGGGACCCAATTACCAGAAAGAACAATTGCTTAAGTCCCTATTTTTTTTAAATGAATATTTTCTTTAGAGTAGTTTTGAAAGCCTAACTAAACTTGGAAGACATCTGCCAGGGCAGGGCTCGCAACCATTTCGATATTTGTCGGATGTTTAGAAATTTGGGTAAGTTTTGCGAGCTCAGAAGCGAGCATTTGCGGAGCTTATTTTTTGGGCTGCAGTCAAGAGTTCATAAAAGTATTGGATCATGGTCTTTATATGAACTTCCGACTTAGCAAATAAATTTCTCAAAACAAATTTACTTGTGTAAAAATTTGTTTGTATTGTCTGAGAATAGTTATGTTGTTTTGAAATGATTTTTGCTCCTTTAGATCAAATTTTTCCACATTTCTGCTGAGAATAGTTATGTTGTTTTGAAATGATTTTTGCTCCTTTAGATCTAATTTAACCACATTTCTGGTTTAATATTGGTCATGATCAGTATGAGTTTGATCTGAATTTGGTCAAAACTATTGTATTGGTATATTTAACAAGGTATAAACGAATTCCAATATTATTATTCAGTAAGTACATTTGTTCCTTAAAAATTATTCATCCATTAGGAATATGTCCAAACTTTAATTTTTCGCTTTCATTTCAGGTTTGTAGGAAAACTCTACGACAACAATGAAAAAATCAAAGACGGAAAATAAAATTTGAAACTTAAGACACTGCAGTAAAATTTTATGATTCTCAAGGTACTTAATTCTATGCTAATGCCTATGAACTATACTAAATTTTAGAGGAAATATTAACAACCCTCAAAAAGAACTGACGAGGAAAAAAAACTCAAGAGATATTAGACAACAGCTTTTTCAAGATATTAAGAAACAAAAAGGAAGAAAATGTTGCGACAATATAAAGCGCAAACAAGAAACTTATTGTCATTGGTAAATTGTTGTAATATTACAAAATAAAATTTTGAACGAAAGTTAACCCCACTCATCCTTTCCCTATATACCCCACCCCCTAACTACCATGAAACCTATAACCATAAATACGTGCTAATAAATTGGCATTTCTTTGGCTCGCTACAAATTTTCTAAAGTGGAAATATTAAATTTTACGAGCTTAATTGTGCGCGTGCTGAGCTTAGAGATGCAAGATGCTGAATATGAAACAAATGTCAATGTAAAACTTACTCTCCCCCGCCCCTGCCTCCCCTCCACCGTAATATCTCCTCGTCCATCTCTTCCTTCGTAACAACAAACACTTCAATTATGTATTATTGAAACTACCCCAGAAATTGACAATTACAACAGCGATTGAGAGGAAGCGCGTCATTCACAATGGTATTTAGAATGTTTTGGGGGGGCGGGGAGAAGAACTTAAGGTTCATAAATAAAAGCAACAACAAAAACAACAAATTTAATTTTAGCGTCACTTTGGCGGTTATCGTCTAAACCAATTTTACGAGTACGAGTACATGAGATTTTGTTTAAAAATCGCTACATTTACTGCTACTATTGCATACATGCTAATCTCTGCTTTAGAGTAGAACAACAACCTCAACTACAACAACCATGCAGCATACAATTTGAATAGCAATATTTCAAAAGCGGAAGCTTAGCGCTCAGGTCCACGTCGTCCTCGGTCCTCGATTGCCCTCCTGCCCTTTGCCACACTAAACACAAACGCTTCTACTTGTTCCATTCAATGTAGTCATTAATGTTTACGATTTTAATTTTTGGGAGAGTTGTGAATGAATGTTCAAGTGTTGCAATACTGCTGCCTGCTTAAGCTGCGCTATTGCTGCTGCTCCTGCTGTAAAGTATGCTTCATTTTATGTAATAAAGGGTATTTGTGTGACAAGCACATAAATGAGTGAAAAGTTTTCAAGCTTTGGCGTCATGTTGACAACAAAAGCAAAGCGAAAAGCAACAACCTTTTACTATTTTTCGTTGTTTCTCAGACTATTTTGTTGTTGTTGGTTGTTTTGGACACTTCATTTGTATGTATGTATATACTTATGTACATATTTAGATTTTGTTTATGATAGAAATGCATGCTTGTTTTGCTTTTTGTATTGCATACTTTTATGCGTTTCATGCGGCGGTGGCGAATGGTGACGGCATTGTACCATAAATACTTGTATTTGTTTAGCATGCAGTAGCAGCAAATCATCTTGAAAGTTTAGGTTCTCCTGTTTTGGCTGTTGTCTCTTTACGTTCTCCACTGTGAGTATATCTTCAAAGAAATTATGCAGACACAAGCAACTTAAATATTTAAATTTTGTAATGTTCAAAGGTTGCACAGTGGGCATTTATGCACATAGATTTAAGAGGTTTCCAATTAGAAATATAGTTCATTATCTGTACTTGTAGCAATCAAATTAAAGTTAGATCTTTAGTTTGATGTAGATCTTTCCAAAACGACCTTTTAATGTGTATTCAGTTTTTGTGTTATTCTATTTCGTTCCAAGTCTCCCAACACTCCATAGTGCTATCTTTGCTATTGAGTGATGATAAATTCCCATGTAAATAGAAAAATTACTTCTTAACTGTTCGAGGAAGTCTTTCAATGCCCGATCTAGAGAAGGGATATTGGTACTGCCCAAACTTTCAAAAACTTGAGTTCTTAACTACGTATAAATCTTTCTGTTTCTTTGGTTTACAATGGGTCTCCTGAGTCTGACTGTCTGAGTTCAGCTCTGTATTTTATTTTGTTGTTGTTTGAATTTTAGCTGATTTTTGATCTGAAATTCGATTTGAAGTTGACGTCAATTATACCGGAATTTTTGTTTATTCTGTGCCATAAATTCTTAATTGATTTTTGGTTTGAATTTTGTGCGCCCTTGATTAAGTTTTTGTTTAGAATTTCAGTGCGAAATAGAATTGAATTTTTGTCTAAGTTTTGATCCATTTTCAAACTGATTTTTATTTCCGCTTTGAATCTTGGTCAGAATTTGGTCAGAGTTTTGCCTTGCCATTATATGTTTTTGTACATGATATTTGGCTTGAATTTAACAGTTACGTTAAGTTTTTCTCTAAATTTAGGAGCAAGTTGTTTCCTGAATTTTCGTCTCAAGTTGGTTATAATTTTAGTCTAAGTTTTATATTTTTTCGCTCTGAATTTTGGTCGCTTAGAAATTTGGCATGAATTGGTTTAAATTTTAATATGAATTTAGGTTTGAAATTCTTTCTGTTTTGATTTACTTTTTGTTTTTTAATTTCGGTTACATCTTTTGCCTAAATTTGCATAAATTTTGGTTTACAATTTTTATTTAATTTCACCTTGAGATTAGTTCTTTTTTTGGTCAGAATTATATATAAATTTAAAATTTTTATATAAATTTTAATCAGAATTTAATTGAAATTTTGCGATGTCGGTCTGAATTTTGGTTGGCTTTTGATTTGTGTTTTTTTTGTTCTGCTTTTGGTCAAAACGTTTGTTAGGATTTCGGTCTCTAACTCTCTGATGAAATTTAACAACTTTTTTCGATCTCCAAGATTTTTGTCTGGTATTTGCTGTATTGCTAATTGCTATGAAAAGCTTTTCCTTCGCCGTTCGGATTCGGCTTTAAACTGTAGGTCCCTTCTATTCATGTACAAATATAACACGCACAACATGAGTGGATGCGAAAAGCTCGGCCTAGGCCCTCCATGGGCTGTTGTGCCATCAAAAGTAAGTAAAGTATTTGCTGTATTCTTTGGTTTGGGTGTAAGCCTAGTTATTTGTTTCAATCTAGATCCTCCACTGATAGGAGTGATATTTCAGCAAATGTTTGATGGTTTTCGTTTTAGCTTTCAGTCGAGAAGTGGATATTAAGCAGTGGCCTGATATGTTTTTCCTTGCTTTGTCAGCGTGACCTTGTTTGGATTAGGTTTATTCCAACCCTGGTACACAAGTCGGGAATGTTATTAAGGTCTCTACTTAAATAGAACAATCTATATTATATATTCTCATTGTTCTCTCTGATTAGGATTATGTTCCACATACCCGTGAACATAAATAAATCGGTCTTTTAGAAAAGTGCAAGTTTTCTTTTCCAAATATGTTCTACTGTGCCTACACATTCACCGGTAAAATATCATATTTCTTTGCAAAAGCTGCCAAAAGTCTTGCACTTGCATCACAGCATTAAGCGCCTTCACCACCGCTATTTACACATGAGATTACTCAAAAATATTTTTCAGAAACTCAGCTCAACACAACACAACGGAAAAGAATACAAAACACACACAAAAAAGAAGAAGAAGTTATTTCATGCAAATGTTGGTGTAAAATCAACAAAAGTCATCAAAAATCTCATCAAGCAAAAGAAGAAGAAAACATGAAAACTGAAAACTTTGCATATTAAATGTCATTCAGTAAAGTGGAATTAAGGAAAAGGAAATACACTCACATACACACGCACACACAAACAGAAAAGCACACACATCCATACATACATACATCCATACGTATGCATTTATATGTACTTTACGGTTAAAGGAAATTGCAACGCTGTGCTGTTGGCTGCTATCGTTAAGTTGCAAATTATGATGGAATTTGATACAACAGCAGAGAAAGCTAAAGCTGAAGCTGCAGAGAAGATGAAGAAGATGAGCGAAATGAAATGAAACATTGAATTGCGTTGACAGAAAACCACAAAATGCGTCTAAATGCAATAAGTAAAATGTTGCGACAGGATATGTGGTGATGCTTATTACAATACACTTTTCTCTCCTTGCCCACACTCTCTCTTTACCAGATTATGTGTGCGAGTGTATGAGTTTGCTGGCAATATTTGTATACGATACATCAGACATACTGCATACATAAATGAAAACTAAACAAGATTATGTTGAAAACTTTTCAGTGCAAATTTTACGAGTTAATATTAATGAAGATACAAGCAAAATTTTGTAATATACACTTGGAAAAATAAACAAGGTTACTTAACTAGCTACTACAAACGGTAATAGATGGGATGAATGACGAATGTCAGCGACAAATGGAAGAATAAAGTTTAGTTAAAAAGCTTAGTTTTTATTCTATGATGTCAGTAATACTTAGCGCAGTTGTAGGCATCAGTGTTATAGAATGATAATACTTAGTTGAAAGAGAAGATAAAAGGTGATTTTTTAAGAGCTTAGTTTTTGAAAATTCAAAATACTGGTTATTTATTTTTTGAAGATAATTGCCCGCGGCTACGCTTCAAGTGATCCATTCTGAAGGTCCAATTTTGGCACACTTTTTCACACATTTCGGCCGAAATCTCACCAATGAAGCGTTTAATGTTGGCTTCCAAAGCTGCAATCGTGTTTGACTTGTCCCTATAGACAAGAGACTTAACAAAGCCCCACAAAAAATAGTCTGACGGGGTCAAATCACACGATCTTGGTGGCTAATTGACTGCATCAAAACGTGAGATTAACTGCTCACCAAATTCGCCACTCAATTGATGCATGGTTTCGCGTGCAGTGTGGTATGTGGCATGTCCCACCGTCCTGTTGGAACCACATGTCGGCCGAGTCCAATGATGATGCCGCCTGCCCATAAATCACACCAAACTCTGGCTGGTCTTCACTCCAAATACGGCAATTCTGCTTATTCACTCGTCGCTGAAGTAAATTTTGCGATAACACACATTTTTCACAGAGCACGAATTTTGATAATAAATTTCAATAATTCGCAAACTTTGTTCAGGCGTATGTCTATTCATCATGAAATGGCAAACCAAACTTATTTTTTTTTTACTTTGACACATGTCAAGAATCACGCGTGAACTGTCAGAATATAAATGTCAAAAACCAAGTAGCAAAAAAATCACTCTTTATATTTATGAGATCGTAGCCAAATCAGTGTTAAAATATTCAAAAACGTAGCTAGAGCTTCAAAGTTCCGGGTATCAAAGTCCTAAAGTCACTAAATGCACAAGGACTCGGAAATGAATTTCTAAAAGTTGAAGCAGATTGTGAGAAATGAGTTCTGTGTTTACGTAGGATCAGAAATTGAAATCAGATCAGAAACAATTATCTGTTGAAGGTAAAGTTTTCTGCTGACCAATTTTCAAGTTGGATGATCTAGTAATATGAAGTTCGAAGTTGGGTAGGAACTTTACTAAAGAAGTCATAATGGCAATTGGCGATAACAGTTTCGCAGAATTGAAACTGTGGAATCTGATTTGTCATATAAATTTGGAGCAGTCAAAATTAGAGTTGATTTTGTGATTTTCTAAAGTTAAAATCGGCAAGAACTGGAATTGTTTGATTTAAGCAGTGGGTCGCACCATGAATCCATTTACTTTTCAGTATTGTAATATATGGTTGTTTTTTAGGTTATGCAAGACGATTAGATACATCTCCATAGGTTCAGGAAGTTTATTAGTTTTTTTATGCACACATATTCTAAAAGTTTCCACCAGCCTGCTAAGGAGTAATTTGCCTAAAAATACTAGCTCCCGTTCATCCTAAAGCCATTCGCAGAGACAATAAAATTTGGAGGGATTACGTAAAATTTCAGTAGCCTAAAAGGCAATCGCATAAAAACATTCTCCTGACTTTTGTAAGTTTGTTTCGTTCCTGGTACTTTTTTGATTCATGAGCAATAATTAAAACTTACAACATATTCATAGAAACGAAAACAAGGGTTGGAACCCCATCCAAAAGTTATTCTTTCTTAAACTCTATAAATGAAATCGAAAATAGTACGCTGTTGAAAGAATCAGAGTTGGAGTTTATTATTTCAACTTCTAGCAATCTTAGTCATGGAGCCAGAGTCATAGTTCAAAAAAATCTACATCTTGGAGCAATCAAAGCCAAGGACGAAATTCTAGAATCCCAGTGAGAATGAACTCTATATTAAAACAGCGTAAAGTAAACTTTGAATAGTCTAAAACGTGGAACATGTTGTAGTCTCAAATTTATTTATTGCAAAATTCTAGAAGTTTTCTACTCAGAGTGATTTGTGCTTTATGTTTAAATCAGAATAGGAATAAATTTTATGTTTAAAGAACGTCAACTCTCTAAACTTTCAATTATATGGTGAAGTTATCAAATATCTAGACATCAGAGTCGGGTTTCAATTTAAGGCTGGTGTAGTCAAAGTCGCAGTCGACTATTTAAATTTCTAACCTATGTATTGAAAGAATCTGTGTCTAAGCTTGACTAAGTCGTTGAAGTAAATAAATTCGATGCTGAGTCGAAAATAATTCAATGCGGTAGCAGCAAAATCGCTACTGAAAATGTGCAGTACTAGAGCCAAGAGAATCTCTGCATTGAAAGGGTCAGACTATGTTTGTCTGAGTTGTGAAACCAAATCAAACATACAAGATAAGTCATAAATTCTAACTTGGCTATTTAAAACTCTAGAGGTCAAAGACGTGAATTGAGAGTTTTGAGAATTATAGGACCTAGAAGCTCCTGATGGCCGAGATTTGAGAGTTAGAGGGCCCTGTAATTCTAGAATTCCAGTGGGAATGATCCTTGTGTTTGGAAAATTATTATTTCAGAAAGCTCTATGCTTCAAATAGAAGCATGCTGTATAATAACTGTTTGTTATATGTTTGTATGTAGTTTTCAAAGTTAGAGTTGACATTCTGTATTCTAGAGACGGAGTTAGGGGGGTAAGCTATTTTGAAAGAAAATTAGCCCGAGTGAGCTATCTATGGTAAGCTTCTTGGACTATGAGTTGTGAAGGCAGAAGTAATTACGTTCGGGAGTAATAAAAGTGGTCGCTGTGGCGTTGTGGTAAGTGCGTTGGGCTGCTACGCAAAATGTCCGGGGTTCGAATCTCGGAACAGGCAAAATCATAAAGTAGAAAAAATCATTTTTCTATACAGCTTTTCACTTCGCCGCTCGGATTCGGCATTAAACTGTAGGTCCCTTCCATTCATGTACAAATATAACACGCACAACATGAGTGGATGCGAAAAGCGAAAAGCTCGGCCTACGCCCTCCATGGGCTGTTGTGCCATTAAAAGTATAGTAAGTAAAGTAAAGTAAGTAATAAAAGTCAGAGTTGGGTATCTAAAACTCTAGAAGTCAAAATTTTGTTGGAGTAGTCACTATTTGCACTCTGAAATTTCAAAATTCCAGTTGGAATGAACTATTTGAAATGATGTGCGTCAAAGAAATTTTCTATAAAACCAGAACCCGAAATATTTCTAATTAAATTTCTAATATGGAGAATCAAATTAAAAATTGGCTATATAAAATTCTAGGAAGAGTAATCGTTAAGATTAAGCCAATAAATGTAAAAATTCGAACGAACTCTGTATTGAAAGAATCTATGTTTTTCGGAGTGTTAGCTATAAAACAGGAATCAATTATATAAAGGTAGTTTTTTCTAGAAGTGTGGTTTTCAATCTGGTAATACTTTTTTCGGAGTTGGTCTTGTTGACAGCTGTCACTTCATTTATGCTCAGTTTGCCCAGTTTGCCATTTCATAATAAATAGACTTACGCCTGAACAATGTTTGCAAATTATTGAAATTTATTATCAAAATTCATGCGCTGTGTAAAAAGTGTTTCCCAAGCTACGTCCATTTAGCGAGGCTCATTTTTGGCATAACGGATACGTGAATAAGCAGAATTGCCGTATTTGGAGTGAAGATCAGCCAGAGGAAATTTAGCTGTACTGTACTTCTGTACAGTACTGTGCTTCTTCAAAGACGATGAAGGCCGCAACGTTACGGTCAGTGGAGACAGGTACCGTTTGATGATAACAGACTTTTTTTTACGAAAATGCAAGAATTTGACTTTGCCGAGATGTGGTTCCAACAGGACGGTGGGACATGCCACATGCCACACTGCATGCGAAACGATGCATCAATTGAGAGGCGAATTTGGTGAGCAAATAATCTCACGTTTTGGTGCAGTCAATTGGCCACCAAGATCATGTGACTTGTGATTTGACCCCTTTAGACTATTTTTTGTGGGGCTATGTTAAGTCTCTTGTCTATAGGGACAACTCAAACACGTTTTCTGCTTTGAAAGTCAACATTGAATGCGTCATTGGTGAGATTCCGCGCGGAAATTTGTGAAAAAGTGTGCCAAAATTGGACCATCAGAATGTACCACTTAAAGCGTAGTCGCGGGCAACAATTAAGTAAAATTATCTATAAAAAGTAAATCGCAGGAATTGATTTATCGATCCAAATAGAAATTTCATTCACTTTTGTAAAATTTCTAATTTTTTTTGATGATCAGAAACTAAACTCTAATGGAAATTCAGTACTTCTCTTCACAAATCAATAAATTCATTTAAAAATTAGAAAATAAAATTACCAGATTCTGTTTCCTCGGATCTTGGTATCTAGAAGTTCTTGAAACCGACCAGGGAGGTCTGTATTGTAAAAATCAGTGTCTTCGTAAATTTTAAACAATTTTAGTTAGAGAAATATGAGAAATTTTATGGAGATTCTCTGACTCGTTAAGTCGGAGTTAAAGTTCTGCAATTCTGTAGATAATGAGTTGGTAAGAAAATTGGCTTCTATTGTACGAATCTGACGATTTATACTTTTAGAAGTTTAAGTCGGAGAGCCACAAGGAATTTACTTTATTATTTACTTAGCGAAGAAATATTCTCAAATATTATAGTTCCTAAGAAATTTAAAGTTTTTCAACTACAATTTCTTCAAGTGTATAGAGCAATAAAGAATTTTTGGCATGTGTACCTATTACAAATTTTGCTGCAATTTTCAGCAACGTTTTTGCATAATTAAATGTGAAATGTAGGTTTTCAGTATGCATTAATTTATAATTTTTGATGTAGCAATACTAGCTCCTAGTACATCACTTGATACTTCAATGTGAGTGTAAGCTCCTGAGGAATTTTTCAGTTACAGTTTTTGTTTTGTTTTATTTTTAGTTTTGGCTAGAAGGGTTTACATTTAGTCGTAAATTGAATTACCAAAGTTTTTGTTTTATAAATTTTTATTTTTTTTTGGGCGAAAGAGATGAAAAGTTTTGTTGTACATAGTTAATTAATTATTGAAAATTTGAATAGTTGAATTTTTTATGCAAATTGACGATGATTTGGTAACTCGCTTACAAATAATTTGTTAGACAAATTACTACATTTAGGTTGAACCTGCAGAAACTTTAAACTAAGTTAGAAAACTACAGCAGAAGTTCGATTAAATATTATATTTTTGCTATTAGTTTCTGAAGTTAAGACGCAAAAGTTACCTAATTTTGATTATTTTCCATGGAGAATTTCATCTGACTTTTCTCCCCAAAAAAAGACCAATTGCAATTTCTTTTTACATTTCCGTTAAAAGAAAATTGTGTATAAAATATATTGACCAATATAATTTTGCTGTTCTATGCTGTGCTACTATGAAATGTTTACTACAATGTCCTTGCGCAATATGATTTTTCTTTTACCATTTCGATTCACTCACTCACTGACTGACTCAGACGAAACACAGACGAAACATACGAAATACCCACGCATATACCAACAAAAGCTTAACGATTGGTAATTCTATTTTAGTGTTATTTCCGCGCCCAATTGTTGTCACTTCCTGTGTCTTAACGGTACATTGCAAATGAAAATTACAAATGGCTCATGATTTTTATATATTTTTATTGAGTTGTGTACAGTTTGTAGGTGTGACGCATCTATAAAGTAAAAGTAAACATGTTCTTGAAATTAATTTGAGCTGAGTTTCGGCACAACAACAGAAAACGGAAATGAAAGTCCAAGTAGAAAATTATGAGGCAAACAAACCCAGAGCGGCGGGGGGGGGGGGGGAGAGGGGTGCCCAGCAAATACAGTAGCAATAATAATTGCTTCCAAGAAAACTCATCACATCTCGTATTATGTACCCAGCAACTTGAAATATGTTAAGACCAATTTTTTTCACTTTTTGTTGGTAGCAAATTGTCGCGTCATCATTTCATCAGGCGCAACTGGCTGAAATCGAACGAACTCAGGAAAGTCATAAAATTTTATTTTTATTTTCTTTGTTCTCCGCCGTTAATTTTCCTGCCCAAAAATTCATGATACTGATCTCGAGCATAACTTTCGGTAAGCATTTTGCATAAACTAAGCATTTGAGACATTTTTCAAAGAGCAAAGTGATGCGTTTCAAAAAGTATGGCACATTAATTTTTATTATTTTGCTTATGAGAAATATTCCTACGTACAGGAAGAAGTTGTAAAGGAAATTTATTCCAACAAAGCTGTTGCGTTTCTCCGTCGTAGTGAAAGTGAATTGAATGAACAGAAAATTGACTAGAAACACTGAAGTATCCAGGGTTGTATAGCTGCCAGAAGTAGAACGAATCAGAAATTGGTTCGGCGGGAATGAAGAAAATTCGTTAAAGTTACACTTGGATGTGATGTGAAGAAGGCCGAGATCTTGACCTACGAGTGCAGGGCAGTTCCTCAAGCACTCAGGCTATGTAGCCTGTACTTAAAATGCACTTTCTTTCTATACAAGTGAAATATTAAAAGGACAATATCCAAGGAAATAGCGAAGGAAAGTGAACCGAACTCAGTGCACGCATTTGAAATACCTATGTGTAAATTATAATCATTAGAGAATAACCATTTACAAGTGAAAACTTTAAAGCATCTCTGCCTTGAGCTCAGAAAGTGTTTGTGGTTTATTTAGATAGACCTAGGATCTCACAAAATCCCAAAGAAAGAAATGACACGATCTTGATGGCCAGTTGGCATCGGCATTTCAGTAGATAATTCGGTCTGAAAATTTTTGCTCCAATAAGTCATTCAGGTGGTGCCGTCCTCCTGAAACCACATGTCGTACAGATCCAGTTGAGGAACTCCGTTATCATGTTCCTCTTTAACTACATAATTCTATTCACAGTCACTGCATAATTTTCACAATGACAATCTATTGTGCTCTATTTTTAATAATCAGAACAATCGTAGACGACAGCAGTTAAATTTTAGAGCTGCCTCGTGCACTCTTATTGGGACACCTTACAAAAGGAATTAACTAAAAGTACCTGAAAATACAACCAAATTTAGAGTATAAAAAAGTGAGCTTATTAGAAAAATATTCCATAAAGATACAGTTCCAAAATTGGGTCTGCCATTGAAAGCTAAAAGGTGTAAAAAAAAATAAACGCACCCGAACTTAAGCTTTGTAATTGGATATTTATAAGTAATCTCTCTCTATTTCATTCAGCGCATCGATTTTACTGCATACAGAAATATTATACTATATATGATTTCCTCATGTATTTTGATGTTCGTAGTTTTGACGGATAAGTATTGAAAACCGGTTCAATAGATATCCAACAAAGTGAAAAAAACTAAGAGTTTTAATTAACAAAATAGTAATATCAAGTTCTGAGAAGTTTCGACTAAGTAAATACTTTTTACACCAGCATCCTTCCAAATGGTGTATTATATATTTTGGGCAAACTTTTGCCAAACAATTTGGGTTCAGTAATAAATTTAATAACTCAACAACTCAGGGTCAGGATGTCTTTTTCTCTAGTGTCGGTAAATAAATATCAGGTCATATAAAAAGTATCCGCGTTTTTCATTGCAGGAAGATGTTGGTACCCTCAAATCTGGCAACACTAGTCCGATTATGTCAAACGAACACATGTTTGAAAGGTGTCATTTCGGGCTTCATGTGAAGACAGTTGTGCAGTTCGTTGCTAGTGTAAAAAGTTAAATTCATTTGAATATGAGTGAAAAATGTGAAGAAATACGCTATGTGAAGCTTTATTAATGTAGAAAAGGTAAAACCGCTGCAAAAGCATTACAAAAAAATTGTTCGGTTTACGATGAGAATGCTGTGAGTGAACGCCGGTCCCAAGAGTGGTTTGTTCTATTCCGTTCCGGAAATTGCGATATCAAAGATGCACTGAAAGGCACGGAAAAAGTCGATGAAATTTTGCAACTGGTGGATCAAGTTTTCAAACATGTGTTTGTTTAATATATGGTAATATAACTAGTGTTGCCAGATTTGTGGGTACCATAATCATCTTGTTACGAATCTTGTAACGAAAAACCGCGGATACTTTTTATATGACCCAATATTACTACTCTATGTCTTCCATTTCTCGGTAGAGGCAGAGTAAAAAGTTGCAGGGGATGTGGAGGGCTTCTTAACTCCAAGTCTCACGTTTATGTGGGTCAGCGATTTTTATTTGTTACCATTTTCTCAATTAAGTATGTATGTATTAACATCTATGTTTAACACATTATATACATACATACATACAAAACATTATATACATACATAAATACATAAAGAAGTTTTTTTCGGTGATCTACATAATACCCACTACTGCTATTGTCTACTACTATCCTAAGTATTTTTATTTTTTTACTACAATTTCATACGAAGCGCTTGCTGAAGCTAAACACCAAGTTCCTTATTCTTTCTTAATAAATAATTTTCGTGCTTACTCGTCATACCTTGCCACTTATTTTAGTTAACCAGAGTTACGCACAATTGATTTATTTACTATTGTAATGCATGAATATAATTTGCATTATTATGTGCATGCACATGCGAATGCATTTAAGCGTTAAAAATGCAAATTACAAATTAAATCTCATTCTGCTGCCTCTTTCCTCATCCCTCATTTTAATATGCTCTTTCATTGCAACTCTGAATGGAACTTATACAAATACTTACGGGTAGATATCTGATTGAGTGTATGCCCTTGCTTATTTATCTACACTGAAGACTATTAAGTGTCAAAATAAAATGTACCTATTGAATTTAAATAGCAAAGTTAATGAAAGAAGAACAAAGTCTTCACAGTCAAATAAGTTAGTATTTCAAAGTATCTGCTATGAAAATATTCAAATTAAATACGAAAGCTTTTATATCAATCAAGATAATTTTAAAATTGCGAAGACTGACCCTTTTTCAGAGTCAAGGACCAGAGTTCATGGGATATTTCATACATAAAGCTTATCTTTATTATACCAAAAACAAAACAGTTAAAACAAAACAGTCTATATACTGTGAATAATGATGATTGATCGTATCATACTTGAGTTTCCCTTAGACTTCGTCAGACGACATGACAGCATTATTTCAATTTGACCTAGTCAACTGGTTAAATTTCACTACATTAACCAACCAACTAATAACTTTTTCTATCTTCTGCTGGCATAGCTCAGGAACAAATCATTTGACTAAGTCAGGTGACAAGTCAACTGTATAAATAAGGAAACCAGTCAGAAGACAAGTTAACGGACTGGGAAAGGAAACAACTCATACCATATGACTGAGTCCTCAAACTCAAATTTCCAATGCAGGCTTAAAACTTTTACATCTACTGGGAATATATGTATGTATGTATATACTTCATGGAGACTACTCTATGCCCAGAATAACAATAGGAAGGATTAAGATCTTCTCACATAACACAAACATAGATCTTAAAAATTGTATATTAATTTTTTAAATAAATTTTTAAAGGAACTCAATCAGATAATGAGAAAAAAATTCGGGGTGAACAGGTAAAAGTGAGCAGCGATGTTCAAATGTACTTAAGTATGTGGAAATAACATATTTTAAATATGTATTCGCTTTCTCAGTGTAGGAATCTGTAAAACTTGTACACACTATGTACATACATAAGTATAGTATTTATATTTAATCTTACATTTTGCATTTTGCTTTCGAATACCTCCACTTATCGAGAGCCTGAATAAACTTTTGCTTGCTTTAAATAAACATGGAAATGTAAAATGAACTTCACTTCACTACTAAAAACAAATACAATGAAACTTTATCTACCTTTACCTCTACACTCATTTCCTTTTTAGTGGAAAATTTGCAACAACAACAACAATAGCAATTCTTAAATTTACACAATAGCATCATGGCTGACATATGCACATTATTTTCATTTAGAAATGTTATTGCAGAGTTTTGGGCAGCGTGTAAAATTTAACACCGGCCGCCAGAGTTGAAATTGAGTGTTGGTTTGGGTGTTTACTTAGATTTTGTAGGTGTCAGAGTGCCATTTTGAATGACAGTTTTCAAGTCAAGTGTTGTCATTTCGGATATTTGTATGCAGGGATATGTATACCCAGTCGAAAATTTGTTCTAAGCAGAGGTGCTTTGATGAGCAGGCAGGGTCAGTGACACAAGTATCGTTCGTGTAATTTCGTCCTTATGACGCTTTGTGACTAAGTAAATGTTATGTAGCAGCTAATGTTAATATCTGCGGTTTCGCTGACCGAATCGCGTTTCTAAGACGCAAAAATAACGCAACTGCTGCTACTTGAAAGATAGCAGATAGTGGGAGGGATGAGGAAAAGAAGTTTGAGGTTATGATCACGTCATTCCGCCTGAATATCTCATACATTTCAATCGCTGTTCATGAGTCAAAAATCAAAATCCAGCCGCTAGGGATGGCCAAACTGAATCTGGGACCTTAGTACAGGGTGTTTTTTTTTTTAAAGTGGTTTTCAAGAAGAAATAAAATGCATATAATTTAATGTTATGGCCAAGAATTTAGCTTTATTATCAAGATAAGGATTTGCCATTATGTTTTAAAAACGATTTCGAGTCGAGAGACCTAATTTTCAACAACTTTTTGCAGCAATTGGGGACGGGCCGCATGTCAGTAATAACGCGCCGAATATTCTCTTCCAAGGAGTCAATCGTCTCGGGTTTATCCGCGTAGACAAGCGACTTCACATAACCCCACAAAAAATAGTCCAGCGGTGTTAAATCGCACGATCTTGGAGGCCACTCCACAGGCCCACTACGCGAGATAATGCGTTCACCAAAAGTTTCCTTCAATAAATGGATTGTTTCGTTAGCTGTATGGCATGTAGCGCCGTCTTGTTCGCACGAAAGGTCGTCCACTTCAACATCCTCCAATTCAGGCACGAAAAAGTCATTAATCATGGCTATAGCATTCCCCATTGAATGTAACATTATAACCGGCTTCTTCTTTGAAATATGGACGAATGATTCCCTCCGCCCATACAGCACACCAAACAGTGACTTTTTGAGGATGTAATGGCGTCTCAACAATGGCTTGTGGATTATAATCACTCCAAATGCGACAATTTTCCTTATTAACGTACTCATTCAACCAAAAGTGAGCTTCATCGCTGAACAAAATTTTCTTGTGAAAATCGGGATCGGTGGCCATCTCGTTTTGGGCTCATTTAACGAACGTGCGACGCGCTTGATCGGTCGTTCGTTCAATTCTTGAAATTGCAAACCAAACTGAGCATAAATCAAGTGACAGTTGTCAAAATGACCAACTCCGAAAAAAGTATTGCCAGATTGAAAACCACACTACTAAAAAAAACACCCTTTACTTAGAAGTCGAGACTGGGCCAATCACAGAAAATTAGCATAAATTTATATTAACTATTTTTCAGGTCAAAAGAAAGATTTTCTTGATAGCTGGTTACTGACAATTAATGAAAAAGTTATTCGCTATTTTGCTTCAAACTCGCTGTGGTTCTTCTTTTCTTTTTTGATTAAAGTTACTAAACTTATATACTTTTTCTGTAGAAATATTTGGTTGAATTTTGAACTCATATTTTCTGTTATTTAATATTAGGAAGATGATTTTTCTGTTATTTAATATTAGCAAGAAATCACGGTGAGTTTATCAAACAACAATGTGATTTCTTACTGGGTACACAGTTTTACATATACTTATGTATGTAAGTTTATGTATGTGTGTGTTTGAAAGGTGTTTTTAAACTCCCTCAAGTTATTGCTGCACATAAATGCAACATTGTTCGGGTGTTGTTACTTCAAAGTAAGGCTATTATTACAATATCTAAATGCACATGAAGGACCTATCAACAAACATACTTTGGATGTGTAGCTACTTGCTACTAAAATGTAAATTACATTACAAATACAGAGTGATATGAGTGAATAATACACAATTTTCTAGTCTCAGAGATAAGTATAAAGGCTTTTGGTCGATTGTTTCTCTCAATCTCTTCGACAAAGGGATTTGCAATCACCCTGTTCAAGTCTTCGTCACATTGCAATTTTACTCTACATAATTTTCTAATATACGATGTCCGAAATAAACTTGAATGCATACATCACTTGAACGAACAGCATTTTGTTGCTGCATCTAGCATTACCATTTTGCTGTTCCTCCTTACATAATGGGTGTACAAAATAGTTTAAAGCCTTTTTAATAGGAATGCAAATATTCCGGCATTGCAAAATATCCTTTAGTCAAGTGAGGCACGTACGAGTATGTGTGGCATTGCATTTTGAAACCATTACGTATGCATGAGTTCCTAAATAATGTTGATTTAACATTATCACCCGAAAGATGTCGCTCTAAACTGTGCATACATGCATACATTGGACAATAGCATGCAATGTTTAACTGGAAGAAGGTATAAATGTGAGCTCAAACTTGTCAACACAATGTTGTAACGCTGTAAAGGCTCCAGAATTTGAATATCTATTTACTTGCTGATATGATTTCCAGAAAAATTACAGATTTGATGAATTTAAGGAATTTTCTACATGGATTTATATTACATGTAGATAGCAACAAAATTTAAGTAATTTTTCTACATCTATCTTTCTTTTTTTATTTTAATGATGGCACAACAGCCCATGGTGGTCGCTGTGGCGTAGTGGTAGTGCGTTGGACTGCTGCGCAGAGTGTCCGGGGTTCGAATCTCGGCACAGGCAAAATCAAAAAGTAGAAAAAATAATTTTTCTACACGGCACCACCTCTTGGCAGGCAATGGCAAACCTACAAGACTAAAAATTTCTATGAAAAGCTTTTCACTTCGCCGTTCGGATTCGGCATTAAACTGTAGGTCCCTTCCATTCATGTACAAATATAACCCGCACAACATGAGTGGATGCGAAAAGCTTGGCCTAGGCCCTCCATGGGCTGTTGTGCCATTAAAAGTAAAAGTAAGTACAACAGCCCATGGAGGGCCTAGGTCTAGCTTTTCGCATCCACTTATGTTGTGCGTGTTATATTTTTGTACATAAATTTAAGAGACTTAGAGTTTTATACCGAATTTAAACGGGGTGAAGTGAAAGCTTTTCATAGACAATTTTTACACTTGTAGCTGTTTACACGGCACGGGTAGAAATATTGTCTGTTCCGAGATTTGAACCCCGGACAATATGCGTACTTACTCCTGACAAATTTTGTTATAAAATCTTCGTCTCTTCTCCAAAATGTTCCCAATATCGCTTACAGGGCAAACATATTTTCCAAACGCTACTCACTAATCGTATGTAAATTTACACTTCCATTTTACGCGGCTGAGTTTGTAGGCGTACCGCAAACGCGAACCGGGCACATGTAAATTTACTTTTCGCATTTACGTTGGCGTGCATTCAGGTGTCACACATGTGCAAGTAGTTAAGTATGTGTAAATGTTTGCATGAGTGTGTTTGTGTTTCTTACATATGAGCGTGTGTGTATTACGTTTCCAATTCAAAGTTGACCCGCTAAATCTTACATTTATACAAAGTTTTGCTGTAGCAGCAACTTTCTTGCAATAATACCAGCAACAGCTGCACGAGCTTGTCACGTTTGCTCGCTTATTTGTTGCTTGAACGGAAGTGTCAATATATGCAGAAGTTTTAGTAAGGAACATTGCTCTACAGAAGGTAATTCCGCACGAAAATAGCCAAAAAGGTGAAATGTGTATATGTAGTACGTAAAGAGTTTCCGGTACGCTTGAAATCATTTTTAATCAATATTGAGAGGAATTTCAAATTTTGTGTTTTCTTACACTTACACTTTAGTGCCGCAACAGCCCATGAAGGGTCCATGTCAGTTATATAAGTACATATTTATACGCGAATGGAAGATACTGTAGGTAGGTAGGTTCTTTGTCGAATATGTTCGGAAAGTTTGCCATTTCCTGCCAAAAAAAAAGTGGATCCGTTTAGAAAAGTTTTAATTCCCGAATTTTTCGGGACCACTAAGCACGAAGAGATCATAGCAAGTATAATAGTTGGTCTTAATCAATCTTGTTTTAAACATGGATATTCTTCAAAAACTTGTAGAATTTTCCACTCCTAAACCATTAAGGACTATGGAGAATATGGACTCATTACGAACGCTGTAAAAAGGTTCAATCAAGGTTGAGTAAAACTTCTCAAGTAAGTATTTTGTTTAAAGGTAATTGATTTCATAATTGAAAACATCAAAGCAAAAACAAAAAAAAAATATATAAAAATTTAGCGGGCTAAAAGTGAAAAACTAAAACATGTAGCCGCTACACAATTGAGAAGTGAAGGATTTGTAGACTTCTTTTATTCCTGAAGTAGAATAAATTTCTATTATTTGTTTTTGCTCTTAACAATTTGGCAAGTCACGGTCATACGTACTCGTATATGTCCTTATACTTCTCAGCAACATTTATTTAGGTGTTTTCAGTTCACAAATGGAGGACAAAAAGCCATCTCAGAAAAACAAAAGACATTCACAGTGATCTTAAAATCTTCCAAGTTGTTTTATGTCGCCCGGTCGAAACATGAAACACGTTCAGATAGCGTTAGAACATCACAGTTTATTCAGCAAGTCCAGGGCATTATAGACGAAGACCCTTCGAAGTTCATAAGGGCCATATCGAGAGACCTTTAAGTTTCTTAACGCACAATCAGTCACATTGCCTGGTACAAATCCTAAGTAAAGCGCAGAGATCAGTTTATGTCGGCATAAAGTCCAGAACAACGATTCAGTCGGGCACAAGTACTTTTAAATAAATTGAAACGAAATGATTGATGGCTATGATCGAATCCTTCAGATTTTCTCCATGTTATGCACACAAAGTTTATGCCAACTTTCATGGTTTTGGGAGTGGTGAGCAATGAAAGACACGTCGTGACATCCCTCTTCTTTGCCAAGGACCTCGGGTGAATGCTGTTGCCTACATTGAGGTTTTGAAAACAGTTATGAAATCCTGGATAGATATCGCTTTCCTTGGTGATAGGCCATACAGGTCTCTACAGGTATTCAAACAGTACTCTGCTTCTTCTTACAAAGCTATGTCGATGAACCTAGCTCCCCGCATCTTAATCCCTTGGCCAACTCGCGTTGATCGCGAGACCAATAATCATCCTCAGAACACGCTTGATTTCCTAATAACAAGCATTTACCACAGTAATGATGGATATGGATTAGAATCATTTTATTTGGGCATGCAAACGTTTCCCGCAGATAATTGAATCTGTTATTACGGCTAGAGGTTATTTCATCGAATAACTGTTTAGCCTTGTCACTCAGTTTGATGTAAAAAAATTCATTAAAATACAATAAGTTTTCTGAAACGGTTGGTAGTGCGTTGGCCTCCTACGCAGAATGTAAGGGGTTCAAATCTCGGCACAGGCTAAATCAAAAAGTATAAAAAGAATTTTTCTACACGATAAAACCTCTTGACAGGTAATGGCAAACGTACAAGAGTAAAAATTGCCTAAGAAAAGCTTTTCACTTCACCCCGTTCAAATTCGTTATAACACTGTAGGTCCCTTCTCGGCCTGGGTCCACCATGGGCTGTTGTGCCATTAAGAGAAAGAAGACGTTTTCTAAAAAGTATACAAATTTTAGTTTTAAAGTCAATACCTCCTAGAATACCCTGTACAATCTTTATTCTTTCGTTTATCGATTTACTTATTGGATTATTTTGTTCCCATAACTCAATTCGTACTCCTGCAGGTTTCACTCGGGTGGTTCCCCAGTTTGTTCTCCCTTCCCCCCTGGGATGATAGGTTGTGTGCATTGGGAAATTACAATTACGATTTTGTCCATGAGAAGTCCATGAGCAACAACAGAACGGTAATTTCAAAAACGTAGTAATAAGAGAAAAAAAACTATTGAGAGTATTGTTCTCTTCCTTACCTATCACTTATTACTATGCAATCAGATTCGTGACGCAAAGCTCGCAACATCGAGAGATGGTAACAACGAGAATAAAAAGTACAATGTTATGACCCGCCACAAAAATAAATCGAGTTTATTAGATTTTATAAATAAATATAATTTTATTAAATTTTTCTTACTTACTAAGA
Source organism: Palloptera scutellata (assembly GCA_958295655.1). Taxonomy (NCBI): domain Eukaryota; kingdom Metazoa; phylum Arthropoda; class Insecta; order Diptera; family Pallopteridae; genus Palloptera; species Palloptera scutellata. Next base: position 39,448,541 of record OY282449.1, on the reverse strand, counting down.
AGAACTTGTGAGAGCTTGAACAACTAAATCCTTTTATAAATATTAATATTTTACGAATATATTACCTATACTATATAGTAGGTAAAAATTTTAACAATTTTATTTCATTACACAAACTAATCAGATTGGCTGGAAACATATGCCGCGAGCAAGTTTTAATTATAATTTTGCACGTTATTTAATTACAGCCTTGGGAAAATGCATTCAGTTTATTTGGTTAATTTTCTCTGGTGTTTTAAAATAAATTAATTAAAATATTTGCTGATTGCATTTTTATTTACGTAGCAATTTGCTAACATATTTCTTTTTGTTTTTTTTTTTTTTTTGTTTGGCAAACATTTTCATATGTAAATCCTACAAATGAAATGGTTTTCAACAGCAAGCAGAAACGTACACATAGACACCTACACAAATATATAAGTATATGTATGCGCTTATAAGCTGTTTATTTTATTTTTACACCTTATCTCACTTCGCCATTGTACGGAGGACCAGGCATGGCTTGACTGCCTGCCAATATGCAACAAATTGTTTCAATTAACTAAATTAAATTTGCACTCGGCTGACACTGACAGACTGACGACGATGACGATGATGACTACGAAAACACAAATGAAAATAGGTTTTCATCTGCTTGCTTGTTTCCAAGCAAATTCAACAATTAATTTACAAAAAAAAAAAAAATAAATAAATCAAAAAGAACGGAAAAAATTGAACCGAGAGCGCGTCGATATCAATTATGCGCCAAAATGAATATTGAAGTGAGTAGTCTGTGTACAATTGCAACAATGTATACAAAAGTGTTAACATGGGAGCAGTTCCTGTTTCACAAGCACACACCACCGATGCATACACACACATACACGTACGACATCCATCACTGACAAACAGATTTAATCGCCATTTAAATTGTAGCTTAGCACATGCATTTATCGAGAGGGGGTGAATTGTTGACACAAACATTGAACTGCTGGACACAGTGGACACTGGTCAACATTTACTTATTGCAATTTATCTATGAATGCATGTATGTATATATGTGTATGTATCTATCTAAATCTAAGTCGTCGTTTTAAGTGTCACAATGGACCTGACACCAGCCGCCACCGCCGCCAGCGTCGCTATCCAATTTTCTATGCTTTTCTCTGTTGAGACTCAGATTTTATTATTCCCTTTTTCATTTACAACTATTCGTACATACGAGCTGCTTAGTTTTTCTATTCTCCACACAGTTATTGCTGCACGTGTCACGTGACGAGCGTCACATAATTGCAATAAATTAGATATTGTCTTCTACTCAATTCAAAGAAACAGTGGAAGTCTCTATTGAACGGTCACTTCTGGTCAGCGGCAGTGAATAAGTAAATACTGTTTATGTATAGAATCAATGAGTAAAATTATTACTTGCTATTATTTATCTATTTGCAGATATGGGGAGGATTGGGTCTAATGAATAACCAATGTAAGTGGAAACCCTCGATTGATATAATTTTTGCTGTTGTTGTTGTAGCAATCGGAAAGATTAGGTCTAATGAAGGGAGAAAGTGTAAAAAATACAAAAAGTATAAAAGGAAATGGCAAACTTAACCTGGGAATAGGCCGCTTCGAATATTGTCAGATAAAAGGGCTTGTTGTTAAACCTATGTTCTTTTTTTTTTAAATCAACCCAAATATGATAAAATTTATTTTTAATTTTTTAAATTATGTCATAGGAAGGTTAACTTCTCTATCATGCAACAGAATATGCCTAATGGTATTGCCTGGAAAGTGCCTTGTGCCTTTCCCATGGACTCTTAGTATCTGATCTTTGGCCTATGAACTTTCTTTATCTTTTAATGGCACAACAGCCCATGGAGGGTCTGATCTTTTTGCATTCACTCATGTTGTGCGTGTTATATTTGTACATGAATGAAAGGGACCTACAGTTTTATACCGAATCCGAACAGCGAAGTGAAAAGCTTTTCATATGCAATTTTTACTGTTGCAGGTTTGCCATTACCTGCCAAGAGGTGGTGCCGTGTAGAAAAATGTTCGTTTCTACTTTTTGGTTTAGCCTGTACCGAGATTTGAACCCCTTACATTCTGCGAAGCAGACCAAAGCCCTACGCCACCGCGACCGCTATGTACTTTTGGATCAATTATCTCTTATCTGTATATGTTTATTTTTGAACCATCTGCGTATTAAATATGTTCTTTGAAGAATGTGCGTTAAAAGAGGTTTAAAACGTGATTGGCATTTATTCATGTCATTTACAATGGAAAGGCTGTAGTATTCATCGAGATGTAGTAAAATCGTCTATAGACGAAATGTGGTAATATAGTACATATTAACACTTTCCTTCAAGCTACCCATCTTGTGGGTATATTAAATTTTCCCCTGTAATTCGTGTTTTTTAACTTTTTGAAAGTACCCAAAGATAATGTAATTGTTCCAAAGAAATGTTGCTCATAAAATTTTACTGAGTATAGGTAAAAAACACCAAAATCCAGTTAACTTCGATTCACTATAAATAATAAAATATACACAAGGATAAATCTTTCGTGACCTGTAGACAAGTACGAGTATCCAATTAAAAAATATGTACAGGGTATTTTTGTTAGAAGTGTTTTTTTTCAAGAAGAAATAAAACGTATATAATTGAATGTTATGGTCAAGAATTTAGCTTTATTATAAGGATAAGGTTTCCCATTATGTTTTAAAAACGATTTCGGGCAAGTGGCCGCCGCCGAACCAGGCTGGTTTGAATAAATTTCAGCCGGGAGGCCCAATTTTCGACCACTTTTTGCAGCACTTTTCAGGTCGTATGTCAGTAATAACGCGCCGAATATTCTCTTCCAAGGAGTCAATCGTCTCGGGTTTATCTGCGTAGACAAGCGACTTCACATAATACCACAAAAAACAGTCCAGCGGTGTTACATCGCACGATCTTGGAGGCCACGGTACTGGCCCACGACGCGAGGTAAAAGTTTCCTTCAATAAATTTATTGTTTCGTTGGCTGTATGGCATGTAGCGCCGTCTTGTTGGAACCAAAGGTGGTCCACATCAACATCCTCCAATTCAGGCACGAAAAAGTCATAAATCATGGCTCTATCATGGCGTTCCCCATTGACTGTAACATTATGAGCGGCTTCATATTTGAAGAAATATGGACGAGTGATTCCCTCTGCCCATAGTAGCGGCGTCTCAACAATGGCTTGTGGATTATGATCACTCGAAATGCGACAATTTTCCTTATTAACGTACCCATTCAACCAAACTTAACCATTGAGTCACGTTTTTGTAGACGAAATATTCGAGATCAGCAATGAAAGAGAACTGTTCTTTATAAAAACTCCCACTCCGATAACATTCCGTAATGAGCTGAAGGAATGAATGTCAAACATCATGACAAATTTTTTTTAATCAAATGAGGATATAACTGTAATAGAAGTTTTTGGTGTTTTGATATGTTGTACAGTGTTATTATTCTTAAGTGATTTTCTACCAAAAATAATGAAAATGCATGCTGAATTGTGAATTCATAATTCTTCTCTTCTTTTTAAGTTTGCGATATCATTTCTAGACTAAGTCTGTAAAAGTAATATATAAAAAGGAGCCTATTTTAAATTTATAATCCCAAAACCATAAATATGCAATTCATTGACCCTCAAAAAAATATTTTATATTCAAATTACTTTCCTTTTTCCAATACTCAAATGATTTCTATACTACTTACTCGTATATGTAATTACAATACAAATTGCAACAGTTTTTCATACTTCACACTCACACACATACAACTTCATGATTTGCAATTCTCAGTTTGGGTGGACTGCTATGGGCTCATGACTATTTAAAAACCTCCCAGCAGGATATTTATTTACAGGCACACCCACTACACACTATCACTGACGCTCACATACACACAAAATGACAACAAATAAGTACACTTCAAAATGATTAAATGACAAACGGCAATAGTAAAGCAAGAACAGCAACAACAACAACTACAACAACTACAACAACTACAACAGCAACAACAATAGGAAAAACAAATATCCTGTGGCCATGCGATATCAATGAACTCGAAACAATATGAGCATAATTATTAATTGCAAATAATTTTTCTTGAGACTCATTAAGTGCGCCCGAATGACAACGAATTGACAGTATATAAATTAAAAAGGACGACCAAAAAAGGACCACAAAATTTGTATGCGATGTAATAATGGTGGGAGTTGTGGGGTGCTTTAGTCGTTGTGATGGTGATTTTATTGACGTTTTGATGATGGTGGTGAGGCGGTATGGCGGTATGGTGTAGTGGTGTGTGCGTGTGTGATACAATTTTGTTAGTGAATCAACATAAGTAAATTGTGAAAACCGCATGAAATATGTTGGCAAACAATTCTCTAAAAATTAAGTATATGTAACTACATAGAAAATAGCAAATCTCTTTCGGTTTGGCCACGTGCTATTTTCCTTTGTACTGAAACAAGAAATTAATAAACGTTGCTACTCAAGTGAAGTGTGATTTTTCTTAATACACACCCCTCAATATAATAAGATTGTAAGGTATGCCATTTTTCAACTCACACCGACGATTACATATTTTATGTGTTTTACACTTTCTGTAATATTTAGAAATTTCTTCGAAACATATTTTCTTCATTGTGCGTTATCAATTGAAGCTTGATTACTGTCACCTTTTTTTCTTTTTTGGTTATGATTGTGATGCTGTGATAAGACTATAGTGATTATAGAAAATTGCTTTCTTGATTAGATTGAAGTTGTAAGAATTAAAGAAATTACTGGCTATTTATGTAGGTATAAATTGAAATACTACTCAGAGCTATAGAAGGTAAATAAATCTTCACAGTATTAGAGCTTTGCCGTAATATAAGTTCGAATGATATTAGGCTATATTTATCCGTCAAAAGATAGAAAGAATATGAAACTGATAAGAAATGTTCAGAATCATTTTTTTGTTTTTAAACCCCTATAACAAAGCCTGGCTTGAGAACTGGTGGCATGCCATTTTACATTAACTTTTATTATTTCAGTATGACTTTCACTTCTACGTTTTGCTGGGAAGTGCAATTTTTCTTTGTACTAGAGCTCCACCTATGGACTGACTGATTTTTTTGAGACTTTACGTATCAGGATTTTTTGAATCAGGGATGTAATTTTTGGCCTTAATTTTGACCTTTATAATATTTCCGAGGAAGCTAATAGATAAGTAAAATAAGGGAAATAGAACATTCCCCTTGTACTGGAGTACCATCAACGAACGGACCGAATTTGTTTAAGCTTAGTGCCACAGAGGTATTTGCACTCAGGACTAAGATATTAATTGTTATTATTTTCATCTTTAAATTAGAAGGAACCGGACCAAAAATTGGTCAAAAGTTATTAAAACTAAAATTAAACGTGGGGTATTTTGAAAGAAAAAAATATACATTATATGCATAGTGCCAAAAAAAAGGACCGGGTCAATTGGTCAATAAAACAATAAATATGTATTATTCACTCAAATTTATTGAAACGCCTTCCGAAAGAATACTCTTATGCCAACGAATAATCCAATCATTAAAACATTTTTCAAACGCATTTTACCGGAATCGACTTTACTTATCGCCGAAAATTCTCTTTTATGTCTTCTATCGACTAAAAACGGGTGCCTCGAAATGGTAATTTGAATTTTGCAAGGAGAAAAAAGTAAGCCAGAGCCATATCAGGTGAATACGGTGGTTGTTCATTGATATTTGTTGAGTTTCTGACAGGAAATTCGTTCACAATGACAGCGAGGTGGTGCGTTGCCGTGGTTGCAAAATCTTTGAGTTTTCTTTCCACAAACTTAGCTTTTTTCAACGAATTTACTCTCTCAAACGCCGCATAACGCCCAGATAATATTTTGTATTTGCCGTCTGACCTTCTGGCAACAATTTCTTCACTTTATTGATGATAACTTCAGTTGATGACGTTGATGGCCGACCAGAGCAAGGTAAATCTTCCACTACATCTCGACCGTTTTCGAATGTATTGTACCACTCATATGTTTTGAATAAAATCGCGAGACTGTAAGACTTCTGTAACATTTTCAGCGATTCGACACACTAAATTCGATTTGCAATATAAAATTTGAGACAAATTCTTGTTTTTACGATATTTTTATTCAATGTCACACTGTAAACAACCTAAATGACAGATCGCGCTCAAACTTAACTTTAGGATAGAGAATAGTGGTGCCAACTTAGCAACAAGAAGAGTTATAAGAGTTTAGTGTTTATCGATCCACTCTAATGTTAATAATCTGAAACTAAAACTAACTCACTGCATGATAAACTATAGGTATTTATTTTCAAAACGGACCTCATTTTGTCCAATGTTTTAACTCTATGAAGAAGTGTACTTTATAACTACAATAAGTACATAAATCATCAAGTTGATTTGAATTCAAAAAAATATGTACCGTTATTATCACTAAATTTTTCCAATCATTAAGTACTTAATTCTGTTTTGTTTCCTTAGATTTGTTATCAGAAATCCTTTCATTTTACGTTTTATCTCCACGGACAAATCAAATATTATGCGCCATTAACACTTCCTTCCTTTTACTTTACATATGTACGAATGTCCTGTACCTGCTTATTTGCTCCAAATTGAGAACAATAGGCGCTAATGTGTGCAATTAATAAAACTACAAAAAATATTTAGATTTGCTAATACTTTCTTCAGTAATAACAGCTAAGCGGTCCTTTCTATTCTAATATGTACAAGTACATAGTTCTAATAGTTTCCTGTAGTTGTTGTCCTGTGCTGCGATAAAAATCACTAACTACAAAAGCCGCGCTTTTCACAACAATTTCCCACATTTATTGTTAGATTTTCTCAAACTTTCATACACTTTGACCCTCATAGCCATACATCAAATGGCCAATGACAAGCCAACAGACAGTCAGACATTTATTAAAAAAAATAAAAGGATACACATATCTATGTGTGTATTTATGAATCCTTTCAATTTACAGGCAATTTTTTACACTAATTTATGTAATTTTTCACTTTAGCAATTTATGACGCCTACTCCCTTGCAGTACATTAACGCTGCCATTATTGCCACCTTGTAACATTTATTTAGTCGGAACACATTTACTATGATATCAGTATTCTATAATCTCTATAACTAAAATAACAGAACAAATAAAATTTTGACATGACATTCCATTAGCACACAATTTATCAAAAAGTATGTGGTGCATGGCGTTGGCATAGGAATTGTGGTTAAGCGGACTTCCTTATGCTGGCCGGAAGATATTAGGCATATGGGTGAGTGAGTGAGTGTATGTGTGAGTGTGTGTGCTAAGAGCTAGGTACCTGTCGTTCACAGAACGTTGGTTGTCTTGATCTTATCTATTGCAAATGCGTGCATTTGTTGGCCACAGGTGATTTTCTACTTTTTTGTCTCCTTTTAGGCAGAAAGAACAGAAGAACAGACAAAACAGGGTGCCTTTTGCTGCAACCTAATGAACGTAATTAGTCAAAATGAACAACAAAAAAGCGGAAAACTCCAAGACGTTGACACTAACGAGCGATTTTTATTGGACTTTAATGTGGAACTTAAGTAAGAATTAAAAACGTAGGTGTCTCCCTTTTACATTCCTCAAATTTATACATTTCAGTACTCTTGATCTTAGCTGCTGATATCATTTCGTTTTTTTTTCCTTTCTACCTTTTTATAGTCTTAGGAGGTGCTATTTAGCATTTAGTTATGCTAATTTTTATTTTGTTTTTGGTGCTCAGCGTTTTCTGGCTTTTTATGACTTTGCATATACCGTAAATTTACACGTAATTAAGTGTTTACACTTTTCCCCCTTCTTCGTTGCTGCTGTCGCTGATATTTAGGCTCAAATAGGCGTGAAGTGTCAAATTGACATCTCAATTTGCATAGTTTTTTTTTTCCAGTTTTTATAGTTTTCTTAAAAACAATTTGGAACATACTTTTTTTATAGCATTTTTTAAGCTCTTTGGCAAACACAGGTGGCAGCTTTGACGTCTATTATCGAACCACTATCGTCGGCCTAACTAGCATTTTTTTGATTTTTCATATTAAGTTTAACATCGTATGAGACAAGGCGTTAATTTGACATTAATTTATGTTGGCAAACAAACGAAATGAAAGCGTAAATGAAAATTAAAATTTAGAAAAACTAAAAACTATAAAAATTTTTATGGGTTTTTAATTTATGCAAATGAGCGCTGAAGAAAGAGAAAAAAGAAATATTCACAAAGAAAGAATGGGTTTTATAGGTGAGAAAATATAAAAAACTATATAAATACTGTAAATTAGTAGATTTGAATTCATTAGTATAAAAAAAAAACTAACAACTTATTAAATGATACTGAATACTAAGGAATCCCCAATGAGTAATTTTTAACGAACTTCCAGTTGACCCAGCAAGGCAAACCTTATCTTGTTGTCCTTTTTCAATACTTAGCGCATACATTTTTCCCCCAATTGAATTCAAGTTACTGCATGTGATTCAAGTGAAACCCAAATCACTACACTTTATGTTACAAGCTACTTTATGCTACTCCAAATGGACTTTAAATTCCAATTGGCTCAACTTGATTTCATATCATTTCAGATGACCTTTATTCAAGTATCTTCAAGTGACTTCAAGATTCTCTTAATACCTTGAAAGTAGTCATGGTTTTATACTCATAAGATGTGAATACTCCAAAAAATTATTCCATTCTCTTACCCCAGAAAACTCCAAGTGTATTCAAAGTCAGAAAGTAACTTCAATTAATTTCAATCGACTTAAAATTCCAACTGACTCTAAATGCCATCATGTGACTTCAAGTGACGCTGCAAGTGCCAAGTGACATTTAAAACATTCATGGTTTTGATATCTTAAGTTTTGAATTCCTATAACTTGGAAAGGAAAAGAATTGTATTCACTTGACTCCAAAAGAGACTTTACTAAGTATCACCGGTCAATATTCTGGGTACTCAGTATCTAATTCGTATTTCTTCCACATTATACACTTATTTACGAAAACATAGAAGCTTTATTCGAAAAATTACACCGATTACACAGGTTTGAAGCAAACTTTTCCATCATTTTATTATAAAGGGTGATTTTTTTCGAAGGTCGCAACGTTACGGTTAATGGAGAAAGGTACCGTCCGATGATAACAGACTTTTTTTTTGCCGAAAATGCACGAATTAGACTCGAGCGACATGTTGTTCCAGCAGGACGGTGCCACATGCTTTATGCCATACTGCACGCGATCGTGTGATTTGACACCGTTAGACTATTTTATGCGTGGCTATGTTAAGCCAAACACGATTTTGGAAACCAACATTGAAGCGTCATTGGTAAGATTGCGGCCGAAATGTATGTAAAAGTGTGCCAAAATTGGACCACTTGAAGCGTAGCCGCGGGCAACATATAAGTGAAACTATATTTAAAAAGTAAATGGCAGGAATTGATGTATCGATTCAAATAAAAATTTCATTCACTTTTGTAAAATTTCGTTTTTTTTTTTGAATTTTTATAAACCAAGCTCTTAAAAAATCAATCTTTACAAGGCGGCGCAAAAGTAATCATCTAGTGCAAAATATGTCAAAATATTCAACCATAACCACTATTCATTTTAAATACTTTGCTAATGGTAAATAACTTTAAGTAAATTATTTAAAAAGAAAGAAAGAAAAAAAACTACAAAGTAATCGATATTTATTTCACTCTCCCGCCAAACCAACTACTCAACAAAACCTACACATTGTCCTTGTAGAGCAGAAGAAAAGCAAATACACATAGCTAAATAGCAGACCCCACCGAGCGACGATGGAAGTTCAGGGAGAAATGGGGTGAAGGGTGACAAACTTTATGCAAGTATATTGAATTTAAAAACTTTTTACCGGATTTGATTTCGCTTTGGGTGCCCTTGGCATTTTAAGGAGAAGGAGAATATTCTGGATTAAATAACACACAAATATACAAATACAGTGGATATTGCAAGCAATGATAAGCGATATGCAAGTGCAAGGATAATGCAAGGACATTTTAGCGGAAGCGATTTTCCTGTTTGTTTGCTTGTTTTCGGGATAGCATAAAAAACACGATGAGCTGAAGCAAGAGAAGCTGCAACCGGCGCTTTGGCAGCACGTGTAAATGTAAAAAGTTGTCAAAAACGAAAAGGAAAAACAATAGATCGCGTTAACACACACACAGAAGCACACACATGCACGCACACACAGGGATGTCAAAGTCAAAGCCAAGGAATGTTGTTAACATTTCTCGACAAGCAAATAAACGCACGTGCGAATAGCAAATCAAGGACTCTATTCCACGCTACTCCGACCGTAAAGGCAAGAGAGGAAAACGCAACAGCTTTGAGTGTTTGCGTATAAAGTTGTTACTTGGCTGTCAGCAGAAGTAGCAAACATTTGCTTTCCAGCACAAGGCCATTACGGAGGAGAGTCAACATTTTGCTGAGCTGGTGGTGATGGGGTATAGTGTGGCAGCTATTGAGCATGAGCGTTACCCTCTAGCAATTTACAGCTTGTTTTTATTATGTGCATTTTCTTTATTTTTGGTGCAAAGTGCACTTTTTTTTATTTTATTAGCTTGTTTTTTTTTTTGTTGTTGTTGGATTTTTTTATACTTCTCTCTGTCAAATGTCATGGTTATCCTTGAGCAAATTATACGTTTATTATGCTTATTTTTCTTTTTGCTGTGGTTTTTTTCTTTGTTTTCTGTTTGTTGCTCAATTGTTTAAATGCTAATTTATATTCTATTTGCACGTTTTTTCTTTTGGCTTCTGTTGCTATCGCATTTCACTAATGGCATTATAATTGACAACAACAACAACAACAACAACAACAATAGCAACTAGAGAGCACTGAATTTCAATATTTTGTTGTCTTTTGTTTTGTTTTTTGACTATATATTTTCTTTGTGTGAATTCAATAAATGCTTTCAGGAAGCCTTCGTTTGTGTGTGTGTTTTTGCTTGAGTATGGCGTTGGTGGAGAAATGTCATTTCCAATTGCTGGCATGTGAGCGCAAAACGTGCAATGTTCTTTTGTCAGGTCATGTCAGTTTGCATTTTTATGTAATCGGTTAATTTTGAATTTTGGTTTTCTTCAGTTTTACGATCAATAATTATAGATTTGAATGGTGAATGTCTGCGGCAATAAAATTTGATTTTTTATTAGCGACATTAACAGAAACTACTACATTTATTAGGTTTATAAAACTTTTTTTTTATTTATATTGATATCAAAGTAATATGAATAAATTGCATATAAAGTAGTAAATACAATTTTGAACGTTGAACTCGTACATTTATGAATATGATTAAAGAGATATTCCTTATTTCTGGCCTTTATTCGATTTCTATGTGATATTTCTTAGAAAGTTGGCTCAAATAAGAATAAATAATTTTCATTTTCAATAAGATAACCCTTAATAAAAGTACTTCTTTCCGATTCCGGGTTGGTTGGAAAGCCTGACACGAACATAATTTTCAAGCATCTGAAACCAATTCCACATTTTAAATTGATTCAGACTTTAATCGCCTAAGGTTCTCTCATGAAATTTCACGTTAGAGGGCGGGTTTTATGTCTTTTGGTTTAATCAAAAAGTGTTAACTTAGGAACAACATTCAAAATGGCTTAAATATATAGGATATATCGATATCTGTTTTTTTGTTTTTTTTTAATTGTTGGAGGTTTGCCATTGCCATTTAAGAGGTAGAAAATTAACATAGGTTTAGACAATTTAGTATTTTATTTAGTATTTCTCATTTTTGACTATGCCGTGTTCCGCCCGGGTAATCTGCGTAGCAGTTCAGAGCATATCAACCATGCTTCGCTATCACAGCTTGAAGCTATGCAAGTACATACATTACAACATGAGAATTTGAGGATAGCCTCAACGAACCAGTTGGAAAAACCTAAACAATCTTGGGGAATCTTGAATGCATAAAATTGTAGAAATAAAAAATGACTAAGCTTTTCGTGATGACGCCAAGTCTACCGCATGACCGCAAATCAAACAGAATCAAATGGAATCAAAGGTTAATTAGTTAAGTTCGTGATTTGAACCATCACCACAGGGTCTTGGATGATAATATTTTTCATAGAAAAGTATAATATCCATTACTTTTCTGAATATCAAAACCAAATAAATCAAATTTTATGACAAAATTTATTCTTGAAAGTTAAAAATTTGAGGATTTCTTACAACTATTTTCACTGGATAAGCCGTTAAGAATAACAAGATACAATCGTGGAAGAAAGCATTTAATACATTCATTTCCTGACGGTTTAAGCTTTTTTGATGAAATGTATATTTCTACCAAAAAATAAGTAAAAATTACACATTTTTAAAATGCAGTAAGCCACGGTTATGTACCATCCTTCTTAAGTACCATCCTTCTTAAGTACCATTTCCCCTTAAGTGTCTGTAATTTGCTACTCTTTTCTGCAAATATCCATAGAAATGTTCCCTTTCAAGTGCTTTTCAAATTCCCTTAAGTACCTCAAAAAACTGACATATTCAGCTGAGATACAGGGTGTGCTATATTTTATGTCGCTATGTAAACATTGAATAATTTTAACATTTATCAACCGATTGACTTGAGTAAGCATGTTTTTGAAACGTCAATTCTTACTTACTTACTTAGCTGGCGCTACAACCGATGATCGGTCTTGGCCGCCTCCACAAAGCTTCGCCAGTCACTTCTGCTATGCGCGCGCTGGCGCCAGTTGATAAGGCCAAGTGCAGTCAGGTTACCCTGCACCTGGTCTTTCCAACGGAGATTAGGACGTCCCCTTCTGCGTGATCCTCCACCGTGGTTCGAATAAAACACCTTTCTAGCCGGAGCGCTTTCTTCCATTCGCTCAACATGACCCAGCCAGCGAAGCCGCTGGAGTTTTATACGCTTGACTATGTCAGTGTCGGCGTACAGCTCATACAGCTCATTGTTCCATCTTATTCGAAACACGTCATCCACGCATACTGGACCGTAGATCTTACGGAGTATCTTCCTCTCGAACGCTCCTAACAGTCTCTCATCATTGATGGTCAATGTCCACGTCTCTGCGCCATACATTAGGACGGGAAGGATGAGGGACTTATAGAGCGTTATTTTCGTCGGTCGAGAGAGGGCTCTACTTCTCAATTGCCTACTGAGCCCGTAGTAACACCTGTTGGCAAGAGTTAGTCTCCGCTTGATCTCAAGGCTGACATTATTGTTGGTGTTTATGCTGGATCCTAAATAAACGAAATCCTTGACGACTTCAAAAGTGTAGTTGTCAACAGTGACATTTTGTCCAAGACGCCGTGACTCTTTGTTTGTTGACACAAGGTATTTCGTTTTGTCCTCGTTCACCACTAGACCCACACGACGAGACTCCCTTTCCAGGTTGGAGAATGCTGCACTGACTGCTCGAGCGTTTTTGCCAATGATGTCAATATCATCAGCGTATGCGTATGCTAGCAGCATGACACTCTTGTAGAAGATAGTGCCAGAGATGTCGATGTTCGCAGCTCGAATTATTTTCTCCAGCATTAGGTTAAAGAAGTCGCACGATAGGGAGTCACCTTGTCTGAAACCTCTTTTGGTATCAAATGGTGCGGAGAGGTCTGTCCCAATTTTCACTGCGCTGGTGGTGTTGGTCAGTGTCATTTTGCAAAGACGAATGAGCTTTGCAGGGATACCAAAATCAGACATTGCGGCGTACAAGTGATCCCTAATCGTGCTGTCGAAGGCGGCTTTATAATCGACAAATAGATGATGGGTGTCGATCTGTTTTTCTCGGGTCTTTTCCAGGATTTGGCGTAGTGTGAATATCTGGTCGATGGTGGATTTACCAGGCCTGAAGCCACACTGATAAGGTCCAATCAGTTTGTTGACGATGGGCTTCAGTCTTTCGCACAGTACGCTCGATAGAACCTTATATGCAATATTAAGAAGGCTGATCCCACGGTAGTTGGCGCAGATCGTGGAATCACCCTTCTTATGGATTGGGCAGAGTACGCTGAGATTCCAATCACTTGGCATGCTTTCATCTGACCATATTCTGCATAGAAGCTCATGCATGCGTTTTTTGAGCTCTTCGCCTCCGGTCTTAAACAACTCAGCAGGCAGGCCATCTGCACCTGCAGCCTTATTGTTTTTCAGCCGAGCAATGGCTGTTAAGACCTCCTCATAGTCAGGCGGCAGTTCTTCAACGCCGTCAGTGATTGGGGTTTCCGGAGTGGGTTCCGCAGTGGCGGGATTATTGCCGTCTTCGCCATTAAGCAGCTGCGAAAAGTGCTCCCTCCATAATCTCATTATGCCCTGGATATCTGTCACCAGATTTCCGTCTTCATCCTTGCAGGAAGAGGCCCCGGTCTTCAAACCAAGAGTCAGGCGTCTTATTCTTTCAAAGAATTTTCGGACCTCGTTCCTGTCCCGCAACATTTCGATATCATTGAACTCGCGTCTTTCTTCATCTCTTTTCTTGCGCCTGAAAAGACGTTTCTCCTCCCTCCTCAACTTTCTGTATCGCTCCTTAGCAGCTCGCGTTGCAACTGACTGCAGGGTGGCTCTATAGACTGCGTTTTTTGCTTCAGTAGCATCGCGACACTCTTGGTCGTACCACATATTTCTCCGTCGACGGTGGTAGCCTAGCACCTCTTCGGCAGCCGTACGCATAGAGCGGGAAATGTGCGTCCACTGTGAAACGTCAATTCAGTACAATTTAAACCTTGAATCGCTTTACACCGAAACAACGCGCCGAATTAGTAACGCTTTACATTGAAAATAGTCGTTCAGTTGTGTTAACTCAACGTGCTTATCGTCGAAAACATCGTGGCTGACAAGCACCGTCTGACAACACTATTCGTCGTTTGGTGTCGTATTTTATTGAGTACGGGACAGTGGGAGATCATCGACAAGCCGTTCATCAACGTCCAATACGTTCCAGTTCCAATGAACTGGCTTAAGCGGTAAGAGAGAATGTTGCCGAGAACCCATATGTGTCGTATCATCACCGCGCTCAGCGTTTTGGCGTTAGTGGAACCACCTTACGGTGCATTTTGAAGGACGATTTGCATTTGTTTCCGTATAAAATGCAATTCATTCAAAGAATATTGCCGACAGACCGTCCACGTCGCTTGGAATTCTGCCAAACAGTCGCTTGACACTGAATCTGATTTTTGGAAGAAAATGTTGATGACAATCTCTGGCGTCGTTAACAAGAAAAATTAACGCATTTGGGGAACGTAGAACCCACACGAGATCCATGAAACACCATTGCATAACCAAAAAGTGACCGGCTTTTGCGCCAAAACCATCATTGGGCCATTTGTCTTCAGGGAAGGCGAAACAGTCGATGGGAATCGATATCGGTGGATGTTCGCTCGTTATGTCTTCCCATAAATGTTTCACACAAAGGTCTGGACGGTCAAAAATGGCAACATTGACTGGCCGCCCAGATCTCCAGATTTGTCCCCTACGGACTTCTTTTTGAGGGTTAATTTGGAGAGCAAAGTGTACGCCAGCAAGTCTCAGACCATTACGACCATTACAAGTCGAACATTCGTTCCGAAATCATCGCTATACCATATTTTGCTTCTTTTTTTTTTGTATTCAAAAACTAGTCCAAATAAATTGTAAAGAACCAAGTTATATAAAAACACCTCTTATATGGAAATTGCTTGGTTTTTTTTAAGTTATTCAATATTCACATACCGTTATAAATGGCGCATCCTGTATATGTATACTCGTATAGCCTAAGCCAATATATGCAAGTAATTTGGATCGAAAATTGGATTAAAGAACAGTTTTCGAAGTAAATATGTACGTTCGTAAACTCTATAGTGCTGAGTACTAAGCATAATTAGAAGTGCAGCCACGGATATAGGGTCCTTTGTAGTCCGGGGAACTAACCGTTCACCCTCCGGTATAGGAAAAACACCCTTAAATACTCATCTATGCCCTTCTACTACTCACCACTTCCCCTCTCAAAGACACTCTTGAAATTCAATGTATTGGCAATTACTAGCTGGATATCTCAATGATTTCCGTCTCTACGGTAAACAAGTATGTAACTATCATAAATATGTAGCTGTTGTAATTGAAAAGAAGCAACTTAGGCTATCATGAAGCTTGTATATTCCAATTCTGTTTGTATCGAAACTTTTCATATTCAAAAGAAAGAACTTTACAACTTCCACTTCACTTCTTAAAGTCGTCGCTTCTCCCCAGCTAAACTCAATGAAATTCGCAAGATTGACCACACTCGCCACTACATCAGGGCAGTACAAGTAACTGTAACAATTTGGGTGTCGCAAATAAATCAATTGTAAATGTCAAAATTGTCACCAAACTAAAGACCCGCCATAATACCCAGTAAAGCCCAATATTATAAACACCAGCCACCAGCCACCAGCCACCAGCACCAGTCGTAACGTTTTGGTGGTGGCGTTGGCGATGGTCATCAATGGCGATCGAAGCAAACAAATAATAAATCCAGAGGGAATAATTTACTGAATGAGCAACAAATACAACAACACAGCAAGAAGCTGCATGTAAGTGAAAAGGACATTTGAATTGGAAATTGGAATTGGTGTGCAAAAAAAAAAGGAAAAGAAGAAGCCAAACGAAAATTATGGAATTTCAGAAACAAGATTTATTTCCCCAAATAAAGTTATTAATAAACTAAAGCAGCTTATACTAATGCGAAAAAAAGAAGAAGAACTAAACAACCGCGAGGACTTGCAAGGATATGTGAGAAGTAGAAATTGAATACAAAGAACTGCACTGCCCTGAACGCTGAAAAAATTTAATTATTTATTATTATTAATATATGCACATAGTAAATACGAGTCATACATACTTGGTCTTGATCTGAAAACCGAAACAACGGCGTAGCATAACAGAGAAAAAACAATGAATCTAGCAGCACCACAGGATATCATCGATGAAAAAAATCTTCTTTGAAGACTGAAGACTATAAATTCTCGTAAATGCATAAATTTTCATAGAAAATTCCTCGGACATTTTCGTATGCTAGAAGCATAGAGAAAGTAAGAGAAATCTTGTTTCGAAAATTTTATCATTGCAAATAAATACAGAAATTTTTGTAGCAATCTCACTTACCGCACCTAGAACAAATAAAAGTCTAAGAATGTAACAACAAAAAAGATATCTACCTCCGTACACACATAAATCTCTTCTGGCACATTTAATGTGTGCAGCAATAACAACAAAATCACCAACAAGAACAAGTAGCAAACCAGCAACAGCAATAGCAATTATATGCAATTTATTCTTAAGACACTATAATGTGAGTAGCAGAGCCCACCTCCCCCACCACCTGCAAATAGCAGAGGAAAAAGTATGAAACGTTTCCTTTCCATTTTAATTTCACTTTTTATCCTTTAAACTTCGAAGAGAAGAACAAGTAGAAGATGAAATTGTAAATGAATTGCTGAATGACATGACAATTGAAACAACAATTCTCCTAGGAACATACAGCAGCCAGCAGAGAAAAGACACAATTGAAATAGAATGTGCAAAGGATACAGCCAGCATTCTGCATCAAGGATACAAGGAATAATCCTTTTTCCGACGATGCCGATTTTCTGAAAATTAAAATGAGCGCCACAACAACTTCTCATATATCACACGCACATAAACAAGTTATATCCTTGCAGCAGCAATTTTGTTAAACTTGCATGCAGTTTTTGTGTTGCTTTTGTCGTTATCGCACAGAACCTCGAAGAAAAGTCCTGCTGCCCCTACTAAAGACTTTTTTGTGTGCTATGAGTGTCCTGCAGAAAAGCCACAGATAAGTTTATTTTTTATTTCTTTCACAAATATACATAACATGGAGTGGGCGAGTGAGAAAGTTTTATTGAATAGAGTAAGAAGATAATGCAGAAGGAAAAAAATTGTTCAAATGTTCACAAATATTTTTGAACTGTTTGCAATTGTGTTCTTTTGGGTGAGTGCAGTTTCTTGTTGCTGATTTAAAAGCAAAAGAAATTGTTTAAATTTGTTGTGGGCGACTACGAGCATAGAAAATTAGTGAGGCACTGTGGTCATAAGCGCATGGAGATAGCTCAAATCTAAAAACTTTACCAATATCGAGGAAGCTTTAAATAACGTATTTAGCCCTTTCTGGGCTAAAATAAATCCTGATCATATAGCGAAAATCAAGTTCAGACAAGGTTTCGTTGACTCTGATTTCTTGGTACAGTTTCCCAAAAACAATATATTAACAACTTTTGCCTCAAATAGTCTGAACTTTCACGGGTCATCGGTGGCCCTGTCGTCTTTAATGGAAATTTGTTATGAATTTTTCAGTGCTTTAAATTAGATAGGTTTTTAAAGATATAAAATGTCTCCACGTAATATCTAACTCTTTATTTAACCCTTTCTGGACAGTAAGGAAACCCAGCGAAGAGATACCGTAAAGCCCAGTCTTTGGTCTCCAATTGTTTTTAAAATTTGTCATCAAAACATGATTCTGGTAATATTTGACAATGACACGAGCTCCGAAAGGTAGAAAAGCGAACAAGTAAGAAAAGCAAACAACCGAAAATTCTAATTTATAAAAATATTTCGTTCTGTATCGACCTATTAAATCAAGGAATCCATTCCTCAAAGATCAGAATAAACCGTTTCATGGTCAGACTTTAAATTCTTCCTTAACTAAATATTTGTCTCGAGTGGAACTAAAATAATCTGTGGGATCAATTTCGGAGGATTAATCTTTATAATTTGATATAATGTTTTATAATGAAGTATCTAGAAGACTTATACTACAAGTTTTATTTTTATTTATAATTTTTTTTTAAGTAATAAAAGGATCTAAAATAATCAACTTGAACTTACCGAGTTACAGAAGGTTTGCGGTCGAGTCAATTTCGAAATATTTTTCATAGCATGGCCAGATTCCACCATATTTAGCTTTGAAGTGAGTGTTAACTTTATTTGCAAAATACACAATTTTAGAAAACATTGAGCGCGAAATTTCAAGTCCACTGAACCCTCAATGCGGAAGTACTCTTTTTCCTAAACTGGGCGTAGACATGAACTCTCAACGTTGAAGCTAGTGTAAATATAATCGCCATAGTGAAGGTTTTGAATCGTTGACTTAAGGTCTAGATTCGAGTCAGAGATTCAATTTCAAAGAATTTGTCTCTCTTTGGTTTCAAGTACATACAGTGGGTCAGCGTTGGCTTGCTTTAACCTCATTATCGAAAGTCTTTGGTTTCAAGTACATACAGTGGGTCAGCGTTGGCTTGCTTTAACCTCATTATCGAAAGTCTAGCGTATTAACTGCTGAGCCGTATCATTCATAACTATCGGCATGCTTTTATGTAGGGGAAGGGAGGGAAGTTAGCAAGAAACCACTATTGATATTAGAGTTGGCAGATATTTCAAAGTAATGGAACTAGCAAAAGGGGGCTGGAAACAACGTAGTATAACAACATATTGTTTTTCGGCTAGCTAAATGAAAGTTTTGATAGTTTACTCACTTTTTGAAAACTAAAGATGTATCTAGGTTTAAAACTATACCAAATTATTATACTAAAAAATTTTAAAGATTTTTGTGTATATTTTAGAAAATCTAATACTTAGTGTGCATATAAATGAAACTATCTTCGAATATACCCGAAACGTCATTTATGATGTCACGCGGGCATAAAAACGTCTATAGCTAGTTTTTACATTTCCAACAAACTTTTAATGACTTTATAGATCTCTTGAAAGTATTATTTTTCAATAGGCACCTGACGTCACCCGAGGCGTGAAGAAGACATAACTACACATGGAATTTCTCTCAAAAGCAGATAACTTGCATAACTTTGGTTATGCTTATAAGAAAATAACGATAAAGTGTTCATAAGTGTATTTTTTCGTGTCATACTATAGGAAATATTCAAGTGCCGCTGACTTATTCGATGACCTGTCAGTAACAGTGTTAGCATTCGAATTATCATGCAATTTCAATTAAAAGGCATCAAGGAAAATGTTTTAGATTTCCTGCTGCACGCTTCAATCCACTGTGCACTACGACTGTCTTTCTCCTTCTGAATAATCGCTCACATTGGACATTTTCAATTTTAATTTGCAAAGTATGCTTGCACAGCAATGCATACTCAATAAGCAATTTCGCATTTGCTAAATAAGAAATGCATTTGATACAACAAAAAACAGAGAAAAGTAAAAATAAAATAAATTTCAAAAGATATTTAAAAATGCAAAATATGTACACAAAAGAAAAGGAATGCAGAAATATACACGAGCATAGCCACAAAATTAAACTGCAAGTTTAGTTGCAAAAATGTCAAAAGGAATAAACTTTGAAAGGCTGCCACTGGCCCCTTTCACCTAAGTACATTACTCCCACCTAACACACACACACACACACACACACACTCTCAACAAATAAAGGGAAACTGCAATAAATGTCGACAAACGCAACACACACACATTCACAGAAATTTCCATCATTTAAATTAAAGCAAGCAGCAAATCAGATAAATACAAAGACGCAACGTAAAATAAAGCAGAAAAAGGAAGTCAAGAAGAATATAATAAAATTGTGGAGCGTAAATCTGCTGTAGCATTTGAGATAAAAATTAAAAGACGCCATCAATGGCGGCAGAAATGGCGTCTAAAATAGACGTTAAACGTGGCTAAATGTGCGAGTGTTCGTGCGCTTTAGTGTTTCGAGAAAAGGTTTAGCCCTACACTGAATGGCAAACTGTAAATGCATTGGTTCATGTGTGTGTGTGTGTGCATTTGCCGATTTTATTTGCTTACTGTGTCTTTATCTATGATTACTGGAGACTTTTATTGTTTTTACGTTTCGCTTTGGGAAACAACAGTCGAACTCATTCTTGCTTCGGAACTTACCCGCTGCTATGAAGCAGTATGTTAGCTAATGTTAACGTCAATTGTTTCTACCTTCAACACTCTTAACTGAACTTAACTTTTGGGCAATTTCGTTCGTATGTGTGCTTGCGTGTTATTTGATGTGTCATAAATTCGATTTGTATAGCATAAATTAAGGCGCTGCAACTTGGGTGATTTGATTAGATTTTGAGCAATTGTGTGTGTGTGTGTGCGTGTTTGTGTGGTGTGTGTGTGTGTGTGTGTGTCTGTGTGTGTGTCGGGCACTGTCAGCTTCCACCTCATCAATGTCGTTTACACGTAATGGCATCGTTAAAATGATTTTTGTCGTTGTTCATGCTAAGAAAATAAATGCAATGAGCCTGTGTGTGTTTTGACCAGTGTTGCCCATTAACTTGTGCATTTAATTGTGCGCACTTTTTATAGCATTGTGCTACCATCACCACCACTTAATCCGTCAGTTATGAGGTACTTTTACGTTTTTCTCTAGCTACCTTATCTATTATCTTTGCTATTTTATTATGCTCTGGCATACTAGCGAAGGATTAGGGTTGCCGCCACTCATTATATGTGCACATTCGTTTCATTTACTTAGTTTACCTTGCTGTAGTGGTTGAGAGCTTTAATGATGTATTTCTTTTCACAAAATTGGAAGTTAGTCTGTCAGTTTTAGAAGGAGAAAATTTGGATAACTTACGTATGTACTACAACAGTAGACACTCCCTCCTTGAATGAAACCCCATAAAAGTTGATCCAAAGATTTTCACAAAATTAAATCATTAGATCTACAAATAATAAATTGTAGGTCGCTGTGGCGTAGTGGTAGTGCGTTGGGCTGCTACGCAGAATGTCCGGGGTTCGAATCTCGGCACAGGCGAAATCAAAAAAAAAGTAAAAAAAATAATTTCTCTACACGGCACCACCTCTTGGCAGGCAATGGCAAACCTACAAGAGTAAAAATTGCTATGAAAAGCTTTTCACTTCGCCGTTCGGATTCGGCATTAAACTGTAGGTCCCTTCCATTCATGTACAAATATAACACGCACAACATGAGTGGATGCGAAAAAGCTCGGCCTAGGCCCTCCATCGGCTGTTGTGCCATTAAAAGTAAAGTAAGTAAAGATCTACAAATATTCTGGAATTTAAAAACTTCTGGAGTCGGTTTGACTTTACTAATTTAAAATTACTCAGCTGCAAAAATAAAATATATCTAAGTTCCAGCCCTTGCCTTCTTCAGAGGTCTAAAAGAATGCAATCATTTGCGATTTTCAGTGACATGCATTTCTGTGATTGTATTCATTTTACAAATTTTTGACTTGATATTTCAAAATTAAATTTAAAGTCTTTACGTTTTCTTAAAAATTTAAATCAACTGGAAAGATATTGACTTCAAGCGAGGAAATGCAGTTAATACAAAATTTTAATTTATTTATTATTTTGTATAAATTTTTAACATTTAGTCACCAAAATTTGTAGATCCAAACAAACAAAAAATGTTATTAAGCGGGAAGCAAATTACACTAAAAAGACCGGCGTTGCCTTTATTTCTTCCAAAATTGTACAAAATTCGTTTAAAGGCGTACATCAATCCCGGGTTAATTTAACCATGCTTAAATCCCGTTTAATTACGCCTGAATCATTACGTTTTCAGTTCAAAGTGTACTCAAATAACTCGGTCAATTGCATGTTCCTGCTAACGACTCTTAATCAAATCCTTTTTCGAAGAAATAGAAGGGATAAAGTGGTTTTTAGAAGGGTGTATGAAGGGTATAGTAAACTATCATGGAAAACTCGTTGAATTGGAAAAGAATTTTTGAATATCCAGCTGAATTTAGCCTGCACTTGTGAAAATCTTTTTGAAAAGCTTCCCATCAAACCATCAAGGGGAATTGGTCCAATGACGGCCGGCTAGAGCAAGTGAATAGTTAATAAAGTAGTTCAATAAATTGTTCATCTTTATCGAGTTTAACGATTTTTTCCACAAGCACATAACAAATCTAGCAGAACAAACACACTCAATAAATATAAATTCCTTTACTACAAATAAGCCTAATTAGTTTTATTAACACTTATTTATGATTAGTTAGTAATTGTGAGCCCCAGCAATGACTAAATTTATTATACTTGTATATACTCTAAAAAACAACTCATCAAAATCTAAACAAATACTGAAAAAATAAAAGTGATAATTCCCATTGATGAAGCTGGAATGTTTAACTATTGTCATTTCAAATGCCAAACGCTGACATTCATTTCCATTTCAAAAGAATATTTCACTACATCAACAGTTTGCTGTGGGCAATGCCATTGAGAAATTAAATTACAATTTCTTTTTTGTAACATTTTTGACCCACGACAAGTTATTAAAAACTTTATGATTTCAATAAAAACACATCATGACTACAATGTTGAGGAGCTATAAATTTTTGATTGATTTTAATGGTTAAATGCGTCATTGAGCTTTTAAGTAGCTTCGGACTCAGTTCTTCCCTCCTACCCGGCAATAAATGAAAGAAGGAATTCTATAATTTTTGTTCGCATTGTTAGCGAAATTAATTTCAATTTCGTCAATGCTATTTATTGTATTTATTGTTAGAAACGCTTAAAAAGAAGGTATTAAAATTTTTGCTTAAGAACATAAAAAATAAAAATGAAATTCTTTTAGCTTTCGGTTTTTTTTTATATCTTTTTTTTTTGGTTCTTCTTGTGGTTCGTGTCAAAACTTGAAATGAATTTGAAGACCTCCATTGAAATTTTTGTTGCACTTTTTAATGTGAGTTTCTGCTTTTTTCCTATTTAATTCTTTATTGTTACTGAATAATTTAAGAGAGCCGCCGGCACACAGTGAAGCAAATGCATGAAGTTTTTGGCAGTTAATTTTACATTTCACATTTTCATATTTATTATAATTCAAAACAAGTTTAGTGTGGCAATTTCATGATTGATTTCAATAAGATTCACATGCTTGAAATTACAACGAATTCTTCCCCTTTCTTTTATTTTGATTTCTTGATTTGAGTGGAAGGAGAAAAACTAGATAGATCCGAGTAGAATATGCATAATAAAAATAATAATTTCATTTCGTTTTCTATGTAGAAAATACATAACATAAAACTCAATTTTGTTGCATGAAATAGCGTTCGCCATAAAATGAAGAAATAAATCTAAATCTTCGTTTTGGTTTGTTTGTCACGTCAATTGAAATCAAAGAAAAGTTGGAACTCCCTCCCTGAAATAAAATATCGCAATGCGAGCTTTAATTTCATAAATAAATGCGGCGATTTTGAAAATATCATCATCATCAAAATTGATAAACCTTTTTATGACACACACACACAAAACATTAATGTATTTTTTATTTTCCCCAAAAAGAAAAAAAAAACTTATAAAAAGTAACCAGAAATTATGTACAAAAACGTACAAAATATAATAAAATTTGTTGAGAAATTATTAATAAAGAGAAGTCATCGAAGCGGGTATGTGGATGTGTGAGTAAGTGGATTGCTTAATTTTTTATGACATTATCTTCTACGAGTACATTCATAAAAAAAAAAACAATGTTGCGGGCATAAATTTTCCACTCAGACAATTTTCACCCACTTGGGCAAACGCTATTTCAACCGGCAGCCATATATTTTGGCTCACTGATAATGTAATGATCTAGCATGACTTGGGTGGGGTTTCGCTAAAATAAAGAAATTTTGTAAACATTCGAGTACTTAAAACTCTAACTGTTAATAGAAAACAAACCCAATGAGTGGATATTATGCATGATGATTCACAAAAATGCTTAAAATTTATTTGTGATGATCTTGAGCAGCTTGCATCTAATTCAGAAGATAACTCAAATAAAAGCAGACCAATATCCAGAACAAGAAACATAATTTGTTCAATTATTATAATACATAATACATTATATATATATATAATTAAGTATAATTACATAAAATATGAACCAAAACTCAAACTGACATTAAATTTCGACAAAATTTCAGATCTAATATCAGAATCAAATCCAGAGAGACATTTAGACCAAAACTCAGCTTAAACGTCAGAACTAAAAGAAACAGAACTCCTATTCCACTCATATAAAAATTCAGACTCAAAGTCAGACCAGAAACCTGATCAGATTGCAAACCAAATTCAAATCAAACAGTAGACCCATTTTAAAACTAATATTCAGGCACAAACGTCAAACCAAATACTTACAACCCAAAAGTTGGAGCAAATTCCGTTCAAAACTGTATATCAACAATCAAATCAAAAGTCAGACCAAAAATTAGACCCTAGCTAAAACTAAAACTTACACCTTCGTTCATACCAAAATTGCAATCAGAAATCGGAACAAAGTCACAACTCAAATTAGACCGATATTGACAATTAAACTCAACCCAAACGTCAGACAATATTCAACCCAAAAATCTAAACAAAATCTGACTTGAAGTCAGATCGATTTTCCACCAAAATCTTGGACCAAATTCGGCTTGAAAATTAAACCAAATGTGGACAAGACTTCAGGCCGACACTGAAACTCAAGGCTGACATAAAACCCATGTGCGTTTCTGGACACTTTTTAACTAATTTTTGATCGATTTATATTTACGTGCTGGGGAAACACTGAATATACTAAGTCTAAGTCGAAGTCTACTAAGTTTAAGTTTTTTCAAAAGTTTAAATTTTACCTACAGTGTAATCCCAAAGTCAGAACAAACTCAGACCGATATTTAGACTAAATCTCAGTCCAAACGTTAGAAAAATTCAACCCAGTAAGTGAACTAACTTTTGACTTAAGCTTAAATCAAAAATTAGACTTAAACGACTTTAGAATCAATTATAAAATCGAATAAAAATTAGTATATAGTTCTCTGAAAGTAGGACGTCTACAAAACTATCCAGATATTTTTGATTTCATAATTGAAACCCCCTCTCTCAAACAAGATTCTCGTAATGTCACTGACAAGATACACTTTTAAAAAGAAACATCACTGTCGAAAGATGAACTCTAAGACATAACCCAAGCATTTGACAAATGCATCGCGAAGATTTTATTTTCAAAGTCAAAAACGCTCTGAGGGCTAACTTTAATTTATAATTGAAAAACTACACACATTTCTGTTTATAAGTATGTATTTTTGAAATAATGGATCTATTACAAAGGTCACTGATTAGGAAACGTGTTGAACTTCGAAGCGATCGTATGATTTTCCTGTTCTAAGAACGTGATTGTACTTTGCCGAACAATTTTAATTAATAATACAAAAATCTTTCAATATTTTGACTAGCACTCCTATATATCCTACCTTTTCTTCATTTTCGATGTGCCAACAAAAATCAATGGCAAAGGGCAGAAAAATATCTCGTAACTCAACAGCGAGTATACAGCAAGTGTTTACGAGTATGAACTGAATATTTTTGCAGAAACTAAATGCGAAGAAATGGGGCCAATGATTTGGTTTGACAGAGCGTATAATTTTACCTAGCGACATAGACATGTCATTAACAGTTTCATACACCTGGTAAACTTCTATTAAATTATGTAATGTGGCTACAAGCCTTAATGAAACAATAAAAGTTCTTAGTCAAAAATTCAAATATATATTCAAATAATCTGCGGCACTCACTAGTAAAATGATGGCATCCATCCGGACTTAAAATTCTTCGATGTTTAACTTATCAGAAAAAAAATCCCATTACATTCTGATTTACTATATGTATGTAGTTAAAGTAAGGGTACTCACAAAAACTAGTTATATAAAATATTCTATGTACCTAGTATGTATGTAAGAAAGGAATAATCAAATTCATTGATAAAATGATTGATTACACACGGTATTGACGACTAAAAAATGAAATTAACTCGTTGCTAAATTTTTGCATTTATAAAATACGAAATGCTGACACTTTGCAGTTGAAAAAAATGTGCCTAAGCCATTAAAATTATTAAAATTTTTCGGCGCATCATTGCAGAAACACAATACAAACAAAAAATGGGCGTAGTCGTTCACTTTTATCGTTTATATTTTGTAATTTTTCAAAAAGATGATATGCAAATTTCGTTTAGCAAGAAAATTTTTGCATTTCAGTAACTCATACTTTTTTTTTAAATTTTGCGCGTAATGGTTTAAATTATACTAAGGGAGAGAGGGAAAAGGGATGATGAATGCTAGCTAGATTGAATTGTTGAAGGAAGGGTTTGCATTTTTGCATGCACACTCAATTGTGTGCAGATACTGTATGCTATTTTGCAACATGCTGTTGCCATTAATCTTATGCGGTATTTTGTAGCATACTGCGGGAAAAAAGAAAACATCCAGCAAAATACCAAGTCAAAAATCATAAATGCGCGTCAAATGCTGCCTGACACATTGACTGACGGAATTTCTGGCATATTAGAAAATATTAAATGGTTTGCTTACACTCAAAGCAAGTTTTAGCATTTTATGATGATGCAAATGCAACTGGTGCATTCACTGTGCTTTGGAATGATTTTAAGTTTAAATTATTTTAAAAATCCCTTCATTTCATTTCAAACTAACTCAAATATTAATTATAAATTATGCAAATTATTTATTTACACTCAACAGCAAATGGAAATAGCATAAAAATTCTGCAAATGACATAGGCAGCTTTGGGATTGGTGGGTGGATTGGTGGGCTTCGAATTTCTACGCCCATTTGCCACGCTACTTAAACATTGTCCAACTCATGTGCAGACAGAAATGCCAAGCTCAAACATGCAAATACACAATTTTTTAATTAGCAACCAAGCGTAGATTTCAAATTTTTACAATATTTTTTTGTTTGTTTTATTAATATGTGAGAAAAAACTGTACGTAGAAAGCAGTGAAGCTGGAAAATAAGGTGTAGCTTCACAATACCGACTCTTATCTTCTGTTAGTTCTTTTTTTTAAATATAAACACTTTAAAGATATTGAGGTAAGGATGTGTTATGAAAATGTTTCAAAAACTGTTATTGAAAGAAATTCTAAGGCTTACCATTTTTTATAGACCAACAAATAATATTTGTAAGTCAGAAACACTTAAACTTTTCGATGAAAATTTATATTTTTTTTATGTGTGGGTTTTTTAATAAAAAAAAAATTGTGTGCGTGAGTGGGATGCCCTACATAAATTTACTTCTTCGGAACGTTTGCGTTTTTGGTTTTCTGCTTAGGTAATCTTATAAAAACCAGAGTCTATCGCAGACATTTCAGTCGTGGCTGAAGGAATTTTTAAAGAACATATTTTAAAATTTGTTAAGTGCTGATTTATGCAAACGATAAGTCTTGTATAGTTTAGTTTGATGATTCTCTGATCCCAGGTGTGCTACATCTGGATTAACTTCATTGTGATCGTTTGCATTTCCAATGCATGAAACGCTCTTTTCAAAATCAGCATCTCCATCATATATTCATACTCAAAGCATGCGAATTTATTTGCTACATCACTATAATTATAATCTTACCATCATCATTATAATAATCTACACCATCATCAATTTACTTATTCAGGTTGTATGATCGCAACAGATCGCAAATTTTCCACTTTCCAGCTAATTTTCAAGTAAATCTACTGCCCTTCTCTTTCGTTGAGAAGGTGGGAATTCGGCCACCTCAATGACTGCCTGGTGTAGTATACTGTGAGGACCTTCGTCTGGACTCAATGAGATGAGTGTTACCATTCATGTTGTCTCTCCGCATTAGTTACTGCCAGTTGTTTTTCAATGAAATTCTAACTCTGTCGTGCCTCAAATTGCTTGCGAAGTCTACACTTTGGCGATCACTCGATGCTGTTTTATCGGTTTTTTCACGATACCAGAATCTGAAATTTGCTGGGCTTCTATTTTTCGACGAAGTCTACATGAATTTCTCAGCCGCAGTTTTTGCTGGAGACTTTATCGTAAGACAATTTGTTGTGTTTCGCGTTTGGTTTTCTCAGTCTATACTCGCTCATTTGTTTGAATTGTCAAATTGTACTAGATACTAATGCGCAGCGCTCTCTATCAATCGAGTATGATTCATACTCAGCGCCCTCTATTAATCGAGAATTAAACATACTCGAATCAGCGCCCACTATCGATCGATAGGGGGCTCCTCCATCTATTGACAGAGGGCGCATAGTGGATGCATATGTGCTGCCCATCATTTATGTGTATATGTCTACCATACATATGTATCCTTATAATTTTTTTTTTATAGAGGGTGCTGTCCCTCATTTCCGTGTTCTGTGATAATTTCCGTCTTGCAGCGATCATCTTTAACTTCCTCTTAAATATGAACATGTTTCGAAAGAAGTAAACTTCAAAAACGCAGTCCAGCACTAATATCGAAACTATATCCTAAAAATGAAATTGTATAGATCCCAAGCAGTTTACTATTAGTTCTCATTTATTATTTAGTGTTCCCCTTTTTGGTTGGTAGCCTAAGTTATATGGGTTAGTTTTACATCAAAAGTGGTAACAATTAAACCACCTATAATAATTTTACCATACTTAGTAGGGACATAAATACTGTTACACACATTTGATGTTATAAAATTAAAAATAATCAAATTTTTTGGGCCTTTTTTTAAAATATATTTATTGATATAGCAAATACTTGTTCGAAATGACCGCCTTTGGCCTTCACGCACGTCATAAGTCGCACTGGCCAATCATCAATAGCTGCACGCACCTCGTGTATTGGAAAAGTGCTGACAGAAAAAATCAAAGCAGTCTTCAGAGAATCAATGTTGGGGTATCTTTTGTGGCAAACCATGTCCGCTAAAACTGTCCATACTGTTCAGAGCAAATGACAGCTGGCAATTGTTTTGATGTCAGGTCTGGGTCGCCTTTGGGCTGACGCAGAATCCGGCTGGTTTTGCAACAGGGAATGGTTAAGTGGCTTCCAAAACGGTTTCTTGTAAACTTTGGCCGAAGTTCGCAGAAATGCAAGTCAGTGACACCATCGTAAGAGACACCCTACCAAACCATGACTGAAGCTGGATGATGACCCTTTTCTACCCGTGCGATCAGTTGAAATGCTTCCTTAGATGACCGTGCATACACCCTATAATTTTGCTTGTTAAATTTTTCCTGCACGGTAAACATTTTTTCAACCGTAAACAAGATTTTTCTGTGCCATTTACCAGCGTGCTTCACCAAAAGACGTTTGAATTTTTCTACTCTATTTCCAAAGCTGCACTCAACAAATATCCGGTGCGACTGTAGAAGGCACCAAGTCCCAAGTCTTTTTTAATAATTCGACTCATGGAATTTTGCGTGATATTCATCTCACGTGCCATGATTATCTGTTTTCGGAGCGGATTTCGATGAATTCTTGATTTGACGGCATTGATGACTTGCGGCATACGAGCAGTACGTGGACGGCCCGACCGTTGGCGGTCTTTGATATCTCCAATCTCCTCAAACAGTTTTATGCACCAGTAGACGTACTAATCCGAGTGGGCGGAGTGTTTTGAAATATAAATATTGTTTCATTTCATACTGTAAAAGTTCTATAACAGCGATACGGTTCTCGTTATCTGACCACTCCATGGTGAAAGCTGACACAATCTTGAATTCCCGAATTCCTAACGCTATAGAGGTTAGCTTTCATAAACCATGTGGTAATAATAGGGTATGTTCAATTCTACTATTGTAATGGGTGTGTTCAATGTTGTAACAGTATTTATGTCCCTACTAAGTAAGTACGTTTTTCTTAAAACGTATCAATCCTTCATATCCAGCCTATACGGGTTTTGTTCTGCTTCTTGCCACAATAATCTCAATTGAAATCTTTTAAAACAATGCAATGAAAGTTTATAGTATCTGTTCCATAAATGTTGATTATAAATGTTTTCTTTTTTTTCTTTTTGTTTACTTTAGAAATATAAATACCAGAAATGCATTGCCGTAAAGTTTTTTCAAACCAAAAATATATATCATATCGATTTTTAATTATAGTGCTCCCGAGTAATATTTATCTGGAAAATACTATTGCTAATGGATTAAAAAGAGATTTCTTCAGGAAAAAGACAAAAAAGATAAATTTGAGAAGAAGCTATAATAATATAAGATAATATATGTAATATGTTCCAGAAAACTATTGCACTAAATATTTTAAGCCCATAAAACATAAGGCTTTATTTTACCAAAAATAGTAAAAAAAAAATTGAAAACTTTAACTCTGTGTGAAATAGTCTATCTAACAAATTCCAGGTTGTCGTTTCGGGAATGATTCAAACACAAATTCCAAATTTTTTCAAATTAAAATTTTTTATTGAGTATTTATAGTTTTTGATATTCAGCAAAACTGGGTCAACAATTACATTACATTGCATTACTTAGAAATTTATATTTGTAATCAATTAAATCGGAGAATTTATTATTACTTTTCGTTAATTACTGTAAGTAATTGAAATTTTCTATTCCTCTGTAATTTAATTTAATTCTTTTCAATTCACTTACAAGGAAGGTCTTTTCCTCAGTGTTTTGAAACATCGTCTTTTATATTGCAGCCTTCGAGGCTGACAGAGAGCCAATTTCCATTTCGTATATGCTTTCAAACATTTTTGATCACCTGCAGCTCGCTTCAAAGTCTTACTTCGTTTTTGAGACTGTCATGTGATTGCCGGGAAGGACCTTTGACTCCATTATAAAGAGTGAGCACACTTTTCGACAATGATTCGCCTCTAGAATTGTGTGAAGAAATATCAATTACTATCACTAACTAGACGGGCGCTATTAGGTATTACATCTTTATTTGATAATTGTACCTTACATAACCAGTTTTAATAGAATACACAAAAAATTATAAAATTGTATCATTTTTATATTAAAATATGCAGGATATCAACAGAGTAAATGAAATTGTGTGTTTATTCAAAGAAAGAGTTAAAAGGATAAGCAAAAGGATATGACAGCTGTAAAAGGTTACATTTTTTCAATACTATTCTGCTACGTCTACTATGCTCTTCTACTGACTTACTGCTATTACTACTACTAATTTTGCATGCTTAAAAACAAAATTGTAGCAGCTAAAGTTAGCAACTCAATTTGTATGCGCTAAGGAAGAAGAAAAAAGTGCATTTCATAAACGTAGGAAGATTTATGGCTATTTGCTATGGAAACACATTGCATCTAGTCTGGAGTATGGAGGCAAGTAAGTAGTAGAAAAAAGCGAGAAGTTCCTAGTGATATGTACCAGTATGTATGCTCTATTCTCCGAGGCGAAAGCAAATAGAAAATGGTTAGTTCAGCATATTTTGCAAGCCAATTTAGGAGTAGGAGCTGTAGCTTTTTATACTACAAAGAAAAGAGTGTATATATAGCACACACTTTTTTCGCATAATCATTTTCATTTTTGCTGCTTAAACTTGCTGTTGGCAAGATAGCACAGCAACAAAGCGCAGACAAAGGATATTTTTGTTGATTTTTATTTTGTAAACAACTGAACATTTTACAATTTTGTTGTAGCGCGAGCTGTGTGTATTTATTTGCGCATAATTCACTCATTAATCATTTGTGTGAACGCAGGGAAAAAAAGGATCGAAGGAAAAGAGTAGTAGAAAGAAAAGTAGTAGGGATCAAGAGTTTCAAAATCATAAATGAATTGTTAAATTCTATCGTAAATACTTTCAATTCAAATTTAAATTCAATACGTTACTTTTCTACACAGGATACCAAATGCACCTAATGAGCTTTGCCATGAAAATTATTGTCCTTTTTTTTAGATATTAATTAACACATTCGTGTCACACACAGAGCATAATGACCTCTTTCATTACCTCGACACAGCTCACAATGAGAGTGAGAGTGAGCGTATAACGAATGTCAACGCAATTGTAATTGCAACTGTTCTTTT
Organism: Palloptera scutellata; assembly: GCA_958295655.1. NCBI lineage: Eukaryota > Metazoa > Arthropoda > Insecta > Diptera > Pallopteridae > Palloptera > Palloptera scutellata. Next base: position 39,415,788 of record OY282449.1, on the reverse strand, counting down.
ATTTTCATTTAATAATGACATTTCATACGTTGTCAATACTCGGTTACATGTCAAAATAGTTATCAACAAAATAGCAGCAGCTGTATTGAAAATTGGTGTGCACCTGTGTATTTTTCGTGCTCTATGGACGGCCACAGTGAAACTAAAAGTTACGAGTATATAAATTAACTTTAGACATTTCATTAAATATCACAACAACACCAACAACTACCAGACTACAACCAGAAACGTTGACATTTTGAAGCGCGTCGTTTAATTTACGGTGCCGTGGCAGGTCAAGTGGTTAAAGGTTGTTAAAAAAACTACAACAAGAAACAAGTCAAGTGTCGTGTTTGTGGTTGTTGTTGATTTTTTGATTACTTTCTCAAACAATTTTCTAATTTTTGAGATACTTTTTGTCAGCCATAATTAGCCATTTATGTGTTATGGGTTAATTTGCTTCATGCACACACTTGCTCTCTGGGGTGACAAGCCAAATAGGTCCTACGACTTCATGTACAATAGTTACGTAAAATTGACAGTTGGCAATTTAATGCCTACTCAGCATAAGGTTTGACATTTGACAAGTGTGGAAAGTTCATGTTGAATGAAAATGACATATTTGCTTAAATGCATAAGTGTTGATTAGTAGTAAATCAAAGAACAGGTTACCATAATTTCCCTGATTATATACAGAGAATTTTATGTAGCACAAAGTTCTAAATACTTGTACTAACAACAATTACTAAAGGGAAACGCCTTGACATACCATATGCTTTTATTAAGTTGACATCGAACACGCCAAAATTAAAGTTCAACTTGACGCTTACTTTTTTTCAGGTTAATAACTTTCAAACACTGCTTAAAAATATAAAATCCATACTTTGATTTTAGTTTAAAATATGCAGAGCGAAATAATACAAAGTAATTTTAAAAGAAAATTCATAAATACTCAACTCATAGAAGCGGATCCAAGCACGTGTTTAAGGGTTAACTGGTAATACAATTTTTTATATTTTACTTGTAACATTTATAGAACTTGTATAATTTATAGAACAAGAGAGAAAAAAAAATAATTTTTTCGGATTTTTCGAGTCATTAACCCAAAATGGAGAGTCTAAGACAACTCCGCTATGACAATCCAACTAGTTTTCATGGAGAATGGTTTTTCCAAAGACCATGTTCGCATTAGCCGACTCATTTTGGCGTCTACTGGCAAAGGAGAAAGTGGAGAGAGGAAAAGTTACGTGCGGCGGAATTTTTTATTTTGTTATAAATTTCTCGACTCATTTTTGCATTTGTTAAAATGACATTTCAATCTGCTGCGAAGAAATAATTTAACCATACAAAATTTTATTTAGAATGATAAAAATTTAAACGAAACTTGTTAAAATTAGTAATTGGAACTTATCCACTATCACTCCTCATTGTTTAACTTTCTCTTGCAATAAATATTTGTGCTGCGCAAAAGAGCTGGTAAGCATCAAAAATTAGGCGACGGTGTTTAGACCACATTTTAAAACGAATATGAGAGAGTGGTGGTCGCTGTGGCATAGTGGTAGTGCGTTGGACTGCTACGCAGAGTGTCCGGGGTTCAAATCTCGGCACAGGCAAAATCAAAAAGTAAAAAAAATTATTTTTCTACACGGCACCACCTCTTGGCAGGCAATGGCAAACCTACAAGAGTAAAAAATTGATATGAAAAGCTTTTCACTTAGCCGTTCGGATTCGGCATTAAACTATAGGTCCCTTCCATTCATGTAGAAATATAACACGCACAACATGAGTGCATGCAAAAAGCTCGGCCTAGGCCCTCCATGGGCTGTTGTGCCATTAAAAGTAAAGTAAAGTAAGAGAGAGTGGACTCTTGCCAAAATGAGTCGGCGCTCTTAGGCTAATGTGAATAGAATGCTTATTACTGTTCTCAAGCCGCTGTTTTCTAGCATCACGCTCAAAACATGTTCTTTAAAATGCCGACATTGAATGCAAAGGAGTTAGTTAGACCGCAGGTGTGAGAGTAAATCTCTCTGTTTTTATTTATTGAGCATTAGTGAGCCTTAGTGAATCAATTCTGTGGTAAAAAACCATAACAGCTCAAGTCTATTTTCTTGATGCATAAACTCGTCTTTGACTGGAAAACTTATAGAAATAAAGTGACATTCCAGAAAAATCGATATTCAATGTTGAAGACCATCTTGACATTATATATAATTCCGAAATTAATATAAAGTTCAGTATGTGGAAAAATATTTTCGGTCATAACTCGATGCCATTTATTGTTTTTTACCACAGATTTGTTTTGTTTTGACAGTTCGTGATATCATAGCGAAAACACGCGAAAACGGATACTGTCTAAGAAAAATCTAACTCGAAAAACAAGATTGACTTATATGCCTGCTCATATTTGTTTTTAATTGTTTCTATTGTCGATTCACCGTATTGGGTAATAGAAGAGTAAATTGCAATGCATATTAAACATAAGCAATGGAAAAGAAAACACAAATAAATCCAATTAAAACCCGATCAAAAACGATAACTTTAGAAAAAAACAATAATCCATCGACAGATAACGGAAACAGCGTCAATCAACATGACATACTAACTACCAAAGAACAAATTCAAAAGGAAGGAACCCACACAAGTCAAGCAAATAAGCCTAACATTCAAACTCAACCGATAATCGAGAGCAATCGAGGTGCTCTCATAGCGTCACAAACACAGACTCAAACCCGAACATCAGTCTTAAAACTTGGCGATATCGAGAATCCTACCAACAATACCCCTGCAGCGAGCGAGCTCTCATGGGCAGAACAATGCACAACGCCAGTAACGCCACATACGAAACACCAACAATTAATAACGGATACTGCTCTCCTCAAATCAACACAAAATATGCAAAAACAAAAAAAGAGCACAAATACAAACAATATGCACGCAGCAGCAAACCATAATGCATCACAACATCAAAGTCTAGCAACATGTTATGAAACATCCGCTCATACATCTACAACTGTACCAAATCAACATGAGTCCCAACAAATTGAAATACCAATAAATACTAAAAATACTATTAATCTCACCACTCCACCAATTAATACTATCACAACTACAGCTTGTACCTCTAATAGAAATACTGAAACAACTAACACTGTTAAAATTATCGTATCTAGTGCAACTTCTACGGCTGTTACAACAACAACTAAAGCATCAAATAGTTCATCATCAGCGATGACAACAAGTATTATAAATAATAAACCATCTGTATCTGTTGCTATAACCACAACAACAACACCAGCTAAAATATTAAAACCAACAGACACTCCAAAGTCTAAGAATAGCCAATCTATAAAAACTGCTGAAAGTTGCATCACGCCTCAAAGTAACAAACAAGTTAAAAATACCGGAGTAAGTAAAAAAAACAATAATTTAACGCAAAGTTCAGGTAAAACCTCTAAAAAAAACACAAATACTAGTCAAACAACTTTAAATTATTGGCTTAGTAAACCCCTAGTAGCAAGTAGAATAAATAGATTTGAAATTCTTTCGACCGATGATGGTAATGATGAAGCAAACCCTGAAAATCAGCAAATGAGCCAAAAAGCACCTAAACCAAATAAACCACCACCTATCTTTATTGAAGGAGTAGAACAAATAAAGGTCCTAACAGATGCGCTTAAAGATACAATTGGGGAAAAATTTGTACTTCAATCTCTTGTCAATAATGAAGTCAGAGTGCAAGTAGCAGACTCGGATAGCTATAGAGCGTCAGTAAAAATGCTTACTGAAAAAAATACGAAATTTTACACATTCAAGCCGAAAGAAGAACGTAACTTCAGAGTCGTGTTAAGAAACATGCACTATTCGGTTGATACTGAAGATATAAAACTTGAATTAAAAGAGAAAGGTCATGAAGTAGCCCATATTCATAATATGCAGCAAAAAAATACTAAAAAACCATTACCAATGTTTTATGTGGAATTCTTACCAAATAAAAATAATAAAGAAATATACAAAATAGATACTCTTCTACATACAAAGATAAATTTTGAAGCTCCGTACCCAAGGAGAATCATATCACAATGCAGTAACTGCCAGAGGTACGGCCACACAAAAAATTATTGCAAAAGAGATCCAGTATGCGTCAAATGTGCTGGAAAACATAAAACAATCGATTGCCAGTTAAGTAAAGGGGCTCAAAATGCCAAATGCGCTTTATGTGGTGGTGAACACACAGCTAATTATAAGGGATGTCAAGTATACAAAACTTTAAAAATAAAACGCTTTCCACCTCTACGTGAAAAAACACATATAAGCAATGAGCTACCAAAACCGGCAGAAATACAAGAAGGTATAAGCTACGCTGATGCAGCAAAACGAAATCTCCCGAGCCACCCATTCCCAGCAGATAGAAGCTACGTTGATGCAGCAAGGCCAAATCTATTGAACCACACAATTCCAGCAGCTAACATTGATGTTGCCTGTACAACACAAAATCAACAACATAATCTTAATGAACTTAAGGAAATGATGATGTCATTGATTCAACAAGTTGCCAAGATGATGGAAGCTGTAACAATGCTTGTAACCAAGCTTAGTTGCCGAAATGTATAGCGGCCTAAAAGTGGTAGTATGGAATGCAAACGGTCTATTTAACCACTCACTAGAACTTAAAATTTTCCTAATGAAAAATAACATAGATATTGCACTAATTTCTGAGACTCATTACACGGAAAAGCACTTCCTTAGAATACCTGGGTACACAATTTATAATACTAATCATCCAGATGGCACAGGCCATGGTGGAACAGCAATTATTATACGGCAAAAAATCAATTGTATCGAATTAAATGCATATAAAACTGAACATATACAAGCAACAAACATTCAAATAAAAGATGAAAATGGACCCATAACAGTGTCAGCAATATATTGCCCCCCAAAACATTCAATATCAACTGACCAATATGTCAGTTATTTTCGATCAGTGGGAAATAGATATCTCATAGGTGGGGACCTAAATGCAAAAAATACTCTCTGGGGATCCAGGTTAACTAATAAAAAAGGTAAACGTTTGTATAAAGCAATCCAAAACAGCAACGCTAAATTCCTAAGTACAGGTGAACCAACCTATTGGCCTAGCGATTCAAATAAAATACCGGATTTAATTGATTTTTGCATTATCAAAAATTTAAAAAAAGATGCACTAAAAATAAAATCGTTGTTTGAACTTTCATCTGACCATTCTCCAATACTTGTTGAATATAACACGATGGTCACCAAAACTGTAAATGAAAACAATCTACATAATCGAAATACATGCTGGGATACGTACAAAGAAAATATAGTAGCAAACCTTGAATTGAATATTCCATTGAAAAATGAAGATGAAATCGAAAGTGCCTTGCTATTCTTAAACGAAACCTTAACTAAGGCTGCTATAACATCAACACCGGCCCCAACATTAGCAACGGATAAATTAAACTTGCCACAATCCGTTCAAAATCTAATTAAAAGCAAAAGGAAATTACGAAAAATATGGCAAATTACAAGGCTACCAAGTGATAAAACAAAATACAACAAAGCTGTTAAAAACCTGAAAAAAGCATTAATAGAAAACGAAAATAAAAAAATTAAAAAATATCTTAGTAATCTAACACCAACAGAAGAAACAAACTATTCATTGTGGAAAGCGGTAAAAAATCTTACTCACAAAATTTTTCACCAGCCGCCTTTAAAAAAAGGAAATGGCACTTGGGCTAGATCTAATGAGGAAAAAGCAGCAACAATTGCTAACTACTACGAAAAAATATTCTCAAACGACTCAATAACAAGCCAACTAAATGAAATTGAAGAAACGCATCAAACAATTGAATACAACACTCAATATATAAGAGTACATGAAATTGAAACTTGCATTAAAAAAAGAATAAGCCACAAGAAAGCACCAGGTTACGACAATATAACAGGCAAAATGCTCAAAGAACTTCCGTTAAAAGCGCTACAATACCTTCGAAACACAATGAATGCAATGCTCAGACTAAAATACTACCCCAAACTATGGAAAGTGGCAGAGATAATTCCAATACAGAAACCAGGTAAAGATGCCACACAAGCATCATCATATAGGCCAATCAGCATTTTACCAACACTATCAAAAATAATGGAAAAACTCATATATGACAGACTACAACCAATTTTACAAAGAACTCACGCAATACCAGATCATCAGTTTGGCTTTCGCTGCAAACACTCCACAATCCAGCAGGTGCATAGAGTAACGCATAAAATTCTCACGGATTTAGAGAGAAAACAATTTTGCACTGGGATCTATCTCGATGTAGAAAAAGCGTTTGATAAAGTTTGGATTAAAGGACTTCTCTACAAACTCAAAAGAATATTACCAGAATGCTTGTACCAATTGATAAAAAGCTATCTCTCAGACCGTCACTTCTATGTGAGACACAAAAATGAAATATCCACACTACGAAAAATTACAGCTGGAATCCCGCAAGGAAGTGTACTAGGACCAATTTTATATACCCTTTATACAGCAGATATACCACAGCCTACCAGCAGAAATTCACTTATAGCTACATTTGCAGATGACACAGTAATCTTGGCATCACACCAAAATATTACAACTGCAACAGCAACACTACAAGAAAATATTGATGAAATCACGAACTGGTTCAGCAAATGGCACATAAAAGTAAATGAACAAAAATCTGTTCAAGTTATATATACAACAAGAAAAATTATTAATCCTCAACCCATTAAAATTAATGGAACAAATGTTAGGATTGACACCGTCGCCAAATATTTGGGAGTATACATAGATAGTAAACTTACTTGGAACTATCATATAGAAAAAAAACGCGAGCAAATGAAAATGAAATTTCGGGAGTTATACTGGCTACTGAACAGAAAGTCTAGTTTAAATCTACACAACAAAATACTAATATACAAATCAATAATAAAACCTATATGGACATATGGGCTGCAACTATGGGGAACAGCAAAGAAAAGCAATATTTTAAAAATACAACGTCAACAATCATCAATACTAAGATGCATAGCAAACGCGGACTGGTACATCACAAACAATAACATTCATCATGATTTAAAAATACCTACAATCACCACTGAAATTTCAAACTACAGTAAAAAACACCACGAAACAGTAAGACAACATATCAACAGTGAAGTATCGCAATTACCAAATAGAGAAATCGAACAACCGCGAAGACTGAAAAAAACAAGACCAGTAGATTTAATCTAACAAAGTAGAATGAAAATCCAAAAATTACTAGATAAACGATGTATTGATACTGATCAATGTATTGACTAAAATCCAAATAATTGCTGTGAGGAAATGTATTAAGTGTTGTATATGAATTATCATATGTAGACAGATGTACACATACTATTGGAAATTAATAATAAAAAAAAGATTTGTTTTGTAATAGGACCATGTAAAGTTAATGCTCTTCTGAGCAAGAAAATTTAATATTTTTGCACAAAATATACTCGTAGAAAAATAGAATGCAATAACAATTTTAACTTGAAAAGTTGTTAACCCTAAAACAGAGGGGATAGGACAATTTGGTTGTTTGAGGACCCCTATTTAGTTTTTATGGAGCATATATGCTACTCGTAAAAAAAACATTTTTTATTTTTCTCAATCCGTGCTATGTATAAAAATCCTCAAAATAAGAATAGAGTTGGAAAGTAACTCTACTTTGTATACTCTATATAACTTCATCTGAACACTAAGAATGACAAAATCAAGAAGCTGCGGATATCATGACATTAGATACATGGTCAACGAAGTTTTTATTAATTACACAATGTAAGGAGTGTACACGAAAACTTTATCTCCCGAAAAAGTAATGTTTTTCTTTCAAAACAGAAAATTAATTTATTTCTAAAACCAAAAATAAATTTTTTTGAATTTTTGGTAAAATTTTGATCTTTATCTTTTTTACAGTTGAAGCACTGATTTTCTTGGTGATTCGTTCCAGTTTTTGGTGAACTCCTTTTCGTTTTTTTGTTATTCTGTTCTGAGGTTACGCTTTACGATGGCCCAATAACGCTCAATAGGGCTCATGGGCAATTTGATGGGTTTGCCTTCTTTTGCGACAATAGTTACTCTATCATCGTTCAATTTCATAACTTTTTTGGCCAAATCAGGCAAAAAGAATACTGTGATATTATGGCTTCTTTAAAGTAGTAAAAGATACTTTTTCAAGCACCCGCCTATATACTTACTTACTTTTAATGGCACAACAGCCCATGGAGGACCTAGACCGAGCTTTTCGCATCCACTCATGTTGTGCGTGTTATATTAGTACATGAATGGAAGGGACCTACAGTTTAATGCCGAATCCGAACGGCGAAGTGAAAAACTTTTCATAGGTAATTTTTACTCTTGTAGGTTTGCCATTGCCTGCCAAGAGGTGGTGCCGTGTAGAAAAATAATTTTTTTTACTTTTTGATTTTGCCTGTACCGAGATTCGAACCCCGGACATTCTGCGTAGCAGCCCAACGCACTAACACTACCACTCGCCTATATATACTTCTTAATTTAAGGACCCAGTGGTAACAAAAGTTTCACTTCTTTTCCACAAGTGCCAGTAAATCATAAATTTTTGGTGAATTTGGAACTGTTTTGGCTTTTGAACTTTTTGCGGATTTTGCCTCTAGCTTGGGCTGTGTAAAATTTCAGTTCATGGAATTGCTGAAAGTCATCTTTCACGTAGGTTTCATCATGGGTCGAGTTCTGTCTACAATTTCCTTTTCTTGGTTTCGATCTGGAACCTTTCTCACTTTATATGATTTAAAATGAGCATTTTTGTTTATTAAGTATTTGGATATAACTTTTTGAAGTTATAAGTTTGGAAGCAATATCGCGGACATATGCATTTTGACTTCTCTTCAAGTGGGCTTTAACTTATCCATACAGTTTTTTGTTCACTGTCTCCCTGTCTGTCATTTCACTTAAAGAAATTTCTCATATTAAAAATGAAACCACAACAATTTGTGTCACAACAATATTTAGTCTTTTTTAAAAAATCAAAGCCTACCCTAAAAGAAAAAAGCAAATGTCAATTATTTCGTGCACGCACCTTAAAGAAATATTGTTTAAAAAATGTTTATAAAATTTTTTTTTTAACTACGAACATAAAGATAATTCGTTGGTAGTTTGAAAGTTTTACTGATAAGTTTTTAGTTTTTAAACATTGACGATATTCAAAGCAAAAATGTTACAAGGTTTCCTTGATCATTCTTTGATATTCTTGGGCAACTTTGATTCCGTTATGGCAATAAATTTTACAAATATTTTTCATCGGCTGGTGAAAATCTGCAGCGTGACTGAGTTTTGCGTAATGACTGCGAAATCCGCGTACTGTCAAACTGCCTCTCGCGAGCACTTTTTGTGTAGCTCTCAGTGAAATTCGGATACTTCTGAGGTTTCGAAATCTTAAATAAAAATTCCAATTTCAGAAAGTTTATTAGAAATGCAGTGAAAGACACTTTTCAAGCACTCGCCTCTATATACTTCCTAATTTGAGGGCCCAGTGGTAACAAAAGTTTCACTTCTTTTCCACAGGTGATTCTTGATTTCGATGAAAATTCAAAGGCTTTCTCTCTTTTTCTTTTCTAAGGTAACATTAACCGATTTTATAATTTTGCGTTTAGATTTAAAAATTTCGTAAGTCTGCAGTTCGTAGTTCAGGGCTGTATTCCTGAGAAATCCATAAATATTCTCGATTTAAAAACATTTTTTTCTTAATATTTTTGTATAAATCAAAATTTACTTTTCTGCACTATCAGATTTTTTATTCGAATGAATCTTGAGATTGTTATGCTCATTGATCCATCGAGGTCTTAAAAATTTGCCGGAAATCAGCGTTTGTTCATATACAACTTAAATTTTGAGATGCTTGAATAAATCTGATCATTGACCGACTCCAGTAGATTATATGTAGTATGTATATTAACTCTCATGCAATGTATGTAAGTACTAAAAGAGGTTTCAATTCTCTTCTTTTAACATATTTAGTTCGCGTCATAAGACATAATCATAATATTTATTGCCATGATACAACATAATTTTACAACAATGAAGACTAAAAATGATTAGCATCCCTCATTTAAACACATCTGTTACATTTACTACACACTGCAACACTTACCAATAGAGTAACACCGAAAACAAAATTTTAATACCAACACTCACTACTATTTTGTGTGACGAGCTAAATATGCAACACTATGATTTAGCAATATTGCAACAACAGCAACAGCCAGAGTAAAATATATCTTTGCCCACCCGGGGTTAAATTGTTGGCTGGTTGATTTCATTTGGTTTAGCTTGACTTGGTTTCATTTGGTCTCTGTTGAGGAAACAACCAAAAATTAACTAAAATTCATGGGGTAACATGCGGTGATGTCGTCGTCGTCGTCGTCGTCGTCGTCATCGTCATCACCATCGCCATTACCATTGGCATCGCCGACATTGACGTTAGCTACCCATGACAAACCAATGAACGAACGAAAAAATTATGAATAAAAAACCATAATGAAAATGTTGCACGTGCAATATTTGCATTTTTAGTTTAAGCGCATTAACTCGAATATTGCCCAAAAAGTAAACGTAGTAAAAGAGAGAAAAGAAGAAGAGAGAAAATGCTTAAAATTAAATATACTTTACCTACTCGTGCAAGTATGTTGCTATTTTACGAGTGGCATTTCTGTGTTTAGACAAGGTGATGTAGAGGTCCTTTACTATTCCTTTTTAGTATTCTGCTTACTTATTATTTCATGCATTCAAACATACATACACACTTACTCATATGTGGCAATTAAGCATTTAGTTGGTTTTTAGGGGTGGGGAGGGGGTATCCAACCTTTTTTTATTCAACCGAGTGTTCTCACTTTTTTCAACAAGTGCAAAATCACTGTTATCGGATTAATTATTATGATATCAGGGTATCAGGGTGTTAGTGTATGTATATGTGCATATTTATTCGGTATGTGAGCTCATATTTACTTTGGGTATTTTACGCTTTCGTTTCGTACTTGACTATTTGCCCATAAAGTCGGATTTGAATATGTTTTGTGTATGGTCTGGATACAATATTTCAACAAATATTTGCTTTGTTGTAAGCATTTTTTTGCTGCACACTGTGCTGCTGTAGTGATTTTCTGTTGTTGTTATTATTAAATAGCATGATTGGCAAATTATATTTTGTCAGGCTTAGACGGTCTGGTCTGTCTGGTATTTACGAGGTTTATTTATTTTTTTCCTTCCTTTTTCTCATTTTGCATATTTTGTGTATTTTAATAAATTACTTATATCTGAGGAAATCTGAATTAATGTTACTTTAAGCAGATTTTGCACATATGCTCTTAATTTTGGGTAAATGATAATGATAGAAATACTTCTAAATATAGCAGTTTTATTAGAACACGTGATGGAGTTTTACAAATCAATTTGATTAATTATTCTATGTCTTAAGTTTGAATTTCAGCTGTTAAATTTATATAGCAACTACTTCTGTATTTTAGAGTGTATGAAAAAAATGCTTGTCGTGAAGTGACCAACTGTGGATTGAACTAAGTACTAACTTTTTACCCAAAGAAGAAGTACGGGCTATTTCGCGCAATCAAAAGAATAATGCCATCTCTCATTGTCGCTCTCATTTGTCAGTTTTTCGAGCACGCGAACGCATGACATTCCACAATGAATGCAAAAGGAGTCAGTTAGACATCTGGTGTGAGAGTAAGTCCTTCGGTTTTTAGGACACCTTACCTACATATATATAAGTATATACTTATGTATATTTTTGATATTTTTCTTTATGAGCATTTGCTGCATTAGTGAATCAATTCTGTGGTAAAAAACGGCTTAAGTCTATTTTCTTGTTGGGCGAGTTTTTTTTTTTTTTTGTGTAATTTTGAGTGAACTTTTTCACCCGCGTGGTAGATCGGGAACGGACCTATTGCATAATAACTAATTATAATTTAATATTATGAGTAGTAAAAGATTTCCCTCGATCAAGTAGCATGTAGTATAAAAACTATAGTTTAATGGTTATTGGCAGTTAGTTGAGAAAAAAATAAAAACTTTCCTATAATTTTTTTAGTAAGCTTTTATAAGTAAAAAAAAGGTTTGTACTTTTATCTATACAGACTTACTTGAATATATGTATAACTTTAAATGAAAATTAAATGAATTTACTATTTTTTGTTATTTTTTAAAAACGACTCCAAAAAAAGAGTGTCCTTTAGAAAAAAAAAAATTTTAATAATAATAATGTAATTTATAGCTGAAAAAGAACTTAAATTTTAAAGTCTCAGGCTGTCCTGAGTAATAACTTAAGGCACGTTAAGCAATATTAACGAAAATTTGCATAGAACAAAATTAACCAAAAACTAGTTGGCAAGCAAAAGTTTGGGTGTTAACGAATTGTATGCCCCAATAGAACCCACTGAATTACAACCCCTTTTGCATTCAACTGTAATGGTTTTTGAATGAAATATTTTTTATAGGCCGTACTCACTATACCAAATTTTGTTGAATTTGTACTAAGAGTTCCTGTAATTGTACTCGTACATATACATAGGTATATTGTTCTTTATTGATTTCACTTTTATGGGAGATAAGTGTGGTTATTTCCCAGTGAAGATAATTTCGCTAACCTGTTTTTCTTGAAGCTATCTGAACTGCGCATACCGACTAAGCCACAAGAAGCTTCACTATTCTCTTTGATAATTAAGTTTCGACTTTTTCAGTTTATATGAGATAGGCGTGGATATTGCCCGATCTTGATAATTTTTACATCAGCTCTTTTAGAGTCTACCAAATTTAGCTTAATTTTCTTCAGAATTTCTTTCACTTTGTTGAAAGCTTACTTCCATGGAAGGTACCACGTTCACTTGGACGATTTTTCCCATTTCAGAACTAAATCTCGTCCCGAAAATAAATAATTTTTGTTTCTTAAAATGTACTCAAGTTATCGTATCCACAAACCGATGGATCACATCTACAAAGCCCAATTTTGGACGTTACAAACCCTGTACTCAGTGTGTGTAGGATATAAAAAGTTCTGCCTTACCAATGAACAAAATAATGTCGACTTTATTGCTAGTTTTAACTTAGTATACACGCTTGGTGATCGGAATCTATTGAAATCAGGGTTGGCAGTACTGTACTCTAACGGAGCATCTCACAGGTTATCGTGATAATATGTACTATTTCACGGTGGACCTTTGTTTCTCCAAAACACTTGTGTTGTCAATATGTGCAACATAGTGCTTTATCATATTATCAAACTAGAGGATTCATATACAGCATCTCAACTGGTCGGTCAAGAAGAATATAAACTAAATGCTGCTGATAGTCAGGTCCTAACACCAAGAAACAGAAAAACTGCAAGACGCATGGAAGGTGAATGCAGAGAAACTTTTAAATTTGTAGAAAGAAAGTTCGAGTTTAATAGGTTCAAAGGGAGCATAGTCTCAGGGCAATCCGGCAAAGTTTTGGGAGGTGAGGCAGTCTACAGCTTTGAGTGGTGCAGGTACCCAATGGTATCGCTTTATTAAAGAAGGTTTAACACCTGAGTAGAACAAGAAAATGGTCGTTGACTGCACAAAAAATAATAACAGGTAAAATGAGGAAGACAGGCACGGTTGAGAGTACGCTCGAGGGCAAAATAGCCAAATAAACTATCCTCCAAAACTTGATGACATCTACTTTTGGACAAGTCTCATACTGATGCTGGATCTATGCTGGGGAAGATATGTCTGAGTGGATGCATATGATGCGTCCGAAGCAGCCCCGTAGAAATAATGGTCAACTACTACTTCTCTACGGAATATTTGAAATTAGCAATTCGATTACTTACGATCATTTTGCGTACATCGTTTTTGTAACATGTTATTTAAACATGTTATTTCTTTCTTCATTTAATAGCACAACAGCCCATGGAGAGCCTAGTCCTAGCTTTTCGCACAAGTGTTATTATAAGTGTTATATATGTACAGGAAAGTAAACATGTTACTTATATATAATTAATATTGGTTAAAAAGGGGTGGTCGCTGTGGCGTAGTGGTAGTGCGTTGGACTGCTGCGCAGAGTGTCCGGGGTTCGAATCTCGGCACAAGCAAAATCAAAAAGTAGAAAAAAATAATTTTTCTACATGGCACCACCTCTTGGCAGGCAATGGCAAACGTACAAGAGTAAAAATTGCTATGAAAAGCTTTTCACTTCGCCGTTCGGATTCGGCATTAAACTGTAGGTCCCTTCCATTCATATACAAATATAAGACGCACAACATGAGTGGATGCGAAAAGCTCTGCCTAGGTCCTCCATGGGCTGTTGCGCAATTAAAAGTAAGTAAAAAGGGGTTAAGTGAACTTTTGAAAAGTTCAAACAATATTTTCAACTTTTTTCCAACCAAAATTGTGCGCTTAATGAAAAAAACATCATATCAAGTTCACATTCCACTTATTCACAATGCAATATTTAAAAAGCACTTGAAATGCTTTTATTACTTTTGTACTAACAAAAATGATTGCAACTCAATTCGAAAACTAATTTAAATAAAAATACAATAACCCGAAAATTCTAAATGTGTTTCATAACAATAAAACAATTTTAACGCTACCAGCAATAATAAAAATAAATAAAATGAACAGAGATGATACAAAAAAACAAAAAAGAACAACCAAAATCAAATATGAAAATAATTGGCAAATGTCCAGGCATAAAAATTGGAAAAATATTTAAATAGTATTACAGCAATTTTATGTGTTTACAACTTTCGAAATAAAAAGTAATCTCAAAAGGCTACTTAAATAGGACATGGAGTCGAAACAAAGCAACACTGTCGCAATCACAACAAATGCAAGTGTCGAACAACATTGGTGGCGTCGGTGGCTCGGTAGCTTCGGTGGCTTCTGTAATAAGTAATCGTAATAATAAGTGTCATAAGTAAAATTTATTGAAATTATCATGGTGTTATGTGTCAAGCAGTTAATCAAATAAATATGGCGCGCGTATTTCTTTTAGTATACGAGATAACATGCAACTGGCACACACACTATCACTAACACATGTACTTGAAAGTAAACGGAAGTGGCTGCAACCAACATTGATTTAGTATGGCGCCCGGCTCGATTTCTTCCTCACCGAACATTGTTGTCTTCACACTTTCTACAACACACACACAAATTCACACATATTACCTAGATGTAGTTGGAAAGCCAAAGTTGAAGCGGAAAGACGCAGGGCCCACTGGGTAATGCAACATTTTGTTAGTTTTTGAACCGCTTAAACCGCAAAAGTCATAAAATTTACTTTTCACGCGTTTAAAATTTGTGCAAAATGTTGAAGCGTAAAAATTTATTACGCTTATGGATAAGCGTCTATGATATACGAGGAACATTATTACATTGAAATAGAAATACAAACACTTGAAAAAAGAAAACTTTATAATTTGGTACAGAAATTAGGCCAATTTCAAAGATAGTAAGTCAAATGACAGGTTAAAAGTTCACGAGTTCATACCCTGAGCAAGGTAACTTTAAACTTTGGAATAGTAAACAGACAAAAGCATAAATGGCAGCGAAAAGTTTCAAGCTTTTGCCATAAAATTGCGAACAAAAAAATGATTTTCCAAGTCCAGGCCCAGTTCATCACTATAACTTAAAATTTCTTTGAGTGTATAATCTTAAGTTGTTGCTTTTGCGGCTTTATATAACTAATACACAGACGACAGAGTGTGTATGTAGTACCTACAGCTGTATTCGACATACTCGTAAGTCATTATGTTACGCTGTAACAAATTGCTTTATTGGCGTATGGTATAGGATAATAATTTCAAAGGATAATAATTTGTATTGAGTGTGTATATACTTGTGCGTGTACTTCCCATTTCTTACCCCCATTTGGCGGGTTAAATAAAGAACCAATGGAATAAAGGGCAAAAGGAAGTGTAAGTTTACTCAAAGATTTGCTGAAGTTCAAAAAGTGTAATTGATAAAGTTTGAGTAAAAAGTACGATATCAGAATTAAGTATGATGATGAATGATTTTGAATTGAAAAATATGAAGCTGAGAGCAAATCAAATATAATAAATAAAATTAATGACTATTTGAATTATTTTGAGCGATATTTTGATTTCAATATCAAGTCATTAAATTATACAAAGAATGAAGATTGAATCAGAAGCATGAGGGAGGAGGCATGGAAATGAAGTACAAGGGTTTAGTCTATAAAAACATTGCAAACGGATGACATACTTCTATGTGGGTTTCTCCTCATGACCTTTAATTAAGGTTTCGGTCTCGATATTTTTCGATATTCACCACATAAAAAATTCCTGTATTGAAATCTCAAGTTTAGACTTGGAAAGCAACTTTTTCATGCTGACAACTCCCTTAAATTTTTAAAGGACATTAATTTACCATGTGCATATACTATTGAAATGTTCGAACTTTTTGTATAGAAAGTGTTTCCAGCAAGCTGGATGATATGATATCTAAGCGACTAAGGCTGAAGGGAACCAGCTCCGTGACGAAGTTTATGAACCCTATCCGTTCCAAAATATTCAAATCGTAGTCGGCGAATTTAAAACGCAGGTGGGAAACAAATTTCTCTTTGATTTGACTATAGGAGAATTCAATCTCTATGCAATATAATCGAAAATCATGGCACTGATCAGTGTCTATCCACTATCTCGAAACACCCTCCAACTTAATATGTATTTCGGCCTTGTTTGTTCGAGGTAGTAACGATAGTTCAAATGCTATTTTTGAGTAGTTTAGTGAGCGAATTATTAGCTGAAAATATAAAGCGAAGATCTTACGAAACTCATGTACGATTTCTATTGCGCGATATACTTATGTACGAGGGTAGATCAATAAGTACCCGTGTTAGGAATGAAGAGGCAAGTTTTTCACAAATTTTTTTGTTTAGTTTTCAACGTAATATGATTTGCCAAACTCTTCAAAATACGCTTCTGTCTCGACGATAACCTCCTCGTTTGAGTTGCATTTTTTACCCCCGAGCCACGTTTTCATGTTGGGGAACAGAAAGAAGTCGCCGGGAGCCAAGTCGGGCGAATTCGGTGGGTGAGGCAGCAATTCGTAGTTCAATTCATGCAATTTGGCCGGGACAATTTCGTATCTGCTAGTTGTCCACCGTAAGCAATCGCGGCACCCATCGGGCCGACACCTTTCTCATGCTTAACCTATCATGTAAAATATTAATTATCGTTCCGTGCGACACTCCTACGGCCTCTGCTACTTCGCGCACTTTCGTTCGGCGACCTTTTCAACGATTTCCTCGATAACCACGTCTGCCGGATGGCCTGGGTGCTCCTCATCAAAAACAAATGTACGATTACGTTTAAATTCGTTGAACCAATATCTTACGGTTATCATAGATGGTGAAGGGTCCCCATAGACAGCAATTTCTTCGCATGTTTTTCCATCCAAAAATAAAAAGCGAATTACGGATCGATATTGTTCTTTCTCCATTTTATCGCGAAACATCAAACACGTGTGATACAAATGGCTGCCAAATAAAAACTAACCTATGAATCAGTTTGAAATTTAGTGTGGTGTCGTGTGATAGATGGCAATGCCAACTTCCCTCATCAAAGCTACCAGTCTCCACACACGGGTTCTTATTGATCTACCCTCGTATATTCAACTGAAAGCATAGATAGGTGGATGTTAATGGATTATGTTTTATAGTACCCACAGTATAATGAAATTTACAAGAAGTCAGGAAGGCTGATTCCATAGAGGAATCTCAGTAACATTTCCGGCGAACCTCAGTAACATTTCTAGACTTTCACCTGAAAGATCGCAGGTTAAATTCCCAACTTAGTCTGGTGGATGAATCTCATTAATAACCTTCTTACAAACCATCAAGTGCCGTTCCGAACCGGCCTTAAACTGTAGGTCAAACATAAAAAAAGATTCGGGCTCAAAATTTATGTCCAAATATAGGTGTAGTATAGTATACATCACATTTTTCCACTGCAATTGAGTGACTCGGACAGCTCATTCCCTTTAAGAGGAAAACTCTGAGATTGATTTTGCTAAAGCTTGCAGCATAATGCAGCTTTTTTTAATTAAAAACCCCAATTTGTAGCTTTAACTACCTAAGCTTAGGAACCTGACCCTTTTCTCCCTTCGTAGTTCATCTTTGATAGTGTTTGTTCCTATATCTAAAAATGACTTGAGACAATATAGTTCATGGCCACTGCATTCCTTGTCAAACAATTGGCAATCTTATGTCGAAACATTTGTCTAGTCTAGGAGCACAATATATGGCTAACTTATGTTTGCCTTGGATCCATTCATTATCTCAAATATCTTTGAGGAAATCTAAAAAAAAAAAGTCTAGTCTTGATTGTTTTATTATATCTTGCCTTATATTCTTTAGGCCGATATTGACTCCCCATAAGCCCATCGTGGATGGAATCATTCCCAGCGATTGGAACTTCAGTGTTCTCTGCTCAATTTACTAGAAATGTGATCCCATGCTCTTTGCCAAGTGCCAAGAGATAAGTATCGCGGACATTGTTCTTTAATCGAGAGTTTTGTGTGAGAAATATGTAGATTAAACCTTATCAGTATGGCTTCAGTTCAGGAAAATTTGCTAGTTATTCACTCTAGTTATACTTGATCAAATCCAATATTTTTAGATCTTGTGATTCTAATTGAGCAATTAGGATCCATTCGATTTAAGTATCTATGTGTTAGCAATTCATATTAGAAACAGCTCGACCAAGGACTTCCAGGGAGATTTAAGAATAAAAACTGAATACTTCCATATTTAAAACTATTTATCAGAGATCCAAAAGATATTTTTTTTCAAAAACAATGACCCATCCTCTTTAAGTTGATGTGCACAACATTATCTTTTAATGTTTTTTTTTATATTTTTAATGATTCTTAAAAAAATTAAATTTTTGAAAACTTTATTATAGCTCGGACACATAAGCCCAGAATAAGATTCGAAGAAACGGACTTGGAACGTGTTTGTAGAGAATTTTAGTATTAACTAAGTGATATCTTTATATATATATATCTTTATATGTACTTAAATTAGTTTTAGAATAGTTCTTTTAAAACGTTAGTAGCTATAAAAACATATCCAGTTCATTTTTATGTTCATTTACTTTACTTTACTTTTAATGGCACAACAGCCCATGGCCTAGGCCGAGCCTTTTCGCATCCACTCATGTTGTGCGTGATATATTTGTACGTGATTGGAAGAGACCTACAGTTTAATGCCGAATCCGAACGGCGAAGTGAAAAGCTTTTCATAGCAATTTTTACTCTTGTAGGTTTGCCATTGCCTGCCAAGAGGTGGTGCCGATTCGAATCCCGGACATTCTGCGTAGCAGCCCAACGCACTACCACTACGCCACAGCGACCACCATATTTTTACCAATTCCATTTATAACTTCAGAAGGGCCTATAAATGGCATAGTTTCTTGAGCTTGCTCAATTTCATCTCAAAAATTTTACTTCAGCGCTTTCAATTGAAAGTTTCAATTTAAAATTTTTTCCAGACACACTGTTGTTGCCTTTCTTGTATAAAGTCCAAGTTCCATGATTTTGTTGAAGCTAAAAATTGTGAGCAATTGGTTCAATTCAATTTGTTTTACTCCTTCTTTAAGAAATAATTAGATTCTTGGAGTGTTTGTCCGCTGGTTTTTTGCAAAACTCTTCTCCAGATACTAACATACATCAATTCAACCTCTTCACGCACTTAGTTTCCTGAAAAGGTTGAATTAAAAGTTAACTACTCTCTTCGCAACCTACACTCCCTTGCCTCCAAGCACTATAATGCAAGCTATGCAAAATCGTCACGAATGAAACGTGATATCTCATATAATGCCACAGATTTAATTTCGATACAGGCGTCACGTTATTAGAAAGAGAAAAGTTTAATCACTTGAAAAATAATCAAAAATGCAAAAAAAATCAAAAATTTTATACAATTTGCGATGAAATTGAAAATATCTTGAGACTTGATGAACACAGAACAGGGAGCAAGGCATAGAATATTACGGTGTAGGTAACAATTCCGGAATATTTTCTTGTATGCGTGTGTGTGTGTGTGAGTGCGTTCACTAAGAAGGTTATTATTAATGTTTGCTATTACGAAAAATAAAAGAAAAAAATATGTATATAAATAAAAAAGAAAAGAACAAGTCGCGACACCAGAGTGGAGAGGATAGAAAAATAGGAAATGAAATGTGAATGAGTAGATGAATATTTTCTGAAGTATGGATACTTGAATAACATTTCAGCAATTGTACATTTTCATTTTCGAGATGTACATTTACATACTCGTACATTTCATTTCGTCGTTTCGTTTCGTCGTTTCGTTTGTTAAGCAACAACAATGAGCGCTTTCCATACACATTTCAACAATAATAAGTGGTTTTTCTGAATATGCTTATGCAAAAAAATAAAAATAAAAAATAATTCCAAGCAGATACAGATACAAACGATTTTGCCAGATACAAATCATTAAGCGCTAAGATTGTGTCAAAGAAGTTTTTTAAAAGTATCTAGCAGAGATTTGTTGCGCTATTTACATTCAAATTTGTATATGTGTGTGTGTTATACAGTGACTGTGTGTGTGAGAGGTTTGTATGCGGGTTTCATTTGTTAAAAAATTGTTTTGCATAATTTTGAAATTTTCTCGAAACAAATTAAGAACAACCAAAAATGAAGGGGAGATTCATTCCTATGAATTGGTTGTGTCTCTCGCAACAAAAGGACATCGATAGCGGTGACTTGAAATTGAAATTATCAGGAAGAAAATACACAAATGGAAGATGAAATCATAGAGCTAAGGTCTTCTGCCTTGCCGTGGATACACCTCAGTCATAACGAAAATATACCGACAAAAAAACCTCGCACTTTGACATTTCAAAGTATGCGCCGCGTTGACATTATCCTTGTCCTGCAATGGGGATGGGTTGGGCTGGGCTGGGCTGGGCTGCTCCTTCAGATTCTAGCATTCGGCATTTGATGCTGCAGTGAAGTGGCATTTTCTACACTTGCAAATGCGCAAACAACAGCAACAAAAATAACAACAATGCTGACAAGATGCAATGATATGGAAACAAAAATTAAAATCATTAATGTTATGTGAATGTACTTGAAAAATAGCAGCAGCAGCAACAGAAAATTACAAAAAATTCGCGGTTATTGAGTATTCGAGAGTTGAAGGGTCGTTCCTGCATGCCTGCCTGACTGCCAGTTCTGAAATTTATGGCTGCAATTATCAAAACCAGCAACTTTTAGCTACACAAATCTAAAAAAAATTTTTATAAATAAAAAAAAATTGCATGTGGATAGAACAAGATGAAAAAGTAAATTGCGTCGAATATGCAAATATTTTTAAAGTTGTGCTACAGCATAAGTAAGTGGCATTAAAACTTATCGGTAACGTGTGTAAAATTATATGATAGAACATTTTTGATGAATGTCAACATCATATCGCAATTGATTATGTGTTTGAAAAAGAATTTTCTTTCAATCCATTTTTTTTTTAAATTTTCCCCAACAATAGAAATTGTGTGGTAAATTTTTGCTCTCTTTTACAACCGAAGCTCATCTGCTATTTCGTCGTATATCCATTGCGTTTTCTATATTTTATATTTTAGATGGCTCTGAAATATATAGGCTAAACTTCTCATTGTGTATTCTTTTGCAATAAATGGCTTACCTTCAAAGTTTCATATGTCTTACGTACAGGGTGCAGAAGGACCGGTCGGACTTATAGTAACTGTGAGTCAAGCTTTTTAAAAAAAGCCAACCGTAAAGAGAATGCCAAAAACAATATTAATTACATTGGCTATCCATCTTAAAGACTTAGAAAGTATCATCCTGCGGCGGCAATTCCCAATTAGCAGACATGCACAGCTTCTAGTCGAGCTTCTACGTTTATTCGTAGACAGCAATAAAAATTGCTAGTTTTGCTTACATCCACCTAAATACAAGCGCAAGGTAGTATGCAAGCGCAAGGTGGGTGCACTTTGAATTATTCCGAAGATACAAAAAAAAAAAACTGATTAACAGAAATGTTAATGTAACAGTAAAAAATTTCAAACTGATATATTTCATGTTGAAATTACATCAAAAAATATCAAATTGTAAGTAAGTAAGTAATATCAAATTAACAACGACCCGTTATATATCTACATATAAGTATTGGGTCACATAAAAAATAAACTTTGATTTGGAAATGAGTGAAATATCTGAAGAAAAACGCTATGTAATGCTTTATTACTACAGAAGAGGTAAAACCACTGCAAAAACATACCAAAAAATTTGTACGATTTACGGTGATGATGCTGTGAGTTTAATCAATTCCGTTCCGGAAATTTCGATATCAAAGATGTACCTCGCTTTGGTCGGCTAGTCACTGAAAAAGCCGATGAAATTTTTGCAACTGGTTGACAAGCTTTCAAACATATGTTCATCGGACTAGTGTTGCCAGATTTGTGGGTACCAATATCATCTTTTAGCGGAAATCCCCGGATACTTCTTATATGACCCTATATATAAAAAGTAAAAAGTATTGCATCATTTGAGAACAGCTAAAGTCTTTAATAGTCCGAATGTGATCGCTGTAGCGAAGTGGTAGTTCGTTGGACTACTACGCAGAGTGTCCGGGTTTCGAATCTCGGCACAGTCAAAAATCAAAAAGTAGAATTAATAATTTTTCTACACGGCACCACCAGTTTTTACTCTTGTTTTTGCCTATGAAAAGCTTTTCACTGCGCCGTTCGAATTCGGAATAAAACTGTAGGTCCCTTCCATTCATGTACAAATATAACACGCACGACATGAGTGGATGCGAATAGCTCGGCCTAGGCCCTCCATGGGCTGTTGTGACATTAAAGGAAAGAAAGAATAGTCCAAATCAGGTTGTTACGGAGAAAACAATTGGTAAAGTTATCCAGAAAATTTGAAAATTCGGGAAAAACTGAATATGCTGTTTTCCATGAGATTTTTGTATGAACTTTGTATGAATTTGCGTAATTCTTTCTTTGTTTTGTTCGCTATGGTCCTGGAATGAGGAGGTCTTAACAGCCATTGCTCGGCTGAAAAACAATAAGGCTGCAGGTGCAGATGGCCTGCCTGCTGAGTTGTTTAAGACCGGAGGCGAAGAGCTCAAAAAACACATGCATGAGCTTCTATGCAGAATATGGTCAGATGAAAGCATGCCAAGTGATTTGAATCTCAGCGTACTCTGCCCAATCCATAAGAAAGGTGATTCCACGATCTGCGCCAACTACCGTGGGATAAGCCTTCTTAATATTGCATAGGTTTTATCGAGCGTACTGTGCGAAAGACTGAAGCCAATAGTCAACAAACTGATTGGACCTTATCAGTGTGGCTTCAGGCCTGGTAAATCTATCATCGACCAGATATTCACACTACGCCAAATCCTGGAAAAGACCCGAGAAAAACAGATCGACTCCCATCATCTATTTGTCGATTATAAAGCCGCTGCCGCCTTCGACAGCACGATTAGAGATCACTTGTACGGCTCAATGTCTGATTTTAGTATCCCTGTAAAGCTCATTCGTCTTTGCAAAATGACACTGACCAACACCACCAGCGCAGTGAAAATTGGGACACACCTCTCCGCACCATTTGATACCAAAAGAGGTTTAAGACAAGGTGACTCCCTATCGTGCGACTTCTTTAACCTTATGCTGGAGAAAATAATTCGAGCTGCGAACATCGACATCGACATCTCTGCCACTATCTTCTACAAGAGTGTCATGCTGCTAGCATACGCATACGCTGATGATATTGACATCATTGGCAAAAACGCTCGAGCAGTCAGTGCACCATTCTCCAACCTGGAAAGGGAGTCTCGTCGAGTGGGTCTAGTGATGAACGAGGACAAAACGAAATACCTTGTGTCAACAAACAAAGAGTCACGGCAAAATGTCTTGGACAAAATGTCACTGTTGACAACTACACTTTTGAAGTCGTCAAGGAATCCGTATATCTAGGATCCAGCATAAACACCAACAATAATGTCAGCCTTGAGATCAAGCGGAGACTAACTCTTGCCAACAGGTGTCACTACGGGCTCAGTAGGCAATTGAGAAGTAGAGCCCTCTCTCGACCGACCAAAATAACGCTCTATAAGTCCCTCATCCTTCCCGTCCTAATGTATGGCGCAGAGACGTGGACATTGACCATCAATGATGAGAGGCTGTTAGGAGCGTTCGAGAGGAAGATACTCCGTAAGATCTACGGTCCAGTATGCGTGGACGACGTGTATCGAATAAGATGGAACGATGAGCTGTATGAGCTGGACGCCGACACTGACATAGTCAAGCGTATAAAACTCCAGCGGCTTCGCTGGCTGGGTCATGTTGAGCGAATGGAAGAAAGCGCTCCGGCTAGAAGGGTGTTTTATTCGAACCACTTGGCCTTATCAACTGGCACCAGCGCGCGCATAACAGAAGTGACTGGCGAAGCTTTGTGGAGGCGGCCAAGACCGATCATCGGTTGTAGTGCCAGCTAAGTAAGTAAGTAAGGTCCTGGAAAAGATTTAAGTTGGCCATCAGATATCAAATATATTTGAACTAATCGAGTGGGTTTATTTATTTTTTTAAACAGGTATGTAGGTGGCAATGGTGTCGAGATAAATATATTTCGATAAATTATATTTATGGTCCGATTTAGCTCATATTCAAAATATATGTCAGTTACGTGCAAAAGAATATTTTTGCAAAAAATGGACTGCATAAAAGAAAACAAACTTTCTCTTTAGTTTTCCTACTTTCTCGATCTCATACCATACTTTTCAAATAATACCTTCATTTAAGCACAATTTCGCTTTTCCTATATAATCTGTGCTGTCGGCTAATCCGCTTCGTTTACGAGTACGCAACGACGATTTGTTAGACCTCCTTTCGTCTCCCCATGAACAAGTATAAACCAGGTAAAAAATATCAAAGAAAACAAACTTTAACTAAGATCTTAGGTTAACAGCTAAGATGAGTTACATCGATTTTTCGTGTTATAGTTTAATATCTTAAAGCACAACTTTATAATACATAACATATCGAGAAAAAACCTCTAGAGCATGTTTATGTTTCTAGAGTCGAATTAAGTGCGACTTTTTCGATTTGGCATATAACTTATAATGGGTAAGAAATTTCCATTTACTGTCTGCAGCATAAGTAGTTACTTAAAAAAATCTGATTTTATCATCACGAAGGCTAAGATGGGTACGAACGTTATTGCTTACGACGTTACGCTATACACGGATAGAGTCTACTATTTGGACTTCAAAAATCCCAATTGTCGTCGCTTTCACCCTATAAACTCAACAACTAGTAGTAGAAATTCAATGAGGACTGCTTTATCGCAAATTCCTTCGATTAAGATCATTAAGATGTCTGAAGAAACATTACCGCTGCCACATAAATTCAAGTCGTCGGACTATTTTTAGTGTAACCCAAGCACATTGCCACTGAGTTTTAGTCATATCAAATTTCGCTGATTGACATTAAAGAAAAATCAAACTAAGCGAGGGACATGGGTAGGCGATTGTTCGATCCTTTCTGTTCCAGATGAACCATAGAAGCATTCACAGTTGATCGAAGCCTTTGTTTCTTGCCTGGACACTTGGTCATTCTTTCCATGCCTGATATATTCAGGTATTTTTCAAAAGTTCTTCAAGCAACCGTAGTTGGATTTATGTACAACTAATTCCTATTTAATATTTCTCTATATTTTTTATATAATACTACTCTTCTTGATCAAATATCCTAGATGCATTTCATATTTATGTGGTTCTATGTACGTACTTTGCATGCACTTCATTACAAAAACATAATAAGGAGGAAAAACAAGAAGAATTAAAAATGTAAACAATAGGGTAAAACGTTATAAAGGGAATTGATGCTTGTTTGTGCGAGTGTGTGTGTGTGTGTGTGTGTGTGTGTGTGTGTGTGTGTGTGTGTGTGTGTGTGTGTGTGTGTGTGTGTTTACCAGTGATATATGAATACGAGTAAAGAAGAGAATACATAACACATAGAAGAGCCAACAAGCTATGAGTCACCACAGTCACCGCAGTCATCACAGTTGCTACCAATGTAGAATGTGCTTACATATATGCTGCATACCAGCATATAAGCAACAACAATAACCACAATAAAAACAGCAAACACTTGCGTAAACTTGTAAGAAGAAATATAGAGTAGGTATACCACATTAAGACCACAGAAATCCCACTTGAAATGTTGTTATTTAAAGATCTATGCATGTGTATGTGAATGAATGTGTTGGTGTTTGCTTGAGTGTATGTGTGTGTGTGTGTGTGTTTGTTAATATTGAAAAAAGGGGGAAAAAATTTGTGTAGTATGTAAAAGAATTTTGAATAGAAATTACGATACCCAAAGTACAAGCACCTAGCTAAAATCCAAAAAAAAAGAGTCTTAATACTTTGTGTTTTCGTTTGGTTGAGGAGTGATGATGAAGTAAGAGTGCATCAAGCATAAACGCAACATGACAACAAACAATGCAAGCAACCAGTCAGCCATCGAACCAATCATTCAACCCAATCGCATACACTAAACCAGAAGGATATGTTGCTGCTTCAATGCAAAACGGTTTAACTCAAAATTTTCCATTTTTCATGTATCTAATTTTTATGGTTTAAATACATTAAATAACAACAACAATGTAAGAAACTAAAAAATCGTGACAATGGAGTTGAAACGTTTTGCATTGAGAAAGGCATTTGAGTTAAAACTGTGTAGCATTGAAGGAGCTTATATGTGCATATACATATTGTTGATGATGTTGTGTGCCTTTCATTTACTGCTGCTGGCAAGAAATCGACTTGCATATGGACGCCGTCGTTCTCGTCATCATTGCTTGTGATCAATAGATCTCGTTGTTGCTTAGATTTTTTATTTGTGTTTCTCTCCCTTCAAGCAACAACAGCAAAAATGATTTTTGAAAAGTAGATTTCAATACAAAACTGATTTGCAAAATCATTCATAGAAACGTAAGGATACAAAATCTAGAAAAGACGGGAAAATATTTTAGAAAAAAAAGAGAAGAAAAAAAGAGGGAAACCTAACAAACAAACAACAACGACTGAATACAAATCCGAGGGTTGTTGCTAATGCAAATGCAAAGTGTATTTAGAGCCGAAGGCATCATGAGCACATAATCTCTTAGCAATGCACTCTCGCTATGGCTTCCTAGCAGCAGTAACAGCGACAGCAACTGCCAACAGCTATCATCAGCAACCAACTGCAGCAACTATGAATATTTTTCACTTCTTTTCACAAAACAAAAAAGAAGTTATCCAAAGTCCATTGGTATTTCTTTTG
The DNA here is from genome assembly GCA_958295655.1 of Palloptera scutellata. Lineage (NCBI taxonomy): Eukaryota > Metazoa > Arthropoda > Insecta > Diptera > Pallopteridae > Palloptera > Palloptera scutellata. Next base: position 39,388,384 of record OY282449.1, on the reverse strand, counting down.
TATACTTTTATGCAAGAGGGAATGCAAATAATAAATATGAACAAGAAACAACTCAAAGTTTTTTTTCTTCTTATATTCATATATAAATTTCTTCCTAACAACATACTACAATAATAACATACAACAACAACAGCAGTAGTGGCAGCAACTTGAAGCAATAATAAAAGTAAAGCTTTGTTTGTGTTTTTTTTTTGCGTTTTGGCATCACATTGGAGATGAGTCATTATTGCACTCTGGTTTAGTTACACGTTGCCAGTCGCGCAATGCAGTGGGGCGCAGTGTGGCTCAGAGTGCCGCAGTGTGGTGTGGTGCTTTAAGGGGTTAATGCACTTGAGCGCACACACTCATATACACAAGCAATGGCATCCATCCTCTGCTACTCTACTACTATTTGAATGCATCTATGAAATATGTACGATAGGTATGCAAAAAAAACAAAAACTTATCATTTCATTTCATACCCATGCCGCATTCCACTTCCACTTCCATTTCTTTTTTTTTTATTTTGTAGTAAATTCAATACGTTCTTTCCCTGTTGTTTTCTTGTTTGTTTTTTCTTCTTCGCTTTACAACTTTTTTGAGATATTTTTATTTGTAAGTTTCCGCTATTTATTATCCTACATATTGGAGCAGCCATTGCATCATACTACATACATACATGCCTACATACCATACATACTCGAACAATACCTAAGAGTATCGAAGGAAGGGGGAGTTAAATAAGTATTAAAACGGAATTGATTCCGTTTGCTTTGTATTTGCATAAGTGAAAGATAACCAAAACGAGGCTGAATGATGACAAAGAGTATTTTTCATAAAGTAAGTATGTGTGTATGTATAATTATTTTTTCTAAAGAGCTTTATTAGTTTCCATGAGAATTACGGAATTTTCGAACTAGTATTGATACCGAATAGGTGCGTGGAAATGAAGCGATTATGAATGCCATCCACATTGAGAAAGGTGATAGACAGATACATTTCCAAAAAGGGGGATCTACCCAAATCGTACAGACCCGTTAGCAATCAATGGGATTGTTAGATTGCAACAATCTACTTCATAAAAATCACAGTATTTACCAAACACGAAAATATATGACTCATGCTACGCAGGACCTTGAGAATAAGGAGTATGCGATCGGGTACTTTGAAAATATGTTATACTTCCAACACACAGGTTTTAATGCAACTACATGGAATTGTAGAAATATTGTGCTTAAGCTATGGAACATAAATTCAACTTTAGGAAATCAATTACTAGGTACTTAGTTAAGAGTTCTTACAGCAAAGGGATGCACACAAGACGTACGTACCACTTTCTTCACTACTACTTAGTAGATGGACAAAAAAGTCTCTGAACTTCTGAAGGCTAGTTTGGTTATAATAATGAAGCAAGTATATGAACATACCTTGGTCAGTCAACCGCTTGATAGGATAGGTGTCATAAGTGCGCTCTCAAACTTATTTTTATATCCGGATTAATAAATGGTTTTCTAAAATCTGAAAACTTCTATATAGGTTACATATGCAATAATTCTGCTACTCAGTTCGTTAGGGCAGGAGCCGTAAGTCAGGCTCCAAGTGTGAATAAAAAAGGAGTGCATGGTAAATGGAGTACAACTTAAGCAAACACTTACAAATATAACACGCACAACATGAGTGGATGCGAAAATGTCGACCTGTAGCACCTGTGTTCATTGTCGATATTGATAAAAAAAAACTGAAGTTCATTGTGGTAAAGGCATAACACTTGCCACAATGGCTGTCTATCTCTTTATCGGTGCCCTGTCATTGCATTCCCTCTCTCTGGCTCCCTCCTTCTTCCTCACACCTAAACATCTTCGTTTCAATCAACACACCCTGTGTGTTGCATGTAAAAAAATTCAAAGAGGTTATGTTCTCAAAAGGCCAAAATCTATCTAGCATGGCACCTGAGAGTGAATTTTCCAAAGAGTGATATTGCAGAAATTTCTTCACAAAAATTAAAAAAAATTCGGTACGTTTCAGTGAAATAGACTCGAAGATTGCTGTAGAAAAAATTATCAAAATAAGGGGATGTTCACGCCTAAGGAAAGAGTGAAGTAAATTAAAATTAATGGGGTACACACAGTTGAAATAGTTTCAAAAATAACTTTTGAGAAAAGCACAAGATGAAATTTCTTCGAGGATCAACCGGGATACCTTCGTTATTAAAAACAACATACGATATAAACTTCCTAAGAAAATTTAAAACTTTTTTTGGAATTTAAATAGAAAGGCTTGTGTTGATTTCTCAGTTACAATTACATAATGCTGTACAATATTTAATTTTTTTTTTAATACAAAATTTTTACAAGAGATTAAACTTGAAAAATCAGCCTTCACAACAATATAGACTCTTTCCGAGTGTTATTAGTGAATGATTATCATGAAAAAGATAAAAGGTTTGTACTAATTTCTTAATCATTGCAATGATTTTGTGTATAAATATTTATAAATAAAAGTTATCAGATCTGTTTATTAGGTGGTCGCTGTGGCGTAGTGGTAGTGCGTTGGACTGCTGCGCAGAGTGTCCAGGGTTCGAATCTCGGCACAGGCAAAATCAAAAAGTAGAAAAAATAATTTTTCTACACGGCACCACCTCTTGGCAGGCAATGGCAAACCTACAAGACTAAAAATTGCTATGAAAAGCTTTTCACTTCGCCGTTCGGATTAGGCATTAAACTGTAGGTTCCATTCATGTACAAATATAACACGCACAACATGAGTGGATGCGAAAAGCGAAAAGCTCGGCCTAGGCCCTCCATGGGCTGTTGTGCCATTAAAAGTAAAGTAAAGATCTGTTTATTAAAGAATTTAAAACAAACTTTGGAATCTCCGAGCCTGAGCTTTTCAGAGCTGGTAACCCTGGTTCACATAATTATTCTTTCTTTTAATGGCACAACAGCCCATGGAGGTCCTTGGCTGAGGAGCTTTTCACACTCATTCATGTTGTGCGTGTATGAAAGCGACGTACAGTTTTATGCCGAATCCGAAATGAAAAGCTTTTCATTTTTACTCTTGTAGGTTTACCAAGAGGTGGCGCTGGGTATAAAAATTGTTCATTCTACATTATTTTTTTTTTTTTTATTTGCCTGCTTCGAAATTCGAATCCCTGATATCTCTGCGTAATAGTCGAACTCCACATCGACCACATACAGAATTAGTAAACATAGCGGCTTTTTGTTTTTTTTTTTGTTTTTTGTAATCCGAAAAACTACCATTTCATGATAATCCATACGCATAATTTTTCAAAACGAATGAATCCACAACTTGCTTGCTGTAAGGAGTAAACTTTAATATGAAAAAAATTGGTCGTACAGTTACCACATAAAATAAGAGGTTAATAAATTAGAGAAAATAGTAAAATTAACTCAGAAAAATTATAATTGAATCTATTTCGAGTTTTCATCAGAAAACTTACATTAAAGACAATTTTTTTGATTGTTTAAAAAAAAATTTAATTAATTATTGTTCCAGGTTGTTTTAACTTTTATTTTGTATGGGTGCCCTCAAAAGAGCTGGACTTCAAGGAAAATGTTGGAGCTAGGAAATTAATAAATAAATTAAAAATAAGGTCGGTCTTACATTTGAACATTGGGGTGAGGGAGCTTATTATAGAAGAGTAAATGTTGTATCGGAGCTCCTAAAAGGTTCGAAATGGGGTAGGGTACTACTGTGAGCAAAAAGTAGTAAGACTTTGTTCATAATTTCAAATTTTTTTATTCATTCTTCCAAATCTATTTCGTCCCTTTCAAAGTAATCCCCCCCGGCCCCAATACACTTGTGCCAACGTTTTTTCCAATTCTCGAAACAGTTGTTAAAGTCAATTTCCGGAATAGCCTTCAATGCGCTTAGCGATTCATGTTTAATGTCTTCAATTGACTCAAAACGGTGTCCACGAAGGGGTTTTTTGAGTTTAGAAAATAGCCAAAAGTCACACGGTGCTAAGTCAGGCGAATAGGGTGGTTGAGGAACGATATCAGTCGAATTTTTGGCAAAATGGTCTCGCAAAACCAATGCAGTGATTTTGGAACCAATCGTGCATTCACTCTTCTTAGGCCCAAATGATGTTTTAATATGGTTTTCACTGATCCCTCCGATATTCCAACGATGCCAGTAAGGTCTCTGACTGTTAATCGTCGATTCTCGATTCTCGAGCACCAATTCCTTGATTTTATTGACGTGTTGATCAGCAGTTGATGTTGATGGCCGTCCTGGACGTGGTTCGCCGTCAGCGCGTTCTCGACCATCTTTGAACAATTTGTACCAATCAAAAACACTTGCTCTTGCTCGCGACATACAATTATCACCGAAGGCCTTTTGCAACATGCTGAACGTTTCGGCACCAGAAATTTGATTCCGCACACAAAATTTAATGGAACTTCTTTGTTGAATAATTTCACTCATTGTGAAAATCGCCGAATGCACTTTTTGTACTTCAGAAAGACAAGCGTATACTAAACACTAATGATTATTTTGATGTAACATTTGGCAAAGATGTCACCGACAGTCATACCAACCTTAAAAAAATAATATTTTGATGAATGGGTTTCCGCGCGAAATTTAAATTAAAAAGTCTTACTACTTTTTGCCCACAGTAGTATGTTGGGGAAAAAGCTAAGGTGGTAGCCATGGCGTAGTTGGTAGTATGTTGGCCTGGTACGCAGAGTGCCCTGGGTTCAATTCTAGGCCCAGGCAAAATCGAAAAGTAGAAAAAACAATTTTTCTACAGAGCTCCTCTTGGCAGGCAATGAGTAACAATTGCCTATGAAAAGCTTTTCACTTCGTCGTTCGAATTCGGCATATAACTGTAGGTCCCTTCCATTCATGTACTTAAAACTACAACACGCACAACATGTAGTCTTTCTACGTAGTATTTTTTAACTATACTGTTAATGCGATGGCATTTACTAATATTTTTTGTTCACGCATTAAGGGCCCCGCGTACTCAGATCGAATAGTCGTGTAGTATTACCATAGCTTATGTTCATATCACAGTAGCAATGTTTTTTAAATCAGTTGACAATGATTTTGAATAAATCTATGATGTATAAATTTTCAATTCAAATAACTTATTATTATTTGTTACGTACATATTTTTACTCGTACAAACGAGACTGAGATCTTTCGAACTTCAGAAAAATAACAATAGATTGTTCCACTTTCCACATGCAACAATTAATGCGAAGCAGGTGTTTAAATTGGGGCAACAACAAAGTGTCTATGAGTCATTCTCATAAATACTTATTGAATTTTTAAGAAGTTCAAAATTCTCACAGTACTTACGCAAGTATGTAAGAAGGAAAAATTAAGTTTACATACATATAAATTCCAAAAAAAAAAAATTTTTTTAAATGAAAAAGCGCCCTGCTGCTTAAGAGTGTATAGAATAGTAATTTTAAAATAACAAAAGTCTGTGCAAGAAAGTATAAAAAAATTGTAAATTGTAATAAAATTATAAATTGTACGTACCTAGCACGGCTAGGAGAAGAGAAAGAGCAAGACGTGCAACAACAGGTGTGCTGAAGGGTCTTGAAAATCTCTAAAATGAATCACTGCCACGTAGCTAACTAGAATTATTGAATAGGGTTACCTCATCTTTACATACGTACTCGTATGCACAATTAAACAATTTGTATACAATGTGATGCATTTAATGTGTCACTTCCAGCGAGTGGGGAGTTGGTGTTCAATAGAAAGAAAAGGTACCCTAAATTAATTCAATATTTTTAACAAAACCGTTTAACTACATTCAGGCAAGTGTCATTGAGCCTTTTTGATTGAAGTTCCTTTCTATTAAGCATAAATTCACTTTTCTCTATTCTCTTTTTCAAATTGAAATTGATGGAACATGAGGAAAAAGTGCATGCCAGTGGATTTAAAATACTCGTGCATACATATCAAAAGTGTCACTAACAGTTCAGATGTCAGCAACAACAAAATGAAATTGAGTTTATGCCAAAGAAAAAAAAAATAATGGAAAAAAGATACTTTTTGTATTCATTGCTGATGCTGATGCTGCTGCTGCTGCTGCAATGGAACCTTGGCAACTTACCTAAATGGCATTCAAGTGTTGAAGTTCGAAGCAATGCATAAAAAACGAGGGAGATGAAATAATTTTGAGATCCTTTCTTTTTCGTTTTGGGGCTTTAGTAGGTGTATGTGTATGTGTGCTATTTGTTTTTGTATGCTACTCCTTCAATTATGCACGCATGCTGCTGTTTTGGAAGTGCATTTTTCTCAATTTCCTTTTCTTTTGACACAACAATTTTGTGATTTATTCTTTTTATGCATGTTTCTTTTTGTCATTTTCCTGCTGTGTATGTGAATGTCTTTTTTGAATAGTGTTTAAAGTCGTTGACTGAAGTGCCATGCCACTAAGAGATGCAGGTGTTCAATATACAAAATTGTTTTGTTTTTTTGTTTTCTTAAATCATATTGCTCCTTAAACATGTTTGTTATACTTGAAAGATGCTTAAATCCACATAACGACGCTTCTAAAGGCTTCCCTCTTCCATCGAATAATGCAGCGGTTAAGGCTTCGGTATAAATAATTACCTTAAATATGAATAATATATGAAAAAATAATATAGAAACCCAACGAAATTGTGAACATGCAGTATTATAACAGCAGATTGGGTCATTTATGCCAAACTGTAGCTGATAGATATTCTTATTACAATAAAAAAGAAAAGTAAATTAATAAATGCATGTAGACATATGAACATGTACTGAACTATAACACGCAAACAACTCATCTAACTCCATACATAATCAACATTTGTAACCCATAAACAAATGCTATAAAAAAATGTATAATACATATAATATCTTCCACATAGAAGCAACAGCAAACCTGCGATTGTTTAACAATTACCCAAGAAAAACAACAAATTCTAGTGGTAGTGCGTGAATTATCCTGACTGTATCGTATATTTCCAGCAATAACTTTTCAGGTGTGCAGAGTTTCACTTATTTCTTACTGATTGAACACACATACATGGAAAGGAATGTGTATGTAGTACGTTTTTTAAGGGTTCATGCAAAGTCACCCCTACTATTTATGATATTTATCTACGTATATGTACAAACAACATTGAGAAAGCGTTTATGCTTATGCTGACATAACTGTACTTACTGATGTAGCATAAACACCACGCATACTAACACACACACACACACATGCCTGTAGCCTTCCCATGTCCAGCCAGTTGCCGGTGTACTATACTTAGGTACATTAATAGTGATGCGCAAAAGTAGAACTTTTATTATCTAAATAAAATTTAAATACAGCAAGCTGTCATTGGGAATTTAAGTATATTTAAAACAAGTTAGAGTTTTAAATATTGTTCGGATATCAGAAAAGTACTCATGAAACAGCTGGGTGAGTTAAAAATGCATCCCTGCTTCTCTTTTACTGAAACAAATGATTTGCAAAATGTCCTGCCGAAGACACAAACAAATCAAATATGTGAAAAATTAAACAGGAAACAGGAAATCTGAGGAAATTTATATTTTTCAAATTCAGCTGTAACACGATAAAAGTGTCAATAGTTTTTGAGTTAGGGATATATTAGCACCTTACTAAGTGGATTTATATGTACCGAAAGTTTGGTAAATATTACTTCCAACCTTAACAATTAAAATACGTACTCCAAAATCCCTACTAAATATCTGCAAAATGGATAAATTTTACTTAGCATATACAAGTTATTAGTACAAATTTCAAATAGTTATCAATATTTTTTTAATTTTTTGCACTCACATAAGTAATCAAATAGATGCGCTTTCGAAAACCGCAATATACTCAAAATCTCATTTATTTTCCAAGTGTTAGATGAGTAATTTTCTCTAAATACGGCAGACTGAGATTAGCTTTTTGCTCCAGACTAATTCTGACTACCATTAACAGTTCCTGAGCTCCCTCTTCTATTGCTTCTGAATTCTTTTTGGCGTCCTCTGAATGCAACTGATTGTCGCTAAAGTTCTTTGACCAATCACCTCTAACTTTTTTAGACTTCCACTGGCAGCAATCTTAAATTAAAATATATTAAACTATTTCTTATTACCTATGTCTACCATTGATTGTCTGTCTAACACTGACCTTCTTTGATTCCCTTTAATAATGTCATACTGTTCCCAATTGCGCTAAGCTTTTCAGATAACCAACGAACTGTCTAAGATTGTCCGATTGAGATTGTCTTAAGATTGACATTGACTGTCTACGATAACCTATGGCTGCTTCCGACTTCCACTGATATCTTCGGGCTATCACTAGCCCCTTCCGATAACCTCGGTCTCCTTCAAAACTAAATAATTAAAAATACTTCAGACTGCATCTGGTTGCATCTGACTGCCTTTGAATAACCCATACTCCTGTTGATTTCTTTTTTTTTTATTCTGTATTGCTTTTTATTGCCGCTGATAGCTTCATACTTGATTATAACCTTTGCTGATTCTATATGACTGTCATTGTTTCCATCAGACTCTTTAAGTTGGATGCCTCAGACTGCTTTCAATTACGTCCAACTACCTCACGCTACATCCGACTTCCTCCAGCTCCCTCAAACTGTCTGTTAACGTAAGTGTAACGCTAACCTTTTCCATTTTTGCTTTCGAGTCTATAGAACCAATGAAAATTTATAATTAAAGCTTATATCTTTCTGTTTTACCAAAAACGTATTTTTAGATCTTTTACTACATTTTCTACTGCAATTTTCTACCACTATAACTCATATTTGAAGAGTTTTTATTTTCAATAATAAAATTCAAAATTTTCTCTTATTCAAAACTCAATTTCGGTTAGTATCTATTCATGCTTTCATTCACGCTTTCAAAAGCTATTCACCATGTTTTCCAGGTCACTCGGTTGAGTGAATTTAGCACCACACTGTAGCTCGATATGCCTTTGTGATATATTCGTACATACTATAATTTATTACATCATTGTCATTTAAATCGTCGTCAATTTCGTTGCTGTTGTGTTGTCGCCTTTAATTGGCTTTGAAATTCACTTTTCTTTTCTTTTTTTTTTGTTCATATGAATGAATAAGTATGAAATTACTTTTGATTGTTTTCATTAGTAATCATAATGAAATAAATTATCATCATCCCCCAAATTCTGTTGTGTTTTTACTTTTTATTGACAATTTTTATAACTCGGTACACTTTATTTTGCTACTTTAATTAGTGTTAATTTGATGCAGAGGGTGTGGAGGGGTTGAGCGCGTCTTGCTTTACTACTCATATAGACTTTATTAAAAAATATGCATAATAAAAAGGACTCTGAGGAATATTTATATCACTTTACTTTATGATCGAAGTTTGTTTGAACTAATAACCTCAAAATCTTTTGTTCTGAAAGTATAATTGCCTTATGTCTTCGTTTATATATTGTTTGAAGAATATCAATCCCCTCATGTGTTATAGCTTCAATCGGGGAGGCATGATCGAGAATTAATTCTTTTAATATACTGTGCAATACATTTTTTGACATGAGTTGTTACTTTCGATTTTTGTAGAGGCAGGAACACTGGTAGATCATGGTAGATCGTACAGTTAAACAGCCTTGCCAGCAGACGAACTAATGTCGAGCATTATCATTAGTGCCGACATGACTGAACATCAAATTGGCTGAAAATTACAGAGTTAAAAGGTACTATGTCATCCTGGGACGATTAACTACGAATTCTTGTAGAATATATAGTTAAACCTCAAGTCCGCGAAAACTAATTTTGTAACCAAACATTTCAGCTTTTTTCCAACAGTTTTAGAGTAGTAACAGTACTTCCCATAATTAGAGGTTGTAAAATTTTTAATCTTTAAGAACTGAAGAAATATATTATCAAAGATCCCGATAGAAAATTAAAGAAAAATTAATTATTAAAAGTATCCAATATGGTGTGACACCTCGTCCATAGACATGTACGGAACACCTGGTATGCCATGGTGCTCCCAACTAAGTAAAAACGCGAATCATGTCTCTAAACTTAATCCTCATTTGGAAGTTATCTCTAAAACGGTTAATAAAGCACAGAAGTTTTCAAAGCTGAAATTAATTATCTTTACCTAGTTATTTACTGGCCAAGTAAAGGTTGTTATATATAAATAAGTAACATATATCTTAATCGTCATGTGAGATATCAATCAAGCATTTTCATTATACCTAAGCATATTTGACAAATGTCAGATATGTATTAAGGATTAGTATTATAAAGAATAAACCTTACAAGATCACACGATCATTTTTCCTTCCCCTACAAGACAACTTCAGTGTGTGTATTATTTTAAAAAATTAGTACGTAACTCCGTGTGAAGTGAAAACCGTTTATATAAACCTATTACCACATACCATATGCTTTTTAGCACATCAGTGGGAAGGAAGGCAACTCTTTTAAGTAAATCCCCATTAAACTAACAAGTGAGACCCTTTCAATGTTGTCAGTATAAATACATAAAGCGACTGCTACAGTATTATTCCCATTATTCTGTATAAAAACTAAACACAACACTAAACCACACCCAGAAAAACAAACCACAAAACGAAAATATTTTGACAGCCAAACATAAAGATGACGTTTGATGTCCACTGATGTGTTTAATAGCAGCATACTACTACATAAATACGACTATAATGTGTGTATACAATTAGATGAACGCTTAAGTCTGGGAACTACACAGGTGTTTGAATGACTATTGCATACGAGTACATCGACAAAAAGAGAGATAGAGAGAGAGAGAGAGGGGGAGAGGAAGAGTGAGAAAAAATAAGGTAGGGCAGTCTGCCTAGAAGAAGACCACACAAAAAACCATACAAATTTGAGTTTAATTAGAAACAATTAAAGTTCATTTTATATACTTATGATTTAAGACAATGATAAAAACATAAAAAATAATTATAATAATAATATGCGTGATAGTTGAAAATTATATGCATAATTTGATAGTTCATCAGTTGATAAAAAAGAAAAAAATATCCAATAAAAACCCAAAAACAAACCAAATAAGAAAATTTCAATCTATTGTAGAAATTTTGATGTGGAATTGAGGGTGCAAACTTAAGAAATAAAATTTTTACGAATCACATTAAAGCTAAAATTACTTACTTAACTAGTCTGGAAACCCCATTAAAATTACCTCAAATCTTATTATGGAAAGCCTTGATAAACTCATAAAGTTTGGTCTACATAATCGGATTTCAATTCTGTGAGTTCCGAGGCATACCAGGAATTGTCAAATCTCGGCACAGGCAAAATGAAAAAAGTAGTAGAAAAAACACGGCACCACTTTTTATTACACGGCACCACTTCTTGGCAAATAATGGCAAACCTACAAGAGTAAAAATTGCCTAAGAAAAGCTTTTTACTTCGCCGTTTGAATTCAACATAAAACTGTGGGCCCCTTCCAGTCATGTACAAAAATAGCACACACAAAATGAGTGGATGCGACAAGCTCGGCCTAGGCCCTTAATCGGCTGTTGGCCATTAAAAGAAAGAAATAAGAAGAGGAATGAGAGTTTAAATCGGTTGGTCTTTGCCCAAAGAAATAAGTAATAAGTAACAACAATAACAACCACATGCAAAATTCTCATAAAAAAAACTAAAAAATTTAAAAATAGCCAGTAATAATAAATTATAATAAGTCAGTGCCAATTTCAACCGTCCAATTAGTGCATTTCAAAATGTTGTAACTTTAATGGACAGTAAATTTCATGTTAGTAGTAAATTTCTCGCCAGTTAATGGCAAATGTAAATTCTATGTAAGAATAAGTGAGAAAAAATAATAAATTTCACACAATCACATGTAAAAAATCTGTAAAAATAAATATATAGAAACATTATTATGCAAACATATAATTTTACTATATATGTACATATAAAGTGCAATAAAGTAGAGAGAGAAAAATAAAGGAAAAATAATTGTCAAAGTGACAGTTAATGCACTAACATTAGTTGAGAACACACCGAATCACACACATGCACTTCGAAGTAGTCAATTTTATGGTCTGCAAAATAATACTAGCAAATTCAAATTGCTATATTGTATATCCATTTCCGGTATTTGGTTTACAATCGAAACATATGTATGTATGTATGTAGATATTGAAATTATATTATACTTACCGACGACCTGCACTCGGAAGTTATCACAGTTTGATGTTTGAAAGCCGGCACTTAAATTGTCACACGTGCTATAATTATAAAGTCATCTTGACATAATCAAAAGTGACAATTACACTCATTGAACACTGCGCACTTATATGCACGTACAAACACATACAAACATGCATCATTAGTTACTTCAAGGTGTATGCAATTCTATTAAAAAAGAGTCAATAAACGCATACCTGAAATAAAAAAAAAACAAAATGTTATGCATCATTAGTTTCACAAGAATTTGGAAAAAAAACGACCACTCTACACCAAAGTTAATATACTCGTTGTAATATTAAAATTAGTGGTAATTACTATAAGCAAGGGGGTAGAAAGAGGGGAAGGCGAGAAGTAACGAATGACTTGCATATGTCAAGTTAGGCCATGGGGCGGGAGGAACATATTCAACTTACGGACATTTAGTTTCGGCTTAGACTTTAGGGCTTTATATGTATGTACAATTTAAACCACAATAAAAATTTGCCATAAGCAACATTTACAAACTTTTCCCAAAAATAATCACTGTGCAATATTTCTACATGGTTTTTTTTTAAATGGCAATCGAATAATTTTAATTTTCGTAAAAATTATTTACTAATCAAAACTTTAATTGCGACAAGACCCTATCGCAAGTGCTTAGCAAGACTTAGCAAGACGACGACAGACTTTCGAAAAGTATGCATTTCATATTAAAAAGTTTGTTTTGGCAAAATTGCTAGTGGCAACCGAGGTACCCAAGCCCTAAACCTAATTCCACTACGCCGAATCTACGGGTGCTAGCCGTTTTTCTAGGTTAGCGCCCTTTTTCAAGATATTCCATTTTCAATATTGGAGGATTTGGGGCCCCAGAGGACAAAATGCGTTAATTTTTTTTTTACTATTTGTTCAATGTAAATCGAATCGGTACAGTATCGATACATTAGAAAAAATCATTTGGAAAAAAATGTCAAATATTAGACCATTTTGTCCAATCTTTAAGTGATTTTTCATCGCTTACCTGTTTCTTCATCAAGCGTGCTATTTTATTAAAATTATTAGTGTCCTTGTCCTTTTGGCGGCCATATTTATTAAAATTTGTAGACTCGTTACATCTGACAGTGCCAAATACAGGCTAGTCTCTGTACTTTAGTGAGAGTTTTTTTCATTATAGCTAGTTTAGTTCTTTACGATCATGTAACTGCGCTATAAGTGATGCATCCATCCACTATAAGATGTACTCGGTACCACCTCAGATTTTTATAACTAAGCTTTTGCATACCATGAGAGACATGATTAACTGTTTCACCTGTATGTGTTTTCCATAGAAAACAGTGATATTTCACTTTTACTACTAAGATTTGTTGGTTTCATATATGGAAATTGACCTTTTGTAATGATTTTTACTGGATGGATATTTTACACTATACTGACGAAACAGCTCCTTCTAACATGTCAGCTCCCAAATCGTCCAAACCATTGGCTAACAACAAAAATCATTTCTCCAAGCAGGATACAGAGAAACTTTTTCAACCTCGAGAACATCAAATGATTTAGCAACAACCGTTAACCTGACAGACATTTGTATGCCCTACTGAAAATCCATAACCAGACTGCAGCAGACATGAACTAAAATATACACCAGATTGGTAATAAACACGATCACCCATATCGACGGACAGTGATGGATCTAGGATTTAACTTGAACCAACCCTTAGGTTTCATGTACTGAAATGCAGAACAAAAAATAAAACCAAAAGAGTTTTTCTTTATAAAAATATATTTTTATTCAGCAAATAAAATTCAACACAATTTTATCAACTAAATATCACCGATCTGGAAGCTGAATGCCATAATTGTCCCTGTCATCATTAGTGCTGGCTTTCCACGGTCGTTGTTCTACTCTAAAAACTGTAAAGAAATATATAAATAAAATTGAGTATAACCATAAAATAACACAAGAAATCTTAAACAACATTTTACTTTTCTTGGATACTTTCGAGAGCTTCTTTTTATAGCATTTAAATATGAAAATTGTGAAATAACTTAATTGGTTCTGGAACTGATTGATAAGCTTTGATTGGAAAAAAAAACTTATTTCACTGTGTCGGCAACAAAAATTTCGTATTTCGTAGTATATTTTTATGGAAAGTTTGTAGAGTGGTGAAGCCAAAACCCTATCTCCCCTTAGTCTCTTCCAGAGAGCATTGGAACTCTTCATATTAGTATAGTTGTCTTGAGAGGACTACAGCTTGAAGAGTTCAAGTATATTCATGAGAAAGTTTCGTCGGGTTCATAACCCTTCGCTCTCATCTTGATAAGGTCAAAGGTATTTATGGGAAAGTTCCTCCGGTTTCCTAACCCGAGCTCTCTGCCGTTTCGTAACTTTGGGCAGATCGGATATTTGGTTAGCGTCTCTTTGGGCATAGTTTACGTTTAGCTAGAAATTTCTTACCCAACTTGTGTGATTCGATGTCTGTGCCTGTAACGTCAGGTGAAATTCAAAATTCATGATATCATCTTGTCCGTGCGATTACCTAATCTGACGAGGTATGTCAGTGCCATAAATAAAATTTGGGAAGAGGATTATGTCACACATCTTCCCACGATTCGTTTGAGGGCTCTTCCGATATTTTTGAACCGATTTCTACAAGTATGCATGCACTGGAAAGATATCTTGTCCTTAAAAATTTCTGTCGGGAACGATCGGAATTGGGTTTATTTTAAAAGACAAAGTATATTACAAATATAAAACTTAAAATAAAAAATATAAAAGTAAGATTCTAGAGAATAGAAGGTAGAATTACTCAGATTTACAGAAATTGGAAAGAAAAATGTGGAAAACATTAATTAAAAACTGAATTTGTCAAATGGTTTTTTCGACGTTTCCTTCTATGCTTCCGAAGTTTGACATGCAAATCGTGCGGTTTCCGGTTTCTGTAGTTTTGCAACACTGAGACGGCTGTATCCCAGTTTATGACACCCTAGTTGGGAGTTGGGTTTATTGAAGCGAGTAATAACCACGAGGTGGTGTAGTACTTAGTCTACACTACCAGCAAACTACGGCGCACATACACAGAAGTGTTGAATGTACAATGTTCAAATTCACCTTGAGTGTTTGATGACAGATAGTACAATAAATACTCGCCATATATTCAGAATTCACTTATTATACAAAAAAAAAACCTACTCCACCAAAATGTACTTTATTATTTTAAAATCAGCTTGACAATCCCAAGTACCTACTTTAAAAAGTAAATGATCCATTAAAGTATTGCATAGTGAGTACAACTCCTACCCTCGCTTACTACCCAATCTCTAATGTTACTAACGTTATAATGTGATGATAACCTTTTTAAACTTTTTTTTATTTTCAATTATAACAATAACTTACAATTTCAATTGTCACTCTTAAACAATAACTATTTCAGATAAAACTATTGTCCGTTGCCGATACGATGTAAGTATGTATGCTATATATGTAGGTATGGAATGTGCTGTAGAACAATGGGAAGAAACCCAGCGATTTTGCCGCTTTACATTTTTTGGTTTTTTTTTAACTGGATTTGATCAAATGAGTTAGTTAATGATACTATTATATTTTGATCAAAATATCATTTTTCAAACATTGACCATTTTGAAAATGTGTTCATACAAAAAAAACATAAATAAGTACGAAAGAAATAAATTAAACCAATAAAAAATCAAAATTAAACCAAAATATGGCGGCATCCTGCTGAGTTATATAAAAAATAAATATAAAAAAAATTTGAGCGGCGCTCACCACGAAACTGACAAAACAATTTTTATTGACCTTGTTGCTGTTGTAGTTGCTATTTCATGAATTGAAAAATGATACGTTAACGAAATGTCATTATGTAATATTTCTCATTTTTTATGAATGTGCTCGTGTGTGTGCATTAAATTGAATTGCGCGAGACGAATCCTTTTGTTGTCCAACAATTTTTAAAATATCTGGAAAAAAAAGTGTGGAGTAAATGTGTGAGTATATTTTGTTAATTATGTGTCATATTGTGGACAATTGTCCCATGGTATTGAAAAATATTACTATTTTTGATTTTTTGAAAACACACACATGCATAGCGAAGCATTCAAGGCATTATAAGAGACTATACTGTATGTAATAAAAATGGAATGCTGTCATCTGTAATCTATCATATTTCATAAACACATACAGGCGCGAACCTCACACACACACAGAGACGCACAACTATAGGCATCCGAGTATTGTCCTCAAAGGGGTAAAACATAGCGACGACAGACACTGTTTGCCGTGTTCGTGTAGGGTGTTTTTCGTTGTTGTTGGTTATGGTCTAAGTCATACGTGATACTTTCACTATTCTATTTTTGTCTATTATTTCTTATTTTATTTATTTTGTGCCATTGTCAATTTCTTTTTTGACAATCATTTTGATTGCATTGATTATGATGTATGATGCATTCTTGTTGTTGTCGGTGTTGTATGGGTTGGTTGGTTGCTGTTGTCCCCAATTATGTTGGCATCATTTTTCATCGCAAATGAAATTGAAAAAAAAAAAAAAAAAATGAAATGATGTTGTTTTTTTTTTTGAAATGTCATTGCCGAAATGGTTTTCTTTCGTATAGTTTTTTAGTTGCTTCTGTTTTTTTTTTGGCTAGCGGAAAACCATAATTTGGCAAACCTTTGGCAATTCATATGTGCAGTTCTTCACTTATTTTTATTTTTTATTGAATATATAAAACACAAATATCGGTTTGGATTTAAAAGCAATCAATCATTTCATATATTTTTATTTTTTTTTTTTTTTTGGCTTCTAGCCATTACATTTATCAATAATATTCCATTGTTGTCACGTTTATGAATATTCATAGTTTCATTGATTCTATTTGCTGCTTATTCTTGCATATTCATGTGTGTATTTTCTTTTGTTTAATTTTTAATGATGAGTCATGTTTTTTATGCAAAAAACTTCCCTTTTTTGTGAAAACATTAGGAAATAATATGTTTTGTAGATAATGAACTTTTCTTTGCAGTTGAGCAAAAAGGGATTAAGATACTCTAAAAATTAATTATTGATATTTTCTAAAATGTGGAATAAAAAGTTGTGCAAATTGTATGCTGGAGTGCAACATGTATTGCGGCGCTTATGAAATCAATCTATCTCTTCATGTGATGAATTGTTAAAGACACGTTATGCAATCAAACTTTTAGACCCACGTACATTTTTTAAAACACCGTCTCAATTTTTACAAAATATATCATAGTTGTTTACATCAAAGAACCAGAACAAACAAAAAAAAAATAAAAAAAAATCGTAGCCGCTAAATACTAAATAAGTGGGTCTTTTATGCCTGTACTTTTTCTCTACCTTCTCTTTACAAAGTTTGGGTAATACGAAAACTACCACAAAAAAAGTTTCCAGAGTTGATGACCATTTGAACGAGGCATTCTCTGATCTGATTGGTTGGTTGGGTGCCTGTTCCAAAAAACACACTTAAGCCTTACCACATAGTTGGACTGACAGTTCCGAATGGCTGGATGGCAATTTTTTATCACGTGATGGTTTTGCAATTGCCAGCCAAGTGATTTGCTTGTTTACTTTTTTATAATTCTCATTCACTTCATATCAGCAGATATATACGAATTTTAAGAGAATTAACTATCACACGAAAAGGAGAATAAAGCCCCCAACCTCCTGAGGCTATCGAGGTAATTCGATTTAATTCTTATTTTAATTTGCATGGGCAATTATCTTTCTCAGTTAAAACTACTTAAACCCCGTCTTTGCTAAACAACATTGATTACTTTCTTGCTAAAGTTTGTGTGGTAGGCGCCATACCCAATTGCTAAAAAAAAGAATAAAATTCTGGCCAATAAGTACTACTTCTCCTTATATATTTCGTAACACCTTCTCACACAGACTGCCATTATTACTCAAACTATGGCTCTCCAGTTACGTCGTTTTAGATAATTTGTTTGTATGGGAAATGTCTCACCAACTTTCCCAAAAAATTCAAATTCTGTCCAATAATTACTACTAATATTTATCATTTTCACACAATATTGCATTGCCTTTCTTTGTTATGGTTTCCCAAAAACAATTCAATTTTCCCAATAATACAAAACTTCACCAAAATATTAATAGTATAGAAGATATGAGAGGCTTCAAATCAAAACGCAATAAAAGCAAAACAGTTTAGTGTCTCTTATAGCGTTTTGATTTGGAGTTCCTCATATAGGTTTAAACAAGCTTGTGGTGAATGGGGAATCCTCCCTGGCCGCCTGATTTTAAAGAGGCCTGTTCCAGTTAGACCCCAACTGTTTCACATCAGATAAAGCATGTGTGCGAAAACAATTTTGGTCTTTGACAATGACAAATGACAAATGATAAATGACAATTTTGGTCATTTCCCTCCCGGCGCCCATATTTTCTCTCCATGGCTCTCCGGCTTTGGATATTGATAATAAATAAAGGGTGTTTTTTTTAGAAGTGTGGTTTTCAATCTGATAATACTTTTATCGAAGTTGGTCTTTTTGACAGCTGTCACTTGATTTATGCTCAGTTTGGTTTGCAATTTCATAATTAATAGACTTACTCCTGAACAACGTTTGCAAATCGTGCAAATGTATTACCAAAACGAGATGGCCACCGATCCCGATTTCCACAAGAAAATTTTGTTCAGCGACGAAGCTCACTTTTGGTTGAATGGGTATGTTAATAAGCAAAATTGTCGCGTTTGGAGTGATCATAATCCACAAGCCACTGTTGAGACGCCGTTACATCCTCAAAAAGTCACTGTTTAGTGTGCTCTATGGGCAGAGGGAATCATTGGTCCATATTTCTTCAAAGATGAAGCCGCTCATAATGTTAGAGTCAATGGTTAATGACTTTTTCGTGTCAGAATTGGAGGTTGTTGATGTGGACGACCTTTGGTTCAAGGCGGCGCTACATGCCATACAGCCAAGGAAACAATTAATTTATTGAATGAAATTATCTCGCGTCGTGGGTCAGTGGCGTGGCGTCCAAGATCGTGCGATTTAACACCGCTGTACTATTTTTTGTGGGGTTATGTGAAGTCGCTACGCAGATAAACCCGAGACGATTGACTCCTTGGAAGGGAATATTCGGCGAGTTATTGCTGACATACGGCCCCATTTGCTTCGAAAAGTGGTCGAAAATTGGGCCCCTCGGTTGGAATTTATTCGAACCAGCCACGGCGGCCACTTGCTCGAAATCGTTTTAAAACATAACCTTATCTTTATAATAAAGCCATAACATTAAATTATATGCGTTTTAATTCTTATTGAAAACCACACTTCTAAAAAAACACCTTGTTTATTTTCAGAAAATGCTATTATTTTGAATTTGAAATTGTAAACTGATCTAGATGGAACAACAAACTTTACGAGAAATTAAAAGCTCACAAGTACCCATATATTTTTAGAGACTAAAGCTATCCAACCTCGATCTTGACGGCCTCGATAGCGGCCGTTACGGGTCCGATTCCTGTCGTCGTCTCATAAAAATTCTTATATTCCTTCCGATATGAAGTCAATGAGAATTAAATAAAAGTGTACTTGTAGAAATGTACTTGTAAACCTCTTGGTAGGCAATGGCAAAACTGCCAAGTAAGTATGCACAAACTGCCACTGTTGTTCGGAACTGGCTTCAGACGGTATGTAGATCCAAATATGTAATATCACAATGGTCCATTCTGGACTTCTCCTCCTCCAAAAGCCAAATTTCTACAGAAGTTGTTGCACAAAAATTGTCAATTTTCTTCTCAAACAAATTTTGGGGGCAAAATTTGTTTGAGATTCCCACCTCTTGTCAGGCTAGCACATATAATTAATAAATAGGTCGCGTATACGCGATAACTCAAGTTAAAAATAAGCAATCACGTTGATATTTGTAAATAATAGTTAACAAAAATTTATTTGGAATCACTAGGACTTGATTCAGGACGTCGTTATTTCCGAATTTGTAAATCTTGATGCAGTAGTACAAATCAATGGACTTTTATAAAATTTCTTCAACTAGATTAACAAGTTAATTAATTACTCCCTTGCCATTTCCTGGAGAACACTCCCATATTACACCCCAAAAATTAGGGTGTGAGCAAGCTTGAAAAAAGTTTAATTATTTATTTATTTAAATTTCATATAAATTTTATCTGAAAAATATGAATGTGCTCTTAAAGTTTTATTTTCTTTTTTTTCCAAATAAAATTAATAGCATTAATTAAGAAGAAGGAAAAAATGTAAATTTAAAACAAACACGTGTTAAAACGCCGATGATGATGTTGCTGATGACGGTGTTGGTTGGTGAGAGACAATATGTCACATGACATCAAGAGCCACCAGAAACAAATCAGACTGCAACCAACATTAGCAACACCAGCAGAGGTAGAAAGTTCAGAGATGGAGGGAGAGGGTGGCAATTTTCCAATGACATTGGATTTAGAGTAGTACATACAAAGACAACGAAAGAGGTACAGTTACACGCTAGGGGTCACGTGTTACATACTTGAAATATTTGTCATTCTCGTATATTTCGATTTTAGTGTTGCTGCTGTTCTTATTGTTGTTGGTATCTAATAGAACCAAACACAGAAAACCACTTTAACGCAAAAGTGGCGTAAAATAGGGTTTTTGTTTGTTGTTGTTGCATCTATTGTTGTTTTATGTTGTAAGTGCGATAAGTTCATTTGATAATAATACGATTCTCATGAAATGCACACGGACAGAGAATGGATGTGGCGGAAAAAAAGCTAAACCGTAGAAATAATAAACAACATGACAACAAACATACGGCGGCGCTACCTACCTACCTCTTCCTACCAATACCTACGAACAAAAGTGTGTGAGCGTGTTGCAACAATTAAATAAGAATATTTTATAAAACAACACGAACGCATCCGAAGCGAACTGACACAAAAAGAAGAAAGAATTAAAGTACCCTTTGAATATTTTTTAAAATCATGAGGCACACATCTAGCACACCCTTTTTTTTTGCATGTCGCTTTGCAAAACCGTGACCATCACCGTACACCCGAACACCGAACACTTTAAAATGACGATGTGTGCCTTTTCGCACTTGGGCGCTTCGCGTGAAATCACCCTCAGAGACAAAAGGCGTATATGTAGTTTTTATGAGCAGCCGAAGAAGATGCGCAATGCTCAGCTGTCGTGACCCGCATACTTGAGTGTGCACCCAAAAGGCATGCAGACACACAATGCACGTACGGCACCACGTCACAAAAGTAGCAATTATAATTACACATTTAGCATAAGGTTCAATCAAGGTTCACTCAGTTCAGCCACAAAATTTTGGGTAAAATTTTTTCTCACGCCTCACGATGAACAATCGACATTCAATGCAGTTACTCATCACTGCATTTCATATCTATACACACATCTCCTAATGTTAGCGAGATAGAGATAATTTTTTTTTATCTTGTCCACGGTCTGTGATTCTTTTTTTTCACGTGAATTCTTACTAAAATGAGATTTGTATTTGCAGTGAGAAGCGTCGCGATTTGATGCTCGACAAATTGCTTGCACTCGTCCATTTGTCCATTGTGTGTTGAGCTGGTGCTTCCAGTTCTGGTGCCTTAGTTTTTGGTGGCGTTAGTTGCTGCTGTTTAATTGCGTGTGTTGATGCAGAACGAACGAACGTGGGGTGGGAGTGAATGATTGTGTTAGTGTCTGTGTGTGAATGTGCGATCTTGATGAAATGTCACACTGTGCTAATGAAAGTTAAACTGCAATTTGAACTGCAACACTGTGACATTGTGTGTTTGCGACTGCAACTTCTATTTATTCCTAGTAAATCCCTAATGGTTTTTATCTCAGTTCTGATTTTCACATGGCATGTTTTTATGTGATTTGTACATCTTGATTAGCACTTCAAATTAAATGCGTAAAGATTCTTCCAACCTAATTTACATTTTTCGCGAGCACTCTCCTTAACAATGTTGCATTAATCAATTCATTTCATTCTAAGATTTGCAAAATGAGTTTGTTAGAGAGTAGCCAAAATAGTTATGTTCAGTTGCGATGGCCAGTAAGAAAAGAGGTAAGACAAAAGTTCCAAACAAGAAACAATAATACGTGATGAGCGTAAAGTGATTCCTTCTTTCTTTTTACAAAGGTCAAAAGTTTAACCCACTTTCAACTTTTTTCACGCTTTTCTCGTATTGTTTTGTGCCGGCAAACATTTGTCAAATTGTTAGAGATGTTATAATTTTTTAGGCAATGGCCCCTAACAGTCAATTTATATCGAAAAGATTTAATACATTTATTTGATGTAGAAACTTTTGAACATAAGTAAGAAATATTTTAAATATAAAATAACTAAAAATTAAACTAATACTCGGCGATTTGTGGAGCAGACAATAAAGAAAAACACCGAATGCCTAGAAAGCGCATATAAAAAAAAACATTGCGCCCGAAACGAATGTTATTGAGTTTAACCTTAAGTCCCCATTAACACCTTTCCAGGCTTGAAAGTTAAGTTTTGCTTAAACTTGCCGCCTGCAACCGTTCTGGCTGCTCTCTAACAAACTCAACACATGACTTTCAAGTCTGAAAGGGGTATCGATCATATCGATCATTGAACGTATGAGCAGTGTACGCAAGTGATTACCAAAATCGTAACGCAGCTTACAGTTCTATCTTCAATAGATTGTTTAAGTCACGCTACACTATGTATGCATAATCAATTCTTTACAGTTTTGGTCCGATAAGCTTCACAACAAGTAGTTTTTAAGACGCATTGTGATGACATACTCTCTTAAGGCATACTCACATAATATCCCATGTTTAAAGAGTGAAACTTTGCTCTCGTTTCTTTTCTTGGCTCTTCAGCATCAGGAACGGATATTATAGGAGATACAGAGCCAATATGGATTAAATTTGTAGCTAAGCTCAAAACCTCCTTCTGTAACGGAAACATCGGTTTTTCCGCATCATCCTCACATTAAATAATTTTTTTCATTTAAAGAAGCTTAAAGTGACCTCAACTACATTTCCATGTTGACTTTATGGTAATGACTTTAAACAAAGAAGGGTAAGGGAGCAATGGAGTGCTACGTTGTAAATTGATTTTTAGGTGCCCTCATATTAGCTGAGGTTATCTGATAACAGTTATTCATTCGCTTTTGAAATGTTGTGTTGTACTTTCCTTTTACAAATATTTTTATGGACTCAAGAAAATGTTTAGTCAGTTTGCCATGAGTCCGAACAAAAATTAATATTAATTGTAAAAGTTTGGTAAAACGTTCAAAATCAAATCAGACAATCGTGGAAGGTCAACAGGAAGAGAATCTCCAAAAGAACGATGAAACAAGCTAATTTTCTACCAGTCCATTTTCTCTGGCAAGAGGGGTGTGTCCCTCATGGAGTATTCTTCTACGTTTGTATAAGTGTGTTTTAACAGTTTCAAGCTCTCACCTACTCATAATAAAGTTATACATTATTGGCCACCTCGGTGGATGAGTGCTAGAATGCAATTCCAAGATCGATTCCCAGTTATACATCTATATTATTCCAGTTGGATGTGTTACCATATAATTTAGGTATCGGCAGCTTTAACTGACTTTATGTAATATAACAAAGAAGAAGGGTAAGGAGTCCTGTATTTTAAATATATTTTTAGATCCCGTTATCTATTTATTTTTCACACCATAAAAATATTTTTTTACTCTTTAAACAAGTAATATATGTAGGTCCCTTTCATTCATGTACAAATATAACACGCACAACATGAGTGGATGAGAAAATCTCGGCCTAGGCCCTCCATGGGCTGTTGTGCCATTAAAAGTAAGTAAGTAAGTTATATATATCCCGAAAGTTATACAAATATAAGCTTTGAATGTAAAACAGATTACTCAACGATTTCAATCACCTCATGACCCTAAGTTTGAATTATCCATAAAAGACGTAACAGTCTATGTACATTAGGGTGGGTCACCAAAAAAAGTTAAACGCGACACCACCTATTTTGAAATTTTCCACAGAGAATGTTTCAGATACACAAAAATGTTCACCTAGGGGTGTTGAAAACCCGTTAAATCAATATTTTTGTCTTAACTTGGTTATTTAATATCCAATTGTCAAGTTTAATATATATCGTTGAAAGGATCTTCTTTTCAGGTTGTTTGACCTATGATTTCATCTTCGGCTAGTTTTTTTTTTAACACAAAAGAAGGGTTACTCGTAACTATTTTTTTTAAATGATTTAAATGCTCTCAAAAAATCATTAAATCTTTGCGAAGAAGGTTTTGTTATTCAATCCTAGGGCCTCCATGGGCTGTTGTGTAATTAAAAGAAAAAAAAGTACTTCCTACAACTATTTTCTGTGATCTTTCACTAATTTAAAATTTCGTAAGTGATTTTGTTGTTGCGAAACAACACAGGGCGCAAAAATCTAATTGATAAATGAAAACTGCATCGATATCAGTTTTCTAAAATATTATATTATAAAAATGAAATTTCACCAGCACAAAACTTTTACTTTTCCCTTCCTTCCACTGTAACTATCAAAAGCATTCCATAAATTTTACAACAATTATTATATGAAACAACTGATGCTTTTTCACATTAACAACAAGCAGCAGCTTGCCACAAACCAAAGTGCACTACTCACTCCTGCTCCCATTTCCGTTAGTCAAATAACTCACACTGCTTCCAAACAAGATTGTACTACTTTGCACTTATGACTTCCAGTTAGTATTGTGACAGTTATATAAATCTTATTAAAAGGTTATTGACTTTTTTACTCTCAAATGATTGTGGTAAAAAAAAACACCACAACAAGGAAGTAAGAAAGAAATAGGCATGAGTGTAACTCTTTTTTTTACGCTTCAATAATTGCAGAAGTGCAGCACTAATCAAAAGAAAACGTTTTTTTCTTTCTTACTCTCCATGTACAATGTTCATTAAGAAGAAAGATTTACTTACAGGAAATGGGTGGAAAAAAATACGAGATAAAACAACAAAAAAAAAGAAGAAAATCCAATATGGCTGTCATTAAGTAATTGTGTAAATGTCAGCGAATTGACAGCAGCAGACACACAAGCCACAGGCAACCGGAGCAACTAATAACAGTTGAAACTAACCCTTTTCTAAATTAATTTAAGAAAAAAATTAAATTAATGCAAATTTCACATATTTCGAAATGCGTTGAAAAAATGCGCAATAGCGTCCACCCTCACGACAATGGATGGCAAATTTTCCAGTGCAAGTTGAGTTAATGTTGCTGCAACATTTGCTGCTCTGTTATTTTTTTTACATGTTTCCAATGCAAATAAATTTTCTAATTAAATGCATTTATTTATTAAGTTTCCTCAATTAGAATCACTTAATAGAATTAAAAAACAAACAGAAAACTCAAATGGTAAAATAATTAAAATAAAAAATGCTCGCCCTACAGTGGTACGAAAAAACTGAAACCTTCGCATTAAGAGATTCTTCAACGATTCTTTGAAAAGTGCGTCGTTTGAGGGATAACCGCTGAAGCGTATAGCTGAATCCACTTGAGTTACCTTTGCTGTTCAAATACTCAGGCTAGTTGGAGTACCTAAATGCATTTTTAAGCTTACATCTAATATGGTAAGTGGGAAAAATATGAAAATAACCTGCAGTCATATTTCTTTCTTCCATTCACTTTAAACCATGCCAAAGCCTGCATGGCAAACACCGAGGAAGAATAAGATATGTGGGCCTAAAGTATGGGGCCCTAAATCCGCTTTCATCACATAATGCAACCAAGTGCAAATATAATTTGCAAATAACAAAGCAGTGCCGCATTGAGCAGAAATAAGGATACGACGATGTGATGCTGATGCAGTGCAACAGGATATGCATTACGCATATTTACGCACTTTCTTATCCTATTTGAAAATACTCATACACTCGCATAGCTTCAGCTTAAGCTCCAGTATGTGTCTGTATGAGTGTGCTGCGTAATATTTAGTGTCATTGAACTGGAAAAATAATGCCGCATCAATTGTAATGCACTCTGCACTCCTCTTCAAGCAAACACTTCTCAATAATCATCATCATATACGAGTAAGTATGTTAGTATGTATGTAAGTATGTATGTAGTATGCAAAACTAAAAAAGGGGGAAACTTACATATGCCTAATGCCTGCTAAGCGACAGCTGCTAAAATGCGTAAGGTTTTTTTCTTCTACTTTTTTACATCAAAATCACCCTTTCTTATATGTTTTCATCATACATTTTTGCAGTAATATTAAGATATACCATATTTTTTCCTACTTCCTTCCATTTTTCTATGTGTTAGTAGTATATGAGTATATGCGCTAAAAAGTGTTGCAAACAATAGCGCATAATATCCTATTTTCTAAGCGCTGAAATTGTCATCTAAATGAACGTCAACCCTCGTATTTTATTTGCATTACATTTTCGCCTTCATGTGCTTCTTTTTGCATAGGCATAAGTTGTAAGTTTATTTCTATGCTTATTTTTTCATATTGCTTTACATTTTTTCGCATTTAAATGTAAATAATTATGCATCCTTCCTTGTTTTACATAGCTGAAAGAAAATTTAGTAGCATCTGCTTTTAATTTAGTTCCCTTGTGGACTCACTCACTCACTCATTCATACAGTGCATTATTGTTTGGATTTTTAAGAGGCCATGGCCACATAACTCTGATTTGGCATGCGATCAGCGGTGGATTTAGGATTGGGGCTGACCGGGGTAAAAGTTGAGCAAACTTAGAACCTTCTTCTTGGAAAATGTAATGATGTAACAATGAAAAGTAAGAGTTATACACCCTTTTCATTTGGAAAACAGTTTAAATTTTGAATATTAGGAAAATAAAGTTGATCCAAAATAAGTGAATAATAATTTTATTCGAATTTTCATAATAATTGATTCGTAATAATTGTCCAATAAAACTTAACTTTACTATCGTGTTATTGTAAAATGTTAACAAAGCAAAAATATTGGAGATACTCGAAGAGCTTTCAATGCAAATACGATCTATGGTTTATTCTAAGTCCTCATTTGGGGGCAAAATCCCTGGTAGATTTAATTCAGAAGGTAACAAATATGATATATGAAATATTTGACTATTCTAATTTAAAAATATAAAGACGAATGACACTGACCGACACACCTCTCCGCGCCATTTCATACCAAAAGAGGTTTCAGACAAGGTGACTCCCTATTCCCCTAGTCCCACGACTTATTTAACCTTATGATGGAGAAAATAGTTCTAGTGAAAATAAACATCTCTGGCACTATCTTCTACAAGAGTGTCATGCTGCCAGCATACGCTTCTCTGGCTGGGTCGTGTTGAGAAAGCGCTCCAGCTAGAAGGGTGTTTCATTAGAGCCAAGGTGGGGGAGCACGTAGAAGAGGACGTCCTAATCTCCGTTGGAAAGACCAGGTACAGGACCTTATCAACTGGCGCCAACGCGCGCATAGCAGAGGCGACTGGCGAAGCTTTATAGAGGCGGCCAAGACCGATCATCGGTTGCAGTGCCAGCTAAGTACGTAAGTAATTTAAAATTGACGGAATTTGTTTTAAAGCGTCAAAGAATATTTTGTATCCTTGAACTTTTTTAATCTGTCAAGGATTTTCAGAGAGTTTCTATTTTATGTATGAAATTAAATAGATATAATAATGAAAATATAAGAATATTTCAAACTACTTTGAGAATCGCAAAAGTTTCGATTAGATAAAGTATTATTTATACAACGAGCTTACCCAAGTGTTAAAAAGACCCAGCCAGGCCACCCACGCCTGGGTTGAATTTCAGCTGAAATATTAGTGTAAAAATTGATATGGATTTGATATTAATTCTGGTATGAATTTGGTAACATTTTTGCTATGATCTGAGTTTTTGGTGGAACTTTGTTCAAAATTTTTTTAAGTTTTGTTCGGATTCTATTTCTGAATTTATATCTCCTTTTGGTGTGACTTTAGGTTCGAAATTGGTCTAAATATTAAACGGGTTTTTCGTATGAATTTAATCAGAATTGTGGTGTGAAGTTAACCTAATTTTCTGGTGTTCTTAGGCCTGAGTTTGGAATCTTAACTTTTGTAGGAGTCTGGTATCCTTTCAGTCTGAGCTTTGGCCTTGTTTTGGTCCCAATATTGGTCAGATTTTGGTCTGACCTACGGTTTGCCTATGATTTGAGTTTTTTGGTTGCATTTGGACCCAATTATTGTCTGAATTTCGAGGTAAAATTTAATTTTGATGTAATCTTTGGTCAAGGTCTGGTATTGGTTTGGATTTTGCTATCGTTTTTGATATGGATATTTCAATGGTTTTCATCTGGTTTAGTAGATCAGATAAATTTAGTAGATCAGCACTTCCTAAATATTTGTAGGAGTCTGGTATCCTTTCAATCTGAGCTTTGGCCTTATTTTGGTCCCAATATTGGTCAGATTTTTGTCTGACCTACGGTTTGCCTATGATCTGAGTTTTTTGGTTGCATTTGGACCCAATTATTGTCTGAATTTCGAGGTAAAATTTAATTTTGATGTAATCTTTGGTCAAGGTCTGGTATTGGTTTGGATTTTGCTATCGTTTTTGATATGGATATTTCAATGGTTTTCATCTGGTTTAGTAGATCAGATAAATTTAGTAGATCAGCACTTGCTAAATATAATTCCAAGAAATTTTATACTTTGCTTTTTTTAAGAAGCTATTATTAAGGTTAAAGACGATTTTACGAAGTACAAAAAATATAAAGCGCTAACTGAATTTTTGTTGTAAACTATCACTGTTTACTTGTTATTAGGCTTTTGGTTAACAATCTAAACAATTTACTCAACGTTTTCCTTGATTCCTTGATACCAACTCATTTTCCTAATGTAACTAATTTAATGCTTATTTCCACATAAGTTATCCACTTGATTACTTCATTCTACATTAATTCTGCAGAACACGTATGCATTAACAAACAACGATAAATGAGTTTCAAATTGAATATGTCTCGAAAGAAATGTTGCATCGACATTAATAAACATTAGCAGAGAGAAAATAGGTCAACACATTCTACAACACCAACGAGGAGGCGCCCTTTTCTTCCCTTGCTTCCTCTTCGTTCTAGCAAGTAAATTTAAAAGTCAAATGTTGCATTAACGCAATAAACGCAAAAGGAAGAAAGTGATAAACCGAAGCAATGAAACAACTTACTTACATCGGAAAGATAGCAGGAAAACACAAACACATGCATGAATACTCTCATCCATACGAGTATATAGACATGTGAGACACACACACACACACAAACGCTCATAGACTAAATGACATCAACGCACATCATTTGACAGATGAACTCATGTTGACAGTTGTTGACACTGACACATAACATTTGCAATTTTTATTTTTGTGCTGTTTGTTTTTTATTTTATTCTTTCTGGGTTGTTGTCGTTGTCGGCTGCGCTGCTGTAAGACATTTGCAAAAATTGTTTTTCGGCACAGTTGAATAAACATTTACAAAAAATTCATTCGAACTCCCCATCCTCCGCAGTCATGTACGAGTTTGTATATGAATTGTATGAGATGAAAATTAAGAGCAAGAGTAAAAATTGCACAAAAAATATAAAAAATAACTAAGTACATATATTCATGAATGAACTTTCGATACGCACGTGATAAATGGCATGACAATACGTCAACTTGGCATTTCCGGTTGGCAACAGGAACTAAAACAGCTACTGTCACTGTTGTCGGATAATACCCAAAATCAACTACATTTGTACGTATACAAAGTAAAATGAAAATGTATGAAGACACAACTCGACGACTCGCACGAGGGATCGTGAAAACGAGGGAGATTTTTGTTAAAAAATTGCTTAGAAAAATTGATAAATACGCAAAAATTTTGTATAAATATAATCAAAAATATACAAGTGAAAAAATAGAAAATAGAAATAAAAAAGCGGAAAAGGAAAACAATATTGACATTTAAATATATGAGTGTCATTATGGCGGTATGCTCGAGCTACGAGCTACGAGCTACATCGGTAAACACTTTAGTCGCTGCAGCAGTTGCACGAGAGTATAAAGGAAAATTAAATTTTATCGTCATCATCAATTGATGGAAAAAAAAACACATAATCACATTAAATGTTACATGTCGGCTGTGTGCCGATTATGAGAAGTAAAAAGAAAGAAAAACACTGAAGTTCCATAACCTCAAATTTATTCAGATCAACATTGAAATCGACTAGGAAACACAAAAACAAAGTGTATTACATACTTTTTTTTACATAATATGTAATATTGAGTGATAAGTGAGTGTTTGAATTTGAATGGCAGAAATATGCCAACATTTTAAGTTAGTGTAAATGGGATAAATATGGTCACCTTTTATTATCAACAAACTGATACCAAATATTTGGCAACAGTGGTCGCTGTGACGTAGTAGGTAGTGCGTTGGTCTGCTACGCAGAGTGTCAAACCTCGACATAGGCAATATAAAAAAAAATGTGGTAAAACAATTTTTCTACACGGCACACGGTACAAGCTTAAAAATTGCCCATGAAAAGCTTCTCACTTCGCTATTCGGATTCGGCATAAATCAGTAGGTACCTTCCATTCATGAACACTCACAATATTAGTGGATGTGAACAGCTCGTGCTAGGCCCTCCATGGGCTGTTGTGCCATTAAAAGAAAAAAAAAAAGAAGATACCCTATTCTTATTAGATTTGGAAAGAATAGACTCAAAAAATCTACACCATTTCATATGGGAATGGAAACTTCAAAATATGTGACTATGTATAAAAAGTACTCTATAGGTAATGCTTCAATTTATGAAAAATCACAAGAGAAAACTGAGACAGATAAACTTAATAGTCGTTCGTAGAATCCCTTGTGTTTTCAGATTTTCCCCAGAACGTAAAAAAAAAATAGATCAAAAAGGGCCGTAGCCAGAATGAAAATTTTGGGAAAACACAAAATAAAAAATATCTTTTTCTTATATTTAAAGTAGTTATAAATATTCTAGTCGAATTTTTAAAAATGTATAAAAAAATTTAAGAAAATATTTGAGCTGAGCTCTCCTGAGCATAGTCCTGGCTACGGCCATGAGTACATTCTTGGGCTACAGTTTACTTCCTGTCACCTAATTGTTCGCTGTTTGGATTTTTTTTTTTAAATTTTTTTTCTAGTTTTGTTATTCAATCCTGTTTTCCATTTCCGTGTTACGAGTATAATAGGAGTGTCCATTACTGAACTGGATACTCTATAAGTAATGTGGCATTACCATGTCTTCCCATTGCCTTTTATTTTGTTATGAACTTATGACGTATGTATTTGGTCAGTTAACTTTTGACTTTGTTTTTCTATGCGCAATTTTTCCGAATGATTTCCAAATATTTTTTAGGGTAGTTATGCATAAAAAATTGTTGTGAATTCATCATTTTTTCTTGATGCTTATAGATTTTTGATATTATGAGCTTGTCCTTTATTTTTTTTGTTACACACACATTTATAAATGTAGTGTTGATAATAAAGATTGATTGATTTAATGATGTGACGATAAATTAACATTATTTAAATATTAAACGTTAATGGAAGTAATATTTTATTGTAATGAAAGTGAATAAGAGAATTTTAAGGTAACTTAGATGACTGATCCTTATCTGAATTTAGTTGTACCGAAAATTCATCTGACTATACTCCCTGAGTATTTTTCATATTTACTTTTTAAACTACGAAATATTTAAGGTAATTTTTTCCTATAAGAAATTGTGCCCCTGTCCATGTAACTTCAAATGTATTTCCTCCTATAGCAAATGAAACACGCCCAACGAATATCTCCGAAAATGTTAGCTTTTAATCCATTTGTCTCCTTTTTCCCCCGTAAAATGTTAACTTGTTATATTCCTGTTTTATTCCCATGCCCAATGCCCATTACATTTGCCTTGCATTGACCAGACAAATAGTGTCACTCTGTCAATTCTGCCGCAAATTAAATGCAACAATTTAACAGAAAAATAAGTTTTTTTTTGACATAAAAAAAAAATTACTCCTTTTTTTATGGCAACTTCTCAACTACTGAAATTGTTCATTAAAAATTTTCAAATCACCGACTTAAGGACGCCTAAATAGTAGAATTTGAAATGAGAAATACACTTACACAATTTGCCCTTCTTTTTTCTCTTTCTTATTATTACTTAAACAAAAAGGAGAAAAGAAAATGTACCTAAAGTTTTCAGTATTTTTTGGGTCATAAATTATGAAATGCGCGGCGCACACAAAAATAACAAATGCCAAAGACAAATAAAGTTTATATGGCCAGAGATTATAGACTGGACAATGGTCAATTTATGGTACATACGAGTACAAATAGAGAAAACAAAGTGAATTGTTAGTAAAAATTATATAAGTAGTACATTGTACAATGAGTGTGCGTCGCTAATCTCGGTACATAAATTCTGCCAAAAACAAAAAAAAAAAAACACAAAAAAAGTAAGTAAGGAAAAAAGGAAAGGAATCGCTCTTTTCTTCATAGAAAATACTACTTTTATTGTATGGTATATAACTAATAATTCTTCCTGTTTATAGTCTGGTTTAGTCGATTTTATTGAACAACTTCTCTGCATATAAATCTGCAGATTAGTAATATGTGTTTGTACATTTCTTCACATCAAATCAAATCAACGCATAAATGAAGTAAGAAAGGAATAAATTGAAGAAAATGTGAATCTTTTGTTGTTATTTCATACCTAGCTGGAAATAGGGGCGCTAAAATTATTGCTCGAAATTGTTACGTTTGTTTTGTTTATGTTTTAGTTTTTATAGAGCAACATTGTAAATCAACAACATAAAATTATTAACTCTGCGTGCGTACCTTTTTTTATTGATGTCTTGTCGTGTGAGACAATTTTACCCCCTGCGATTTGTAGATTTTTGGTAAGAAGTTCATTATTTAGTTTTCAAATGTGCAGAAGTTTTTGGAAGCAGCAAAACTACTTAAATTTCTGTATGATATTTCGATTAGAACAGCTTGAATCAAAACACTGTTCTCTGTTCTGACTGTCTTGAAGTTGATGTCGAGCCCTTATATAAGTACATTCATCCAGCGAAATGGAATATTACTTTTTTCCTCATTTATGGAGGATCTATTAAATCTTTGCAATACATTTTACTTGTATATAGTAAACGAAGCTATAAAGATCAGTAAACAGTATAAAATGTTATGTTACACTTAGATTCAAAACAAAAATTTCATACCAAAAAAAACTTACTACTGTGGGCAAAAAGTAGTAAGACTTTTTAGTTTAAATTTCGCGCGGAAACCCATTCATCAAAATATTATTTTTTTAAGATTGGTATGACTGTCGGTGACATCTGTGTCAAATGTCACATCAAAATAATAATTAGTGTTTAGTATATGCTTGTCTTTCTGAAGTACAAAAAGTGCATTCGGCGATTTTCACAATGAGTGAAATTATTCAACAAAGAAGTTCCATTAAATTTTGTGTGCAGAATCAAATTTCTGGTGCTGAAACTTTCAGAATGTTGCAAAAGGCCTTCGGTGATAATTGTATGTCGCGAGCAAGTGTTTTTGATTGGTACAAATTGTTCAAAGATGGTCGAGAACGCGTTGACGACGAACCACGTCCAGGACGGCCATCAACATCAACTGATGATCAACACGTCAATAAAATCAACGAATTGGTGCTCGAGAATCGACGATTAACAGTCAGAGACTTTACTGGCATCGTTGGAATATCGGAAGGATCAGTGAAAACCATTTTAAAACATCATTTGGGCCTAAGAAGAGTGAATGCACGATTGGTTCCAAAATCACTGCATTGGTTTTACGAGACCATTTTGCCAAAAATTCGACTGATATCGTTCTCGTTCCGCAACCACCCTATTCGCCTGACTTAGCACCGTGTGACTTTTGGCTATTTTCTAAACTCAAAAAACCGCTTCGTGGACACCGTTCTGAGTCAATTGAAGACATTAAACATGAATCGGAAATTGACTTTAACAACTGTTTCGAGAATTGGAAAAGACGTTGGCACAAGTGTATTGGGGCCGGGGGGGATTACTTTGAAGGGGACGAAATAGATTTGGAAGAATGAATAAAAAAATTTGAAATTATGAACAAAGTCTTACTACTTTTTGCCCACAGTAGTATGCATACATTTAACATTTTATCTGTGGCTTCGAGAAGTAATTTCTCTAGAAAATGTTTGTCTGAATTGTTCAATCACTTATCATATTTCTTTTTTGAATACTTACCCTAAAGATTCTTTTTAGATTTATCACATTTTAGAACAGAAAGGTCTTAGATGGGCCTTCCATAACTCTCACTTCGTTGGACCATTGTATCTTTCCCAAATAATGCGAATAAACTTTTTGTATCATTAAAGAAGGAGAAGGTGGTGTAAAATTCGGAGAGATTATAAAATTGGTATTGTGTCATTATTCGAGGTGCATCTTTAGTATAATCTTCTACAAAACTGTCATACAACTAGCATACTCTAATGATATACTCGTATTCAGCATTAGCCTCAGAGCACAACTAACTTTGAAAAAAAAAACGTTG
Organism: Palloptera scutellata; assembly: GCA_958295655.1. Taxonomy (NCBI): domain Eukaryota; kingdom Metazoa; phylum Arthropoda; class Insecta; order Diptera; family Pallopteridae; genus Palloptera; species Palloptera scutellata. Next base: position 39,353,683 of record OY282449.1, on the reverse strand, counting down.
GGCAAATGCGTATAATGGGAAACGACGGTGGACGATGGTGAAAACCGAATACGTTGTATTAACAAGCAAAAAGGCTCAGCGTCGCGTACAAAATTTTACTACTGACAATTATGCATTCGAAGTTCGTCAAGGATATCATTTAACTTACTTAGCTGACACTACCACCTTGGCTTTCGTTTACCTAGAATCCAAAATTAACATCAAGTACAGTGGCATCCTTGACAATCAAGCTAAAGAATATGCAATTGAGAAGCTCAACCCTCTCTGGATGGGCGAAAATATCGGTCTATAAGTCACTCAGCCTTAATGCATAGATCAGTGACGAGGACAATGTTTACCAATGGTAAATTATGAGCATTTAAGAGGAAGTTAAATTCTCTAGTTCAATATATTGTATATGATCGAAATGTATTGAAAAATATGAGACCATAAGCTGTATTATCTGTATGCTTACACTAACATAGGCAAGCTTACACAGCGCCTTCACTGACTAGATTTTGTTGAGTCTATTATAGTAATAACGTCCTTAAAACTTTTTAATAATTCATAATATATTTTTTCCAATACTTCCCATACTTAGATTTGAAGAACGCTCTTGTTATATCTTGAAAACTGATTTATACTTAGTATTTTACTTTAATTCTACTGTATGAGTGTTTCAGAAAATTTAGTCTGACTATCTAGATCCATCCCTTTTGCATTGACTTTCACCTCCAGCTTCGAAAAGTATTTCCTCCCTGAGACAGTTCGTTACTAATTTGCAAATAATTCCAGGACTTGCTTGAATATAACGGATCGATTTAGCACATACTTTTTCAAGCATTGTCCCATTCCTAGCTTTCTGACTTATTTACTTTCAAGTTTCAGTCAGCAGGATTAGTTTTGTTTACATATGTTTTTGATTGGCACCTCAATTCTAGGCCCTTCACTTATTTTACGTTCCAGAACTGAGAAAACTTGGGTTCTAGATTCGCTTAACCAGAGAAAAAATAATAATTATAGTTAATCAACAGCTTCAGCCATTCTTATTCACTTCAGTCTCCCCATCGATACAAACTAACTTTCGGTTTCAATTTGAGCGCATCGGATTTCAGACATGAGACCCTCTTATACGTACGTGTCTCATTGTTAAACCGCTTTCGGTTGCCATTTAATTTTATAAAGATTAAGTTTGTTGCAATTTTTATTGCTCCTGTTTGCTTTTTCATTCCAACTATTGTTTGAGATATTCTTTGTTTTGTGTCGAGATGAAAAGAGTTTATTTACACACTTACCTTAATCATATTTCCGAATTCTTTATGGTTCTTTTGCAGATTTGTCACGTCAAATCAAACGAAAGACATAAGGGTAGTTCAGTTCAGTGTCATATGTAAGTACACTATGAAAAGTGAGAGTTCCAATCTCAGCTATGCAAATCGTTGATGTCTCCCAAGTGAATGGCTGGGGTTGGTTTCATTAGACATTTTTTTTTCGCGCAGTGTATTCGCTCATCAATAAAATCTGAATTGGAAAAACTCTTTTGTTAAACGCTAAACTGTCAATAAAAGGAATCAGAAAATGTTTTCATTGTGCTTCCAGAATAAATGCTGCGCACTAAAATATGAAGACAATGTGACAAGACTCTCGGAATTATCAAATAGCGGCGACGCAAATTAACAACAATGTTGCCAACTAAAATGTAACACTTTACGATTGCAGCAGCGGTGATTATGAGAAGAAAAAATATATATAAAAATGTAATAAAAATAAAAAGGAAATAATAAAAAACCAAAGAAAAAGAGGCGCAAATAAACATGCGAGATGTGCGCATGCGCAGCGCATATGAAAACCGAATGTGCTCAACGAGAAATGTCAAAACTGACATTAGCGCATGAAAAATGTAACAACAACAAATAGTGTAACAAAAGTTGTGAAATTATTTCTTTTCTGAAAGGATTAAAAAAATAAAATAAAAAATAATAAAGTATGTTGGCATTTATATTTGTATTACAAACAGAGAAAGACAAACTGAGTTGAGGAACAAAAGGATCAACAATGGCACAGCAATGATGCAACAGTGAGATTATGTAGGAATTCATCAATTGTCACTTATGGGCATAAATTAGGGTAAGACAGCGGTAAAAAAAAGATATTTATTATTTTTTTTTTCTACTTAAAAATACATAACAAAGAAGAAGGAATGACAAAATATTTTATTGATGATACTTTGTTAACTGTGTGTTTTAGAAAGAAAAAAACGCAAAAAAATTAACTTTTGTCAAGGAACTACATGCTGCTCAAAAAAAGAGCAATAAACCCGACTTTGTTGTGATATCAAGCAGATAAAAAGATCAACTGTGAATATTTAAATGTATGCATGAGTATTTTCTTTTAATTAAAATTGTGTGTACTTTTATTGTTAATCTTGTATGAGCATAAATCCTTTGTAAATAAAAGAAAAACTATTTAATAAAGTCCTGCCTCAGTTTATAGATTTTTCTTTTTATATGTTATGACCATGTTTATATGAGCATGTTACATTTCTTGACCATTTATCATTTTGTTATTTTTCTTTTTCTTGTTTTTCTTATTTTTTTTTTTGCTTAATCCTTTGCAATCATTATTTTTCATGTTTTATTACATCAACATTCCCCCATATTTGATATCATTTCCCCTCTACTGAATATACTGATTATAACCCCACAAAGGTTTTTATTTACAGTCTCCTCCAACCACACTCACACACACACACACACACACACACTCATAATTATGAATGTGTTGATGAAGTTGATGTTAAATACATAAAAACATGCAACTGTTATTTTACACTATATTGCTACTACATACTCTTCCATATATCCTTGCATTTATTAGCCATTTGCCCAGACGTAATGTCTACAGACAAATTGCAATAACAATAATAGTTACTTCTTAACAACAACAACAACATCTTACCATCTCATACATACACACAAACCTCTTACAAGTTTAGATATAGTACATCTAGCACAACAATAATATTGCCATAAAAATATGATTCCAAAGACATTTACGCATATGCACAACAGAGAACAGGATACGATGATAGCCACAGGAAGAAGGAAGAAAGTAAAAATAATAACATCTAATAATAACAACAGCAATCATAATTGTAATATTGATAATATAAATAATTTGGATTATGATTATAGCATAACATGATACATAAAAGGTATCGATTAAGGCAAGTAGGAATATGTAGTGAGATTTCACACAAGGGGGTAACATATTTTGAAGAAGATATTATCAAGTCCTTTAAAAGGATAGAAAAAGAATAAGTAGTTCACTGAAATGATAAACATGAAATGTTTCAAAGAAAAAGTAAAAAGAAAGAAAGAAATGGGAAGTAATAGGATATGAGAAAACGCGAATTGCTATGTTCCGATTGTAAGTATTTGAACTTAGTGAATGATCACAATTGTTAACTACATTTAATCACTAAACTCTGTACAGATTACCCAACACCCAGATAAGATTTCAGTAAAACGTAGTAGCTTTACTTACTGGAAGCGCAATCAGGAGAGGAAAGAACTAAAATGTGGATATTTTAACCGTTGGCCCAGGCTCCTCCACAAATCATCTACCATACCTAAAATGGTTAATATTATTCACGTTGATGAAGTTGCGCCAGATGTTAAAGTTTGTTTTCTTGTCTTATCTCTGTAAGTCTTAGATCAATTGGCAAGACTCTACCCAAGGCAAAGGCAGCCGAGCAATTAGATTCAATTGAGCAGGATTGGATTGGAGTATTGCCGTCCTACTTGCAAGATGGTAAAGACACTGCTTATTTGCCTCAAACGGGAACCCGTAGGAAAAATTTAACCTCACCAGAACCAAAGAGATATTACTCCTCGCAAGGCACTTTTTATTAAAATTTTTTTTTTTTTTCTTCAGTCAACACACAGGGTGTACCACTATGAATGCAGAGCATTGTGTTAATTGGAAGGATTAATAGGTGGAAGAAAAGAGGAGGGATAAGTAGCTATGAGCATTTACTTTAAGTGTCGGGGATAATATTTATAGGGAGCTTATTCCAAATGCGCGCGGTACGACAGATAAAAGAACTTTATCTGTAATGCGTAGTTTCTGTTTGTGTATTTCTGGTGAACACATGAACTGGCGGCATCGTTGCGCATCTCAGCAGAACATCTACATTGAAAGTAATGGCGAAACAGAGAGACGCAATCCATGTTCGACCATGTTCCAAGGAGACAATAGAACTGAAAACTCTACTATCTCCTATTAGCTTTATCGATATGGTCTAGGATTGGATACGTTCCAGGAGCTCCAGTTGCATTTGGGTATAGCTCCAGCCCATAGGTATGTCCAATTTAGGACGTATATAGGTGGTGTAGATCTTACGGAGATCAGCGTAGAACAGATTGCGATGTTGCGATAGTTTGCAGGGTCCGTAGTCTATCCTTTTTTAGGAACTTGTTGGACATTGGCAACCTTCCAACAAGACGAAAATACACCAATTGTGTATGAAATGTTGGAAATTTTGAGCAACGGTCGCGCCAGCGTTGTCGCACAAGCTTGTAATACATGGGCTGGAATGCTTTTTATATAGGTGCCAAGAACAATCATTATTCCTCATTGAAATCAAAAATTTTGATATTCTTGAAGCATTACCCTCAGTGTAGTCTGCAAGCACGAACTATAAAGTATCTCAGAGGTCTGAAATCGATTTTATTCTGCCCTACAAGGAAAACATTTAAAACGATTTCGATGGGTTGAATAAATAAATCTGTATGCTCTGTAAGTGCTTTAGCTTTTCTAAAGGTAATATAACTCATACAGATTACCTCTAACTATTTACTCTAACATGCGATTCTTGAATTGATTTATAATTATTATTTACTTCATTATCCAGCAGAAGCAATAATTACGATAATATCGGATAATATGTAAAGAATTTGTGGGCAGGGTGGACCATGCTATTATTTATCGGGCATAACTTTTCAATAGAAAAAAATATCGGAGAGAAATTTCTTGAAATATTTTAAATCTAACTTTAATAATGTCGGGAAAACTTCTTCCACAATAATAAACAGATAGGACGTAGCATATCAAGGCAATTATTGCTTGATAGTATTGCTTGTAGGTGTTTCTTACATTAGCATGTTTTACAGATGGATGTGAAACTGCTTAGCCACCTCCAGAAATTTGCAATAGCTTTCAACAGTCTTCAAAAAAACAAAGATTTAATATGTTCCTTCAAAATTTAAAAGCACGTTCCAGAATTTCATTGGCTTAAGGGTTTCTCTATAGATTTTTAACTAGTCTTTAGAGCTAGCAATCTTCAAACTAGGCTGCATAATGAACTGTTCGTCCTACATTTACATTCACTGTGGTTTCTCTACATTACTATGAAATTCTTGCCTAATCCCCTAAAGACCACAACTCACTTTAATTGCAATACGAAACTGAACTTTCTCCTGAAACCAATTCATTCGCAACACTTTGCAATTGATGACAAAACAATATTATAAATATGCCAGAAAGGGACTTTAATAATCGTTTTAATGATAATTATTTCAAGTTTCACTTCTCTGAACTACAGCAACAACATTAGCAGTAAATAAACGTTAATACACAAATACATGCATACATACATACTTAACATGATGTACATACATATATTTATGTATTAACAGTATGCAGTATATCCTTATCGATGATACTTAAGAAGTAGTAGTAGCAATAACACTAAAAAATTATGACCTACAAACGAAAAAAGTTTTTCCCATTGTTTTTGCTCAAACGCACATACTTTGGCAAGGATATTTATCTAACGTAAGGACTTGAACAGCTTTTAGTTATCCGCGCGCGTGTGTGTGAAGGATGGAGCTATAGAAGAGGGTAGGAAGTTAAAGGCTTTCCATGTATTGAATTGAATTAAGTTTGGTGCTGCAACTTCTTCATTGCGTTGATGATGATGCCATCGATGTTGATGTCAATGTCTTTGATGATGATGGAATCGATAATGTTTTGGTGGCATTTTGATGATGTGTTTTTAGCTTGTGTTAAACTTCTACGAATGAATGCGTTTATATCTTGTTTGATTCTGATAAACAAAGATTCCATTTCCTTTGGTTCATTCATATTTATGTATATTGATATTGTACTTATGTACATTTTGTAAATATTATTTACAAATTATGTTGAAATCAAGTCAAATATTTTCTATCATGGTGATGACATTTCAATTTCTATGGATAGTTTACAATTATGTATAGCGTTGATTATTAACGCTTGAGTTGGTGATGAGTTGACGATGTAAATATGAGTAGAATAAAGATTACAGGCTTTTGAATCATAAGAAATAAATGTAGAATATTATTAAAACTTTGTGAAAGCTATGTTTCTTCTTTCCATACTCTTTAAGCTTTGGTCCTGAAATTAATTTAATTAACTTAACCTTTCTATTTACTTTCATAATTAATTATTTCTATTTATTTAATCGCAATAGACAACAGCTTGACTACAGCTTTCCTTTTAAACATTGCGAAAGTATCCAAGTCAATAGTGAATCCTTTGGATTCATGTTGCTACAATTTATCTGTTTTTCGCACATATACACCGAAACTTATACAACTACACCTACACCTCTACATACATAGGTACATGTACATATTTATGCACACATGTGTACACAATGATTTCATTAGTTAAACTGATATCCGCCGGAAACGAAAACTCAAAATGGAATTTTTTTCCAGCTCTCTTGTTTCGTTTTGTTTTTTTGCACTCAATTATCCTGAGGTTATTTTCACTAAGCAAACTTCAATGGAAATATCTTTCTTATTTTCTACTATGTTCTGCGCGAAAAACTGCAATTTCCTCATGGAATAGCATCAACAAAAACAAAACAAAATACACATCCACACATAAATAGATACGACTGAATGGAGATACAACGAACGCCATTTTTAGCTGCCATATTGCTATGGTTTCAAATAAAGCGGAAATGAACACATACACACACACACACACACAAACACCTACCGACTCATAACAAAAGTAAATGTTACGAAAACGATTATTGCGAGTTAACTTTTTGACTGCACCTCACACAATCAGTTTTAGTTAAGTTGTCTTGTTTGTTTTTAGGTAGGAACAGTAACAGAGAAAAATGTTGGTATTTAAATAATAAAAGGTTATGTGTAAAAATTTATCCAGAATATTTATAGAAACTTGGATATACTTGGACCAGACTTGACTATTCAAATATTGCAACAATTCAAGTGTTGGGCCCACCTTTTGCCAACTTGAGTATATAAGAAAATAAAAGGAATCAGCCCGTCCTCTTCGCCTTCCCCCTAGCAACTACTGTTAAGTCTACAATTACAATTGGAAACGTACGCAACGACACCCAAGGAGACTAGGCGGTGAACTAGGTGGTTGTATTTGCGCGGGCTAATTCTCTGGAACGTGATGGTATTCTCGGACTAAAAGCCGAGAATATCGATAATAGATAAAACCATACGAAGTCGTTTGAAATGCATAATACAGTTTTTCGTTACAAGATGATGTTGGTACCCACAAATCTGTCATGTGGTTGATGGTTAGTGCCTCCGCTATTTCCTGACAGCTTGCATGTCGATCTTGCTCCACCAGTTGCAAAATTTCATCAGCTTTTTTATAGACTTTCAGTACATCTTTCCGGAATGGAATTGAGCAAACCACTCCTTGGTCCAGCGTTCACTCACAGTATCCTTAGCATAAGTAAACCGCACAAGTTTTTCGGTATGTTTTTGCAGCGGTTTTACCTTTTCTATAGTAATAAAGCATCACACAGCGTATTGCTTCAGATATTTCACTAATTTACAAATCAATGTAACTTTTTACACCAACGACGAATTACACAATTGTCTGCACACAAAATGTAACCTGAAATTCCGCCTTTCAAACGTGTGTTCGATTGACATAATCGAACTAGTGTTTCCAGATTGTGGGGGCTACCATCATCATTTTGTAACGATTTTTGCTCAGCTCTTGTATGGGCTTGAGGCGCTATGCGTTATCTTGTTGCATGGCACAACAAGCGGGTGAACGCAGTCAAAAGTCGTTAAACACATCGACTGATACCTGAAGTTCGAGTGTGATTTGGAAATAAGCATAGCGAAGTCGATTTCCAATTGGTGTTTGAACCATGCAGAACAAGTGTTTTTAAATTAAACTCTGTTCTCTGAAAAACTTGAACGCTTAAGGAACTAACGAACTAACTCAGAAAAAAAGTTATATTTTACAGCATGACGTCCACAAATTAATGGAAGACGATTTTTTTTTTACAATGCTATTTTGTTTTTTGTTACATAACGCTATAACTGGAGTTCTGTGGTGTCTATAAAGATATCTGTCTGACAGAGTAGAAAGCAAAAACTAAAACGTGTAGCCGCTACACACTAACGTCTTTAAGAGCTTTCACACTTGCACTTTCGGTCTAGCATCTCCCAACCTCCATCGCATAGTAACAGCCTCTCAATACAAACACACGCACACTTCTCTTTTCTGTTATGTTGTTGCCGATCTCAGAATGAAAGCATAATAAGTTTAAAAGTAAATTTTGCCTATTTTTTTGGCTCACATAGATTTAAACATGGTGCTCTATTCACTGGTCTACTTTATAAGACAATCGGACTTTAAATGACGAATAAAGCATTTTATGAGCAGCATTAAGTCTACATACTTCGCTTCTGGTAGAAATAATTGTATATCACCTTTATTCCTTTTACTTCAATTTACGTTTTGTGACTTAATAAACTCTTAAAACTGTACGTCCCCTCCATTCATATTTACTTACTTACTTACTTTTAATGGCACAACAGCCCATGGAGGGCCTAGGCCGAGCTTTTCGCATCCACTCATGTTGTGCGGGTTATATTTGTACATGAATGGAAGGGACCTACAGTTTAATGCCGAATACGAACGGCGAAGTGAAAAGCTTTTCATAGCAATATTTAGTCTTGTAGGTTTGCCATTGCCTGCCAAGAGGTGGAGAAAAATTATTTTTTCTAGTTTTTGATTTTGCCTGTGCCGAGATTCGAACCCAGGACACTCTGCGCAGTAGTCCAACGCACTACCACTACGCCACAGCGACCACTCCTCCATTCATATACAAATATTATATAACACGCACGACATGAGTGGATGCGAAAAAGCTCGGCCTAGGCCCTCCATGGACTGTTGTGCCATTAAAAGAAAGAATACTCTTTTGCTCTGAGGTACGGATATAAGATTTCGCGACGAAACTTTCTTTTTGCTTTCTCCTCGCTCCAAACATTTTGTACACTTACGTGACTAAAAAAGTTTCATCTCAAATTAAAACCTAAGCTAAGCTTGTGTTTATTTCCGTTTCGATCTTTTCTTGTCAATTTAAACTTCGTTTTTGCTCCTTAAGTTTCACAAATATTGGACTGATTAGATTTTTATTTTCTTTGCAAGTAATTCTGATTTTAATCTATTATATTTTCTTTATAATAAATGTATTCGGATATATATTTTTGTCTTGACAGTACCATATGATTATAAAATTATTAAGTTTCTGAGACATATGTTTTTAGTAAATTATGAGCAGTGTTTCTTCTTTTAAATTAATACCAATAAAATCCAATAACTAACCATTTTTAATCGGTCTAATTTTCATTTTGCCATCTAATGGATTTCTATGTAAAACTAGTACAAAGTAAACATTAATCCATTCGCTATCGTAGTGAGAGCTTGAGTATATTTTTGGTAACTTTTTGTCATAAGTTTTGTTCAGTTTTGGTTGGTGTGCTCTGTGAATTTGTCAATTAAATTAAGTGCAACCGCAGGCGTTGGTTGCTGTGTTAAACTATTCATAATATGATGATAGTTTGACTTGTATGTTTTTGTGTGTTTTAGTGTGTTGTGCTGCTGCTGATGAAAAGCCCTTTTCATCATTGCCATGGCTGCGATGAGAGCGATGTGGAGGTAATTTCAATATGTGATATGATATTATGTGAAAATGGGTGTTCTGTGTTTCGGAAATACGATCAATAAAATAAAATAAAAAATTAACTAAAACTTATTTCGGTTGGAAATTACAAAGACTTCCACTCAATGCAAAAATATCAGTTTAAATACCTCTCAATCATCTTTTCGAAAGTAGACAGTTAACGAGAAACTTGTTCAGACTCTCGAAAGGAAACCTTATTTTTAGAACAACTTTAATTTAATATTTGGGTATATCAATTGATAGAAGCATTAATAATCGGCTATGGAAAATGAGAGTAAAGGAAAAAAATAAAGAAAATTTTTAAAACTTTTTGTTGCTGCTCTTCAATGCAACAATCATCGATTAACCAAAGATGAGAACAACTACATATTTATTAAATTCATTTTCCCCTGTATTCATTCCAGTTAGAATTCTAATTATATAGTTAATAGTCCTGAGACTAAGATATCCTGTTCAGGAACTCATAAAATATTCAGAAAATAATACTTAGTAAAATTAGAAACTGTCCGTTTACACTGCCGCGAGCATAAAAGACTGTGTGAGAGAGACAGGTAGAAAGGTAAAGTAGTAAGAAAGAGATAGAAGTTTTGCGAGCTCTTTTTTATTACCTTACGTTTCTACCTGTCATTAATAGAACATTTTCTTTACACATTACTTTACTTTTACTTTTAATGGCACAACGGCCCATGGCGGGCCTAGGCCGAGCTTTTCGAATCCACTCATATTGTGCGTGTTATATTTGTACATGAATAGAAGGGACCTACAGTTTAATGCCGAATCCGAACGGCGAAGTGAAAAGCTTTTCATATGCAATTTTTACTCTTGTAGGTTTGCCATTGCCTGCCAAGAGGTGGTGCTGTGTAGAAAAATTATTTTTTCTACTTTTTTTGATTTTGCCTGTGCTGAGATTCGAACCCCGGATACTCTGCGTAGTAGTCCAGCGCACTACCACTACGCCACAGCGACCAGCGACTGAAATAACACAGCTCAACAAAATTTAAGTTTTTCCAATTCTCAAAATTATTCTTAATTTATTTTAATGTTCTAATTTACACGTGTTGTCCTGTTTTATGTTTTGAAAAGCTAACTACACGGAGTTCAAATATTCGTAAGCTTAGTTTGATGGTCGCTGTGGCGTAGTGGTAGTGCGCTGGACTACTACGCAGAGTGTCCGGGTTTCGAATCTCGGCACAGGCAAAATCAAAAAGTAGAAAAAATAATTTTTCTATACGGCACCACTTCTTGGCAGGCAATGGCAAACCTACAAGAGTAAAATTTGCTATGAAAAGCTTTTCACTTCGCCGTTCGGATTCGGCATTAAACTGTAGGTCCCTTCCATCCATGTACAAAAATAGCACGCACAACATGAGTGGATGCGAAAAGCTCGGCCTAGGCCCTCCATCGGCTGTTGTGCCATTAAAAGTAAAGTAAAGTAAAAGTTTGAAACACATTCAGAAACTGGAGCTCTAATACAAATTCAAGATATACTCCGCCACACTCATTATGCTCAAGTAATTCATGCTGAAAAATGTTTAATCAAAAAGATTAAAAAAATTTCACGGATTTATCGCCCACCAACACCATCATCAGCCACCAAACATTGCCATTGGCATGCAACAGCAGCAGTAGCAGTACCATAAAGTTGTTGCCAACACGCTCGACAGGATTAAATTCTAATATTGGAAAATCCTTTGTTATTAATTATGCACGCTTGAATAATTTCTTTCATTTGCAATGCAAAAAAAAAAAAAAAAAGTGTATAGCGAAAAAAATTTACTCCAAATCTGTAGATGGCAGGAGCAAAGGCAGCAGCAGCGCCAGCGAAGCAGAAAGGGTTAAAAGTCGCTTTTGCTGTTGCGTTGCTGCTTGTGCTGTTACAATAATGACGACACTGATTTTGTTGTTGCTACAGCAATCACTTTGTTGTTGAGTATGAGTTGGCTGTTTAATAGAATTCTCCTGCCGTATCTTTGAGTGTGTGTGTGTGTGTGTGTGGTTTGCGGATATCTTCTTCTTCTTGTACTGCTTATGATTTACTCGCGGTGTGATTTTTTTGCAATTACAAGGCATAAAATTTTCTACTAGCGTAAATAAATAAATTCAAAAAAAAAAGACAAAAAAAAACCTTAAATACAAATAGACTTTTTAAATACACAAATCATTTCGGTTATTCGTTGCTCATTCATTAAATTCCTTGTTCTTGTTCTTATTGCTGCTGTTGTTGTTGTTGGTGTTGTTGTAATTATAATGAATTTTTCCACACACACACACACATACACAGTAATAGCAACAACAAAACCGCAGTGAAAATCACAATGAATGAAAACCTCTTGAAAAATTATACGCTACCGTTTTCTTTAGTACTTCCATCTTTGCTGTTGTTGTTGTTGTTGTTGTTGTTGTTGATGATGAAGTTGCAAAATACTTATGCAGATCACCACGCAGCCACCAGTGAGTGCGAAGTGTGGGAGGTGTGGTGCATGTAGTATATTTATTTAGTGTAGTTACTTCTGTTACGCAAATTTATTCACTCGGATTAATGAACAGCAGCAAGTGAGCAATGTGAAAAGAAATTGGCAGCACCAGCAGCAACATCATCTTGTTGCTTGCCATTGCTTTTGTTAGCTGGCTGCTGCTGTTACTCTGCTCCTGCTCATGATATTGATACGACTCATTAGTTGCAAACGAATGCCTTTTCAAGAGCTACACAAGATGTTGCATTTCTGATTGAGCGAAGAGCGTTCCACAGTGGCGCATAAGTTAGTGAAGTGTTTACAAGTAAAATTAAAATTTGTTGAATTCAAAATGATTTGTAAGAATTTTTATTAGAATTCGTTGAGAGACACAAAGAAGCAGATTGATAGATAGATTTAAAGGTAACTTATTATTGCATTGTAACTTTCATTACTATGCTTGAAAAACATAAACTTTCTCCTTCTCATTCTTAACCCATTCCGCCTTAACCCTTGATGTAAAATTTTGACGTCCAATACCAACCACAACCGCGTAACGCTTAATTAAAACAGCTTTACAACAGATTTCAACGGCTCATTGCCAATCTATGCAGAGAGCCGCCGAAATAATATTCAATTCAATTCACTTCACACAAATTCGCTACAGATTATTAATTAAAATTTAACGCGGCCATATTCCGTAAACACGCATTTTAATATGTACATAAAAGTGTGTAGCGAGTATAGAGCAGCAGCCAACCCAAATTCAATCAAACAAGCCGCTTACACATTTTATTATATAAGTAAGTACGTACCGACTGTCAAAAATATTTTTGAAATGTTATGTCAAAATTGAAAAATTCTTGAAGCGCATGAATTAAATTTTCGCGGTTATGCAGAGCGAAAGAGAGAGGGAGGGGGAGGGGGGGAAAGGGGGCGGTTGGAGTGGGAGTAAATCAGTGGGTAGCATGAAGGACAGCATCAATGACAGGTTTATGCGGCACATTGGCTTTAATCTCTCATTCCGCAAGGGTTTCATGCAACCCTTAACGTTAACCCACACCACGCCACTCAACACCACTCCGCCCATCCAAAAACCCTTTCTTTGCCGCTTTACACTTTTTACACGCACGCACACCACAGCGTTGGCGGCCACTGCGGTAGGACGCAGTGGTATTTTTGACTGATTTATTGGTAAGGTATTTAAAGCAATAAGGATAATCAGTATTAGAGCCAGAGCGCTGCTTCCATTTCAATGAGTTCTTCTTGCATATTTTCTTCTTCTTTTTTGCAGCTACAGTAGTAAAATTTCTTCTGCTGCTGCTGCTTTGACGCTTTTTTAAACACTTTTTTTTCTTTCTATTTTTTTAGGTATTTGTTTTCGCTTTCTCAAAATATTCTTCAAGCTGTCACCATGTAATATTTATTTAGGATGTTTAGCTAACAATAGCACAACAACAAAACAACTTTTTCTCAAAGGATTTGAGTGGGTAGTTTTTGGCTTCGTGTATTGAAAGAAATGTGCACGCAGTTTTTTCTTTCTTTTTTTTTTGTTTCTATTAGATATTTATGAAAATTTATATATGCACTTTGATCCTTTTTGGTGCAAGGATTAATTTTTTTTTATTATTTCTGACTGATATTATTTTTTTTTTTTTTAATTTCTGTGAAGGTGTTTGTTGTTATTATTTTTAACAGCAACTTAAGCTAAAAAGTTGCGCGTTTATTTTTGTTTTTGATTACACATTGTGTTTTTTTTTTTTGGTGTTGTTGGAATTTTACTTGGGTGTTTGAGTTTATTTTACTTGAGCGGATTAATCTGAAAGTTTAAATGTGACGGGAGTCTCTTTTCTCTGGAGTCTTCTGTTTGCTTGGGTCAAAGTGCAGTTGAAATTCAATTAAAAGTTCCTTTCTATTTTTCATGTTTATAAATGAAGTAATTACTTTGGAAAATTACACCAAGCAAAATAAAAATCGATGTTTCACCTTTGACATGAGGTTCGCCTTCGAATTCTAAAAGTGAAAGATGTACTTAGTTATCTTCATTCATACTTTTAATCGGTTAGTAAAGGACTGAATTTGAAAAGTTTACCAACTATTAGAAAAATTGTGTGCGTCAGTGGGACGCCCTGCAGAAGTTTACTTTTTCAGAACGTTTGCGTTTTGGCTTTTCAGGTTAGGTTTAGTAATCTTGTAAAAACCAGAGTCTATCGCAGACATTACAGGCGTGGCCGAAGGAATTTTGAACGATGTGCTGATTTATGCAAACGATGAGCCTTGTATAGTACAGTTTGATGATTCTCTGATCCCATGTTTGCTACATCTAAATTAACTTCATTTTGATCGTTTGCATTCCCAATGCATATTACGACCTCTGCAAAATCATAATCTCTATCAAAATATTCATAATCAAAGCATGCAAATCGTTATAATTATAACCTTACCATCATCATCGTTATTATCATCTTTATAATAATAATCATCATCATCATCAAAATATTCAGCTTGTATGATCTCAACAGGATCTCATGTGGTCACTTTGGCGTAATAGTAGTGCGTTGGACTACTACGCAGAGTGTTCGGGGTTCGAATCTCGGCACAGGCAAAATCAAAAAGTAGAAAAAATAATTTTTCTACACGGCACCATTCTGCAGGCAATGGCAAACCTACAAGAGTAAAAATTGCTATGAAAAGCTTTTCACTTCGCCGTTCGGATTCGGCATTAAACTGTAGGTCCCTTCCATCCATGTACAAAAATAGCACGCACAACATGAGTGGATGCGAAAAGCTCGGCCTAGGCCCTCCATGAGCTGTTGTGCCATTAAAAGTTAAGTAAGTAAGTAAGATCTCAACAGGTGGAAAATTAGCTACTTGCCGGTCTGAGAACTTGCGAATGTTATGAGCTAGACTAGAAACTTGGCAAACCTCGTCTATCTTTTGTTGTGCCGATGCGAGTAGTTTTCTTTCCATGGAGGAAAGATTTTCAATCAAATTCTCTTTCGTTGAGAAGCAGGGAATTCGGCCACCTCAATGACTGTCTAGTGCTGTATAATCTGAGGAACTTCGTCAATGAGACGAGTGTTGATGCAATTATTGGCTCTAATGAACTCATTTGCCATTCATTGCTCCAAATTGTATGAAAAGTATTAGTGCCTTGTTATGCAGATGGTCACATCATGGGCACGTGTTGATTTTGCTTGAATATAAAATGAAAAATTGGGAGAGCTAAAGAGAGAGTGAGAGAGAGAGAGAGATATTGAAGTAAGATCACTACGATCACCGAATGATTGGCCTTTCGATGGCGGATCAGGATATCAAACCAGTGTTAAGTTGTGAAATTATTTAGAACAATTGCCTTTTAGGAGTAAAATATGTAGTAGTACACTTTTTGTGAAAATGTATGCATAAATGATATAAAACTGCTTAATAGCAAGTCTATTTGTGTTTGGCTGATAAATATGAAAATATCTATTAATTCTACATAGAAAATGTTAGTTAGCTGAAAACAGTAACAGATTAGTTCGAAGTAAAAATAGAAAAGTAGTAAAAAAGTACTAAAAGCAGGTAAAAGCGCACTGGTGATCGGCGGTCAAATGACCGTCTACATAACATACTTTCGGTCGGAGAGCATAAAATCTGCCTTGATCGACGATCATTTTATCGTCTGCATAACATCACCCTTAAGAAGGTCAGATAAGTTCTGGGGAGACGGGTCTACACTTAAAATAAATATATCTGTTAGTCGAATAATTTGAATCAAATCATACTGCTTTCGTCAGTTGATTTTGGCATTGTTTTGAGATTTGGCGGTAGACGATTAATCAATCAACTGAAAACGTTTCTTCAAATTGAGTGCAAATATATTGATAAAAGAAATGCAAAACAAATTGCATCGCATTACTTTGTGTATGTGTATTGAGGACAGAAACCTAATGATTAAAGAAAAATACTAAACGAAAAGAGTAATTCAAGTACGAACTTTCAAATGACATTTTGAACTGAAAATCATTACAAAAAATAAATATTAAAAATTCTTTCTTTTTACGATCTTTTAAAATATGTTTGACCATTTTAAATGCAAAAAATCAATACCCCGAAATATCTATAGTTCAAAACATTTTGCGAACCCACGAAATAGTTCCTTATGAAGGAAAGGATAGAGACAAGAAAAAGCTTAGGCTAATCCACATAGTACATTCATGGTAGAGAGACAGAATTGTATGCCGAATATCCATGATGAACAACTTGTCCCTTGAGCACTTATGATTATTATCGTTGCTACTGAATAAAAAACAATTTTTAAGGGCAAAAAACCCAAATACTTTCAAGCTCTGCTATTAATCTTGCGTATTAGACCAACAGAACATACCACTGAGACCGCGGTAACCTCGGCCATAATCATTGATTGTTACTTGAAATACTTTTCCCGCTTTGAGAGGGAATAGCCCCTAGCTCCATTCAACCTTCTCCTTCCTTCTTTCTTGGAGTCACTGACTATTTCTTCTTTAAAAGAAATGGAAGTGTCTGTATTCTTTGTCTAGAGTCAAGAAGTAGTACTATAGGATTTTATCCTTTTAGCGAATTAAGCCTTTGCAAGATAAATAGAAGTAGACAGAAACCACCGAATTGGAATGAAATATCGTTTGTGGAGACTAGTCGACAAATATAACTAATTAGATGAGGAAATAAATATAAGGGTAAATGTGTGCTCGTTGTGAGATAACCATAATGAGCACCAAGCCCACCTTTTCTCATGATGGTCTCAATATTAGCTTCAGATTTACTCAGAATCTGAAAATTACCTCTCATTTACCTAATTATGAGTTGTAGGTCATTTGTGAGTGGTGGGCAGTGAGCTCTTTGCGTACAGGTAACAACCAAACAAGAGTATAAACAATATGCGCTTCTTGAGTAAGACTTAATGAGACTATACCTGACATTCATTGGAATACGAATACACCTACTAGATACCTCGAAATAATATAGAGTTGAAATGAAATCTTTTCGATTCCATTGCTCTTACATGTACTTTTCTATGTAATAGTGAAAAATACTCCAATATTTATAGTAACTGAAAATGTAAAAGGCGAAAGCGAATATATTTCATATCTATACCCATGTGGATTGTTGTCTCTACTCTTCTTTGTTTAAAGCAGAAATTATTTTTCTCCAACACTAAAAAATTTAATATTCTATTTGAATATATTAAAAAGAAAAATCACAAATAATAACCACAAAGCATGACCATTTCTCATAAATTCAAAAATAACAATCGAAAATCCAAAGCAAAGTGTTATTGTCCTCGGAGGGCACTATGCGCGAAAAGCTTTTAAAATCATACACACACACACACATACTATATACCATCCATATCCATATTTCTTCAATTCATTCATATTTGTAAAAGTTTCAGTTTTTTTGTTTTTGTTACTACATACAATAGAATATAAACTCATATGACGAAAAAGAGAAGACAGAACGCGAAAACAAAAATGTCATTCGAGTTCACATTAACAACGCGAAAAAGAACATAGAAATGCAATTGCACAAATTCAAGACATTCAGGACATCCAGGACATTCCAGCGCATCATAAAGTGAGTTAAGTTTGGTTTCTGAAAACACCGCAGTATATACTTATACTTACTCTAGTAGTAGTATTCATATTAGTAGCGTTAGTAACTAGCGGTAAGTTGTAGTTAGGTGTCATGTATGGATTGTCATTCTATACTCTCTACTATATTTCCTTCCTCACTTTCTTGCCTTCATATAGTTGACAGTGGGGGCAGGAAATATATGTAAGCGCACATTAAATATTTACAGTTAATTTTATAGCCAAAAAGGGCAATCACTTCTCGAAGCTCTAATGGCACCACCAACCAACAACTAACTGGCGTTTTTCCTTTTTGTTGTTGTTGTTGTTGTTGTTGTTATTGTGTCTCTTCTTTAGTTGCTGGTACTTCTTTTCCGTTTGCATTTCTCCTACCGACAAGTATCTGGCTCAGGTCAACGGAAGCCATAAAATTCTCGTTTGTCACGCGAATTGTTAAAAACTACAACGCTACGCGCTCGCTCGCTATTTCTGATATATGGTCACATGCAAAAGAAAAACAAAAGAAAAAAGAAAACAGAAAAATAGTAATAATGGCGTAAAATGTTCAAGTCCTTTCCAGTCGTCACCGCCAAATGGTGAAAAGGAAGAAGAAGCTTCACTATTTTTGTTGACTGTGGTATTTTGCCACCATTCGCCGCCATCCATCGTCAATGTCACCACATTGCAAGCATCTGATAGAATTATTTACGTTTAGTTTTTATAGTTTTTTATGGCTTACAGTATCGCACAGGTCATAAAATATGGCGAAAATATATTTATGTATGGTATATGCATTTTTCTACTTTACTTTTTTGTTTTTTTTTTCTGTATGTATATTCTTTGAGTATGGGTGCAGCTGTACTTGTTAAAATAAAACAGAATTTAAATTTAAATGAGAACACATAAACAAATTTCTTAAAAATTTCCTTATCAATAGGATTCAATATGGTTCATCATTCGGCATAAAACTGTAGGTACCTTCCATTCATGTATAAATATAACACGCACAACATGAGTGGATGCGAAAAGCTTGGCCTTTGGCGCTACATGCGGTAATAGTCGACACTGATAAACTGAAGTTCATTGTGGTAAAGGCATAACACTTGCCACAATGGCTGTCTATCTCTTTATCGGTGTCCTGTGTGATTGCATTCCCTCTCTCATTTTCCCTCCTTCTTCCTCTCACCTATCAATCTTCCTTCCATTCAACACAATGCTCTGCATTCATAGGGGTACACCCTGTGTGGTGAGTGTAACAATAAAAAAATAAAAAATAAATCAAACCTCGACTAATCACTCGACTAATCACTTTCATTTGTGGTACACAAATTGCATTTGAATTGTAGCTGGACCTTAAATCTAACAAAAAAGCCTCATAAACTAAAAATAAACATATTATGAAGAGCATCAGCGCACTTCCACAACGAAGATAATTTATGAGGGAAAAGATGTGCTTTTTAACTTTGTCGACTTGTTGTTGTTACTCTAATGTAACCCGATGGAACATGTGCGAAAAGTGACCACGATAAGGCACAAATTTTAGCGCAGCATCTTAAAGATGTATTTTTTCCTAATCCTGACGAACCATCAGTAGAAATATTAGATGAATTATCCGCTCTTAGCTCTTAGCTCAGCCGTATCAACTGGATTTACCGATATCTATATTCACAAAAAACAAATTACGGTCAATTATAAAGAAATTGAAATTGCGAAGGCTCCAGGATATGATCTGATTACAGGAAAAACTAAAATTAAGACCAAAATTCAGATTAACTTCTGAAAAATAACGTACCAATATTCATAACCTAGCCCAAATTAACAATGCTGTGTTGAGATCTAGCTTTGCCCCAAAAAGGGATCTAACAACCCGGGAAAAATGCTGGAGATGCAAAGTCATACCGCCCCATAAGTCTACTACCAATCTCCTCCAAAGTCTTGGAATAGTTGTTTATGAAAAGGCTAATGCCTATAATAGAGTCAAAACATCTCATACCTGGCCATTAGTTCGGTTTTCGTTATGGTTACGGTACAATTGCACAAATTCATAGACCTGTTTTTTTTTATTGATATATTCATCACACATGGTGTACCCCTATGAATGCAGAGCATTGTGTTGAATAGAAGGATGATTGATAGGTGAGAGGAAGAAGGAGGGTAAATGAGAGAGGGAATGCAATCACACATGACACCGATAAAGAGATAGGCAGTCATTGTGGCAAGTGTTATGCCTTTACCACAATGAACTTCAGTTTATCAGTGTCGACTATGACCGCATGTAGCGCCAACGGCCAAGCTTTTCGCATCCAATCAAGACGCGAACAAATAAACGCATTCTTCGAATCCAAAAAAAACTGCACCACGGCTTTTCCAGACATAAGCATCTGAAGCTTTTGACCCTGTATTTCAAGAGATAATTTTCTATAAAGATAGAAAAGCGCTTCCATTCATGTGCAAATATAACACGCACAACATGAGTGGATGTTAAAAGCTCGGCCTAGGCCCTCCATGGGCTGTTGTGCCATTAAAAGTAAGTAAGTAATCAATAATCTTTTATACGTTCTTGAAGTCGTATGTTGAAAATCGCCACTTCTACGTGAAACAGGGCAATGGCATTAGATCTCCATATGATATAAAAGCCGTTGTTCCCCAGGGCAGTCTTAAGGGCTCAATGTTATATCTACTTTTCTGCTGAACTGCCGACAACTGACGGTATTGTTATTGCAACCTTCGAAAACGACACTGCTCCCTTGCCAATTGATGATGATCACGTCACTGCCTCACTCAAACTCCAAGAATGTTAAATAAAAAATGATTTTGGCTTTAAAACTAGAATTAGAATTATGGCGAACGAAATCAAGTCGGTGCAAGTAACGTGCACAACACGGCGAAAGACTTGCCCACCTGTCCAATTAAATGCAATACAAATCTCGCAAGCATATAATGAGAAGTACCTAGGAATGCATCTGGATAGACGTTTCACATGGAAAATACACATACTTACGAAGCTCTAGGTCTTAATCTAAGAAGTATCTTTTGGCTACTCAGTCGTAATTCTCATTCGTATGTTGCGAAAACAAACTGCTCCTTTATAAGACTAAGTATCCGTAAACCGTAATGGACCTACGGAATACAACTGTAGGGTACAACCGACAATTCAAATGATTGTGAACCTTGGTATGTTACCAAACTTACAGCTACATAGTGGTTTATAAGTTCCTTTCATCAAAGATGAAATTAATACCAGATATAATTCATACCAACGAATGTTGAACCATCCACATCAACTAGCATCTAAGTTGATGAATTCGCAGTGGACTTTCTCCAGGCTAAAACGAAAAATAGCTCAACAACTCATAATTTAAGGTGAAAATTGCGAAACACAAATCTGTAAATGTAATAATGTAAAATATGGGTGTGTCCATGGGCACTTACCATGCATTAAATGTCGCAAAGACAGCTTGCTTTACATACTTATATAATATTAATAAAAATAAAAAAACAAAACTCTTATGTTCAGGCTTTAAGATAAAAGAAATAATTTTCAAAATTACTTACTAAAAACAAAAAGTATGAAAGCTTTAACAAACACAATAAACGACCGCAATTAATAATGTCGCTGGTATCTGTGTAGAAAAACGGGCAACATTTTCCAACGGTTACGAGTAAAACAAAAAAAACAAGGCAAAACAAAAAAATTGCTATGCACTACACAAAACACATGGCTATGAAAACACTTGAAAAATTACATCAAGTTCATACAAGTAACAATGGGTGCAAAATTTATGGCACGCCATTTGGCACAAAACACACTCACACACACACACATTCAAATGCCAGAGAACGAGAAAGTGAGAGACTGAGTGCGAGATGGAGAGGCACACATGACTTACGTACACTTATGAGATTAAGTCAAGTTCTGGTGCAGAGCAGGCAAAAAAAACACGAGGAAGACATTTCTGCGCTAACAAAGTTAAGAATGTATAGAATGTGTCTGTGTCTGTGTGTGTGTGTGTGTGTGTGTGGTGTGTGTGTGTGTGTGTGTGTGTGTGTGTGTGTGTGTGTGTGTGAAGTATGAGTTACAAAGGGTCATTTAAGCGAGGTTAATCTAGGAATGTTTGTTTCAATTAGTGTCATTTTGGGGGCAGAGGCAGGAAAAATAGTGAGATAAGCAAACCGTATGCGGTACGAGTTCAGTTATATAAATTGATGCAGCAGAAAGAGACCAGCAAAGTAAAGCAGTGTAGAAATGACTAATCGAGTTTTGTATTTAGCGTTTGTAGAGCCGAAAGTCATTAGGAATTGGGAAAAGAATTGTTTTGGGGGACAGTGCTAGAAGTTTTCATAATATAGGAGAAGTAGGGCCAAACACGCATACTTTACTTCCCTTAGATTTAAAAATAAATGGAATGAAATCTGTCCACATTATAAAAAGCCTGAGGCCTCTCTTGCTCACCTCAAATTCTATCTAATGTAAGGTCAAACCTCCGAATCGAGGTAAAGCTTACAACCTTTTAAAATCTTTCTGTAGCAAACCATATCAGGGGGGTAACCTTATAGATGTCCTATAATAGTTTTAGAAAGCTTAATAATGGTAGTTTTGATGGATTTGTGTCTGAATTTCGGGCCGGCTTCTGTCCTGTTTAATGTAGTCTGATTTTTGTCTCAAATTTGGTTCGATTTTAGAGCTAAGTTTGATTATGAATAACGGTGCTATTTTCCAGAAGTTGATCTGAATTTTGATCTTTCGACTTGATTGTTATAGCAATAACTAAATTTTGTGAGTATTAAATCCAATATAAGGTCAGAAATTGTCTCTGTGTTGGGTCTGACTTTCAGAATGTTTTTTGATATAAATATCGGTGAAATATTTAGTGCGAATTTGGTCTGACTTTTGTTTTATCTGATTTTGGTCTGATTCAACTTTCGGTTTAAAGTCTGAAATTTGGTCTGAGATTTAGTCCAGATTTCCTTTGAATTTTGGTCGGAATATCGGTCTGAATTCATTTACACGCACAACATGAATAGATGCGAAAAGCCCGGCCTATCCATGGGCTGTTGTTCGATTGGTTTGATTTTGGTCTAAATTTTGATCAAATTTGGATAGAATTTTTGTTTGACTTGGATCGGGACGTGGTGTAAATTTTATATGATTCTGGTATGAATTAGGACTGAATCTTAATTTAAATTTGGCCACAATTTTTTCTGAAATATTCTCTGATTATTTGTTTATTTTTAGTGCTAAATTTTTGGCCTGAGTTTGGGTCTGAACTCAGGACTGGTCTCTTTGTTTGAATTTAGTATAGCATTTGGTCCAATTTTTACTCTTAATACCGGTGTGCAATAATTTTGTTGTGAATGAAATTGGATCAAATTTTGATGTTGGTTTGATTTTAGGTCTAACTTTTGGGATAGGATTTTAGGTCTGAGTTTGGGTGTGAATTCTGGTCGGAATCCTTGGACCGACTTTCTGTCTGACATTTTATCTCAATTACGGAGTGGACTTTAGTATGGATTTTGATCAGAGTATTGGCCTGATTTTGGGATAATTTTTGATGTGCATTTGGTCTGTATTTTTGTTCTTAGTCTGAATCTGGAGTGAATTCGATATGAATCTTTCTAAATTTGGTTTTAATTTGATTATTGGTTTTATGGTGTGAATTTGGTCTGAGTTTTGATCTGAATTTGTTTCGAGTTTCGGTCTGTGTTTCGATGTGATTTTTAAAATCATAACTTAAAATTTTACACTATCTCCACTGTGGTGGTATTGTTCTAAACATCTTATATTCCTTCAAATTTTACCAACAAATTTTAATTGTACCCATACCACCGGCAAGTGCAGCGAAATAAATGTATTTCACTTTGAAAACATAGTGTAATTCAACATGAAAGAAAATGACTCTGCATCCTTTAGAATAATTAAATAAGTAGTAAGTAATTTCATACATTAACCCACTTCAAACCCAAAGACTAGGTCTGTCACATTCTGCTAATACAACAGTAAAATCAGATTGCTGCAGCAGAAAAATAATTTTTCAAAAGCAGAAACTATTTATTTTTTTAGCGGAATTTATAAGAACAAAGTATTCGAAATTTAAAAGCTGGAGACATATTAGCGTTAAGTTATTCTGTGAAATTTCTATGCACTTCTCTGATTGCTCATTATAAGCTTGAGTGGTGCTAAAAAGAGTAACTTGCTCTTAAGCCTGTAAAATGATTTTTCCATAAATTCTTTTTTCATTCTAGTTAAGCTGACAAAAGCTTCGCTGGCGTATTTACAAAGTAGTGTAAGACTCATTGAACCACAAAATAAAGCATATCATAATAATATGCGCTCTAATGCGTATTAAATACAAAGTAGAAAAAGAAGCAAAATCTCACCACCGCTATTCCTATTCCTTCTTCAAACCGCAACAGCAGGATATCTTTGATGCGATTCATATAATGACATTGCTTTGAAATTGTCGTTGATGATGATGATTGAAAGGTGCTTTCGCATAAATCCGCACATTTTTCTTCTTTCTCCTTTTTTTCGAAATTATTTTTCAATATTTCTTTCATAATTTTCAAGCAATTCTTTTGTAATTTTTTAAGCTGAGCAACGCAAAAAAGAATTTCTGTAAAAAAAGCATAAGACGAAAATTCTTTGAAGTTGCAAATTTTATATCTTTATGTGTGAGTATTTTGGGTGGTATTACGACCTTCCTTTGGATTAGACCAAGAAAAAAGTATGGGCTTTTACCATAAAATAATTTAAAAATTAAAATAAAGAAATTGTGCATAAAAATCGAATACTTTATTTGTCTCGCTGATGTTTATCAGAAAATACTACGACTTCCTTAACCAAAAAGTTTATATTACTGATTTATTATTTCCCACCATAAATGCTTTTTATTTAGATTTTTTCTCATATTTTCAAAATAATTTTAATTTGTTGCATCGTTGGCATAGGACGAAACGAAAAGTTCGCAAATTAATGAATGAATAACAAATACAAAAGCACATAAAATCCTTACACACAACTACTTTTAAGCAACGTCACATATCCTTGTATTCCAATACAAGGATATTCAAAGTCAAAGACTTGTGTAAGCGTGTGTGTCTGTGTGTGTGTCTGCATTGTCGCTAAACCATAAATTCACAAATAATTCTCTGGGAGCTTATCGTATTGTATAATTTGTATTGCATGCAACCCAGCAACAGCAGCATATACTAAATTGCTGCTGTCGTTGTTGCAAAATTGTAAATAAAACTAAAAACTGTTACCAGAAGAAAAAAATATATGGCTTGAATGCATGCAAGCAACCAAGAAACTAATGTAAACGTATTTTGTAATTCCTAATTTGTTAGACTCGCATACATTCACTTGATACAAATTTAATAAATTTATGCTTCTCGATTGCGGATTTGGAAACACGAATTCGTATATATTTTGGCGACACTATAAACTTTATGGTTACACTCACTATTTGTTTGTATGTGTGCAATTGTAGCAAAATGTCGCGCGCAATGCTCCAAAGGGACAAATTTTAACAAATTACTCACGATTATAGTTTACTTTATTGCCATACTATTTTACCATACCATACACTCACAGACCACAATTTAAAATACAATAGTATTTGTGGCCAGAACTCCTTCGAGTCGAATGAAGTCACTTGCTGCAAAAATGTTTGGAATTAAAACAAAATTGTATTAGTCACTGATAGTATACATTAAATGATTTTTTGATGGCCCATCGAAAAGACTATATAGCAAACAAGATACAAGACCAAAAATAGGATCACAAACAAGATGAGAAATCCACTCTAATATTAAAACAATATTCAAACTAAAATGAAATTAGTTTTATGTTTTCAATATGTATTATTTTCAGATTAAATTTCAAAAAAATTTTGACCATAAATCATCCCAAAAGCAGCTTAAAATTTAAATCAAACCAAATCCAAATCTATCTGTTTATCGGTGTCTTGTGATTGCATTCCCTCTCTCATTGTCCTTCCTTCAAGCTCCCACCCATCAATCTTTCTTCGAATCAACACAATGCTCTGCATTCATATGGGTACACCCTGAGTGTTTAATGTCAGAAAACAAATTATAAAATTCAGTACTAAAATCAGACAATTTGACAAAAATTCGGACCTGTAATTAGTGCCAAATTAGTCAAAGTGAAGTTGAAAAATATAAGCAAAATCATAGTTCAAAGTCCATCAATTTATGGCAAAATACAGTCCAGAAAATAGTACCAAAGTCATTCCAAATCCAGACTGAAATTAGTCCAGTTCTCAAATAATATTAAAAATCAGATTAAAGACAAAAATCAAAGCAGAATTTAATCTTGAAATCAGACAAAAAGCAGATTATATTTTATTCCCAAATTTATAACAAAAATCAGACTACAATTAAGTTCCAAAATTAGATCAATACCGCATTAAAATGTTGTCTCAAACTTAGGCAAATATTCATAGTAGAATTTAATGCCAAAGTGAGACCACAAATCAGATCAAATTCAAAACTGAAATTAGTTCCAAAATCAGGCCGAAAGCATACCAAAATTTAATTCCAAATCAATGGAATTTAGACCAGAATTAATACCTGTATTTAGTCCCATAACATGTCCAAAAGAAGTCGAAAAAACGCACCAAAAGGATATCTAAGTTAAGTCCCAAATTTATACCAAAATTCAGACCAGAACTTGCTTCCGAAATCACACCAAAACCAGATTGTATAAGTAGTAGTCTAGAATTAAAGATTAAAGTCAGAAATTAAGACTAAAAATCAGATTAAAATTTATACCAAAAACCTGACCGGAAGTTATTCCTAAATTATACCAAAATTCAGAGCAGCAAAAAGTCCTAAATTCAAATTCAAACCAGAATTTAGTCATAACATCAGACCAAAAATTACAACATCTATGTACAAATTGCGTCTGAAATTTCAGATTTGATTTAGTTCGAGTATGTATGATAAAGAATTTAATAGTTTGTTGAATATAATATTAAATTTTTCATTAATAATAATAATATAATATAATAATAAATATTTAATTTTGGGCACTCTCCTCTTTAAATCAACGATATTTATGTACTGTGGCATTCACTTCGCTACTATTTTGTGACAACACATTCTCTCTCCTTGATCGCGATCGGAGAAATATAAAGTTGGTTCCAAAATTATACCAAAATTCGGAATATTATATTAGTTTTCTCTAATATTACTCCATTCATAGATTCTAGGTCCACGGAACGCTTCGAAGTCATTTTGAAGCATCCATCATTCCTGATTCCTTGTGGGCTCTATTCCAGCGTTCGGTTTGGAAAAGCTTAGGTAAAGTTCAGCTGATCTACTTCCACTTATGGCATTTGATCGATTTTTGTTCACGCCAAGTTATCAGATCAGTATTCGAGATACCATTTTTGTAGTTCTTGTTGGTGTTGTTAGTCAATAAGATTTCACAGGAGGTATTGATTTTATGTTATATCCTCAAATATAGATGTCGGTGATGTCGACGTCTAAAGTACTTTCTAAAGTCCAAGCTCTGATAGAAATTTTATTATTGGACCCACTTCTTACCCTTGATTTTTTTTTCTTTTTTCAAATCACTATTATTGTGAAACTGTCACTCTCATATTTTACTTTTTCAAATCGTATCGAATTTCATGACTCCTAGTTTTATGGAATTTCTACTGCACTCTAACACTCATATTCTCCTTATACAAAATTTCTTTTACCTTTGTGATAACTAACTTTTCTACTTGGGATAAAAGAAAATATTTTTATATATTGCTCCTCACAAATGCCACTTTGCTATTAGCAAAAATTATTTCCGATTTTTGTTTTTCATTTCAGATTTTTTCCATTACTCGGAATAGAGAGAATATGACCAAATATTTGGGTGTGTCACATTTGAATTATATTATGTGAATTTGCGTAGTAAGTATTGTAGTACGTGTCAATGTGATATTTAACAATTTAACCAATTTATACTAACTATAGTACTTTGGGGAGTAAATCGGTTATTTGATACTGGTTTGTGTTGTGATTTAATTGCTTTACAAGCGTCAATAAATAATTGCAACTTATGGGCTGCAGTAGAAAATTTTGTTCTCTCTCTCTCTCTCTGTAGATAATAACAGAAAGATTTGTTAGTGTTTTGGTAGTTATAATTTTATTAGATTTAATTGACTTATGTTTTTTATTACAATAAGAATTTGTGATGGTAGTTAACTTTTGCATACATATTTTATTGCATGCGATAATTTTGTTTTGTTTATTTTTATTTTAAACTTGGCATATGTTGGAGTGAGATAATTAATGTTTACAGGAATAGTGTTTTTTGAAAATAATAACCTGGAATTGCCTGAGCTTTAGCAGTTAAATTTAACTTAAGTATGTACTTTAAAGCATAATTTTTAAGATCCTCAGCAGAAGTAAAGAAATTTGCACGTAAGTATTTTGAAAAATTGGTTGAAATGGAATAAAAATCTGAAATGAGATTTTACAGTGGATACAAATTTAAAACCAAAGTTTTAAAGAATAGTATTTTTTGGACTTATAAGCGATGTTGTCCTGATATTTCGCTCTACACAAAGATTTATAAGTACTATTTTTATGAGAAAAGGTTGTGTTCATTTGGAAAGGTTAAGATGATCCCAATACGTATATTTGACATACTTACGTGCAGAGCAAAGTTTTTATGTCTGGTCCTGTTTAACTTGGACTCGAATAGAGTCTTAGATAATGGTAATTCGGTGGAAGGCTTGTACCCTTTCTTAAAATTCTCATTCACTTCATATCGTTAGGAATGGAAGAAGGTTATGAATGAGAATTAACCACCAGCCTAAGAGGGGAATGAACCAGCAGGCTCACGAGTGAGACTCTAGTGCGCTGCCTACTATCAATAGTCTATCTGAAAGATAATAAGGTGTGAAATTTTCCAAAATATTATTTAAATGAAAATTACGACAGGGACAAGTGCGAAAATTAAAAAAAAAAAATTATTTTCCTTTAAACTATCAGTAAGGTTTTTAAAATTTAATTAAATTTATTTTAAATTTATTATTATTTTATTTATTTAAGCAGGCTCTAATTAATGTTAATTTTGGCATAAAGAGAATAACAACAATGTATGATACATTTATAGAACAGGCTTATCAGACAATCGTTTAGGAACTAGCCGTGGTTCCTTCATCGGTTATTATTATTATTACGTCTTTGTGTTTTGTATAATCTATATAAGCTACTCATATTTGAAAATGTAAGTAATCAAGAATTACCATTCTAAGAATTTCAATTATTAACAATTATTTTCACTGAATGGTATTAGAGAAGCAGACATACTTACCATATATACTTATATGTATTTGTTGGTATTCTCTATGGAGTTCATTGGAGTCTGTTTAAATACAGATATAAATATATTATAACAAGATGAACTTGCCAAAACTTCAGAATATAATTTTCCAACTTGAAAACGAACAAGTTTAATTAAATTTTTAAAATTAAAACTCTACTGTTTCGAGAAATATCAATATATATTTTTTTTCAATTTCAATTTAATTGGAACGATCCGTCTATAAAATGAAAATTTTACAGTTTTATTGATATAAATATGGATATTTGTTGCGAAAAGCTTGTCTTAGCCCCTCCATGAGCTGTTGTGCCATTAAAAGAAGAAAATAAGGAAGAAGAAGATTTGTTTTATGAAAATCACGTAGCCTAGGTTTGTACTGAAATTGGAGCGTTCCTCGCCAGTGGCTTTGAGTAATTTTGTATTTCTCGTCGACATAAATGAGGGGTCGAATCGTCTGATTCGTGAACCTACACCTCGACACTCCGAATTCACACCGAATTTATATAAAATTCGGAGTAAAACACGTGACGATTTATTCGTTCACGGATCAGACGATTCGATCCCATGCCAGGAAATTTGGAAACCGACTTTGAGTCGACTGGTTAATCTTATTCAATCTATTCAATGTTTGTTCATTGTTTTGTTTTTGAATAATAATGGCCTTAAGAGTAGAACCAATATTCTAGTATACACCAACAGCACATTAGATATAGGTAGAATCTCTTAAAGAAAAATAAAGAAGGCATCGGATTATTAAATAGACTCAAAAAGTTATGTCGTACGTTTATGGGAAGTTTTAATTTTATTTTAAGTAAGTGAAAACTTCTATCAGAAGCTAAATGAAATAGGGAAGGTAATGCTTCCTACTTAGTAGCTATTTCTGAAACAGCAAGAACGCCCCCTACTTAATGACATCACATATGCGAAAAGAGATATAAAGTGTCATGCAGTGAATCAAAGGCTTCTGTAGCTTCTTTCAAATTATAAAATTTTCTTGAGTTGAGTTCTAAAAAAGTGTGGAGCGTGTCTGTGTGTTTACGTAAATGGGGGTAGGATGCGACGGTAAGATGGAGCAGGTCTAGAGAGAAAGTATAATTTTAAAAGTACATCTACTTAATTACATTTCACTTTTTTCGTGAGTAGCGGCTACACGTTAAAGTTTTCTAAGTTTTTAAGTTTTTCTACCACAAACTTTCTTCCATATTGGCTTTATTTTCAAATTTTCACAAAATCACAATTGAGCTGTCAAATTATGCTTAAGGTTTTAAAAAATTTCAACAATTTTTTATAAATACATATGTATATGAATCCAAGAAACCTGTTTTTGTGGTAAATATGAGGCACATTTTCACTGTTTTTACGTTTTTCATAATATGAAAAATGTGCACATATGTTTTCAATTGTTAAACGATTATCGAAAAAGCAGGAAAAATTTATAAAAAAAAATTAAGGTTTATGGTAATAAATTATTTACCATTTGATTGTTATATTATTTACCACACACACATCACAGAGACACAAACACAAATACAGCAACAATGCATAAATTAGTATTGTGTATGGTAACATTATACACATAGTATTGTGTATGGTAACATTATAACATACAAACAGACGTGTATAAAGTTATGAGCCCTTATGAGGCGGGGTGCCTGACTAGCCTCTTTACAAATGGAGCATTAGACAAATGCGACAACTTCCTACCCACCTACCAGACTTCCTTTTCGCGTTGAGCATAAGACAAATAAAAATAATTGAAATCTAATTTATTACCTTTTTTTTTATTTATTAGTGGAACATATGAAAACTCTATAAAATACCCTTATATTTTTGTGACTTTTTACGGGAGATTTTCTATTGGGATATCTAAAAAAAAAATAATAAATATTTGCTGTTTGCACTCTTGAAATTTGAGCACATCCCTAATTATTGCATAAGTAGACTCGTATCTTTTTGGTGGCAATTTTTTTGGGGTGTTTATTTGAAATCTCAAAAAACAACCAAGGACAAAATATAGTCCAAGTCTAACGATAAATGAAAAGAAAGTGAAAACAGAAACAGAAATGAGTGTAGGCAATATTTGTGTTAACCTTAGGTAAACAACAATTTGAAAGTTGACACTATTGACAACGTATGGCAATTTAATGACAATACAACTGGCTTCTTTTTTGTCAGCGTAACTGACAATTAGGGTGACATATCATACTTTACTTTTCATTTCACGAATGCTTTTTGTTAACAGAGACTCAAGTTTTTTTTCTTCTGCGGTCTGTTAAATTGGTAGTGCTCACAAATAATTAACATTCAAACATTATCTAAATTGATTTCGATTGTAACTTTAGTAAGTTTGACATTTGTTAAAATTATTGAAAATGAATTTTATAATGATAAATTCTACAATTACTAGACAGTATGACATTTGAACTTTTCAACTATTGTCAAACTTTGAATACTTTTATTTTGATTGAGTACTTGCATATACATATGTATGTACATAGTGTTGTATGTAGTATCTATGAAAAAATATCATTTGATTTTGCACTCATTTCACTCTATTACACTTGTCAGACCGGCATCATCATGAGGCACCACTAAATGCATTTAAATGTCATCGTGACAGTTTCGCTGTCACTTAAACTGTCATCATCTCTATCATCATATAGCACTCACACACAAACACACTTCCACACTTGCCCACACAGAAAAAGTGCAATCATCGAAAATCACTGCTACTACTAAGTATGTACGTATGTACTTTCTACTACTACTTTTTCATGTGCCATTTTCATGTACTTGCTGCGCTCACATATGCTCAATTTTTTGTGCATTTTACTGTGTGTAATTTGAAAAAAGTTAAATGCTTTAGTTTTGGTTTTCAATTATGTCACATTATCTTTCATGCACACATAGGACATACAAACATTTATGAAAGTCCTTGCTAATCGCTATTGCCACCCCATCCCTCCTCGCGGCTATTAACAAGCTTAACAACATATGCGTTAAATTTTTTGTTATATATATGTATGTATGTAAATTATTTTAAATATTGTTAAAATGTTGAAAAATCTTTCAATTGACCACCAGCACCACCACCACCACCCACCAGTTGTATTGGAAGAAGTTCATAGCTGGTAGCACTACATCCTCGTCCTTATCATCCCTAATTGCAATAAGCTTTCGTTTTTGTTGTTGTTTTTCGTTTTTTATTTTATTAAATAAAATTAAATTGCATTCATGTGTAAAATTTTTTAAAAGGTTTAATGCCGCATTTTTATTATTGTAAATGTATGTATGTATTTTTTTTTTAAGTGTATTTGCTTTTCATTTTAAATGTAGCATTTTGACTGCATTTATAATCGGCTTTGTGGACTTTTTTCTGTTTTAATTTTCAACATTAAAATATTACAGATTATTCAAGTGTTGATTTTTCATAGCAAACATTTTACAATACTTGATTGGAATTTTTAAATTATTTATACTTGAATTGGTAAAATGGTGACAAGTGTTTGGTGTTTCTTTTTTGTAGAAACTTTTTTTCATATGAATTCACGAATACAATTGAGAAGTTTCAGAATTTCTCTATACAAATGATGATGACATACTTTTTGTGGTTCTTTTATCAAGAATAACAAAAGTTTAAATGAAAATTGGGCAGCAATAATAATCGGAGACAAAATTATTGATTTAAACGATATTTCGGAAAAAAGTAATAGAAAATCGAAGAAGATCTTTAAATCTTTTACTTTAGTTCACTGATTGCTAGGAATTAGAAAGGAACTGTATTCGATAATTGGAATAGACCGAGTGGTTAAGGATAGAGTTGCCAGATGGAGATTGGTCATTTCGCCTGTACATGGGGAAAAAAAAGTATTGAAATTTTTCTGGTTTCTCTTGAGTATTAAAAAACGTGATTATTGTTTTCATACAACGCTTTTTCCCTGTTCGTTGAATGAACAGCTGACCGTTATTTAAAGTTTCGATTACGGAGCCGTTACATGAAGCTGCTCAACGTCCGATACATTTTCAATATATTTAATGTGCAGACTTAGTCAAACTTCATGTCCATATCTGGACTTGGTACTAAAAATTTGGACAATCCAGGCGAATCCCGGCGAATCTGGCAGCCCTAGGTAATAATCTTTTTTTGTAATTTAAATTTTTTGTGATTTCATTCCCTCTCTCATTCTCTCTCATTCTTCCTACCACCTATCTTCTTTCCTTCCAATCAACACCATGCTCTGAATTCATACCCTGTGTGTTGAATGTATAAATAAAAAGTTAAAAAAATACAAAATAAACGGCCTGGCCTGTCAAATTGGAATTTAAATAGAAGTTGACTAAAGCTCATAATCCATAACACTCGTCTTCAGGTATATAAACTTTCTAGACATTCTGCGTTTTGCAAAAATGTATGCTCCACAACACTCGTTTTGCGCGACTGTGTTTCTTTAAAAATCTGTTGATGGAAATTTTTTAAATATTTAAGGTAACTAATAAATATCTAAAATGGCATCCTTAAAGGTATTTGTAGATTTCTTAGGATTCATCGGACTCATATCAAGAGATTTATGTTTTTTGATCTACTTTATAAATTTTTCTTCCCGACTAATTTGCAGTCAATTTAATAGTGATCATTAAAGTTCAACGAAAACAAAATAATTATATTGAAAATATTTATTTGTTTTGTTCAACATCAAATAAAAATATTAAATCTTTTC
This sequence comes from Palloptera scutellata, assembly GCA_958295655.1. Classification (NCBI taxonomy): domain Eukaryota; kingdom Metazoa; phylum Arthropoda; class Insecta; order Diptera; family Pallopteridae; genus Palloptera; species Palloptera scutellata. The sequence continues at coordinate 39,319,568 of OY282449.1, read as the reverse complement.
GATATAAATAGTCTGTTATCGACTATTCCATTGTTCTACAATTTATAACATCTCCCAAAATTTGTCAGCTGTTTACCGTCGCTTTTGACGCTTTCTGCGCATTTCGACGGCATGCCGTTGAGTTTTTTTAACACAAAATATACTGATTCTGGTTGTTATGGAGTTTGACCTTAAAGCCGCTCGTCCATTAACAGTTTGTCTGATACAGCTTGCATTGAAGTTGCCGAAATTTAAAAATATTTGCAAACTGGCGCAACTAATTGAAAAATAATGTCCACCACATTGATCAAAAGTTATTTTTATATAAAAACTATATGCAAAAAAAAAACGGAAGTAGTGGGTTCGACCATATACTAAAAATGAAAGGGGGTTTATTGCAGCCAAAGAGCAAAGTGGTCGATGTGGCGTAGTGGTAGTACGTTAGACTGCTACGCAGAGTGTCCGGGGTTCGAATCTCGGCACAGGCAAAATCAAAAAAAGTAGAAAAAATAATTTGTCTACACGGCACCACCTCTTGGCAGGCAATGGCAAACCTACAGGAGTAAAAATTGCCTATGAAAAGCTTTCCACTTCGCCGTTCGGATTCGGCATTAAACTGTAGGTCCCTTCCATTCATGTACAAATATAACACGCACAACATGATTGGATGCGAAAAGCTCGGCCTAAGCCCTCCATGGGCTGTTGCGCCATTAAAAGTAAGTAAGAGCAAAGAACGACGAGAACAAAATTAAGTGGTTTCCACGACACAAATAAGCGATCGATGCGGCGATAAGTTCAGAACCGGCTTCCTACCTCCGTCAAATTATTTCGAAAATTTCAGCCTGAAATGAGCTGACGTATATTTTTAAGTTATTTTTATACTTAAATATAAAAATAACTTAATATTATTATTCAAATATGTAAGTAAGAAGTTATTAAAGTTTAAAAAATTAACTTTTTCTGCAAATCTATTTTTTGAATGAAAATCCGAGAAGTCGATTGATTAACCGCTGCTATAACTATTTGTTGAGCCGTCACTGCTTCAGTTGCATTCCAATTGCGACAAATACTTAGACGAGCTCTCATTAATTTCTTAGTGGCAGTCACGAGCGTGATAACGAATTGATGTTGTATTGGAATCGCATTGGATAAGTGGACAACCAGCTTAATAAAGGGTCAATCAGTGAGATGTAAAGTAAGCCGATCTAATTATAACTAAGAAGTCCAAGCCTTTTGTTTACTAGAGCTTTTAGTGCGTCGTGAGGCCACGTTCTGAACAAAGTGACGCTTCTCTTACAAAACACTACCGATGCAGTCGGGAGAGTTAAAAACCAGTGACCCTATTGTTATTGAAAAGAAAAAAATATTTATTGAGCCCATTCCACCTAAATTAAATATTTTTAAAAATTGGAACTTGAGACGGCAGGGACTTAGAACAACTTTTGTAAGTAATTAAGTAGGTGTTTAGAAAATAGATAATTCAATCTACATAATTACAGCAAAGTATTGTATTAGATGTATCCAACTAATTATAAAAATAAGCTGTGGCATAGTGCTCAAAAACTGGAATTTACAATAACAAGAAGAATAGAAGCATGTTAAGTAATATTATAATATACGATAAATAATAAAATAAATAATGAAAGAAAAGAAAAGCTATATATTGACAATGTGGAAAAGTTAGCACTTTCTAACAACAACAACCGAACACAAAGATGCTACTCTGCTTTGATGCACTTGGAAAGTGACAAAAGATGTCACCATGCATCTGCAGGCTTTCGTCAAGAGAGGTATATTCCTATCTGTATAGGAACAAGTGCAGTCCTGGAAACGCTTCAGACTGAAACACGCTGGCGAACTCTGAATGTTAACTTGGCAGACATGAAGAAGAACAATCGATAGTTAGTAATAACGATTGGTATAAGCGCTGAGGCGAACTGAAAGCGATTCCTTGCGTCCCCTTGGGGTTTGAGGAAGCAAAGAAGAAGGGGCCCTGAATGAGTTATGAAAACTGAACTAGATGGAAAATTGAACAGAGATGTAAATTATTTAACTTTACTACTTTATTTTATAAAATTTACGTTAAAATAAATACGTTATATAAAATATTAAATAAATTAATTTAAATTTTCCGTGGAAACTAAGTTTTTTATTTAACGCAGGCTTGTTTATATTTTTAAGCTGAAATTTATATTTTGTTTGCTTATGAAGACAAAAGTTTAAAATTTTGAATAAAGCTACATACATTGGTTTATACTCCACGTTTTCAGAAAAATTTTTATAATAATGGAGGAAAAAAAGTATCGATTTAACTCACGAAGGCGTATTTTGGAATTAAATTTCATGTTATATCGAGCTTCAAAAATTATAGTTGCTTGTTAAAAGATAGAAAGCAAAAAAGGATCACCAGGATGCCAATTCAGAATGAAAATGGTCACATGAAGAGGGACGCAATTTATAAACTCCCGGGGTAACTTAAGGTGCTTATGCTTATCTAATCAGAAAATCATATACTTACCAAGTAAAATTAAAAAACTATTCCTTCAGTAGTCGCACTTCAGAATTGTCTGAAGTGTGTTGAAGTAAATTGCAATTTTAATTCATCGGCATTTATTTTATTTCTTTTTTTTATTCTTCCTCCAATATTTTTAATCCTTTACGATTATTTTCCAACTGCACCTAATTAAAGGGCTGCCCTTGAGTATTCCTTTTTTATGTCTATTGCCCAGTGTTGCTTTGTTTACTACACACGCGCCTTTATATTCATTTTTAAGATTATTTTTTTAATCCCGTCGCTCATAAAAAATGTGCAGCAATTAAGAAAATCTTTCTATACATTTCTTCACCTTTTTTTTTTTGTACATAATTATAAACAAAAAGTAATAAACTTGTTGAAATTTTATATATTTGCATCTTTATTTTTAATTTCTTCAACTTATTTAAAATGCATAACAAAGAAAGAAAAACGAATCATTAATCCTGCAGAATAAGAAATGCACAAGTCACTACACTGTGTCCATGGAGTGGATGCGGATTTTCATATTATATGCTAAATATCTTTTATGACATTTGTTTCAAATTAAATTTGCCCCCTCCTCTGTTTATAACTAAAAATTTAAATTTTTGTCATTTTAATATTTGAGAGCCAACGCAGTTTTCCTCCTTACTCATTATCTGTGTGTAGTATGGTATGAAAATGCTACTATGTAATTATCTTTTCCATAATTTCCAATTAAAATTAATGAAATATTTTCATCGCGTGCACGCATAAAACATTTTAGAAAATCATTGTAATCATCGTCATCATCAGCGGCAATGGTGCGCTTGAAATTATTATTTTATTATCACCAAAGCACCAAAGATTTCTCAACACGACCGACCCCCCTGCCACCCACACCAGATTACCACTGGAGTTATGACAAAGGGCAGGACAGCATAAGGTTGTACATATCAAAGTAAAATTCTATACTTATTTGTTGCGTTGTTTCTTCTTTCTTGGACAAAGGTAATACTCTGGAGAATACTTTTATGAAATTTTATAAGCTCCAATGACTTTCGTAGGACAAAGTCTTATTGTTACAAAATTTTGTTAACACGCTAATATCTTTGTCACTTGTAAATATAGCCACATTAAAGAAGGAGGGCAAAAATTATATCGTAGAATATCTCAATTTTGAAAGTGAAAGTCCTTGAGAAATACTAGCCACAGTATTATACAAAAAGGTTATCTGGAAAATTTAAATAACATGTGGTGTGGAACGAAGAAACCAACCTTACAGCGCCTTTCAGCTTTTCAAGAAAATGGTATTTTCATAGGATGGCTCCCTGCGAGTATAAGTATATAGGTATAAGGTTTACCACGACTGCTACGCTGAGTCTTAGTCCCACCATGCATACCCCCTAGGGCCCTGAAGACCTTGCCTTCCTTGACCACTCGTTCAGTTCATTCCAAATCCATGGCTGACTTTGTTTTCAGATAAAATGATCAGGTAAAATGCGTTAATATCATCAATATCAATTTGATCGATTGAGATATAACGCATTTAAGAAAAGGCTCATTTGATCATTATATAAGTAGAATACTTAAAAACCTACCTTCGGTTCTTGATGCTGCAAGATTGGCTTTTCGTTCCATACCACATTTCAATCAGCAATTACATGTATTTAATGCGGGTAGCATAATATCGCCCCCATTTAATATGTCAATGGCGCGTACTTATTAAGGGGATTCATTTCACTGCATATGTAAATATTTCAAAAGCTAAACATTACTCTGGTTTTCTTTAAAGCAAGCGAATTTTAAAAAAAAGAAAAAAATTAAATTACATAGAACTATGCATTATTTGCTAATGTTGGGAAATGAAGTGAGCCTCTTTATTATTTTCATATAATGCAAACGTACATATTGTTTTTATTGAAATTATGCATAAGCTGAAATTATTAAAGAAATTATGAAGTGTGTTTTGTACATGCGCTTACCAAAACACAATGTTCTCTACATTGATTGATATACTTACTTTTTTTCTTGTAATTTTTGAGTATACATTTATTTATTATGACACTTCACCATATTTTTCACGTCTTTAGCAGAAGTTTACAGGTGTCAAAAGTTGAATATGCTAAATAAATGATGAATAAGGGCGTTAATATGTGGTAACACTGTGCTAAAATTTGGCACCTTACAAAATTTAGTGGTGGAAGAGTAGCATTTTTAAGGTAATTCGGGTTCGATTGATTCCATCTCTGTTATCTGATTTTCTATATCACCATTTTTCATATGCACGGAGCCAATACCATTTACATTTTTTGTCCAATTCTTACATGTAGTATGTAGTTCATACTTCTTTAATAATATGGGTATTGAACGTAAACGCTCCGTAAGTGACGTATATAAAGTAAATTTACTCTAAAGTATAATGCAAAAACAAATTTTCATCAAAAATTGTTTACGCCTTATACTCTTTATTTTTGAGGTGTAAATTGTTTACACTGCGTAAAATGCAACTTTGCACAGATCTGTATCAGTCATAGTTGCCATGATGTTTTTACACAATTACTTATTTTCTATTTAAAAGTTTAAAAAATCTCTCATGAGCACTAGAAATTAAATTTTATTTTAAATTGAGAAAACATTAATAATTTTTCGTAAATTTTCATAAATGAATTTTCCCCACAAAGTTGGCAACTATGTTAACAGATGTTTACAAAAAATAACAAATAGAAAGGCCATGACTGCGGTAAAGAAATTTCAACGAATAACTTTTATTCAATTATGGTACAATAAAATAATTACCATTAGTTTTTCCAAAGGCAAGTGCAAGTAACAGCTCGTGAATTGCATTTTGCTCAAGCTCTTTATTAATTTTTCTTTTTCACTTAATTTAGGCTTGTTAACGTTTGGTTTTTTCGTACCAACAAAATCAGGTGCTTCTGTTTTCACTTTTTTTTTATTAAATTTCGTTAAACACGTGCATACATTTTTTGAATGTGTTCATCAACGATGTCAACAATTTTTTTTACGTCGAAGTAAACTTTCGCAGTTAATTGAATACCCTTAATGTTTGTCTCCTGATCTTTTACTGCATGATATTTTATACTACTATTTTCTACTACTATCCGTTACTACTTTCCGCTATTGTTTTGTCCAACTACATTTCATTGCAAATTTTCTACTATGCATTGCACTACTATTTTCTACTAGTATTTTCCACTGATCTTTGACTTGTTTTAAATGGGTTTCTTATGATTTGTTTCGTATTTCAAAGTAGAGACAACAATTTCTATTCTGTGTGGAGGTACTTAATAACTTGAATCCATCTGTTCCAAAACAAAACAGGTTTATTCAGATAGGAACACTCAATCAGCCCTTTATCACATCTTTGGGGTGTTATATGAAGTCATTACCATCAACATTTTAGAGTATAATGGTGGCAAAATCTATCATCGCTACTTGTTGAAAAACATTTCTCATTGAAAAATTCGAGAATTTAATCAACTCTTGAAAGTTAAAAATTGTATATTTATAGAATAATTAATACTTATTGTATCTAGGATCCAGCATAAACACCAACAATAATGTCAGCCTTGAGATCAAGCGGAGACTAACTCTTGCCAACAGGTGTTACTACGGGCTCAGTAGGCAATTGAGAAGTAGAGCCCTCTCTCGACCGACGAAAATAACGCTCTATAAGTCCCTCATCCTTCCCGTCCTAATGTATGGCGCAGAGACGTGGACATTGACCATCAATGATGAGAGGCTGGACGACGTATGCGTGGACGACGTGTATCGAATAAGATGGAACGATGAGCTGTATGAGCTGTACGCCGACACTGACATAGTCAAGCGTATATAACTCCAGCGGCTTCGCTGGCTGGGTCATGTTGAGCGAATGGAAGAAAGCGCTCCGGCAAGAAGGGTGTTTTATTCGAACTACGGTGGAGGAACACGCAGAAGGCTGCACTTGGCCTTATCAACTGCCGCCAGCGCGCGCATAGCAGAAGTGACTGGCGGAGCTTTGTGGAGGCGGCCAAGACCGATCATCGGTTGTAGCGCCAGCTAAGTAAGTAAGTAAGTACTAGGTAAACTCTTAAAAAAAAGTAATAAAGAATCATCAATCAAAATATTACCAAGTGAGATCTAGTCCTGAACACTGAAAATCAATGCGAGCCGAACCTTTTGTTTTTTAATAATAATAGGTATCTTACCCAAAAGAAAATAAAAACTGTTCTCAGGCTTTAGGTTTCGTGGACTTATGGTATTACATACCATTGTTGTAATTGTGAATACCGTAAGACGAAATAGATGGCATTTCTACCTAATTTGGATACGAAGGACACATGGTAAATCCGTTTTATTAGGTTTGGTCATCACTTTACTACTGTGGGCAAAAAGTAGTAAGACTTTTTAATTTAAATTTCGCGCGGAAACCCATTCATCAAAATATTATTTTTTTAAGGTTGGTATGACTGTCGGTGACATCTGTGCCAAATGTCACATCAAAATAATCATTAGTGTTTAGTATACGCTTGTCTTTCTGAAGTACAAAAAGTGCATTCGGCGATTGTTCATTGTGAAAATGAGTGAAATTATTCAACAAAGAAGTTCCATTAAATTTTGTGTGCGGAATCAAATATCTGGTGCCGAAACATTCAGAATGTTGCAAAAGGCCTTCGGTGATAATTGTATATCGCGAGCAAGTGTTTTTGATTGGTACAAATTGTTCAAAGATGGTCGAGAACGCGTTGACGACGAACCACGTCCAGGACGGCCATCAACATCAACTGATGATCAACACGTCAATAAAATCAACGAATTGGTGCTCGAGAATCGAGAATCGACGATTAACAGTCAGAGACCTTACTGGCATCGCAGGAATATCGGAAGGATCAGTGAAAACCATTTTAAAACATCATTTGGGCCTAAGAAAAGTGAATGCACGATTGGTTCCAAAATCACTGCATTGGTTTTACGAAACCATATTGCCAAAAATTCGACTGATATCGTTCCGCAACCACCCTATTCGCCTGACTTAGCACCGTGTGACTTTTGACAATCAAAAACCCGCTTCGAGGACACCGTTTTGAGTCAATTGAAGACATTAAACATGAATCGCTAAGCGCATTGAAGGCTATTCCGGAAATTGACTTTAACAACTGTTTCGAGAATCGGAAAAAACGTTGGCACAAGTGTATTGGGGCCGGGGGGGATTACTTTGAAGGGGACGAAATAGATTTGGAAGAATGAATAAAAAAATTTGAAACAAAGTCTTACTAACTTTTGTCCACAGTAGTATACAGAATGTTCCTAGAAAGTTTTTGATTCTAAGGCGATTTGGCTCAATTAAAGTGAACCATTCTTTTTAATGAAACTTTGTGCATCTTATTTGTTCATGAGAATAGTGCTCCATATAAGTTTCTGTCATCCCGTCTATAAATAAGTAATCATTGTGTCCATTCAAAATTTCTAGTTTTTCAAACAAAAATTGACAAATTTTGTGTGAAAGGTTTTCAATGCATTATTTTAAAATAATAACATTTAAAAACACTGTAAAATAACCATAGTTTTTTTTCCTGTTTTATTGCACTTGGGAACATAGGGCTTCAACAAATTATTGCCATCTTATTCTATTGTTAGCTATTCTTTTGACAACGTTCCACAATTCTTCAGCTGCTCCCAGTTCACTGTCAATGGTCCACTTCCAGGTGTTGCGCGGGCGTTCAGGCCATCTGTGACCTTGAGGGTTCCAGTCTACCGCAGTTCTGCTTATACTTTCGGACGGCTTTCGCAGTGTGTGACTTATCCACCGCCATTTACGAAATCTTATTTGTTTAGCAATGGGGTCCTTCTCCGCCAATCGCCAGAGTTCTTCGTTCCTGATGGTATTCGGCCAGAACACCCTGCATATTATTTTGTGAGTGATGGAGTTTTAAATTAACCAGGTTTCGCTACCGTATAGCAGTACAGATTTTACGCATGCGTTAAAGATCTTCAGCTTGGTTCTTCTTGAGATCTATGAGCTTTTCCATATGCGCTATAATCGTCCAAACGCCGATCAAGCTTTACGCAGCTGATTCTCCACATCTAATTCGGTTCCATCATTCGTTGAGACTACGGCATAACCATAGTGCCCATACAAAATTTTCAGTTTTTCATTAAAAAATCGACTATCTTACATTTTATCCCTCTAGCAGCGACCACTGACTAGTAAATTTTCATAAAAATACCAACTTTTGCCTTAAAGCTTAATGGGTTCCAGATGGTGAGAAACTTTGTTGAAGAAAAAATTAATGTAATTAATTAAATAACATTTAGACCCTACAGGATCCTAAATGAAGAAATCAGACGTAGCCTATTTCATAACACAAAAAATTTTGTATAGGAGAATCCTTAAGTATTGGAGGTTAGCGGTAAGTATGTTGATGTTGGGGGAAAATGTTGGCCATTGAAAATTAATGGAGGTCCGTCTTATATATTAGCCCTCTAGGGGTGACTCCTGCCTAGCTGTGGAGTAAATGATCTGTGTTTTTTACTTTAACTTCGATGCGGAGCCATTTAATACATCGAAGATCCTAAAGGTTTCGATGGTTGGTTACATACCGTTAGTTGTAATACGGAGTTGTTCTGAATTTATTGAGTTTTGGATGGTTCCATGCTTCCTTGATCGATTTTCTCCTCTTCTTGTAACTGTAAGTATGCAGCCGACACACTAAAATCATTAGTTGAGAAAATAGATAAATTTCTTCTTCTTCGGTTAGGTCCTGATCCTGTTTTTATGTACATACTTAAGTTGCTTAGGGACTTGTTTTACGTTTTACTAACGATTCGTCTGGCGTTACTTTCAGCTGCCGTTGCAATTCACTTCTTTCCTTTACACCATCTAAATTTTCTCGGCACCCTCGATCGCCTATTAACCTGCACTCAAACCACTAAAATTCAATTTGTCGTACGAAAAAATTTGTACAACATTTTCACATCACTACTTTCAGCTATTTTCAATTCAATCTATTTGCGACACCATCAAATCTAAAACTAATTAAAATGCCATCAACAAAGATACAAGGATACTAGATGCTGTCCATAAAAATGTGACCACAATTGCAAACCACAATTGGCCACTGAGCTAAATCTAAGCGCTGTTAATGTACCTACCTACTACTACATATAAGCACACAGCCAAATACGCCGACACCGAGACTGGGAGTTAAAAGCACGCGTAAAGTGTACGCGCCTAAAACCTTTTTTCGCTATGTTACAACAATATAACAACAGTGTTACCAAATTGTAATGTGGGCGGATGAGTGCGAGCGGGGTTACGGCCAAACAATCTGTTTTGCAATAAGTTTGTCACACACAAAAATGCGCGTGATTTATGCGTTTTAAAAGCACTTAACGCAACTCTATGAAAAGCTATGAAAATCATTTCATCGAAAGTAGGAAAGTGGAAGGTAGGGAGAGTTCGGAGTGGAGAGCTATTTTATAAATAAATTCGCAAAAATTTACGAGTTTTGCGTATCAATTTTTTGTTGTTTTTGTTGTTTATAAATCTTTCAACTACATAAATCTCTCGCTACATTATTTTCGTTTCGTTACGTTTTTTTTTTTTTTCTTTTTTTTTTTTTTGTGTGACAAATCGCGTATCTGCTACAAATCAAAGCGAAATTGCATTGATTTGAAAGCTTTTTATGGTCATTGTTCGCGCTGTAGTAGTAGTGGAATTTGAGGTAAGGGTTGTTGTACGACTATGAGTGTAGGTGTGTGTGTGTGTGGGAGGGGTAGGGTATATGTTTTTAGCGCAAATTGCAAATTGTTAGGTTATCGTTGAAATTGATGTTACTCGTACGTAAAATAGTAAAAAAAATATAAATGTTTTCGAACTTTTGAAAGAATTTAAAGTGAATTGTAAGAATTTAAAGAGTTGAAATCAAAGTCAGAGGTTTAAAACAATTAATGAACAGTTTTCATCTAATCGCTCAATTCATCATATTGAACACCAATCTCAATTGTTGATCTAAATAAAATTTTTAAATAAAATTTAATTTTTTAAAATGCCTAAGCCAATCATAAGAGATTTTTAAAATATCATCATTGTGCTTAATGAAAAAATGATTCCAAACTCTGCTCTGATGTCTCTAAGTTGTCAATGTATGCAAGTTATCTGGATGGTGTTGCGGGTAGGTCAGTTGTGTATAAATTAAATATTAGTGATGCTACGAGAAAAGAACGGCCTAGGCTCTCCATGGGCTGTTGTGCTATTAAAAGATAAAAAAGAAGTTGCTACGATTGAACCAAGTTGTTAATTAGTTTTCTTAGTCTGCTCTTAATAATCAGATTTTTACTTAATTGTGATCTGTCGCTGAAATGGACGAGGAAATACTTTCATAACCATTTCAGTTATTCCATCTTTGCTTGCTAAATAATTATAATTATTGATTTTTTCAATAAGTTCTCCTAGTACCCCGCCTCAAATTGCTTTATTAATGCTAATACTTGACGCCCACGACGCCCACATCTAAAATATTCGTGTTCTATGCTACAATTTCATCGCTAGTCACTAGTATATTTGTCGTTTTTTCAGTTTAAGACACCCAAAATTTGTTCAAATCTTTTAGTACTCGGAGAAAATTTATTATATCTTTTTTTTATGCCACCGGGACAATACTTTTATCTTGACATTTAAAACACTCAAGTGGAAATATGCAACGCCAACAAATTTCCAGAATTCTAAACTAAGTAATAAATAATATTATAATATTCTCCTTACAGCTGTGAAGGTTGTTTCAACAATTTAAGCCTCAATTAACCTTCGCATTACCAAAGATTTTTGTATACTTTGTTTACCAATACCCACCCGGGTAACTCCGACGAATTTTGTAGGTAAACACTCAAGGCTTAAACAAGAGCGATATACTTATCTGCACTGAAAACATACACTTCCATTTGTCAAAGAGCTGGCAAACGGGAGTATGACATGAAAGATGCCAAACGAGTTGAAACCATCACCAACTCGGCAAAATGTTGTCGCAGTACTCAAACAAGAGAACGACACTTCACCGTTTATCGAGAGCTTGGGCGAAGAGTTCCTTCCTCTAATATTGACCAGATTAAAAAACTAAAATAGTACAGAGTATATTTAGATGTGGGCAGAAGGGCCATAGAACTTCCATAGCACTAAGTCCGCTGAACCTTTCAACTTGGCCAAAAGGGATAGGAGAAGGGTTGAACTCATAAGTGTAGGGTAACGCGATCATATACCCTGAAGTTAACACCGGTTCGAAACGGTTGCTGTGTTTGCCATTACCTACCTTGTATACTCTCTTGCAATTCTCATTCACTTCATATCGGTAGAAAAATATGAAGTTTTATGAGTATTATCCAACAGACCAAGAAGGGAATCGGACCCCCAACCTCCCCGCTGAAAGTCTAGAGTCCTCTACCATCAAAACTATCGAGGTCTCTAAAACAACAATATTACTGGAACTAATGTTTACTATAGGAAAGCCAGTTTTTAAAACTTGTTATCATAAGGAACTTTAGGCGAATGAGGTTCCGGAGCGAAAGGCAACTGGCGCAAGGGAAATTTCTTTATTATGTGTCAGACAGAATACACGGAACATCTGTATCAGACGTACAACGCTATTTACATATAGAGCAGTTTCAGTCAAACTAAGTACAAAAATTTCCGTTCGCTCGATCCTCATCAATTCATTGCTTGAGGAGCCAAAAATCCTTTATATTACTTTTTCTACTTATGACATATGTACTTAAAATATGTACATTGTGACTGATTACAGTTTTCAATAAACTAAATCAAAATTGTACATGAAGAAACTTGGAAAAGTCTGAGGTCACCCGGGTGGATATTGGTTAAGGACGTATAGTATATAAAAAGACAAAATTTAAGGTGAGTATGCGAATATACTTTTTTCGAAAATTAATTTTTCCTATATTATCCAGATAGCTAGATAGAGAATATGTTCAGTGAGTCGATATCGTTTTAAGATTATCAAGATATTAAGAAATGAAAATCAAAGAGGTCACCCGAGTGGGTTTTGGTAAGCGAAAGGCTAACAAAACAATAAAAAAAAAATTTACTAAAATTTATGTAACTTCTTATAATTTCACTTCAGTTAGTATTGCCATTTTTAATTGAAGCTTCTTTTTTCTGAAATTTTGCAAACAAAAAAAAAAACCAACAAATATGTAGCGAACGAAAAATGTAATTTCGAACGAAAAATAAATGACATACGTAAAATTAATGACTTGGTGACATTTATATGCAGTAGAATGCAAAAACAATGTGTCAACTCAAAAAGAGGGAAACAATTTTCTCCCTTCCATTCCCCTCATTGCAGCACACGAGTACGTTCTTAATGTTGATTAAAATGCTTTTACTTTTTGTATGTGGTAGCTGAAAAAAAAACAAAGTAAAATTCCAAACAAAAGCGTGAAAAAATGCGAAAAGCGAATAAGTTTATTTCATTTGTGGGCGGTTGGCAATATTGACAGGCTTGCGGCCGTTAACCAGTAACAAACAACAACAACAACGTATTATCGCGCATATACGAGTACATACATTGTCGACAGAAGTGAATTAATGAATGGAAATATCATTGGGACTTTCATATGTGGAGAAGTTACATTTTTTAGTTTATGCCCAGAAGTAAAGTTAAAGTCGTAATTAAAAAGTAACCAAAGTAAATGTTTTCAAAAGGTAATGTTTTTTGAATGTACTCTGAAAAGGATATATGTATAGGTACCCCCAATATTTTATTGCGGATTTCTTAGGATATATACTATATATTTGCACTTTGATACAGCCAAGCAAAATGTTAAAAATATTGCTTGGTAATTTTATTGCTGAAATTAAAAGATTTAAATTTCGCATTAGAATAAATATTTCGAAACATAAATTAAACCGTGAATTTGGGAGAAAACAAATGTTATTGAACAAAAAATATTATAAAAACATATAGAGTGGGGCCTTAAATATATTTATTTTATCTTTTTGTGAATACGAGTATGTGTTGAATAAAGATCAATAGTTTTCAACTCTTGCATAAATTTCACATATATTCATTGCAAACAAAAGTTACATGAATAAATCATATATATAATATGAGCAATTTAGTTCAAAGTACATAGACTTTATAAGAGAAATCATGAAAATCCTATATATCTAATCCAATAATAATTCAAAAACGGGATATAAAAAGTGGTACTCAAAAATAGATTATTATACCATAACTAGCTGTGAATATTTATCAATAAGTGCGAATAAAAATCAATAAGTCTTAGCTCTTGTAAAAGTTAAACTCATTTGTATTTGTAAAGGGAATTTTTGTGAAAACTCGATTGAAGGTTCTTCAATGAGCAAACCATATATAAAATATTTATAAAATTACGACTTTTGTAAAAAGAATCATAAGCTTACAGCCAAGCTAAATGTTAGTCATAGTTTAAAAATTCTTATAGAACGTTTTTTTTCAAGTGTATGGTAAGTCCTACATAAAAATTTTAAGAATCCTTAAAAATTTACAAAATCATCAAAAAACACAATAATTATTTCATGCTCTGCATTCATAGGGGTACACCCTGTGTGTTGAATGTATAAATAAAAAAATAAAAATAAATTTGCAAATTGAAAATTTTCTCTCTGAGGCCCGTGCTCAACTTAAAATATGCAGAAAAGAAAAACAATAGAATTGCAACAGTCACTGGCTGACATTTCGTTTGACAAGAGTAACTTAACGTTTACAATTAAATATGGCTACCATGGAAGAAGCCAAAATGAAAAAATCATGTCATTTATTGACAGACCAACAAATGGACAGAAATTCAAATGGAGAAGAGACATGCAGATGCAGAATCATAGACATTTTACATGCGCCTGTCAACATTTTAATTAAAAAAGGATACGTTTCATATGAAAAACGGATGTTGGCAAATGCTTTTTACTACTTATGTTTGTCGTGTTTTTGGTGGAGTAGCGGGAGGCATAAAAAAATTTCGCGCTTTCTTTAGTTCTTTTTGTGTGTGTATGTGTCTGTGTGTGTGTAGCAGCGAAAAGGGTGCGAAATAATGAACTCGTTTCGCAGTTACAAACAATTTCTTTTTCAATTTCAACATTGTTGATGGCTATATAAATTTTTTGTTTTACAGTTTGGTTTTTTGTGTTACAGGTTCGCATACAAAAAAGCATAGCAAAAATATGCGACGTTGACCAACCGATAGAGGACAGGGTCATTACGTGTCGTTTTATTACAATAGAGAAGAGTTCGAAGAGTAGCCAGAAGCATCGCATGCACACACACACACATGACTTGAATTGAATTGAATTGAAGCCGCCGAAGTGAGTTTCGCTCTTGTGTTGTTCTATTGTTTGCATCATTTTAATTTTATTTATTGTTTGCCTGCCACTCAACGTGCAACGAACAATGATTTTTTGTGTATATGTATATATTTTTTTTTCCGTAAATTCTCATACTCGATCTCTAAGAAATGTATTCTCTGTTGCATAGGGTCTCCAATGACCATTTTAACTCATCCTCAAACACGCTTACACTCACCATCATCTTTATACCAAATTACACCCACTGTGCGGCATTCAAATTAGATGAATTGCTTTTTGTTAAACTGTAAATTCGAGTCCGGTCGACATTTCGTTTCGTTTATCTCCCTTTGGCAAAATGCGCGGAAGTCATTGATGCTTACAGTTTTAGTAATTTCCCTTTATAGCATTCGTTCAGTCGGCTGAGTCAGTCAGTCGGTGTCTACAACATTTGTAATGACTTATCGTCATATAGTCGTCTTCATGATGTGCCCATTCTTTCGTTTACGAATTTCACCTCGTACATATTTTCAGCATGTCAATGGTTTTTGCGGACATTTATTGTTTGAAAGCTATTACCCATGCCAGTTGGCAACACTGTTTTTGATTGTTTTACAAAATGTGCTTTATAAAATTTACTCATGCGAGGGTGAAATGAGGGCAGGGGTGGGAGGTTTGGGATATTTATAATAGAAATCGAGACACAAGTACCTAAAACAATTTCAAGTGATGCTTGTAATCGTACAATCATTTCATATAGTAGAGCCTGCAAAGTAATATGTTTGACGAGGCTATTGTCCAGCTCAATTTCTAGTAACCATAACTGATTCGAAGCCGACAGTGGAGACAGGGAGATCTCAAGCTTTGGCACGGCTATTTCAAAATTAATGAGTAAGGAACAAAGTATGTATAAAGTTACTCTATGTTTTTTAATAATAGGAAGGTTCATTAATACTTCGATAAAAAATAGAAGAGCCTTATGTCATAACAGGTACTAAATAGTGAATATTGGCTAATTTTCCTATTGTTAGCTATTAATTGTTAGATTAAAAGTAGGTATTTCAAAGTCTTAAGTAATGTCAAAAATTTACTACAACTTTCTTTGTTTTTTTAGCTAGATAACTGATTAGAACTACATCATGTATGCATATTTTTGCTTTAATATAAACATGTAACAAATTAATGGAAATGCCTAAAACTTTTTTTTCAGCATTTATGAAGGCAAGCATGCATTTTCAATTACTAATATTTTTCTTCAATATTTCTTAGAACTTTCAACAGTTACAAAACGAAAAAAATTTGTATTGTAAAAAGGACATATGGGCAAATTATTTAAAGTGCATGCACACAGGAATTTTTGGTGTAAATATGGTTGCCAATATTACACTACGTCTTTTGTGGTGGTTAGGTTAGGTAAATTGGATGCTATTCCATTTACTTTGCTAAAGCCGGGCTGTTTGATAGTTTCGATCTGAAGTCAAGTGTTGCTGCATATAAACAAATTATCCAGTGCCCGTATATAATGTTATCATTTGTGCGTTTTCGTACCGGAAAAAATATGAAAGTTTAGTTTTTGAGAGATTATTTTCAGGCCAAATACTATTAGACCTCATCATTTGAATTTGGATTGTTGTAAAAAGTGTGAAAATATTGTTCCCTTCATCAATTTTAAGGAAGATGGAACGTTTTCCCACTGAGATATGTCTAGCGAAAAATCATATCTAGGAGGTACCTTAAAAACATATCTCTTCATGTAATTGCGTTACTTTCCATTACTAAGTATGCATAATATTTCCATATTCATACTGTCGAAAGAAATGCTTTTCATTGTTTGTGAAGCAAAATAGTTTAATAACTGTTAAAATATTTAAAATATAATTTTTTAATAAATTAAATTGAAAATCATTACAAATTCATTTGTTCCTAAAAGGATATATGGAGAGATACTTAACAAATATAATTAAATCTCTCTCGCAATGCGTTCCGTATTCCGGCCACTATTTCGCATCTTTTGTAGTCATTTCATTCATTTTCTTCGCCAGAAAAAATTGTATTGAATGAACGATATACGAACAAGTGATTCAAACCGCATTTAAACAACAATAATCTTTTTCACCGAATACGAATACTAATATAAGATAACGACTTTTATGATAATTTTCAATTTCTCGTAACTCACTTTAAAAACAAAAACCAAAAATTGTTTGATGTGACATACAAAGGCAAAACAATTCCATGCTCTAGAGCCATGGTTAGTAAAAATATGTAAAACAAACAAGCTGAAATTTATTATATATAGCTCATAGTTTACCTGAACCATGCTAAAAATTCATAACATTTTTTAAACAAAATATTTACAAATTTTATTACTTGAATTACAAAATTTAAATTTCCTCCTTTACCAACAAAACTCATCACTGGGAAACACTCTTAAAAATCTTCTTCCACACGGTTGTAGTTTTTCCTTTTTATGATGACGCAAAAAGCTATAAAAGCTAATTTAATTAAAAGAAAATGCAATCAAAATCCTGCCCCTTTTCCTGTGCTTCTTTTTCTATTTTCCCCCTTTCTGCATATCTGCCACACTGACAGTGATACAATGCAATGACACTTTTTTTACGAGTGCATACATATTTCGTGCTTGCGAGCTAGCGAGTGAGCGATCCTTGTTGCACGCTTGTAAATATAAGAGATATTGCAGCAATGTGCTGCTACTTACTGCTACTGTTGCATGCACACAAACACACATTTATCATAATTTCACACGCAGACAATGCAGTGTCACAACATTGGCGTTGCCATTTTTTATGGTGAAGCAGTAGAAGCAGAAGTAAAAAAGACAAAAAAAAAATAAAAAAAGGAACGTGAAGAAAAATGAGCGATATTTAAGTACATTTACATCATGAGGAAAATTGCATTTTCTTTTTTATGATTGTTAGTTTTGTCGTATGTATTTTGTTTATTCTTTCAATTTTTTCTACCTCACTTCCCATTATCCTTTCGGTGTTGGTACCAATGCAATTATATTTTTGTTACTTTTGCTTCGAAACAATAACAATAATAACCCATTAAAACTATTCACAAACACACCTTCTTTTCACAGTGTGCAGCGGCAGCAAAAGGAGAGCTAAAGAAATGTCAAAGCAATGTGACATTTATGCAGTGACGCCTTCTTTCTTCATTGCAATGGAGATGAGAAGCAAATATGTTGATCCTTTATGATTTTTTATGATTTTTTCTTTTTGCTTCATCATATGAATGAATGCACATGAATGAATGTACATGAACAACGACAATGTAAGTTTGTATATTGTATTATTAATATTAACGCGACTATAAACATAGCATTTTTTTTTTACTGTAGGTACTATATATGGCGTCATTTCCTTTTTGCTGTTTTACCATTAATAATAATGCTAAAAAATAATACAAAGTTTTTGGCGCACAATAAATCTCGAACGAAATGAATAGAGGAAGAAGAAGACGGCGAGGGAAAATCATAAAAATAGTAAAATTATTTGCGAAAATAAACATGAAATTGCTTGGCAAATAAGAATTATTATTATCAGACACGTTTTCCGGTGATTGCTTTATACATACACACGCACACAGGAACACACACACGCATACGTAAGCGTAAGTCAGTCTCAATCTGTCACTCAGCGCAGCAGCTGTGGCATAAGTTTGACATTTCAACGCCCCCTTGGCTCCTTTTGCTACGCTTTTTTACTACTGCTACTATTGTATTAAGAAAGTACTTGATGTAGTTTTCGTTCTTTCAGCTTTTTTTCTGTTATCTAAAGTAATTTCGATTTTATTTCCTTTGACTATTGGCAACGATTTCCGTTTTGGCATAATTTCATTTTGTCATAAAAAAACATAAAATCAGTGATTTTTATTAGTTACTCTATTCAAGTTTTATTGATGCGCACAATATGCACAATGTTTCCTTTCTTAATAACATAAATAAAACAGAATCTTATGTAATATTGTTGATATTTTAGTTTTTTGCGCTAAATGCGAAAAAGGATATATGGGAAGGTAAGTTAAAAAATAATATTTCAACTTTCTCATTTAATTTTTTGGACAGCTTCTAGAAAATCTTAACCTTTATGGATACTTTATATTTTCTACACTCGTTAAAAATATTAGTAAAAGTAATATATGTAGGTAGGTCAATAATACAGGTCAATTTTTCATCACTGAAAATAAAGGGAAGAAAGTGATTATAGTAAAAAATAATCATATTAGCAAAAGAATGGAAAAATCAGAAGGTATTCTACGAAAATATCTAATGCCTTTCTCATAGTTTGCTAAAGACTCCCGTAAAATCATAATCTTAATAGACATTTTAATTTGTTTATAATAATGTAGGGGCATAATACATATCAAAGATAAAAGTGAAGGAAAGTTTTTAAAGTGATATGTTAAAAAAGGATACATGAAGAGGTATTATCAACGATATTATTATCTCTTTTTTAGGATATAGTCGATGTATTTTATAAAAATCTACATTTTTTGCGTACAGATATGTTTTATTTTCGATACGGAAACGAGAAATAAATGCAATTGCAATAAGATTAATAATAACAAAAAATTAAACTTACCTTTCATACTATTAGAATAAGCAAGCTATAAAATACAGGTAGTGGTAACATAACATTTTAACATTAAAAACAACATTTAACATTAAAAGCATTTAACATTTAACATTAAAAAGCTTGGGACTTGTAAAGGATGATATTTTTTGCTACTTGGTTTTTGACGTTTATATTCCTGACAGTTCACGCGTGTCTTGACATGTGTCAAAGTAAAAAATGCTCAGTTTGGTTTGCCATTTCATAATGAAAAGACTTACGCCTGAACAACGTTGGCAAATTATTGAAATTGTGGATCCGTTTTTTTATCGCAAAATTGTCTTCAACGACGAGGCTCATTTTAGACTCAAGGGATACTTAAATAAGAAGAATTTCCATATTTGGAGTGAAGGCCAGCCAGAGGCAATTCAGCAGCTACCAATGCATCCCGAAAAATGCACTTCTTGGTGCCTTTTATGGGCAGGCAGCATCATTGGGCCGTACTTCTTCAAAGACGATGAAGGCCGCAACGTTACGATCAATGGAGAAAGGTACCGTTCGATGATAACTGACTTTTTTTAGCCGAAAATACAAGAATTGGACTCGACCGACATGTGGTTCCGCGATTTTGGTGAGCAGTTAATCTCACGTTTTGGTGCAGTCAAGATCGTGTGTTTTGACCTGAAATTATTCTTTAAAAAGTAAATGGCAGGAATTAATTTATCGATCCCTACTTTACTTTACTTTTAATGGCACAACAGCCCATGGAGGGCTTAGGCCGAGCTTTTCGCATCCACTCATGTTGTGCGTGTTATATTTGTACATGAATGAATGGAAGGGACCTAAAGTTTATTGCCGAATCCGAACGGCGAAGTGAAAAGCTTTTCATAGACAATTTTTACTCTTGTATTGCCATTGCCTGCCAAGAGGTGGTGCCGTGTAGAAAAATTTTTTTTTCTACCATTTGTGATTCTGCCTGTACCGACATTCGGACCCCGGACACTCTGCGTAGCAGTCCAACGCACTACCACTACACCACAGCGACCAGGAATAACAAATATTAAAAATCAATATGAGCTTGAAAGAATATATCTGGAAACTTACCACACAACATCAGTCATTCACCATCAATGCAAGAGTAAAACAAGGATACTCACTTATAGCGCTTCTCTTTGCTATCGTCCTGAATGCAGTTATGGCAAACGTATGCACATAAAATAAAGGCATATATCGCGGTCCCACTCGTCAACTCGAAGACTTGGACTTCACAGATGATA
Organism: Palloptera scutellata; assembly: GCA_958295655.1. Classification (NCBI taxonomy): domain Eukaryota; kingdom Metazoa; phylum Arthropoda; class Insecta; order Diptera; family Pallopteridae; genus Palloptera; species Palloptera scutellata. The sequence goes on along the minus strand of OY282449.1, from coordinate 39,298,907 downwards.
CATTTACATATGTATGTTTCACAAACGAAAATTGACCATTTAATCACAGAAACACGTTACTTTGACCTCCAGATCAACATCAAAGAGACCAAGCCATGAGAATAATAACACAGGTCGGCCGTTGAATATGTTAAAAAATTCTGTTACATAGGCAGTATTATGAAGACGACATCAACAACAGACTGATCAAAGCCAGAGTGGCGATTGTACGATTGCAGCCTGTATGGAGAATATCGCAAGTTTCCAGAAGAACAAAAATCCTAATATTCAACGAATTTGAGTCAGTCATAAATATACTCGTATGTAATTGAAACTTGAGTAATTTTTTTTTTTTACTTTCTTGTGAAAACTACTGACAGTAGATTAAAATTTTCGAACAACTTCACCCTGAAATTACAAGGATTCATCCACAAATGTCTGCGGATCAAATACAGAATATTCTGTCCAAATTCAATACGAAGTGATGATCTCTAGAACTAGTAAGCAAAGAACCAATAACAACCCAGCTGAAGAGGCTTAAATGGAGATGGTAAAGACATACTCGTACCCTAAAAAAACCGACCAACAGTATCACAAGATTGATTGATAGCTTGGTTGGAACCCACAAGGAAACAGACGTCGTGTGCGACCAAATCACACGTGATCCTCCATCCTCTATATACTCTTAGCTACAGAATAATATTCACAAGGCATAATCTATGTGAATTTATAATATTTATTCTGATGCAGACAAGCAAAAATTCATTGATAATAAGTATTTTTAACTTCTTCGAGATATCTGCTATACAACATTTCGAAAAATTTTAAAACTATTTGCTACCCAAAAATTTTTCGACTTAAAAAAGGATATATGAGCAAGTATCTCAAAAAACAAGAAACTGTATATATTTTTATATATATTTGATAGCTGATATATAACCACGATCGTTCTGATAATTTCCACGGGAATACAGCCAAAGAAAATGTTAGTATTTCAAGATTTCGTACATAAGAATATAAATTTTAGCGCTTGAAGCATTACTGCATTAATAATTTTTACGTACAAAACAAAATTCACCATCATCAGAAAGTTTTAGCTTAAATTTTAACGGTACACTAAACGGAAAGTGTATAATGCGTTCCTTTTATGTATTACTATGCAAGGCATAGCATAGCATTTCTTTAATATCTTCTCATAAAAATTTCCAGAGTAACAGAATGCTATACTTTTATTCGTTTTCTAAATTAATAACTACAATGCTTGCCAATTAACACAAACATAAAGTTTTCTTTCATTCATTCGTTTTTATGATAGAAATGTGTAGAGAAAGAATTCGTCATGCTTAATTCAAAGTAATCAAAATAGAAATAATATTTCTTTCAGTCTTAAGTAAGCTACCCTCATTTCCTTTCTTCACAAACAACAAAAGAAAATAATATAAAACAAACTACTTACTTGCTTCGTCTTATTCGCACTTATTTTATGTTTTATTCTTAAGCAAAAATGCATTTTCTTCATTAACACTTTTGTGTGTATCACAATCAAACAGCACGAAATGTCTTTTTCTTTTTCTGTTCATCATCAACAAAACCACAAATTGTTGCATTCACATAGAGACACACACACACACACACACACAATTGCACGAACATCAGGCATCATTGCCGTCAGTGTCAACTGTCATATTTATGACAGCTTCGTAACTTATTGTATCTGACAAAAATGCAAACATTAATTTTTATGCATTTTTCGCATTATCCTTAACGCGCTCGTACGCTCACTCATAAAACTCACTCATTTTTTTTTTTTTTTTTTTTTTTGTACCCATTATTTAACTTTGTTGATTTGTTATTGTGTTATTGTTGTGAAAATTATAATTTCCGTGTATGAGCAATTTTTAAATTCGCATCATCACATCACACATATCCTTGCTCTTTAGTCGTCGTACATTTTGCATGTGCCTCCGTGGTTCATTAATTTTTGCATGTGTGTGCAAATACTTCTAAATAAAAATATTATTATAAACATATTTTATTGGTTTTTCTTTGATACTAGGATTTGTAGAGCGCTTTTATTAAGCGCTGGGATTCCTGGGGAGATTTCGTCACTTTAGTTCGGTTGCTGTTGAGTTCAGCTCAACCATTGCTGTCACCATAAATTCTTTATTTATAGCGCGCAATCAATGTGAGCGTATGTCAAACTCATCAAAAATCATCATCATCGGCATCAGCGTTGTAGTCGTCATCGTAGTCATGATGGGCGCCACCAATGCCTCTACCACCATGACTACCCATCAATGTTAATCATCAGTTCGGGTACATTGCATTTCCATCGCATATACTTTTTAATACATTCATAGCATTTGCTTTTTCCGTTTTTCGTGTGGCATTCATCCTCACCGGAAGTTTGTTTATTTTATAGTTATGCACGACTTTAGTAAACGAAGCAATTTTTGCACAACTTCAAATTTGTGCTCGCTAAAATTGTTCACATTGCATCATCGAACGTTTGCTCACTCACAGCAGGACATTTCCTCAATTTTTTCGCCACACACACACACTTTGACAGTTTATACTCATGTTTGACGTTTGTCAATTACAATTACAGTTACTCATATGTGCATATACATTACAGTACAATTTCGTATGTAGCTAATGCGCCTGTATGTGTGCTTTGGGATTCATTTATTGCAAATATTCATTACAACCATGCGCGCTGTCGTTTTATTGCCCATTTTGACTGCTCATTTTGACAGTTCAACACCTAGTGTCAAATACCAGGCCTGCAGTTTGCATATTCTGCACACATTTATTTATTTATTTATTTATGTTTTTATTTTGGTCGTTCGGTTTTATGTATTTCCCGTGTGCATTAACGCCCTGAAAATGCGCACTATAATATCCAAATTGCAATAAAATAATGACATTTGACGTTTTCTGTTATAAATTTGCAGTGCTACTTTGTAATACAGTTGTATAGATTAACTAGTTGTCATTGTGTGTATGTTTATAGCAGCGATAACAAATTTTTAATGCTAATGTAGTTTGTTTTTCTCACGTAGACATGGCAAACGTCGTCCTCGCTGTGTGTGTTGCGCATTGCCATTTTTCGCGTTTGTTGTTGTAAAAACGAAATCAGTTCAGCCATGTGGCGTAGGTTTCCATTCTGCATGGTATTTTTACACTAATCGAAAGCTTTTTCAGCGAGATTCATTGTTTTTAGAGCTTACCCTAGTCACCAGATTAGCAAAAATTACTTTTGTCACATTGTTGAGTTAGTTTGAAAAAGTACAGAGTTATAATACATTGCTAATTAAAAGTAAAGAATCTTCCAACACTAAAAACGAGTAAAATAAATCCCAAAACCTAAATGTTCAAAAAAGGATACATGGTAAGGTATTCACAAAATTTTTATTATGAGTTACTAAGTATATCAGTAGTATAGGTAATAAAAATTACGACTTCTGTATACATTTTGACTATTTTACAGCCGTGCAAAATGTTAATAATTTTTCATTAAACATTTATTTCAGTAAAGTAAAATTAAAGTAATCGGGAACTGTTTTATTACAATAAAAAAAATTTAATTTTAAAAAATTAGAAACCTTATTTCCAAACAGGATATATGGAGAGATATCAAGACTGCCGTAATGACTTATTTGAAATTTTATGGAATAGACCTAGAAACTATAAAATTTTTCTAAACCCTTTACATTTTTACTGATAAAAAACTATTTTCAAATAAAAATATATAGGCAAATGGTCGCTGTGGCTACGTAAAGTTCCCGGCAACAAGCAAAATCAAAAAGTGGAAAAAATAATTTATCTACACAGCACCACCTCTTGGCAGGCAATGGCAAATATAAAAGAGTAAAAATTGCCAAAGAAATGCTGTTCATTTCGCCGTTTGGATTCGGTATAAATCGGAACCTACGGAGTTATGCCGAATCCGAACGGCATGTACAAATATAGCACCCACAACATGAGATGAAACGAAAAGCTCGGCCTGGGTCCATGGTCCATGGGCTGTTGTCCATGGGCTGTTGTGCCATTAAAAAAAGAAGAAGCCATAAAAAACTATTTTAATGAATTATTCTAAAAAAGCACGCCTTTGTATTCTAGACCTACATTAAATTCAAAACTGCTGAAGTATAATTTATCCAATAGCTTAACAAACTTTTAGTATATTTTTATTGTTTTGGCAGTGATTCGCTCTAAAAACAGGGATAAGACTGGAAGTAGCTAAGAGCAGTTATATATTTTTAATTAAAGGAGCAAACTTTCAACTTGTACTTGTAAATGACTACTACACTTTCCAATGAGTAGTATACTGCATTTACAGTAGTCTCAGATTTGATTTTCACACATAGAAAAATTGCTAAAGTCGATACTTGTTTATTAGTACTTATTGGCTTGATTCACGAGTGGTTACTGAAGTAGTCATGTAAAGAAACGAACAAAACGAAAAAATAAAATAAATCATTTCTCATGTTCAAAAAGGATATATGAAAAGGTATTTTATAAACCACTATTATGTGTTATAAACCATATCAGTAGTATAACTAATAAAATATACAACCTTTGTACATGTTTCGAATTTCGCACAGTCATGCAAAATATTAGTAATAATACTTTAAAAACAACATTTCCGATTTGAAAGTTGAAGTTGTAAGTATAACAAAAGTAACTCCAAAATAGTAAAAAGGAACAATCTTCCAAAAAGGATATTTGGAGAGATAGCTATTGAAAGTATTCATCACTTTTTCCTAAATTTTAGAAACAAATAAATATAGTCTTAAAAAGGATATATAGGCAGATGTCACATAAGTGATAGATTTTGATATCGGTTTGCATACAACTAAATTAGTATTAAAATACAGCCTTTGTGATCATTTCCAATCAAAATGTTGGTAGCAGATGTCTAATTGAAATTTGTTGGGAACTCAAAAGTTAATAGTGCTGTATATAGAGCAATAAGTTAGCAATAAGTTTTTTTCCTAACTGCAAACTGTCTTACCAAGAAAAAACAGGGAATTCAAAACAAAAAAATATTTAACAAATTATTACTAATATTTTGCACGGCGGTCTCAAATTTAAAATATATACAAAGGTTGTAGTTTTTATAAGCTATTCTACTGATATGCTAAGTAATACGTAATGATTATTATTGAAATAACTTCACATGTATCCTTTTTTGAACATTTGCTTTTTTAAGGAGTATATCAATTATTCCTATTGTCTTTTAATCTAAATAAAGCAAAAAAGCGAAACTGACCCATACTCTTCTGAATATAAACATTTTATCTACGCATTATCGAACATTTCATGTCAATATCTTTAAGGCGCAGCAACATCAATAAATAAACACTTGTTCTTTTGCAATTCGAAAAAGAAAACTCATTTCACTTCGTCGCACACCGTTTGCCGCCCTCTGCCTTGCACAACAGAAAACGGAAATTGCAAAATTTTCTGCACCGTAATAAGATGAAATTAAGTTTCACAGCGTACTAAAATAAATAAATACATAGTAGATAAATAAATAGATAAACAAATACATATGTATGTACAAACTCACACACATGTATTAACATGAATAAATGGAAAGACAAAATAAACACAAACGCATAAACGCACTAAATGAACCACTAATTGCGTGCCAAAATGCAATTTCAAGAATAACAATAATAAATACAATGTTCGGCCATCCTTTGCTCCTTTACTTCTGCTCTCCATTGCTTTCCACTATGGGCTCCACTTGAATTCAATGAAAACTCAACTGACCAAAATGGCAAACAGATATTGAGATAGAAGGTGGGAAGCTGAGCCGATAGATTGCAGATTGAGAAGGAGTAAGCTACAAATGTAGCCAAGTTGAAGGCTTTCGGTTAAACACACACGTAGCCAATGTGCTGACCAATTGTCAATATGGAATATAGTACATCGGCAACAATAACAAAAACAACAAGAATTAAATTGGAAATCAAGCAAAAGTCTTGAGAAATGCAAATAAAGGATTACGAGCTACGTGTGTATGCTTTACATATTCTACATACTTACATTTACACATACAAACAAAGACTAGAAAATTACTAAAAAATTTTAAGGGATAAATATACAATTTAAAGTTTTAATCCTTTTTGTTTTCTCCGCTGTGCATTTGATGTGTTTTACAACAAAGGAGAAAAGTGTTGACATTGATAAATTATTTTGCATTTATTTTGGCGTGATTTATCGCATATACTGTGTGACACGTTGACACGTGTCCTTGTATTAGTTAGTTAGTGAAACGGGAGGATTTTTAATTAAATGCAAATAAAAATGACCATTTGATCAAATTATCATGAAGAGTAGAGGTGTGTGTGTGTGTGGGTATGTGTGAGTAAGAGTGTGAGAATGAGTGAGTGCAAAACAGGGTGACTGTATTTGCATTCGACAAATCATTAAGATAAGAACTATCCTTTTTATTCGGCAATGAATTTTAATTTAATTTTAAACAACACGGTTAGCATTCTCAAAGGATACACAAGTTTTTCAAATAAATATGCCATTAATTTTTCATATCCTTTTTCTATTTGTTCATTTGTTTATTCAATACAATACTCAATGTGCATAGTCTACATAAACCCACATACTATGTAGAAAACTATTTGTGTATTATAAAAAATAAAGGCCGAGCCGAACAATTTGTCGACATGCCATTAAATTAAATGTTCTGCAATTTAATAAACTCCAAACAACACAACAGATGCAATTTATTTAAAAGTAATATGGTTTTTTTGTGTATCATTTTTTTTTGTTTCTGTGTGGCGGAAAAGGAAGTGTATTACATTTTATTTGCCAACACGCAATCATACAGAAAAGCCAACACCTCAACAAACGAACCGAAAAGTTCATTTTAATATAATTTCATTTTGTGTGCAGTGTACATATGTAAATGCAGCAGGATATGCTGCATACTTCTCAGGACACACACTGACATTGACCATTATCCTGACACATTATCCTTTTCGCCGCCGCTTGTGTACAGATCCTGCTGCTGCTGCCGTTCTTGTTGCCGTTACATTGCAGTAATAGTGCCGTAAAAAGCCAAACCGCTTAATGATGCTGTGAGTTATTTTTTGGTGAAAGCATTACATTTTGTTGTTTTTATTTTTTATTTTTCCGTAATATCAACAATAGCTTGTTTGGCTTCTACCACCCACTTTTTATGCATATACACAGATTACTTTCTGTCCAGTTTAATATATATTTGCATTGTTGTTGCACCAGTAATAAATGTAAAAAAGAATTGTTGTTCGCACCAAAATGCATTTGTGGGTTTTTGCTCTTTAGCTGATCCATTCTACCTAGAAATGGGTACGCTTTCGTTTTTTATGTTAAAGAGTGCAGTTTTGGTTATTCATGCGAGTAGATGGAATATTTGATAAAATGATGCAATCCTGGTGGTGGTTGCAAGTGCGTAAAATATCGTTGATAATTGTAAATCGAAAATTGTATGTATTGTGTTTATTTGTAGACTTGGAAAGTTTTGAATTGAAATTACTTGCAAATGATATTATGGTATATTGAAAAGCAAATAAATCAGAAAATATACTGATTTGTAAATATGTAAGAGATTGTTTTTTTTAATTCATAAATTTGTATCGCAGAAATAAAGCAATTGAAAGTCAAATATAGTCTAGTCACTAGACACCTTATAAGCGACGCATAGTTTTGATCAGAATAATAGGAATGTGATAGACTTGAAGACATGCCTGTAACGGAAATCGAACACGAGGCCATTCAGTTGATAGTCTAGCAAGCTACTACAAGAATACAAAAACAGTCTCCAATATATCAGCAAAACTTTAGCTTTCACCGCTGAACTTTTAAAGAACATTCCTGGATGAAAACTTTCACTGAAACTCGAATCGTCAATCTTGAAATCTATAAAGAAAACGATGGTTTAATAAAAACACAAAATTCCTTATTATTAAACTATGACAGAAAATCACTTCCTCTTCTTCTTCTTCTTCTATTTGTCAGTACCGGTCAAATGATGTCTGGTACTGAATTGGAAAATTTCAAACTGATCACCAGTTTCCTTCACCTAAGTGAACCATATTGTAAAGGGGTGAGGGCTTTGCGTCTCCGGACGAGGGGGGATCTCGAGGGAAGTTGAAGGTATCGTGTATAAAAAAAAGGAAAGGCAGCAGTAAACGTTCTTACAATATTTATTTATATATGTACAAATGTAATTGGGCGTACCTTTTCCACCTCGATTTTCCTTAGGGCTTTGAGTAGCGGCGTCGGATAAGGGGTCTTCTAAACGCTGGGTTGGTTGCTGCGGTGGACGTCTTCTCTTCTCGGCTTCTCGATTAGTAGTAATAAAATTCTTTAAACATTTCGGTAAAATGTCTAAAGATTGCCGAAATATCCCCGCTATTCTCTCCAAACTTAACGAAAGGAAAATCGAGCTGGTAAGAGTTGCCAGGATTACAAAATATTGCCTTAATCCTAATGAACATAAGAATTATGGCTCCAGGCCTAAACACATATGTTACAAATCTATAAAAAATAATTAAAAATAATCAAAAATAAATAAATTTTGAATCGTTGTAGGTTGAAAAGCATATTAAAGTTGATCAATCATTATTTGTACTGCCAATCCAGGTCCCAGAATCTTGTACTCTTTTTGTGTTGCACTGTGTTATTGGTGGCAAATATACTAGATACGTGTGAGGCATTCACATTTATGATTTCCTTGAAGAACAGTGACATTTGTTTATAAAATGCAATTATTCGTTTATGCCTAGAACAACTAATTTTTCGGGTCTGAATATACAAAATTTTGTGATCAGTGTAGTCGTTATAAACTAGTCCACGTTTGGATCGAAACTTGTGTGAAAGAGTGCCAAATATGAAAATATTTCACGTTAATATCTCATTTTTGACATAAATTGACTTGTTTGGGTATGCCGGAAATCCATAGAAATGCTAATACATTCATACAATGTGAAACTTCTTATGGGAAAGTACTGAAATCTGGATTGGCAACCTTTTGTGTGACGAATTATTTAGTTTGTTTGGCTCTCCATGTACACATCTAAAAATTACAACAAACTCATTTCTCTCACTCTCTTTATTGAGAAATAATATCGAATTGTTACACATAGAGTAGAGGGAGTGAAACAGCGCAAACAAAAGTGAGAGTAAACAAAATACACTCCTGCAAGAACAACATGAGCAGCACTCTCTCTCTCTTATTTATGTGTACTAAAGGAATTTGTCGTAAAAAAAACACGACTAACAATAACAGTAAATTCCTCTGAATTCAATCATTCGCTAATTGTTCCCAGTCGATCAATGTCTGTTCATGTACTCTATGATTTTCTCTCTCATATATAAAATGAATTATTTCGTATAAGAATTACTTATGTAATTATTATTACCAATTTTCATTTGAGTTGATTTTTCCAAAAAATTTCTCTATTTTTTGCTTTTTTATGCATCATAATTTTTTTTATACTTGATTGATAGAGGTCAGCAGTTCATTTCCGTAACAATTTCCGTTTAGACACGATCATCTTTTATCTTACTTTACTTTTGATGGCACAACAGCCCATGGAGGGCCTAGGCCGAGCTTTTCGCATCCACTCATGTTGTGCGTGTTATATTTGTACATGAATGGAAGGGACCTACAGTTTAAAGCCGAATCCAAACGGCGAAGGAAAAGCTTTTCATAGCAATTTTTACTCTTGTAGGTTTGCCATTGCCTGACAAGAGGTGGTGCCGTGTAGAAAAATTATTTTTTTTACTTTTTTTTTTTGATTTTGCCTGTGCCGAGATTCGAACCCCGGACACTCTGCGTAGCAGTCCAACGCACTACCACTACGCCACAGCGACCACTTTTATCCCTCGTAAATATATAAACGATTCTAAAGGAGTACACTTCAATAAACGCTTCGAATAACAGAGAAGATAAATATAGTATAATTCCAGAATTATGGACTTGTTCTTTTATGCCGGGAAAATGGACTTGTTTGGTCATGACGGGAAAGTTAAGTTATTCGATTATGAAATCCTTTGATTTTTGAACAAATTTCAAGCAGGAACAGTTCTTCTACATTTTTCTTTTAATGATACAACAGCCCATGGAGGATGTAGGCCGAGATTTTCGCATTCACTCATGTTGTGCATGTTATATTTGTGCAGGAACAGTTCAATTTATTGTATTTGAAAGACGTCAGATATGTAAACATTTGATGTCAAAATCTAATTTTTGACAGAAATGGGCTTGTTTGATTATTCTAGAAAGGAGTTTTCACAGATGAAGTATAGAAGAATATGTAATTGATTTTGATTCTTTGTGTATCCAATAGGTTATAGTAGAAAAAATATATTAATTAGAAGGGAAAATAACCGATTAAAATTCAATTCCTAAACTAAAGATATTATTTTGAATTTGATAATAAGTAAGACAATAAAATTTCTTAGATACGATTTTCTATCGAATAATTCAAGTACTGTAAATCTGTAATAATAATAAGAGTAATATGTAATAATAAATATTTGCAACTTCTTCGCATAATTAAACACATTTCCTGAAAATGCAACGATGTAAATCTTATTTGCTCACCCCCTACACACACACATAACTCAACTATGTAAATAATTAATGTGAATATGTGCATACGTTTGTATTTACTTGTACTTTAGCTAATGCAATGAAGAAAACCAATTTGTGTATATCGAGACCATATCAAAATATTAACAAAATGCAAACAGCCTCAGTCAAGCCTGCTATTATTATGTCTGATGTCGACGATTTTCATTCGTGGTGCTTAGCTAACTGCTTGCTGCTTTCATCCTGTGCGCCCTGTTTGCTAATTAGCACACATCCTTACCGAAGCCAAAGACAATATCCTGCAACAAATCTTCACTACAACTAGCTACGCCAACAAGAAAAAACCCAACAAAAACAGGATAACAAAAATAAATGTCAACATTTCACGTAAGACATTATTCTTGGCTTGTGTGCATTAATGTATTTGTGTGTATGTGTGTGTGTGTGTGTTTGTGTGTGTGTGTGTGTGTGTGTGTGTGTGTGTGTGTGTGTGTGTGTGTGTGTGTGTGTGTGTGTGTGTGTGTGCCACAGGATTAAATTGTTTAATTTTAAATATGCTGTCACTTCATTCGAAAATACACAAAGCAAAACAAAACAAAATACAAAAAGTAAAGTAACGCAAAAACTTTTCTTTTTATTGTTGAGTTACACTTTTACTGTGTAAAAGTGTAAGAGAAAGAGTGAGAAAAAAAAATCATTAATACGCCGCAAGCGAAAGGATAACAGATTTTTCTGCTAATTTGAAACAGGAATCCTTTTGTGCGTGACGCCGGCTGGATGTCACGCAGTTCCACTACACTACGACAACTGCTGCTGCAGCACTATCATATCCTTGGAATCTATCTGCCATGGCAAAAAAGGCAAAGTATCAGATAAGCTAAGAGGCTTCAAGTGAAGGCAGTAGAATGAAATGGAATGTGTATTTAGTAGTAGAAAGTTGGTTGGGGAGGGCACAGAAGAAAGGAAGCTAAGAAAAGTTTCTCAATAAATTGCGTTTCTTGTACGTTGACAGTTTTCTTAACGCTTCATAATCAGAAAACAAATAAGTTGCCATCTAATTGTTTGAGTTCACAATGTTGAATGAGCAGAGTGGAGGAGGAACATCAATTCGAACTGAGAAACGAAAGAGGTTGAGGAGATGATGATAAAGTGTATGAGATAAGTTGCAGTTTTGAAGAGTTTAACTATTTGAGAAAACAGTGTTGAGAGTATTTAAGCAAATAATGTAACAATATTTCTCACATTAATTTTTTAATGTTAGTGAATATAGAGTGAAATTAAACTTGTTAACTTTATTCAATTAATAATTATTTTTATGTATTTAGTACTAGTCTGTAAGTAAGTAGTTGAACTGTTCAAGTATTTATTAAAACCATTGCTGAATAAATGAATGAGTTGAAGGTTTGTGCTGCTTTTTTGCTTTTCTAAGTTTTCTTAATCCATTTTAATTGTTGGCAACATTAGTGGATCCTAAGGTTGCGAAAAGATAGCTTAGATTTTAATTGATAATTCAAAAAAAATTATATACATCACAGAGTTTAATACTTTTACGAATTTATCAAGAAAGCTGGAGTTAATTCATTAATTAATTAATTCTTTCGCAGTCATTCATCATTAAAATAGGATAATTTTGGTTTTCAAAAACTATTAGCAATTAATATTTGTTTGAAAGAGAATTACTTTAGTGTTATTAAAACAGTTTGGATGACCTAATTGACAATACCAGAGTGATCTAAAGTAACTGGTTTTAATCGAAGCAACCATTTTTTTCCAAATAGTCAAAAGTAAAATATCAATATTTTGCCTAAAATGGATTCTGTGTTATGTTTAGCGTTATTTCGTCTTGTTTTCTTACAATCCTGGAAGGTATGTTTTGAAGAAAAATTTAGCTAACGATATTAAATGCATGCAAATATATTTCATTCGGGGTTTGTGACGGGGTAAGAGCAAGCATCTGGACTCGGTGTTGCACTATTTTTCTAGTTTCATAGTTGTAATCCAAAACTTTTCTTTATACCTATATACATAAGTCGGAACATATCAAAACCGCCTAAGTCCAATCGCGGAAATTCTAAAAACATTGATATAATAACCTGAATTTATCAAATTAATGTATCGTGGACTTAGGCGGATTTGGACGTATCGACTCATATGGAATCTTCTCGTTTCAAACCCAAATAAGTCAGTAAATAAGTTTCCACTTACAAAATACTCCTAATTTAAATTTATTTAAAAAAAAATCACTAAAATGTGTTTATCATATAAAAATTATCCGAGGATCCGAGGATCCGAGGAACACAAATCTGTCATGTGGGTTCATGATGTTTAGTACCTCCGCTATCTCCTAACAGCTTGCGTGTCGACCTCGTTCCACCAGTTGCAAACTTTCATCTGCTTTTTCTGTGATTTTCAGTGCATCTTTCATATCGGAACAGAATCAAGCAAACCAATCCTGGGTTCGGCGATCACTCACAGCATCCTCACCGTAAACCACACAAATTATTCGGCATGTTTTTGCAGCGGTTTTACATTTTCTATAGTAACAAAGCATCACATAGCGTATTTCTTTAGATATTTCACTCATTCACAAATCAATGTAACTTTTTACACCAGCAACGAATTACACAACTGTCTTCACATTACACAAATGTAGCCTGAAATGTTACCTTTCAAACATGTGTTAGTTTGATATAATCGGACTAGCGTTGGCAGATTTGTGGGTACCAATACCGACGATACTTTTTATATGACCCACTATTTTAGTGACATATCTGAGTTTGAAACTAAAGACTCATACTACAATATATTTAAAACTGAATTGAAAAAACAGAAAAGACATATGACAAATAATCTGCATTTTCTTCTCTATATTAAGTGGAAATGGAACTGATCAGAAAACTAATCATTTTCAAATGCTTAGCAAAGATGATATCCTGTATGGGTTTCAACCAGCAAATGATATCAGGTAATCTAAACCACGATTTGAAATGAACAGAAAACCTTCATTGCTCTATCTCTCATCCACCTCATCCATTAAAAATCTATATTCTGTGACTAAGCCTTAATGTCAGAAGAAGGAAAACCTACTACGAGGTTTTAGCCAGAGAAACGAACAAACCACCACATATTCTGACTATACTATCCGAGGTTTCGTTGCCCAATAACCCTGAGTAATTCCATATTAGTTACAGACTGTTCCATCTAGAACTTGTAGAATAAAACTAGCATAAAAGTGGTGAGGGGACTTAGCAGGCCCTGAAAAGCTGCTTGGGTGGCACTGAAACCCCCAATATTACGGTTCCAGCGTTAAGCCGATGTAGAAATATTATTTGGAATAATTTTTGATTCAAAAACAAATTATGTAAATAAACTCCTCGATCTATTTTATACTCATATTTTAGCTGATTAAGTGTGACCAATTAGTAGTTAGTATTTTATACTTGAAGAACTAAGATATAAAATTTTCTAAAACTCCCTAAATACCCTAAATACATAAAATGTTTATATTTTCACCATTCCTTGTATACATTGACAAGAAAACCAGGGCGTGCTGGGCTATAACTTTCTTCAGCAAAATATCTTACTTCGCTATTATAAATTGGTTCTCTTTTCAAACTTTCTAAACTCCATTTCCAAAAAAAACAAAATCTTCTTAATTTTTCTAACCTAAAAAACTATGAACACATAAATCTAAGCCGAAATCCATGCCAAAAATTTTATCTTAATGATCAACAATATATCAGCCGAATTTTGATTAGTGACGAAAAATGGGTTAATAGAGATTCCCGCTTACTGAAATTTATCGTGAATGTAGTGCGTAAGTGTTTTAGCGATTGGCTTAACTAGTAACTAGTTCGATCTATTTAGAGTGAACGAGACCTTTGATGCTGCTACCTTACTTTACTTTATTTTTAATGGCACAACAACCCATGGAAGGCCTTGGGCGAGCTTTTCACATCCACTCAAGTTGTGCGTGTTATATTTGTACTTGAATGGAAGGGACCAACAGTTTAATGCCGAATCCGAACGGCGAAGTGATGCTGGTACCACTTTATAATATATTTTCTAAATTTAACTGATTTCAAAATTATTTATTAATAATCAAGAATGAGAACAACTAAAGCATCAAAACTTTTTTCTTTCAGTAACTAGTTCATCACTTGCAATGAATAGTGAATTACATAAAATAAACTAAAATGCTAAACTATACCAGCGAAGGATATGAATTTCAGGTAGATAAAATAAGGCATTAAATTTTCAATGACAGTGAAATCAAATTCTCATTGGCATTAAAATGTGTAGTGAAAATTAATTAGGGCTTTCAGGTTTTATAATAATAAAAACTAAGTCGTACTACTTCGGTGTCCAATAAAAAAACAAGTTTCAATTATTTTTGATTTCCCGAAAATCTAAACAACCTATTAAAAAAGCCAATCACTTCTTGACATGATCCCAGAAAAAATTTACCCAACACTGTGGGGCAATTAAAACAAACTAGAATAAACTTGGCTCTTACTCTAGCTGATTCTTCCACTTCTACATTTTCTATTATTCACAATTTCAACTTTGCACTACACGCTTCCGCTTGCGAAAGACTTGCACACACACACACACATACACACAAACAGCATGTAATTCAATGCCACCAATATCATACATAAACTGTAAATTTTCCACCTTTTTGCATCGAATGGAGAAATAGAAAAGTTTTTTGTACACGCTTCTTAAAGAAAATTATTTCTTTAAACGCTTGAGCAGTTTCAATACTTCAAGGAATTAAAGAAAAAAATGAAAACTTTATACAATAAATACACTACACACTGAAAATGCAACAGTCGATGCTGCTGCTACCGCATCCATTGTTGCCGCCAACTCTGCCATTAAACCGGAAGTGCCTTTCGTTCGCTCTCCTTCTAGCTCGTTTGAGCCTCAAGGAAATTCATCGAATTACATGGCGGCTGCCTTTTAATGCTTGGTCGCTCCGGCTGTGAGAGAGTGTGTGTGTGTATGTGTGTGTGTTTGTGCGTGCACCGAAGATGAAGACAAAATTAATTGTTGAGTAATTGAAATTTTATTTATATTAGTTTCCTTTGCGCGGATATCCTTTTTCTGAATTTAGAGTAGAGCAGTCACTGTACAAAGACCATTGGATGGATTCCTTGCCTTTGAGGTGTGTATGAGCGTGGAGCGAATATATACCTATTTATTTAAGCGGTGTGAGGCTGGAAGCGTCCCGTTGTGTATTAAAAGGAAAGTGTATGTACTTTTCGGTGGTTTAATTTACTTTTCATTTCAGCTTCAATGATTTCACTGTTTGTAATTCTAATTTTGAGGTTTGCTTTATTCTTCTTGCTGGGTATACTTTTTCTTTTCTCCGAGGCAAAAGTTATTCAAGTGGACTCGACTTAAATTTTGTTTATTGTATTTACCAAGTACATAATTTTCTGGTTAGGTGATGTCATTTCTCATTGCCGTGAGAGATCGACTTAAGATAAAGTTACAGCAAAAAGAATTTTCTAATTTTCAAACTCGTTGCCCTTTAATCAAATTTCACTCTTTACTTCTGAGCCTTTATCAGTTGCTTAATGCGTTTTAATTTAATTTTGCATGTTACAAAGAACAATTCAAAATACGTACAAAAATGTGAAATGAACAATTCACAATATAACAACAAGAGCAACAGCAGCAGCAACAACAATGTATGGTTGTCTACCTATTTTGCGGCAAATATTGCTACTGCCTCAACTGAGGGCAATGCTTGCAAGTGAAGTCAATATGGATACACTGAACAATTCAAACAATGCAACAACAACAGCAACAGCATAATCATGAAGAACATCAATGACAAGCACACATCAACAACATAATTGCCGGTCATTTGCAGTACCACACACCCACACACACAATACCAATATCAGCAGCAGCAGTAGCAGCAGCAGTTGCAACATACTACCAATACAATTTAGTTACAAATGTACTCGTATGTGCGTACTTGCCGTAGTGGCAGCGGTCCCAACAGTTTCAACACATTTGCCACGATTGTCATATGCAAATCACCAAAGTATCAAAGTGAATGTATGAAAGTGTATATACATATGTATGTGTATGTGTGTGTTTGTGTGGGGAGGAATTGCATAAGTTGGCTTGAGTACTCATTGGCAGTTATTTGCGTTAACAACAAGTGAGCAACAACACAATGTTGCAGCAAAGTGATTACAAGAGTACAGTTAGTAGTTACTAACACCATCCTCTCCCTCTCGTACTGCCAAAATACCATTTTAACAGCCAACGAACCAACCCAAATAGCCAAGAACAGCAGCAGCAGCAACAACAACAACAACAAAAACATCGAAATAAAGCAAAGTGTTCTTTTGTTTTTACTGCACTTATATTTTGTGTTTGTTGCTCTTATACTTATTTACGCTATTATGTGCATTTTTGTTGCTTTTCAAGCATAAAGTTTTAAATTTTATGCTTTACAATGAATGTGTGTGAGTGTACTTTACTTTTTTTTGTTATTATCATGGATTGGAATACATGAATGGATGGACTATATGAATATAGAAAGATTAAAGATCTTTTTACATGCGATATCAAAAGGATCTGTTGCTACACGGAAAAAAAAATTTTTAGGAATGCTATACAGGATAGCAGGACAGTTCCTAGTATGCGAACGTAACGTTTTATGAACATCCCAGTTACTTTGAAAGAGTAAAGCCCTATACTCTCTTTGCCCATCTCTGCTCTACTTACGTGGACGTAGTCGATAATCGCCCAATCGTTCGTTTTTAGATGACTCGAATTGGGCTTTTATTCTTTTTGTATTTAGTTGTTGACATGAAGTCCATCTTTAATTACATGGAGGGCCTAGTCCGAGCTTTTCGCATCCACTCATGTTGTGCGTGTTATATTTGTACATGAATGGAAGGGGCCTACAGTTTAATGCGAAGTGAAAAGATTTTCATAGCAATTTTTACTCTTGTAGGTTTGCCATTGCCTGCCAAGAGGTGGTGCCGTGTAGAAAAATTATTTTTCCTACTTTTTGATTTTGCCTGTGCCGAGATTCGAACCCGGACACTCTGCGTAGCAGTCCAACGTATTACCACTACGCCACAGCGACCACATGAAGTCCATCATACAATGAAAAAAATTTAATTTTTTTACAAACGACTCCCAACAGACCCTCCTCCCGCCCAACACGACCGAGTGGCGCATCCGCATAACGCACTGATCGGTGACCGATGCAACCGCTTTACTCGAAAATATGTAATGAGCTGCATATATCCGAATTTTTCCTCGAAACTAGAGATATAAAATCATCAGGTGTTTATCGATTTAGTATACTTAATAAGAAAGTTTGTTTTGATGTATTCCAAAGAATCAGAAATGCTGAAAAGATTATGTATAATGATTATTGAAATCTCTACACATTCTGGCAATTGGTCTGACAATTAATGTCAATAACGTTTTTCTTTTATAAGGGTGGTTAAACTTCTTTGACCAGCGTTTAACAAACCCTAAATAACTTTCAGCTTTGTTCACACACGAGTTGATACAGTTGCAACTTAGAAGAGTTCATTATCATACCCAAATCAACAAATATCAATACATGATTCAGAGTCGGATCCTGTAAAGAGTATTTAGAAGGCATATGGGTTGCCTCCTCGTAAATGTTATAAACTTACATTTATCAAAATTAAGTAAGATTAAGTTTAATCGGCACCAAGATCAAGATCTTCTGGCAGACGTTTTTGTTGAATTATAGAGTCATAAGATAAGAACAACTTCACATCATCAGCATAAATTATTTATTTTGCAATTTCGAGTAACAGACAGCAAATGATTGATAAGCAGAAGATATAATAAAGGTCCCAGATAGCTCCCTTGAGGAATCCCGGAAGTAACAGCAATTATTTTTGATACGGCATTTCGGAAGACCACCATTGGTTTTCTCTAAGTGAAATATGTCTCTATCCATCTTAAAATCCAATTAAACCTACGTTTTTATTCAGAAAGCCATGATTGCCTTTTTCAAATTCTTTGGTAAAATCAGAATATATATGTAACATAAGTTTGCTGGTTATTAATAAATCCATTCATTACACATGATATGATTTCTCAAAGGATCGTCATTGTAGATCTCCCGGAACCCATGCTGCAATATTTTGATCAATGTTATAAGAGAGTGCATGATTTGAGTAGTAACAATTAATTCAAATAGCTTAGGTATCACACTTAATTTAGCAATACCTCTATATGGTGCGCCATCTTTTATGTTGGTGTGTGAATATTGAATAACTTAAAAAAAGACCGATTTCCATATGTGAGGCATTTTTATGTAACTTCGTCCTTTACAATATATTTGGACAAGATTTTGAATACAACATCAATCAAGTAGCCGCCGTTATTGCCCAAGCAAAATGTTTTGCTGAGTTTTCCATAACTTTGTCGGGCATCTCGGGCGGTATAACGAAGATTTTGGCACGAATGTTTGCCTTAAGCTCGTCAATGGTCTGAGGCTTGCTGGCGTACACTTTGCTTTTCAAATAATCCCACAAAAAGAACTCCGAAGGGGTTAAATCTGGAGATCTATGCCAACCATTCGAGTGACTCTTTGCCAGTATTCCAAGCAACGTGGACGGTCTGTCGGCAATATTCATTGAGTTAATTGCACTTTATACGGAAACAAATGCGCCGCAAGGAGGTTCCACTGACGCCAAATGCTGAGCAAGGTGACGATACGACACATGTGGGTTCTTCTCGGCAACACTCTCTCTTACCGCTTCAACCAGTTCATTGGAACGTCTTGTGCGTTGAATAACGGCTTATCGACGATCTCCCACTGTCCAGTGCTCAACTAAATTCGACACCAAACGAAGAAAAGTGTTGCCCACGATATTTTCGACGATATGGTTAAAATTTCACTGAATTGACATCTCAAAAACATATTTACTGAAGTCAATACTATATAATTCAATGTTTACATACCGACATGAAAGATAGCGCATCGTGTAGAATGATTGTTAACTGAAAAAATGTCATTAATGAAGATACTGAAGGGAAGCGGTCCGAGAATTAAACCCAGAATTAGTAGACGTGTAGGTAGAAAATTTACTGACAACTTTAACCCTTTGTGTTTTATTTTTTAAAAAGCTTCTCATAAGTCTTACAGCTTACTTACTTTCTTTTAATGGCACAACACCCCATGGAGGGCTTAGGCCGAGCTTTTCGCATCCACTCATGTTGTGCGTGTTATATTTGTACATGAATGGAAGGGACCTACAGTTTTAATGCCGAATCCTAACGGCGAAGTGAAAAGCTTTTCATAGGCAATTTTTACTCTTGTGGGTTTGCCATTGCCTGCCAAGAGGTGGTGCCGATTCGAATCCCGGACATTCTGCGTAGCAGCCCAACGCAGTACCACTACGCCACAGCAACCACAGTGTTACAGCGCTGTTATTAAATCCATACAGGTATTTAAATTTTTCACATAACAACGAATGACTAACACAATCAACTTACTTTACTTTTTACTTTTGATGGCACAACAGCCCATGGAGGGCCTAGGCCGAGCTTTTTCGCATCCACTCATGTTGTGCGTGTTATATTTGTACATGAATGGAAGGGACCTACAGTTTAAAGCCGAATCCGAACGGCGAAGGAAAAGCTTTTCATAGCAATTTTTACTCTTGTAGGTTTGCCATTGCCTGCCAAGAGGTGGTGCCGTGTAGAAAAATTATTTTTTCTATTTTTTTTGATTTTGCCTGTGCCGAGATCCGAACCCCGGACCCTCTGCGTAGCAGTCCAACGCACTACCACTACGCCACAGCGACCACACAATCAACTGCTTTGGAAAAGTCCAGTAAGCGCAGCAGAGGAACGTAGTGGCTATCGTAAGATATTGTTATGTTATCCATGATTTTTACCATGGCTGAAGAACAACTATGGCCAGGTCTAAGACCAAATTGGAGTGTTGATAATAGGAATTTTTTATAAAAATACTTATGTGGAAATTTGTTCAGTCATAAGGTTTTCACAAACTTTCGACTGTGAAAAGAATGCTGATAGGTCTCCACGGAGAATCAAGCGATCCGAGTCAGATGAAACAAAAAATTATTTTTATTTAATAAATCTAACCGATGTCGCCTATTTCCATGCTCATATTTCACTATTTTAATATTTTATACAATATTTAGAGAGTATTTTACACAAAGTGATAACAAGAAACCAAGAAGAATGAAACATTAATTAGTCTATAACATTTCAGCTTAAATTTCTATGTAAACAGTAAGGGTCTGAAGAATACTCAGGTCGCTAGGTCTGATCCACAAATCAATATCTCCTAAGCGTCTATAATTTTGATGATGTAAGTTCGTTCTCCTATCTCATTCACTTCGAATAAGAAAAAAGACTGTGATCATCAGCTTACTTACATAAGAAAACCACAATCGGCTTTGGAACGGAAGAATGGAAGAGCCCTGGAAACATCTTGGAAATTACGACTTTACAATTCGGTTTTTTTTTCAGTGTATTCGCAAATATAAAACTTAAATACATGATATTACAAAACATTTATATACTTAACATCCATACACACAATTTATATATTTTTTCCTTATACATATCTATTGCTACTTCTGGTCCTGCTGCTCCTGAAATGAAAGCTAAAATAAAGTACTTTCATTACTATCATTGACCAACTATCTCATACTATGTATGTAATGTTTTTAATATGGTCAGTCAAGAGTTGTTATATACTCGTATTTGTACGTAAATATCGTTGTCCAAATATCATGTGAGTCAAAAGTAATACTAAAAACTAATAATAAAAATTCCCAGTTGTCTAATTTAAACAGAAAACAGAAAAACAGAAAACCAAGAAAAACATTTTATCGACATTATTGCAAGCATTTGTTACAATTTAAATACTTTTTACAATGCTATAAACGAGAAGAATTGTATGGTATGTTGTTTTAGTGAAATGCAACCTTGCATTGAATTAAGTGCTTTATAAGATTTAAGCACTTACAGAAATTCCTTTTCATGAATAAGTATTTCCCTACTCACTTTTTTTACTAGTATGTGCATAACCGTGACGAATAGTCGAATGCAGAAAACAAAAGTGCCATCAGCTTTTGTTAAACTCATCGTTAATTTCAAAATTTCTATTGTTGTTTTCATTGTTTTTGCATAAGGATATGTAAATATGTGTGTGTATGTATGTGAGTGTGGATGTGTATGTATGTATTCCTGCATGTTCAAATCTCATTACAATAATGCATTTTGCATTGTGATGCGTTGATTAAGTTCACTTTTACCGCATTTGCATATGGAAATTGCTGCAAAGTCTGTGGAAAATGTGAAAAGGCACAAGTTTCCAACAAACACACACACTTACACAATTTTGGGAATTCTATTTTATTATAAGCAATTGCAAAACCGCATCAAAAAGTCATTATTGTCCTTTTGGCTGACTGGGAAATAAAGGAGGTAATACCTCCTTAGTGAGGATAAGGTGTGACGAAAGTAAGGGCAAAATGTAAGGAAGGTTTAGGTATGGTACGTATAAGAACGCACCTCCCTCATGTGCAAGAAATGTTTAGCTTATTGTATTGAATTTCCTTTCCCGTAAAGTATAATAAAGTTTTAAGTCTTTAGATGCACCCAGACATTTGTTGTATGTTGTTGAATGAATATTTCTTGTGTCATTTCTCGAATAATCTCGAGTGGCTACGTAGTGATTTCTTCCTTTTAAGTATTTTGCATGTGTTTTGATAATTTAATTGAAATTGGAAAATTGAATTGGAATTGGTTTGTTTGGAAAACTTTGGTTTTATGCTTGTCATTTTGGTGAATTATTTATATATAGAGTATACAAAACAAATCCTTATTGTTTTTGGTTTGCAATGAGAAAGTGTAAATATTTGTGCAGTTTTGGTTAACGTTGAAATATTCGATGAAAATTCTGGACTTCGAGAAACATGGCCTTTGACTAGACACCTTGAAATTAAAGAATATCTAAGTCTAAGAATATCGTAACACGCACTACATAAACACATGCGAAAAGCTCAGTCCAGGCACTCAACCGGCTGTAAAGCCATAATTTCACTTATTACACTGGGCAACAAAAACTTATTTTTTGATAGAGATTGCAGGAGAGTTTTCGACAAACCTTGAGACGCTGTCAGTAATCTGAAGCGGATTCTATCACAGCACTAAAAATAAAGTTCAGAAAAGTGAACTAAGTTTACCCATATTTTTTCATATATCATAATAACTTTTTGCAGTCCTCTTGGGAATTCAAATTTATGCCGTTAACGTAATTCTGTAACGAGTGAAACAATTGGTAATCCGAAGGTGAAAGGTCTTGGCTATATGGTGGATGAGTTAAAACGTCCCAGCCAAGCTTCCTCAGTTTTTAGCGGGTCACCAAAGAAGTATATGGTCTAGCGTTGTCGAGATGAAAGACGACACCACACCCTTTCTGTTGACTAAGTCACGACGTTTTTCCTTGAACGCTTCATTGAATCTTTGTAATTGTTGACAGTACAGTTTCAAGTTAATCCTTTGGCCACGCGGAAGTAGCTCGTAGTACACAGGACCGTTGCATTCCCACCAAATATTAAGCAAAACCTTCCTTGGCGTCAGTTTTGACTATAAGCTTTTTCGCACATTATTATCATACGATATCCATTTTTCATCACCATTATAAATCTGTGCAAAAATGGTTCAAGATTTTCGTTTCACAAGAGATTCACATACTGACATGTTGCCAGTAAGTTTTTTTACCCAGTTTATGAGGCACCCAAAGGTTCATTTTTTTGGAATAACCATAACATTTCTTAAATGATTCAAAACCGTTTGGTGAGCAATGCGAAGATCCGTAGCGATGTCGCAACTGCCTATGTGTCGGTTTCCTCCACCTTTTCAAGAATTTAGAAGAATTTTAGGTGCGTCTTTTACATAAAAATTTACAAAGCGGAATCGTTCATACCAACTGAACCAATCGTTCAGTTTTCCAACTGTCCTTTCCTATAAAGTACCTAAACTACTTATAACGATTTTTTTCCGACTCTGCACTCATTTTAGTGACGTTAAAACAGTTGATTAATGAAGAAGTGTCAATGGGTAAAAATTGCTTATGATTCTCAAAGATGTCAACTACCTTAAGCAACAAAAAATTGTCAGATCGGACAATTACTTACAGGGTTATCATACTTTAAACTTAGCTATTTTATTTTTCTGAAATTTCTTTTTAGCCTACCTATATATGAGGCGTTGAGCGCAAAAGTTGTACGAAGGTGATAAATTTTTATTCAGAGCGTAGCATTTATGATTAAGGGCGATAAAGTGCGTTCGAAATCTTCTTAGTAAGTCAATAAGTTTTCAAAAATCAAAAAATTTTGATTGTATCATTTCGTTCTTAATTTTAGTTTGTCAAATTAAATTGGAACATAACCAAGAAAAATTTAATTTTCCAACTTAAAAATATATCTGATCTGCACAGTAGAACTCCCTCTTTTAGAATCCGAATTCTAAACCGAAGTTAAATAACAAAAAATAAAACGTGTAACCGCTACACATTGAAGAAGTGAAACGTCTTTAGGATTTTTAAGTCTGCTCTTTCTCTTCGACTTCTCTCTTCATCTTTCCCATACAACCTTCTCATACTACTAATTTACCAGCCTTTCAATACACACACAAAGCACATACATGCTCTTCTATAGAGATAGAAAAATTCTAATTCTATTGTCTTGAGAGTATATAGAATTTCGGGATTGAATTTTCATTCCGTTGTCTTCTCGCTCCTATCAAATTTAACCTGCTGCGCGTCAAGAATTTTCACTTCAAAAACGTGTCACAAATTGCAGTTAGCACAAGATCGATTGAAAGGGTCTTACAAATCCTTTACCTTGGCATGCGCCCTGCAGATAGTCGAACGATCTCCCGCCTTAATTCTTTTTGAATTTGACAATTCTCACACTTAGCGAGGACTAGTTTATTCTGGAACTTAATTCTGGTATAATAAGCCTATTGATTGAGGAAGCTGAGACTGCTTTGTCATGGCTAGGTATTCCACAATAACTAGGATCCCAGTGAAGAGAGACTTTAATGCAGAATGTGTTTGCACGAGATCAGAATGCTGATTCACCAACCTAGAGTAAATCATAAAAGAAGTCAGAGCCAGACTGTTTGAAAATATGAACTTCTTTACTTTCATGATACTATACAATAATTTTATTTAAATATTACGTTTTCCAGCACTAGCCTTTTATACTAGGATTTTATTAATTTACTAATTTTCACCTCTTTCTCCCACTCTTTCTTTTCCACTCTGCTCAACTCTACTCCTTCACCTTATTTACTAAACATTTCTAATGGCAAAGTGTTGTCTAAAAATTTTTCACAGCTCTGAACACTTAAACTCATTTGATTGAATAGATTCGGAATAGTGAGAAGAATAGATATGTAGATCAACAAAACTTTCAGCATACTATTTTCCTTTCTTATGGCATAAGAAAAAGTGCAGATGAAGTTAAGTCAAAGTGTCTTAAGTAAGCCGATTTGAAGTGAAATAATACACACGCACACACACACACACACACACACATGTGCCTTTGTCTTAACAAATTCAAAAGTTTATCTACAAAAAAAAGTTTAATTGACTTGACGTAACCACAAACATCTACAAATTTCACATACACAATAGAGAATGAAAAACAAAAGTTTGATTTTAATTGAATTAAAGCGTTGGTGATTGGCGCATATTTCCGCTGTTTACTTATTTTTGTAGTAAAGTAAATTATTTTATTTTTATTGAAGTGTTGCCATTTGTGTAGTACACACAAAAAATGGCAACACACTAACGACGTGATTACTTAAAAGTTTCACTCAAGCATAGAATGAATGGAGGAGAAGTTTGTTTTACTGCTAGTACTACACTCATACCAACGAGTAGCTACACTTGTATAGCCACTTCCGTTTCCGCAGCAGCAGCAGACACAGCAGCAAATATTCCCACTTATGTATTCGTACGTGTGCGTTACATGTGTGTGTGTGTGTGTGTGTATAATGTGTGCTGAAAAATTTGCCACTTACGTGGTACGTGGTATGTTAAAAATTTTTTTTTTGGTTTTGTTACTTTATTATGTGTGACTTAAATTTACTACGGCAGTTTTATTGAGTGAGGATATATAGTGTGTAGGAAAAACTTGTACCGAAAAATAGAAAAACTTTCCTCAAGTTGTCCTAGGTAGACTAACTTCTTGGCAAGAACTTGAGTGAATGAGAATGACTCAAATGAAAGTTTTGTTGTTAACATTTGCATATCGTTTACTTTTAATGTGATTATGGCGTGCATATATAATGTTAAAAGTTTTTAAAGTAAATTTTTTGGTTTTTCTGGCAAGAGTTTCTTTCCACTTCTTTCTTTTCACTTTTTATACGACGTGGTGGAGGAAATTGTGGCTTAAAAGGTTAATAACTGATTTGTTTCATAGTAAAATTATTAATTATTTTTTCTCGAATAAATCTGAAAACTAAAAGCATTAGGGAGAAAATTTAAATTTGACTGGCGGTAGTAAGTAAATTGCGGTCTTTTGCATTAACATAATAAACTTTCAACAGATTGTTAGAAGTCAAAGATTTTTAATTAAACATGAAATATTACCTCATTTTGCTTTAAGTATCATTAAAAAGCTAAATGTGTTAATTTTTGAAGATATCGTTGATTTGATAATTTTTCAAAATAAAATTTGCATGTATAAACTCATTAAAAATTATTTATGGGTTGAAATAAACTTCCTTTTCTAGCTGTTTAAGTGATATTTTGTGAGAAACACAGTGATAATTGTACATGATATTATGCAGATGGGATTCAGAAAGCATTTTTCTGAATATTTATGTTCTTTTTTTTTCTTAGGTACACTTTTTTTTTTTAGGGTTCACCTTTTACACAATATCTCCAAATCTACTATATGGATTACTTACTTTAACTTTTAATGGCACAACAGCCTATGAAGGGCTTAGGCCGAGCTTTTCGCATCCACTTATGTTGTGCGTGTTATATTTGTACATGAATGGAAGGGACCTACAGTTTTAATGCCGAATCCGAACGACGAAGTGAAAAGCTTTTCATAGCAATTTTTACTCTTGTAGGTTTGCCATTGCCTACCAAGAGGTGGTGCCATGTAGAAAAATTATTTATTCTACTGTTTGATTTTGCCTGTGCCGAGATTCGAGCCCCGGACACTCTGCGTAGCAGTCCAACGCACTACCACTACACAACAGCGACCACTATATGGATTGTTTTACATTTTTACTGCTGTTTGATAACGTTTTGTTTATAAAGGGTAAATTTTTTGATACTTTTATACTTTTTTTTGACGTTAATATTTCGGACAGTTCGCGCGTGATTTTTGACATGTGTCAAAGTGAAAAATGCTCAGTTTGGTTTGCCATTTTATCATGAATAGACTTACGCCTGAACAACGTTTGTAAATTATTGAAATTTATTATCAAAATTCGATCCGTTATTTATCCTAAAATTGTCTTCAGCGACGAGGCTCTTTTTTGGCTCAATAGATATGTGAATAAGCAGAATTACCGTATTTGGAGTGAACACCCGCCAGAGGTAATTCAGCTGCTACCAATGAATCCCAATAAATGCAGTATTTGGTGCGGTTTATGGGCAGGCGGCATCATTGGGCCGTACTTCTTCAAAGACGATGAAGGCCGCAACGTTACGGTCAATGGAGAAAGATACCGTTAGATGATAACACGCTTTTTTTTACCTAAAATTCAAGAATTGGACTTGGCCGACATGTGTTTCCAACAGGACGGTGCCACATGCCACACAGCACGCGAAACCATGCATCAATTGACAGCCGAATTTGGTGAGCAGTTAATCTCACGTTTTTGTGCAGTCATTTGGCAACCAAGATCGTGTGATTTGTGATTTGACCCCTTCAGACTATTTTTTGTGGGGCTATGTTAAGTCTCTTGTCTATAGGGACAAGTCAATCACGTTTTCTTCTTTGGAAGCCAACATTGAATGAGTCATTGATGAGATTCCGGTCGAAAATTGTGATAAAGTGTGCCAAAATTGGACCATCAGAATGTACCACTTAAAGAGTAGTCGCAGACAACAATTAAGTAAAATTATCTTTAAAGTAAATGGCAGGAATTGATTTATCAATCCAAATAAAAATTTCATTCACTTTTGTAAAATTTCTTTGATTATCAAAAACCAAACTCTTGAAAAATCACCTTTTATAACTAGTAAACTTCGCAAAATCATTAGCCCTGTTCAGCTAGTAAGCGTTTTAAAACCGGCCACTTTCACATCCATACATCTTTTTATATATCTAGACCTCCCCTATCAGCTGCTTTTAGATTCTTTAACGAAAATAATTTATTTTCCATAATTTTTCGTTTCAGATAACCTAGAGGACGAAACACGAATATATAAATATATATGTAATTTCCCTCTTCGGCAGCCCCTAGCTCGCTCGCCAAACGGCTACCAAAAACCAAAAACGGCTCTCTACGCTCTATGCCCATCTCTGATGTAAATTAAATATTGTTCTCTAAAACCTCTCAAAACACCCAGTACCACACCGCTTTTCCCCAACCCGAATGGTAAATTTTTTAAAGAGAAGATCGCACACACATTTTGGTTGATAAGACATAATTTTTTTTTGCGATGGGCCCGTTGCTTCCCACGAAGCCAGTGGGAACGCTTATGATTAGAAACATTTTGAATCCATATACTAAAATCTAATCATTACTGTTTATACAATAAATCATCATCTCCTATAACTCCCTCATATTTTAGGGGGTTTTTTGGTGCAAATATTTCGGAACTTATAAAGTGGATCGGAGGGTAATTTTTATTATTTTTTTTTATAAGATTCAATTTTGCTGAAGAAAGTATATCAAATTTTCACTCCTTCTACCTTCTCCGAAAAAAATTTGTAGGTGCCAAAAATTCCCAAAAAGAATGATAAGAAAGAGTGAAAGAAGGATTGATGTAAAAATAAAAATGTTTAATCTTTGTAACAAGGAAATTTCGCTAGATAAGTTTACTTTTTATAGAGTTAAAAATGGAATATTTACTCACAGACTCTCACCCTCTCGCTATTTCCATCTTCCTTCTGCAAACATTTGAACTTTATCTACTTCCACTCTCTCTCTCTCGCACTCTTTTACCACTTTCTCACAATACTCTCTGCTCCAACAATCCTTTGATATCCATTTTCCACTACTTAGTATGGGAGGGACAAAACCCACTTAACCGAAATTTCCCATTGCGAAACTTAAGCCGTGTATCTGTAAGCTATATGGTGTAGGGACATAAAAACTGTTACAACATTGAACACACCCATTCCAAAAGTAGAATTGAGCATACCCTGTTATTACCACATGGTTTATGAAAGCTAACCTCTATAGCGTTAGTTTGTAACGGGAATTCCAAATAGTGTCAGCTTTTATCATGGAGTGGTCAGATAATGAGAACCGTATCGCTGTCATAGCACTTTTTAAGTGTGAAATGAAAAAAAGGCGATATTTTCAAAACACTCCGCCCACTCGGGATTGGTCATATGTTCGTCTACCGATGCATAAAACTGTTTGAGGATACTGGAGATATCAAAGACCGCCACCGGTCGGGCCGTCCACGTTCAGTTCGCCCGTCGCAAGTCGTCAAAGAAAATCGTGGCCCTTGAGTTGAATATCACGCGCAAAAGTCCATGAGTCGAATTATTAAAAAAGACTTGAGACTTGCTGCCTTCAAACGTCGCACCGGACATTTGTTGACTGTAGCTTTGGAAAAAAAATAGGGTAGAAAAATGTCTTTTGGTGAAGCCCACTGATAACTTGCACGGAAAACTCTTGTTTTTGGATGACAAACAAAATGATAGGTGTATGCTCGGTCATCTAAAGAAGCATCTGAATTGATCCCACGGATCGAAAAGTGTCATCACAAGGCTTCAGTCATGGTTTGTTGGGGTGTCTCTTACGATGGGGTCACTGACTTACATTTCTGTGAACAAGGAAAGAAACCGTTTTGGAAGCTGTTCTAAAGCCACTTAACCATTCCCTGTTCCAAAACCAGCTGTGGACTTTCCAGCTAGATTCTGCCCCAGCCCATAAGGCTAAGACGACCCACACCTGGCTTCAAAACAATTTGCAAGCTTTCATTTTCTCTGAAGAATGGCCGTCTGGCAGCTTTGATCTAAACCCACTGGATTACAAATTATGGACAATTTTAGAGGATATGGTTTGCCACAAAAGATACCCCCACATCTCTGAAGACTGCTTTGATTCGTGCTGTCAGCACTTTCCCAATGAACAAGGTGCGAGTATATATTGATGATTGGCCAGTGCGACTTAAGGCGTGCGGTCTGGCCAATGGCGGGCATTTCGAATAAGTAATTGCTTTTTGTATACAATATATATCAAAAAATATATTTAAAAAAATTGGTAGAAAAAAATTTATCATTTTAAATTTTATAATATTAAATGTGTGTAACGGTATTTATGTCCCTACTAAGTATAAGTATATACACCAAGTTTGATTAAGATTATTTAAATCTTTCTTCGTTTTCATGATAGATACAATAAGACAAACATAAATCTAATATTAACTAAGTAGTAAGTAGCAACGATATTTGCTATTAACTTAAATTGAAATCGTGTATACTCATTCCACTGAAAGTCACTGAAAATCAAATTAACTTCTAAAATTTACGACTTATTTTCATAAAAAACAAAGTTGCACACACACTAAATAAATTTATACACGTCCACAGGCATATGTGGCAGGACACTTAGGCTGGAGATATGGACTCTCCTCACACGAAGGGATTTTCTTAAATACTACTTAGTTATAGCTAAAATCTAAAAGCTATCAAATTGCCATGTTTTTACTGTCACTCAATGTTATTTACAACATTGGGAGGAGCAGCACTTCCTTCTCCCCTTCACACAAGTAAATAAATAATAACAACATAGAAATAGCGGTCCATTTTCTTTTTGTATACTCAAATGATATAGGAGTAGGTTGTAAAAGTGAAATACTATTTACCAAATATTACACAATGATAGATCATAAATAACTTATGAGTTTCTCAACTCCACACACACTTGCATGGTACAAAAGTAGTAAAAAATAGCATCCTCTTCTTAAATATCCTGGTCAAATGAAAACGTAAAATGTACATGCAACAACAACAAAAACAAACGAAACTGATGTAAGAAACGCTTGTATTAGGCATACAAAAAAAAAAAAAAAATATTATACAACAAGGAAGTTGACACTTTTTTGTCTATCTGATCTCTCCCCAACCGCCACAATTTCAAGACAGCAGAAATTGTTAACATTAAATACAAAAGGATATGACCCTTGTCGATGATTTTTCTAGTAGTTGCAATTGGAAAAAGTTAAAAAAAAGCAAAATAAAAATAAAAATGTGTGGACAATGGTCACTTGATGATGCGGGCGCGTCAATACCAATTTTATTATTTTATTTGCTACGTCTTTCTTTTTATATTATTATGTACTTTTATATACGAATAAAAAAGTAACGTAACGTAACGTTACATAAAATAGTAAGTAGTAACAAACGGAAGCAACTCGTAAAACTACCGAATTGTGAATTATGGTCATGACAGTTTTTTGCCCTCTTCATCGTCAGCGTCGCCGTCGTCGTTTTCTTTCATTGAAGTTAAGAAATATAAAGTGGACACACTTAAGTTCTGATGCTTCTGTTACTGCCACCGCTGCATGTTTAACTTAATAAAATTCGTATTAAATTGTTGCAGCATCATTTGAGAATTGGATGCTTTTGATGGTGATGCAAGGACATTGATCGTAAATAAATTTTATTGTAAATTTCATTTAGATATTTTTTTTATGTGCAAAGTGAGAATCAAATGTAAGCAGTGGCGCCAAAGTTAACGAAAACAAAAATAAATGCAGTAATAACAAAAATTCATAAGTCAATGGACAGTTCGGTTCACGTGAATAAGACACTTTAATAGATGTTTTCATAAACTCAACCAAGAGGTGGGATTTGTTGCCTTTGGCACCGCGTTTACATGGTCGCATGAGACAATTATGGTCAGTCCAAGATTCGTAGTCAACTTTAGGTATCATCTGAGGAAGATGAATCGAAAGAGTATGTATGACTCGCAGAGGCATCCTGCCAGTAAGCTCTTATTTATCTTAAGGGAATAACTGATAGGAGATGAACATACCAATGAACTGGAAAATCAAGGAGTAATGCTCGACGGGATACCTTTAAAATGCTGCAGCATCAATTACACTGTACTTAAACTTAACTCAGATATTCTAGTCAAAAGACAAGATTAGCCCTCCTGTTATTATAACTCTTGTTCTTATCCGGTAATGTCGGATTTCTACCGACTAAAACTACCCTCGGCACATGCAAAATAAAAAGTAGAAAAAAAACAATTTTCTACACAGCACCACCTCTTGGCAGGCAATGGCAAATAAACATCCAAGCGTAAGAAAAGCCTATGAAAAACTTTTCACTTCGCCACTCGGATTCAGCATAAAACTGTAGGCCCCTCCCATTCATTAACAAATATAGCACGCACAACATGAGTGGATGCGAAAAGCTCGGCCCAGGCCCTCCATGGGCTGGTGTGTCATCATCGTTACTGATCGCCAAGTTCTAACTATAAGAAGCTGCAAAATTACAAGACGCCGGAAGACTAGAGGATAGAACAGCCCTTAAATTTTCACCAAAGCCAAGGCTAATGCTACAAATTACTAGACCAAAAGAAAGTGCCCTGCGCTTATGCTTAGCATTCAGATGCAAATTGAAGTCCATGAAGATAAGACCAAAACAAAAATTTCTATTGTAGGTTTTTGTTTTTTTTATTGATACATTGAACACACAGGGTGTACCCCTATTAATGCTGAGCATTGTGTTGAATGGAAGGAAGATTGATAGGTGGAAGGAAAAAGGAGGGAGAATGAGAGAGCTAATGCAATCACACGGGATATCACACATTTTGCCTGGTTTCCGACACAATAAAATTTTTTCCAATTTGCGTTTACGACGTAATCAATTTATTAGCGTTCTCCAAATCTATTTTAATTCCAAAACATAAGTTGAAAAAATGGGAGTTGCTTGGTTCAGTCAAAAACTAGTCATTATAAAAGTATAGTAGGGGCCCAATAGAGTTTATAGGTTTTAGTGCACTCACCAAAAATAAAACAATAAGAATAATAAATTTTCCGACGATTTATTCGGCACTACTTTGCTTGCAGTTATGACACTGGTTTTTGAAATTGGGTTTTCACCACCTACTTAAGATTCATGAACCCCTATTGGCCCGATCTGACAACAGTAACTCTAATTTCGAGTTGCGATGAGTAGAGTATTGGCTCTTACAGCATTGTAACAAAGCCGTTTACCATCAGATCTCATTAATGCGACTTGGTGTCAGATACATTGTTCTCAGTTCCACTGGATTCAAGAGCACATGTCCTGTGACTCCACTTGAAGACCTCAAGTGCAGCGGTAGTGGCAGGCAATCTCATATAAACTTTAATCCAATCTGATGTGACTTTTTATTTTAATAAAACATAAACAGTTGCCCTTAGACATAACACTTTTGCATGCGTGTTCTGGGGGAGCTCAATACAATTTAGATGAAAATTAAGAACAAACCAAAAATTAAATTCAAAAAAAAAAACTTAACACCTAAAGGAGATTAAAAAACAATCCAAATTCAAACGAAAAATCTGACCAGTTAGGATTCTGTTAGACCAATACCTAAAGAAATGTCAGGTCAAAATTCAATCCAAAAAACCCAAGGCAAAGTAAGACTAAAAACAGACACATAAGTAGGTCAAAACGCATTATCAAGCTCTCCAAAAGTACATAACAACTTAAATTTCAGCTTCAACACATTCCGAATTTTTGGAAGTAGCTGTAAACCCCACCAGCAATAATTATGAATTATATATTAGTAGGCTTCCACTTGGCAGTCCTCTGATCAAAACAGACGAAACCAGATTGATCACATCGTAATCGACGGAAGGTACGCATCCAGTGTTCTACGTGGTGCAAACATCGACTCAGACCACTACTTGGTTGCAGCCAAGGTCTGCACACGTGTATGTGTAGCAAATCGGAATAGGAATAAAGAGAAAGCTGGATGTAGAAGAGCTGCAATCACAACAAACAGCCGAAGTCGTCGCCAATCTACTCGCACTCCTCCTATCGCAAAACACCTCTCAACTTGATGATATATACGCGCAGTGCACTCAAGAAAAATGATGCAGAAAGACGTGAGTTCAATAATATCGAAATGTCCGAAAATTCTTTGAAAGTATAAGATGGCTGACTGATGGTTTGAAGACTGGGGCCTCTTCCTGCAAGGATGACGGATTCGGCATAAAACTGTACTTATGTCTCTTACATTTCATGTACAAATATAACAAGCACGACATGAGTGCATGCGAAAAGCTCAGCCCAGGCCCTCCATGGGCTGTTGCGCCATTAAAAGTAGAAAGAGGTTTGAATTTGATGATAAAACCTGGAATTTTCCGTTCAAAAAATAACATTACATAAACATACATAAAACTTTTTTTTTTTTTATAAAATTTTTTTTCTTTTTGGAATCTCTTAAAATACTTACTTACTTACTTTCATTTGATTTATTCAATGTTCGAAGACGCATTATATTCGCTAACCAACCGCGAAACTGTCAAAATATTTTCACGTATTCATGTACACTTTTCGCTATTTGGCAAAATCAACGGAAGGAAGTCAATTTTCGCGACACCGGAAACATATGCAAAACACACGCGCAGCCACTGCCAACTATGGAGATTTTACCCTTTTCTCCAGGCAAAGATATCCTTGCACTAAACACGCAATTTTGATTTAGTGGCACTTTTGGCTTTTAACATGTTTATATTTTGAGATGAAAGTATAACGATAATAAATTTAATTTAGCCAAATCTGTGAAGGAGTAGATGTAGTACAATGAAGTCATCAACATCGTGGTGAAACATTCAGCCTTATAGTAAAATCATACGTTTCGATCTTTCGATAGCAATTACAATTCAATTTTCATAAATTACAATACAAAAGAAAACGAGGAAAAACTCCTAACTCATGAAGTCTCACAAGCAGGGGTGCCCTGCGCCAAAAAGCAGACTAGAAAACAAACAAAAGGAGACAAACAAACAAAAAATCACGCAAATTTTTTGAAATATGAACCGCATATGTGAAAATATTACAATTTATGCATTTTTGACACCCTTTCTTTTAGGTACTGAAACGCGTACACACTCACACACACACACACACGCAGAAACATTACACTACTAAAGTACTTAAAATGTGAAATGGAAAAGTATGGAAAAGTTACGCTTCACTAGCAACATGCCGCGCAGGGAAAATGCCAAGCCATGGATGGCATGGCATTTTTTCCACCTTTTGAACTGGTGTTTTATTTGTACTTTTGCACTAGAAAAACAAAGATTTTGATCAGTAAAGACAAAAATTGCATTATTGTTTGTTATAATGCAATAAATTCACTTTACGCATCATATATATGTTTTGGTATTTCAGTTTTTGTTTTCGGCAGCACAACAACAAAAAAGGGAGTAATTTTAGTACTCGCACATGGACATGAAACCCTTTAGTTTCCTCATTATTGCGTATGTAATTTAGACTTGATTAGTTATTGTTTTTCAATATTTACCCTTAAAAAAAATTTTTATATTTGGCATTTTTCCTCCTAAAAAAAAAACCAAAAATATATGAAAATGTATTCAAAAAAAGAAAGCAGTAACAGCTTCATTTGTTACGCTTTCACTTGCCCTATTTTGCAACTATTTATTTACCCCCACTAACAAGTGACCACCAGTTTCATATTTGCTAAGTTTTACAACCCTTTCCGTAACATTTTAGTATGCCAAAATGCTTTTTTCCTCTCTCTTTCTCATGCGGTCACTTAGGCGTAAATAGTGTTGCCCACTTACACATTTACCACTAACATGCATTCCTATTATTGCGGCCATTTGTGGCACTCCGTTTTGGTGTTTTTAGTAGGATATATTTTTTTTTTGGAATTTGACATATAAATTATATGATTCTTTTGATTTTTTTTATGCCATAATGGACATTAATGACACTCGAAATTATGTTGTAAAAAGTAGTGTCGAAAAAAGGGTTCAGCTACGTGTTTGTATCAAAAGGAAAAAAAAAAAGATTTTTTGGACATATCGCCAAATTTATTACATTTTTTTGGTTTATTTTTATGTTATTTTCTGGTTAAATTTTCCATATATTTTCTTTGATTATATTAAATTCTGGTATATTGCATTGACATTTGACATTTTAGTGCGTAATTTTTGCTGCACATTAGTAATATTGGTTTTCCTATTTTTGGGGTTTTGTTTCTTGATGCATTCTTAATGAAATTAATGCCCCGTAAAACACATAAATTATATACAGAATGTTTTATTTTGATTGGTAAATTGGTTATTTATATATGTCAAAAAAAAAGAGTTGTGTACTTTGACAAGTAATTCCTTTACGAATCGAGTATTATTCTTCAAGTTATTTGAACTAGAAATTTTGTAAGTAGTCTAGCTAAAGTATAAAATTGTGATAAACGATCATTATTAACAACTTTTTTACTTTTTTTATTAAGTAATTACCTGTAGCAAAAATTGACACAATTCAAGAATTAATTTGGCAAGCACACTTTTCCGTAATTTTCTTTAGATCTGAGCAGAACACGAGCTCTCGTCAAACGTTATCGTGTTTCTTTGTAAAATTCAGCAGTCAGAGCACCGAATTTGAATTTGCTTTTGTGCTGGGAGCACAGTCAAAGATTTCGCTACCTTACTCAGAGGAAATTGATGAGACACAGCACTCTACCGTCTCCGACTGATAATTTTGCAACATTCGTCAAAATGTTAGGATATTTCATTTTACAAATACGACACATAAATTCGTAATACTTATGAGACCCTGAACAGCTCTAAGATCATTAATTCAATGATAACCCTTTATCAACTACTGTACGATGCACAGTGTCGCGAGCTTATACATTTTTGGGAGAAAAATAGAAGGAAAGCCTCTTCTTTTCCAAAAAAGTCTAACTCGGCGCAAATAATAAAATATCTGTAAGATTTGGTAAAAATCGGCCACGCCTAACACACCGGGCATATACAGGGTGTATCGCTATGCCATCCAAGATGTTCGAAAGAGTGATGGAAATAGCAGCCAAATGGGCACATTTAAAAATGTTGTTGTACTCAAATCTAGTCCAAATAAATTATAAAGGACCAAGTTAAATAAATATACCTCATATATGGAAATCGGTTTTTTTTTTATTTTTTTTTTATTGATACATTCAACACTCACGGTGTACCCATGTGAATGCAGAGCATTGTGTTGAATGAAAGAAAGATTGATAGGTGAGAGAAAGAAGGAGGGAGAATCAGAGAGGGAATGCCATCACACAGGAAACCGATAAAGGGATAGACAGCCATTGTGGCGAGTGTTATGTCTTTATAACAATGAACTTCAGTTTATCAGTGTTGACTATGACCACATGTAGCGCCAAAGGCCAAGCTTTCCGCATCCACTCATATTGTGCGTGTCATATTTGTACATGAATAGAAGGGACCTACAGTTTTATGACGAATCCGAACGGCGATTGAAAAGCTTTTCATAGGCAATTTTTACTCTTGTAGTTTTGCCATTGCCTGCCAAGAGGTGGTGCCGTGGATTGAACCCCTGACACTCTGCGTAACAGTCCAACGCACTACCGCTACGCTACAGCGCACCCTGTATCAAATAGCAATTTTGATATAAAACTTTATTTATTCGGAAAGCTAAATATTAAGGAGAATTAATAAGGCGGCCAAGACCGATCATCGGTTGTAGCGCCAGCTAAGTAAGTAAGTAATAAGAATATTGATTAATTACCTGATTGAAAAAACCAATCCAAAAAATACAGAAATTAAAACATTTGAGATAGAATTTTTTTTTTATACTAAAATTTTTTTCAGATCTATCATTTTTATATTTATTTATATTTATACTTACATATTAAAGTAATTAAATTAGGTATTAAAAAAAAAACGATAAGGAAAAGAGCAACAAAAACTCTCTACCAAATGGTAGTGTTAAATAAGTGAACAATAAATTTTTGGCGAAAAATCTAAAATCGGTTAAGAAACAAAAAAGTTATAGCATTTTAAAGTTGAAAAAGAGACAAGCTGAAAACTCACGACTTTGAACTCGCCCACAAGCCAAAAATCCTTTTAAAACTGTTTTAATTAGAGTATTAATAACAGATCTACATCAAAAAAATATTAATTTTCCTAATTATCATTGTTTGCATTTTTGTCCATCTACGCAACACTGTGCGACGTAACATGTAAACGGTTCTTAAGTAAGAGCTTCTTTTGCTAACGAATTTCTCATGGAAACGGTCACTTTATCTACCCGCCATAAGGGCTGTAAATTGCGAAAAAATTTTGAAATATTTTAAGATTCAAATTAAGTCGGTTATAACCGGGTTTCATAAAGAGTTTCCCCGAGAGTTTTTTGTCTTTTACACATAAATATCCTAAGGCAAAAACCGTGCTGCTTGAGCTCCAATATTCCTCACTGAAATCACCAATTGCTTAACAGTGTGTATCGTCATTGACAGGAACTTCGGAGTATCTACTCGATACTTTTTGTGACTCTGCGACAAAAAGGTCTGTTATAGTAACTGACACAGTATTGACCTCCAATTAATCTTCCGGTGTGGTCTTAAATATTATTACTTTCTGCTGTACTGTAAACCTCCCATTAAATATAATGGTTATAGATGCGTTAGGTACTGTGACATGTGTGGCTCTCGATTATTGTAATACCTCGTTTCAACGGAATAACGCCGTTGTTGGTAGGTAAAAATAAGCTTATTTTTCTGCTTTTAATGGCACAATAGCCCATTGAGGGCCTAGGCCGAGCTTTTCGCATCCACTCATGTTGTGCGTGTTGTAATTGTACATGAATGGAAGGGACCTACAGTTTTGTGCCGAAATCGAACGGCGAACTGAAAAGCTTTTCATAGGCAATTTTTACTCTTGTAGGTTTGCCAGTGCGTGTCAAGAGTTAGTGCCGTATAGAAAAATTATTTTTTCTACTTTTTGATTTTGCCTGTGCCGAGATTTGACCCTCGGAAACTCTGCATAGCAAGCACAACCAACTACACCACAGCGACCACAGGTAAAACAGAAGTCGGCATGATCAATACCACTTTCCTATAATGGAATTTAATTTAAATCCATTGGCAGGAACTTCACTCGAGAACTCAGAAGTCAAGCTCGGCCGGAGAAGCTAAAAGCGGCTCCAGCTCAATGAACTTCTTGAACCTTAATATTATTTTAAAACTCTACGTATTACAAATACTTGGGGTGTTCACAAGCTGTCTGATTCAGTGTGGAATCCTCTCAATTTTGCTAAATTCTTTTCTTTCTCATATAAAATTACATTTTGGGGTTTTTTTGTTTCTATGGAAAATGTTTACAATTATGACCACACTAAATTCAAAGTAAACGTTCACCCATATTTCTAACTCTTTCCACATACTTGTGTATGTCCTTTTCTCATCTACGCGATGCATTGCTTGGTGCACCTGCTCCTCGTTGATATCCTATCTCGTAGCACCTCGTAAATATTAATTTTGTGTGTGTTATCTTGGTACACAAATGGAAAGAACCAACAGGTATCAGACGAATCTAAACGGCACAGTGAAAAACATTTTATGGTAAAATTCACTCTTTTGAGCTTAAGTTGATGCCAGCTCAAAATATGTATAATAATGTACATAGAAAAATGTTTGTTTTCTATTTTGATTTACAATAGTGATTAGTATTGAGCCGAGGCAACTGTTTCCTGTTTGCCGAACATACGCAAATTTAAAAATAAATTGTTAACTCTCCCACTTCTCTCTTTTCTTTTAATGGCACAACATCCCATGGAGGGCCTAGGCCGAGCTTTTCGCTCCCACTTCTTAGTACTATAAAATTTCAAGTACTTACATTTACGTGTTACGAAATCTTAAAATTTAAAATATTCAACTTTGTTTCATTTATTTAAAATATTTTTTTTTTTTTTTTTTTTTGGTATAAAGGATAATTTATGATTATCCTTGGCATACACGAATTGAAGTTGTCACTTTATGCAAACCATAAATCATCATTGTAGCATTTGCAATAAGAATATCATACATAAGTATGTATGTACATACATTTGTATGTGTTTACGTACTTGTGTATGCATGTGTTGGTGTATGAATCACATGTATGCTGCTGTTACCAAAAATGAGTGCAACAAACTGTGATTAATAGCATCGCAACAAGCTGACAAATTTCCATGAATTTTTTATTAAACAACAACAACAAAACTGAGTAAAATTTTTTGCTTTGAAATCAATTCCAATTCTTTGCTTTTCATTTCTATTTTTTTTTATTTTTTATATTAAGCAACATAGAAAGTAACAAATAAATGCAGTACATATGCAAAAAGCATAAGAGAGAGAGACAGAGGGAGAACGAGAGAACGAACGTATGAAGGACATAGTTACCATAAAATTGGCAAACACTGTTTACACTGCATATGTGTGCATGCATGTGTGCCGCTGCATGTGTGTGTGTATTTCCGTTTCCGTTCAATTTTATAAAAATTTTAAAATATTTTTCCGGCGCGCAAAACTTTTGTCCTCCAACAATTCGAGGAGACTTAACTTGTTGATTTATCGTTTGTGCAATGTCACTGGCTTTTTACTGTTGACGCAGTATGAAGTTGTTGGTGTTGTTGGTGTTGTCGTTATTCCTGAGTATATTGTTAACATTTTGAGGGCATTTTGCGGTGAATTTGTACACAACATTGTAGATAATAGATATACGCCGCGTCGCAAATAATGTTAACACAATCTTGTGTGTACAAATTCATTTGTTAAATGTCGAAGAAGCGGAAATGAAAAGCGTGTGACAATCTTCCATTTAAAAAAAAATTTATAATAATATTTTTTTTTAGCTTGACATGAATTGAATGTCATTTGAGAAGAACAGAGGTACATGAAACTGGTACAAATTTTTATTTTGATTAAAATGCTGAATGGGAAGAATTTTAAGTCCGTAGCTGAATATATTTTTTGATCTTTGAATTGGGTCCATCTTTAATGTGTCAGAAGTTTTGCCGAAGAGGTTAAGTGCCATTATGGTTTTAGAATTCTCTGTACTAAGTAAGGCCGCTAGCCAGAAAATCTGAAGTACGCTCTCTTACAAACATACTATCGATTGTTTAGATTGTATGACAAATTAGATCCTCCTCCTAGTTCATGGGGCGTAGGCATAATTTGTCTAAAAAAAAGTTTTAAGTTGAGCTGTAGTTTATGCGTTCAGATATCTCTTTCTTCTCCGAAAAGTACTTTGCAACTTGAGGAATGCTACAATATTTGTTATAAGTGCCGTCCTAGATTCTAATCTCTAATACTAAAAAGTAAAAAGTTGCAAATCCCCTAAAGTGAAACTGTCAGCCTCATATAAAATAAACCACTGGGCTACCTCTGGAAATCATTGTTTTTATAAGAAGAGGAAACTAGGTATGAAAGAAGAAGGAAGAGCGAAAAGTATTACTGAACATGAATTTGGCAAGGTTAATATTGTCATAAAATAATGGTAGAGAAATAATCGTACATAAGCGAGTAAGGCGACATAGAGAAAACTTTTTTTTTTGTAATGCGTAGTGTGTTGGAAATCATGTCCAAGCGTAACGCGTAAGCTCCGCAAACGATTCGCGTAGTTCTCATAACACATACGAGTATACTTACAGTTTCTTACAACGTTTTACTTGAAAACCAAGGCACTTGGGCACTTCTTTCGACACGTTAAAAATCAAAAACTAAAAAATTTACGCTAGAGTTATAATTTTCAAATTTTGAAATGGGGTCATTCTTAGGTGTGCTAGTCTACCACGTAAGGTACCCGAGTTCGAGATTCGACACAGGCGGCAGTGTTAAGCTTTTCAAAATGAAAATATACAATATATTTCCTTTTGTAACAACATTTTTATGAGAGATGTAGGTAAGTTTTGGACTACAAGCTACTATTGTGTGCTATGGTATTATCAAAATCCCTATTAGAATATAAACCACTTTAAATATATGTGGATTTAACCCATTGGTCGCTGTGGCGTAGTGGTAGTGCGTTGGACTGCTACGCAGAGTGTCCGGGGTTCGAATTTCGGCACAGGCAAAATCAAAAAGTACCACTTCTTGGCAGGCAATGGCAAACCTACAAGAGTAAAAATTGCCTATGAAAAGCTTTTCACTTCATTAAACTGTAGGTCAAATTCATGTACAAATATAACACGCACAACATGAGTGGAGACGGAAAGCTCGGCCTAGGCCCTCCATGGGCTGTTGTGCCATTAAAGGTAAGTTAATTAACCCATAAAAATTGGATTTCCTTGCAAAATACATGTAGGTCTGGGTCACGTGTTACGAAAACATCCTTATAAATATCGTTGAATTGTTTTTTTTTTTCGTACAGA
This sequence comes from Palloptera scutellata, assembly GCA_958295655.1. Taxonomy (NCBI): domain Eukaryota; kingdom Metazoa; phylum Arthropoda; class Insecta; order Diptera; family Pallopteridae; genus Palloptera; species Palloptera scutellata. Next base: position 39,256,709 of record OY282449.1, on the reverse strand, counting down.
TATTTGCATGGCTCGATAGCTAATAAAGAGATACGAAGGCACCTCGAATTTCAAGTCACTAGCTCAATTAGAACAAGGTCTGGCCAGTCTCATGTGTCGGACGGAGTGTCAAACTAAAGTGGATAAGAAGTTTCTAAATAACTCCAAACTATGCGTAGTAGGCCAGCTTCGCAACTTCATATATCAGGTACACATGTTCTTCGTCTTCTGCACGCAACCATTTTGCTTGAAGAATTCACATTCGCATTATTGGGGTCGCACTGTGTAATACGAAACTTTAATCAGTCATTTATACGTAGTTTGTATTGAAACTTTGATACGCTGTAACTTTCTTGGACATGAATTAAAAAAAAAAAACTTTTAAGTCATTATAACTTTTTTAGTTTCTTTTATAGATTTACATTTTTTTAAAACATTTGTTGACATTTTTAATCCAATTATATGGATCTAAAATTGAGCCGAATGAAAGATGAATTCACCTCGCTTTTTAAGGGTCTGAAGGAAAATGCTGAAATATTACATCCGAAAATTTAAATATCTCAGTCTACTACTCAGTCGCATCCATTTGATATTGTGTTAAAATCGTTCCTTTGGGAAGGATTAAACAAAATTGTAAAACCTACCAATAATGGCTTTAATTGTTTAGACATTTCTAAGCCTGTTCAATCTTCTAGTCTTTATCTCTACGCCACTCTGTCACTCTATGCCACTCTCTCTCTCCCTCTCTCTCTGTCTCTCTCTCTCTCTCCGGCTATCTAACAATTTTTGCATATCTTTATTTTCCATCTGCAATAGAGCAGGAAATTTCTATTAATTTTGACTTAACCCAAACCGTGGCGAAAAATTGTCACAAAATTGACAATCAAATAATCCTACGAATGTTGTCGTCCTGCGACTGAATGGCAAAAGGGTTACACAATTCAATTCAACTCAAACCAGCGCGGACGGCTACAACCTTAAATGAAATTGCATTTTCGATAATTTTTAACCCTTGTTGTTTTCTGCTGCTGGTGATTGTTGTTGTCCTTGTTGTTGTTAATATTACATCGGGTTAAATTCAATATTTACAATTACTTAAGCAAGTGTAATACACGGCACATCCAAAATGACAATTATTTGTCAAGTCATAATCAAATTTGAGAATCTCAAATAGGTTTGCTGTCAAATTTGAAAACTTTACATTAACGGTAAGTATTGCTGATGGAAAAGTTGAATGCCAACAAAAAAAAGAAAAGAGCAGCAGCTGTGTTTAAACACGTTAATCCGGCGGAATTACGAAAAGACGGATTTAGTAGTGTTTAGAAAGAAGAAGAAGCAGCAGCAAATAGCAGCAAACAGCAGCAACAACCGCAACAAAAATGTGAATGTTTTCAATATTTTTTGTTGTATTTGTGAAGTTTCAATGACAGCGCGCCTCACAATCTGACATGTGAGGCATCCATGTGACAAACGGTAGCAGTGTCTGTCTCTTCTTCATCTCTTCTTCTTTTCCTTCTTTTTCTCTGAAATAACCATTGCTCATTTCACTGTCGCTGTTGCTGCTGGTGTTGCTGTCGCATGTTTGGCATGCTGCATCCATAAATGTTTATGATTATGGGTGCATGAGATTTAGTGCGTATATTTACAATTACCAAAAACACACTAACACAAACACATGAACACTCCCATACATTATGATCACGCACACATGTGCATGAATGGTGCATTTCTCCCGCGGGGGAAGGGAGGAGAAGGGGATTTTTGCATATTTTCGATAATAAAATCTTATGTTTATTTTCAGGGCTTTTAGCTTTGGCGGGCGCGTGTGTGTGTGTGTGCGTATGCGTTTAATTTTCTTTTTAACGCTTTTCGCGGTAATTGTAAAATTCAAAAATTACACACATGTACACACAAATACACATACATATTTACATACGTGTGCTACTATGTTCACATATGCATGCACTTTTCTGTATTGCAGAAATTTATAAGGACATTTATGCAGCGGTTTTATTATTTTATATGCCCACGAGTTAAACTTATTTAATCTTTTTGATGGTTGCTTGTAAAATTTTATGATTTCAAATATTTGTTTGTTTGTTTGCTGGGGGTTAAGTCTAGAGCTGTGTACCTACATTTATTCTTATATGTACATACATATATACCTTATATTGTACATACTTACATGTGATATGTAAAGTGAAATGTGCGCATATGTGCGTGGAAATTATTTTTAATTGTTAAATATTTTTATGGATAATATAATGAAGAAGAAGATTTTTGGAGTACATTTTCGTACCAGAAACATTTAGTAGAGAACTTGAAAGAACTACAGTACAATACAGTAGCAATTCATATCGAAAGGACACTTACTCTTACAATATGCATCAATATTTAACTTTTTATCTACGACATGAGCTTTGATTTGAATTGTAAAAAAGATAGTGCTAATGAGTAATAATTCATAAAAATTTTTTGGAATTTTGTAAAATTAAGATTGATTCGAAATTTTCGTCCTTTCGTCATTGTGTTTTAAGTTCAAAAAATAATAATAGAAAATATATAAAACATTGTCGCATCATTGTAAATTTAATAAATTACTCAATTTCCAAGAATATTATTTCTAACCTGTTCACCACCAGATGGCGCTTTAAAAGCGGTTGAACTTATCAAAAGAGGTAGGAGATCCAGAAAAATAAAATAGCCACATCAAATCCAACACTTTGCTTCTCAAGAAGCATATTTCAAACGAACGAACGACACCGAATTTTCACACAGATCTGTCAAATAGTTTTGATGTGAGCGTTTTCGTAAAAATTGATAAAAAGCGAATTTCATGTATCGTTAAACACTATTTTTTGCGTGACTAAACTATCAAAAGCTTGAAATGTAAAGTGAGGACTCTTCACCATCTATTGGAACACTCACCAGTGGATTACTTAATTTCGGTACGGTCGTACCAGCACAAGTGACGCCACGTGTTCTGGTGGCCCAATTAAGCTCACCACACTAGAAATAGTCGATGAAATCCACGGTATGATAATGGACGATCGGCGATTGAAGGTGCGCAACAGTCTTATCATGTGGATCAGTAATTTCAGTGTTGCTTACATATTTTTGGATATGAAAAAGCTATCCGCAAGTTGGATGACGCAATCGTTTGACAATTTTATAAGGAGTGTATTTTTTATCCGAAGGAGTTTTTGCGCTGTTTCGTAACTGTTTACAAAACGCAGATTCATTACAATTCACCAGAGACCAAGAAATAATCGAAACAGTGGGTTTCTCCAGGCCAATTGAAGCCAGTGGCTAAGGTGCATCTGTCGTCGGCCAACAAGGTAATGTAAAAATTTTTTTGGTATGCACGCGGTGTGCTTTACATCGATTACCTTGAAAAGTGTAAAACGATCACTGGTGCATACTATGCAGAACCATTAGATCGTTTCGACGCCGATTTGAAGTAAAAACGACCCATTTTCACGTACCGACGCAGTCGTAATGACAAAATTGCATGAATTACGTTACAAATTGCTCCGTCATCCAGCATATTCTCTGGATTTAGCCCCCGGCGACTATTTTAAGAGATTTGGGACGAATGAAGAGGTTATCGAAGAAACAAACGCCCATTTTGAAGGCCTCGAGAAATCGTATTATATGGGGGGGCATCAAAGAATTGGAGAAACGTTGAGCGAAGTGTATCAACCTAAAAGGAACCTATGTTGAAAAATAATTACAAAAAATTTCATGTACAAATGTAACATGCACAACATGAGTGGATGCGAAAAGCTCGGTCTAGGCCCTCCATGGGCTGTTGTGTCATTAAAAGTAAAGTAAAGTAGTGTTTCTTATTTAAATTTGTTTGGATTTATTGATCCGCTATCGCAAAAATTAAAATATTATTACGACCTGACAGTATTGCTTTCACGAAATGCGATGATCCTATGACTTCTACTACCACTGTCATGATCAAGAACAAGAATTTTGTATCGAATTTGCGATTGGGAAGAGACTGCTTAATCTAGACATGAGGATCACGCCAGTGTACAAGCGCATAGCCACTAACAGCATCAACGCAAAACGCTCCAACATCATCCTGATTTGTATCACCAACGAATGAGAGAGATGAAGTGGCCAAAGATGACTTCTAAGAGCTCCTCGATATAACCTAGGAGCATTGTCCCCGCCACGATATTAAAATCGCGTTACTCGACTTGAATGAGAAGGTAAGCAAGGAAAGTCTATTTAGTTGGCCTCTCGGATATATCAGTTTTCTCGACAAAACCACCGTAATGGTATGAGACTAATCGATTTCACCGGCGGCGCGGAACATGACAGTTAGTATCACAAGATTCGAGATATCCATAAGGCCACTTGGCTGTCCCCAGATCAAAGAACATGCAATCCAATTGATCACGTTGTGATCGATGGAAGGCACGATTCCAGTTTACTAAGCTTTCGTACAATACTTGGTGCGATTGTTGGCTCAGATCACTTCTTGGTTGCCAAACGCTATGGTGGTGGACGAAAAAAAAACAGCAATATCACCTGAAATGGTTCGAAAAGTGAAGGCTCGACTTGATCGAAATCCACGTCGTAGTGGTAATCAAATTGCTAAAGAACTGAAAATATCAGAGCGAAGCATCCGACGCATATTCCAAAACGAGCTCAAGGTAAAGCCTTACAAGTTCCAAAAGGCAAATGATCTTACACCAAAGCCAAAAAAATTAGACTCGAAAGAGCAAAGGAGTTGTTACGCTTGCACGAACGTGGCGAATTCCCAAACATTGTGTTAACTGATGAGAAAAGTTTCCCTATTGAGCAGTTCATAAACTCTCAAAATGATCGTGTTTACTTAACTGAATGCACTTATGAAAATTTGAGCCTACTAGCGCCCACCCGAAGTAATTTTCCAGCTCAAGTAATGGTATGGGCAGCTGTGACCGCCTGATGCCTGGTGTCAAAGTCAATGCGACTTATTATCAGGAAAATGTTTTGGAAGCTGCTTTAAAGCCGTGGGCACGAAAACATTTCGATCGTACACCATGGACGTTCCAACAAGACTCAGCACCGTCTCATAAAGCTTAACCCGTATATGCCCATAGAGGACACATATTCTATGAATGCCAAGCTACCACAAGGAAACATCAGAGGTGCGACCAAAAGTGTCGCAATGTTAGTAAAGCAAAAAACTGAGAGACATGAGAGCGAAGATATCGAGTTGTTTGGCTAAAGGAATGAAGTTCGTAAATTCTTTGGAAAAAATAAGACAGACTGCTGATTCATGGTTGGAAATGTATGGCAGATTACTACAGACATGCAAACTTAGCTTCAGGAAACATTCATACAATAATCAATGAGCTTAGAAATTCATTCACTTAGCACCTTCCATTCATGTACAAATATAACACGCACAACATGGGTGGATGCGAAAAGCTCGGCCTAGGCCCTCCAAGGGCTGTTGTGTCATTAAAAGTAAAGTAAGTACTTAGCACCTTCATCACAGAATACCACAGTTGTGAGGCGGTCTAATCTGAATTGTTAGGGACTTCTAAATACAGATCAAATAGAATTCAGGGTATCGAAATTCATGCATTAAAGGCAAAACCGCTCACCAACTGAAGAATTAAATACATAAATGTATTTACTTTCACAATTGCTAGAGAAAAGAACAACAAATCCAATCAATTTGCGTGTTCCAATTTTATGTTTATGAACATGATGAGGTGACTAATGTCTTAAGAGTACATTCATATTTACAAAAAACATTTCATTACAGCAAATCCCTGAAATTTGCTATCACACGCAATCCACCACAATTCACTGCATTGCTTTGGCCACATGCCATCACAACATCCTGTTAAGGAAACAAAAAAAGCAAGAAAGACACGCGCTAGAATAGACATGGAGAATATCATCATTACAGCAACTACAACTAGGGCTGCGTTTACGTGCATATCCTGCATAAGGGCGTACTCGTCATCACCGTCATCTTCCCTGGGCAACACAGAAAAAATATGCCTGCCTGCCTGCATATAATTAATATGCTTTTAATCAAGAAGGTTAAGTTGTTCAAACTCAAACTGTATGCTTGGTGGATATAACCTATCTGGATGTCTGAGTGTCTTTCGCTCAGTCTATCGGTCTTGCCAAATGAAATTAATGAGTTTTTATATGTGATTTCGCTCTTGTTGACTTCTTCATAGATAATAGCTAATGCGTCATCTTGTTGTTATTATTGCTGCTGCTGCTGCTGCTGTTGATAATATGTCAAATGTTGTAGCTGCTGTTATTGCTGCCACATTATATTCGAGTGGCATATTCGGTCACGCGTCACGATATATTTATATATAGATTTTTTTCTACTTGTAGAAGTACTATTTGCTCTCATTTCATCAAAAAGGATATCTAGCTATTATTCATACTTGTGGCATAACTATGTTTTTGTGTCCAGTGGCGAATATATTTGGATTTGTGAGGGGCTACATAATTTTGTTGGATTAAAGGATTCCATTAAATATTAATTAATAATATTCTGCTATTTTGTGCATAAGTCTTCCTTATAGAATGGTTCACACCTTGAGCTCTTCTTTCTTCATGGTGGGTCTCAAATACTCCTACTTTTAAATTATTTTTAACTTAAAATTCAGAGAAAATCAAAAAGTTAGACCACACGCAAACCAAATCAAACTTACTTCTTCTTCATCTTTTAATGGCACAACAGCCCATGGAGGGCCTAGGCTGAACTTTTCGTATCAACTCATGTTCTGCATGTTACATTTGTATACGAAGGGAAGGGACCTAAAGTTTTATGCCGAATTCGAACGGCGAAGTGAAAAGCTTTTCTTAGGCAGTTTTAACTCTTGTCGACTTGCCATTGTCATTGAACCCCGGACACTCTGCGTAGCAATCCAACACACTACCAACAACGCCACTATGACAAAACTTACTACAGATATAAAATTGAGTCTTAAATTAGACCAAACCTAGGATCAAAAATCAAATTAATTTCACAGCAAAAATCAGCCCGGCAGTCAAAATAAAAATTGGACCCTAATTAACTCGAAAATTATACCACAAATCGAACCGAAAGCCAGACCAAACTTTGAACCAAAAGTCAGGCGAGAATCCATACCGAAATTCTGACTAAAATTTACACTGGAAATCAAACCAACAATCGGTCTGAAACAATCGGCCATAAATAGTACCGAAAGACACATAAATCAAATTTCAACTAGAAATCGGACGAGAATCCAGACCAAACCTGGTCCGAAAGTCAAACCAAAACCAAATTCAGACCACGCCAAAAGTCAGGGTAAACATAATATGGAAACTCAAGGTAGAATTTAGTTTTTATTTAGATAACAAAAAACCGACTAATTTCAGACCAAAAATTGAACTAATATTCAACCCAAAGATCAGATATAAAATCCGACTGAAGATCGGAACAATTATCAAACCACTTACAACTCAGATTAAAAATCTGTCCAAAGTTCATTAAGTTCAGACCAAAAATCGATCCAAAAGTGAAGCCAACCCGGTCAATATTCAGACCAAAATTTTAAGCACAAGTCGAGTGAAAAGATAGACCAAACATTAGACTAAAACTCAGCCTAAAAGCAAAATAGAAGAAATGCGATTTATCTTCAGACCAAAAATCGGTTAAACAGTCAAACAACAATCAGATTAGAACTGGACCGAGAATCAGACTACAAATCAGACCAAAAGTTGATCAAAATTTAAAACAAAAAGCAGAAGTAGTATAAAACCAATTCTAATTAAAAGTGAGACGGAATTGAACCTAAAGTCTGATACAAAAAGGGCTAAAAATTGGAACGAAATTCAGACTACAAAACGAACCAAAAGCCTGCGAAAAATTTTAACCAAAAATCAGACAAGAGTCTCTACTTAAATTCAGACCAAATTCTAACTAAATCTCGGACTAAAGTCAGACTTAAAATCGCACCCAAAGTTAATCTGAAAATCTGTCCAAAAGTCTGACTAAATACCGCCCTAAACATCAAACCAAAACTCGACCAGTTAGACTGAAAGTCAGACCAAATTCATAACAGAAATCAAAATGGATGTGATATGCGCTACAAGTATTGAAACTTTTTTGTTAAGTGCTGCAGCCCCCATAAGACCACCCTCTGGATCCGCCTCTGTTACCGTGTATAAGGACGAGTATATGTTGTTATGGTATTTGTGCGCTTATTAAATATTCATGCCAATCGTCGCTTAATGACATATCAATAATTAATGTATTTTCATGATGACGGAATGATGAGGGAATTGGGCAGGGCGGTGGATGCATGCAATTGGAGCATGTTGATGATATGCGTGCGTGTCCTTTTTGCTGTCTACTTCTATTAGTTTTGTTACACACAAATGTACATAAATTTTCGTAGGAAGGATATGTCAGATTTTTCTTCTTCTTTCTCTCTTAGCATAAAGTCATCAATCAAATTTTAATAGCAAAATTGTAAAAGTTTTCAGTGTCTTGAGTTTGAATTTGGACCCATAAAAATTAATGAATTTAATGATAATTTCAAAAAGCACAACATAAGTACTAAATTTATATGTATGACCATCAATTTTTATTATTAAAAAAAGAAAAAATATGCTCTCAACAAATTTAAAAAAAAATTTGTTTTGATAAATGAAGCAACATTTTATTTTGCAAGAAAAAAAGAAAAGAAAACCTTAATCAATTATTAAAATAATCCATTTATGTAACAAAATTTGACAACTTCCAAAATAAAAAAAATATATACAATGAACGCATTACGCATTGGCACTAATAAAATTTCGACAATATTTTTCCAATTCAACAGTTTTCATGCTTACACATCTCTACTAAACTGAAATCTTCCGAGGGTAACCCTGCCGTTTCTTCGTCAGCAGCAGCAGTAGCAACAACACTCATAACTTTTTCTCTCAAAATATCGTGTCCCTTTTTCTTCTGGCATCCTAATGTCATTATCCTTCCATTAGTTGTTGACTGATTTGATTTTGTGATTTTTTTTCTTAGCTTTTTTTGGGCAAAAAATTGCTTAGTGATTTACTTTCCTTGAGTTATTTTTTCGTAGTTTTTTCCCTCAACCAGATTTTATTTTTCTCTTTTTTTTGTGTTTTTTGTTTGCCTGATTTCATGCTATAACGACTGCTGCTGTGCCTAGGCTAATCAAATAATTAGTTTAACTTAGCAGCGTCCCTTGGTGGATGCAGCCCGAGCTGAGCTGAGTTGTGCCTCACTTGTGGCATAATGATTGGATTTTATTTTGTTGCTTGAGTGCATCTTTACTTTCCCCTAAACAAAACAAAAGACAAAAAAAAGTGAAATAGCAGGGGTGTCCTTAAATATTTTTTTTATTTTCCTCCTCTTTTTAGGTAATTTTTCTGCTATTTTTGTTGCAAGGTCAGACGTGATTTTCTGTTGGAATTTGAATTTATTCGTGAAGAAAATTTGCAAATTACCTAATTAGTTTGAAAAAATGTTGTGTTGAATTTTAATGACATTAAAATGATTGCATTAATTTGATGCAATATTTTTTGGTATTGTATATTGTAAGGAAATTATGTTTAGGAAGGCTCCTCTCAAACCTAAACCTAAATGGTTGGTCTATCGATTGTATCCTCTTACTAAGATGAAATTTTGTAGTCTTATTTATGATATAAAAGAAATTTGCCATCGATGGAAAAATTATAAATAATTGTTATCTTTCTGATAATTACCCATAATTTTCATTACTTTTCACACTCAGTCCCAGCACGAACAGTTTTTACTAAAAATTAACTTATCGATCGTCGATTTGGTTTTCGTCGAAATCGATCGACAGGCGGTCGAAATGAACCAATAGTATCCACGGGTTAGGTGAGAGTAGAATTGTTTCTCTGGATATTTGCAAGACATTTGACCGATTGTGGCACAAGGCTATGGTGGCTCTCGAGATAGATTGCGAGGTTTCTGAATAACCGTCATATTGATGTTGTGATTAATGGCATTAGTTCACCATATCATTCCATAAACGCTGATATGCCGCAGCCTTCGGTTTCCTTATTTTTATCAAATACCTTCTCTTTGGAGATTGAGTAGAAAAGGCGTGCCAATCTCCGAGTGGGGTCTCGATAATAGAGTCGAATTCAATGTGCGAGAGACCTTATGTTGACTGCTGTCTCACAAACGAGTTTCTCCGCGCAGTTAATACCATGGGTTATGAATCTTGTAGATATTACGGAATCAGCAACTCTTGATGTTCTTAGTACGTCCAGTTGATATAACGTTCGTGGGAATAATCACATATTTGGCGTGTTGAAAGAAGCCGAAATACTTTCACTGATCTCCGTATTTTGACTATCTCCACCTTCATATATATACATATATATCGGAAATAGAGTTTGTTAATGGTAAATTAAAACTTTGAGACAGTATCCAACATCGACCGGTAAAGTTAATAAGGTATAGTAAGTTTCCAGCTCTATTGATTCCGTGGAACATTCAAGGAACATTCGATGTTCTGCAGAGATGCGTGATTTCATCTATCACTTCATATGTTTTCTAGAACTATGTATGTCAACGAACAGTAAGCGGAACTCAAGCATTACACGTTGGCACAGTATTCCAACGGTATTCCAATGCATTACAGGGATGATCCTTTCCTCTGTCGATATGCTCGTATGTTTTTCTTGACAGTTATAACCTTATTCTATTGTGTCCTTATTATTTATTTATCCTGTTGATTGATCCTCCGGGATTATGTAATGTGAACTGTTTCATTAATTAATAAATATACATTCTGTCAATACTTTACTTTACTTTTAATGGCACAACAGCCCATGGAGGGCCTAGGCCGAGCTTTTCGCAACCACTCATGTTGTGCGTGTTATATTTGTGCATGATTGGAAGGGCCCTACAGTTTAATGCCGAATCCGAACGGCGAAGTGAAAAGCTTTTCATAGGCAATTTTTACTCTTGTAGGTTTGCCATTGCCTGCCAAGAGGTGGTGCCGTGTAGAAAAATTATTTTTTCTACTTTTTGATTTTGCCTGTGCCGAGATTCGAACTCCGGACACACTGCGTAGCAGCCCAACGCATTACCACTACGCCACAGCGACCTGTCTGATTCTGTCAATAAGATAGTGATAATTTAAAAAGCCTGCTTAAAGAGATTGAAAAAGTTCTTGTTGTCGCTAAATTGGCACCACTGTCCTCTATCCTTAAGTAAGGTTTGTTTCCAGTTTAAAGTTTAAATTTAAATGAATAATAAATATTTTGTGTTTCATTGACCAATTCGCGGTATTATTTTTCGGAATCTAAGTATGCGCGTACTCTGATAGAATTCGTTAAATTTGTGCTCTTTTTCTTTGCGAAAAAAAACGGTCACCCAAAATAAGTTATACCTCGGGTTGAGAATTCTCTCAACTCTCACTTGGAACCTCGTTATTTCACGAATTAGTCTAAGGTCTAGAAATATTATACCTTAAACTAAAAACTAACCACACATGTGTGGTAGAAGGCATATTTTGTATATGTTTTAAAAAAATGTTAACTTTTATACACCGATCAAACACACATGTGTGTTGTGAGCGGTTAGCTTAATCAATTACCTTGGCATATACAGCAGACGTTACTCTTGTGCTCAGTCTGAGATATGTAAGGAGCCAACCTTCTACAAACCGATTATCTCCATGCAATTTTCTACATGCATTATTTAGACCTCTTAAGGTCTCTGCGTCACTGGGACCCACTGGGCATTACTGCGACCAAAATTACAAAAAAAAAACTTATACTAAATTGGAATTCTTTTTCAAGAAAGAACCATCAAAAATATGAATAACGAAGTACTTAAAACCAAAAATCTCTTTTCATGTACAAAATGAGTCACACTATTATTTATAGAGCAAACAAATTATCAAGGACTTGAATAGCAGAATATTAAATATTCTAAATAGCCATAAGAAAGCTCGAGCTGGTTGTTATTCCTGCAAATTTGACATTGAAAGATAATGGGGTCCATGAAGTAATGGTAAGTCGAATACTGCTATTAGGGGATTAGTATTTTGGTTGTTAATATCCTTAAAAAAGTATATTCAACATAGAGATATTGGTAAGGTTAAACAAAACTTAATTTCTGCTTGCAATGAGGGTTCTACATGTATACCGATGTGAAAAATTATAGATTCATTGATTTTCGAAGGCAACCTGTGGTAATCTTTTTGTTGGAAGAAATAACATTTCCAAAAATATTATTCACCTCATCCTTACCCAAAAATACATATTATATACAGTCAGAAAGGTTTTCGATGAAACCGTCCAGTTTTCCTGATGTTTTCATTTTTCATATTACAGTCAAAATACAGGGTGTGCCCCTATAAATGCAGATCATTGTGTTGATTGGAAGGAAGATGGATAAATGGGAGGAATAAGGAGGTAGAATGAGAGAGGGAATTCAATCACAGGACACCGATAAAAAGATAATGGATCTCATCACTTTCCATTTACCCATGGGATTCTCATAATTCTCCTGATTCAAGAATACATAGAATATATGAAATATATTGCCAGGTCTTCTGTCTTTTCTAATCCATGTGAATTTCTTCTCTAATCTTCTCTAATTATCATAAAAATGTATCAAAATAAATAATTGTTTTTCTCTTCTTTCAAACTTATTGGAATTTACTACTAATTCTTGAACAAATAAAAGTTTAATACTAATCCCATTTCGTAGTCAAGTGCTATTGAAGCAGAAAATTTTTTTTTCTCACAAATCTGGCATAAATTGAATTCCCAAATCTTTTAGAACATTCTCGTAATAATTTCAAACTTTTACACATTACGAAAATAAAAGTTTTTCTCTTTCAAAACACTCCCGAAAACAGGAAAGTACTCAAAAAAAAGTGTACCATACGTAATGTAAAAAAGTATATCCCCAATGTCTGCTTTGGCCAAAATCATTGGAGTATACAAAATTCAATTATGCAAAAATTGTTGCATTTCATTTGAAAATGGAGGAAAAAAAATCTTTTTTGCAACACTATAGCAGCAGCAGCAAACTAAATTCGTTGGCAGCGTGGTAGGAAAGCGTTGTTGATAAAAGTGCAAAGTATTTTTCATACTCTTCCGTGGTAATGTCAAAAAATTAGGTGCTAACAAAACAATTTGCATTTTTAAGTTAATTTTCGCATGCAAGAAACTACAAAAAATAACAACAAAACAACAACAGGCAAGCAGCTGCATAAAGTGGCAACATTGGCAGGCGGTAGAGGGCCGCAGGAGGCGGAGGTGGCATAGCGCTTTGACTGACTCTGCTCTCATTACCAATTCACTTGATACCGATTGCTGCGCGTTAATGCCGCGTGTATTTAATTAAACTTTTGCCGTTAAATGCTTAAAGCAGCGAAAAAAAAAAACCAGTACTGCAAACGTTTTCGCTGCTGCTGCCAACAATTTCAATATGATGGTTCAATTCGGTTTGATTGCAGACATTTTCGAGAACATTCTCTCTAGACTGCAATTCAGTGGAAACTTTTCGTTTTGATGCAAAAATACAAAAAGTTTTCTTCATGCTGGTGCTCAATAAATGCGTCTGCATCCTGCCTGCAGCATCTTGAGGGGAGTGAAAATCGTTGAAAATCAAAAATTTTTATAAAACTACAAAGATTTTTTTTTTTTGATTTTTTTCAGAACAAAACTAATTAACGTTACAGATAAAAGTTTTATTAAATTGTTCACAAATCCACACAAGCAAACAAGCGAAAAAGACATGCACACATACTCATGGAAAATAAAATTAACGCGTCTTTATGATGATGTTCTTTTTTACTTTCCCAATGTACGTTGCATAATCACAAATATTGACTGACTTTGTGCAGATGCGTGTGTGTGTGTGTGTGTGTGCATGTGTTAGCATGGAGGCTATGGAAAAATTTATTACGCTTCGTCTTGGCTATGCATTTAATGCGCTTTCGCTGACAGCAGATTGGAAGCAGTTTGAGTTCGCCATTACGAGTAATTCTCTCTTGTGTCCCTGGTATACAAGCGATCGCGATAAAGTTTCACAAAAAACAGGATGACTAAAATTTTCGGTAGACTTAAAGAAAATATCAAAATAAAGTCAATAGTAGCAGTTTGTCGCCGTGGTTTAATTGATAGTGCGGTGATCTACAAAGCAGAGTGTTCGGGCTTCAAATCTTCGACACAGGCAAAAAAAAATAATTTATATTTAAAGTAAAAATATCAGCCACGGACCAAAAATTAAAAGTGCGATAAAAATTTTTGAGTGTAAAAGCAAATTCGAAAGCTTGTTTCTACTTCACCCAGAATTAATCGTTTTTGCCTTAAAGCATTTTTTCTTTCTAAAAATATTCTCAATCGCTACAAGTTTTAATTCATTTTTCTGACAATTCCAGCTCCAGTTTAGTTGCATATTCCTGCACTATTCTTTTACTTACTTACTTTTACTTACTTTTAGTGGCACAACAGCCCATGGAGGGCCTAGGCCGAGCTTTTTCGCATCCACTCATGTTGTGCGTTTTATATTTGTACATGAATGGAAGGGACCTACAGTTTAATGCCGAATCCGAACGGCGAAGTGAAAAGCTTTACATGGCAATTTTTACTCTTGTAGGTTTGCCATTGCCTGCCAAGAGGTGGTGCCGTGTAGAAATACTATTTTTTTTCTACTTTTTGATTTTGCCTGTGCCGAGATTCGAACCCCGGACATTTTGCGTAGCAGCCCAACACACTACCACTACGCCACAGCGACCGAACTATTCTAACTATTCTTTTAGAAGCGAATAATTCTTGCTAAAATTTAAACATTAGTACGTTTCCTTACAAATTTATAAGGACATTCAAATACTAGGCAAAACCGAATGTTTTCATTGATGCAGCCCTGCACTTTGGGTTAACTACACTTAAACACTTTTCTTTTCTAAAGTATGAGCTACTCGAAATTTGAGTTTTGGTACTTGTGTTTGTGTCATGTTTCCTTTCTATTTTTGTGTTGTTGTTGATTTTCTTTTTATAATAAAGTTAAATGTTAAAAAGTTTTTTTCTCTCCTCGTCTAGTTTTGCTGCAACGCGAAGCAGACTGAAACAATATTTGGAAATTCCGTAAGTCACGAAAAAAGAAAAAAAAAAGACGCACAACTTAAGTGCAGAAAGTTTTTAATTGTAGATTGTTAATTGTGATAGATTTTTTTATATACTCTAAAAACTCTAAACGAAAATAATGAGTTAATGATGCATTAAAAATGCAATTGAAAAGTTTTTGATAGAGCGCGTAGTAAATAGAGAGAATGAAAATATTGGAATTAATTGTTCACGGTTAATGATGTATGATGTAGAGTGGGTTAGTTAAGTTGTCTGACAGGACATACCACGTTGATACTCCATTCACCACCCTGTAAAAAGTAGCTGATTGGACTTAATTATGTGTAGGTCACCTAAATCAACTTATTACAAGTCAGACAGAGCGGGTGGAAAATATCGATCTTAGGAAATACTTATAGAGATAGCCAAAGATGGACAGAAACATACATACGTAGTATGTAATGAGAGATGGATTCCTTCTCTTCTTCTTATTGTATTTACAGCTTCTACAAGTCATTTGTGAATGGTTCCAATCTAGTGCTGTATAAGGCCAAGTGAGTAACAAAAATTATTTCTGCCACACCGTTTTGTGTAGGCATGTGGCTTCTACCCGAAGATATTAGTTTCTTGAGACATTTTGGGTAGTACTCTCTCTTTATAATTGTGCACGTGGGTCTATTCACGCATCTCACCTTTGCCTTATAAATTTGTGATTACAGACAAAGCTGTGAAGAGATAACACGTGCCCGAAGGGAGGGGAGGCTGTGTAATTTACAGACCCCTATTTTTTAATGTCTTTTTTTAATGTGCACTTGAAGCTTAGTCTTCAAGATTAATATCGTACATTTTAAGCCGTTTTAACAGAAACTTTTAAAATTCGTCAAAAATTCATTTACATATAAAGTTTTCCAAATGGAATTACTTTTTAATATTTCTACATCCACTGGCTTTCAAATTGCATTTTAATTTAATTCCATGTTCTTAAAAGAGAGCGATAAATTCCAATAGAATTTATACAGGATTTGTTAATTTGAGAAAACGTAATTGAGATTATATATAATATAATTTTTTAAAAATTGTAACATAATTTTAGCTCTTTATTTATGTTTTGTTTTCAAGTTGAGGCACGTTGATACATAAGTTCCAAAACATTGGGCAATTTTTTTATTTCTTCAAACTCCTTATCATCGTCTGTCTGCCTTATCATCTGTCAACAGAAGATCTTTTGTGACAAGTATAATCAAATTTGTTGGATTAAAGATTTTCCTTTCTTGACCATACAATGGCTATGTTCTATTTCATGGGCATTCACTAAATATGAATTCAATAAATTTTTATTTACAAAAAGAACATTTTATTTTGTATTGGCTGGAATGTGATCGTTCATGTCTTTGCCTGAGAATTGATTTGCCGTATACGCCAAATTTCTACTATTAATCGAGTAAATTGAGTTTAAAGTTTGAATTTAATTATTAACTAAACTAGTCGGTAGAACTTTTTGGTGGTATATCTGGTAGGTGATCAAAATATACGATTTCCATGATCTCAGACTCGATGTTATCACAATTTGCCACAAGTTGGAGTAAACGGCGGGAACAGTTCGTTAATCTCAGTGTGTGTACCACAAAGTGCTCGCTCATTATATCGGGAACGGAAATTGTATGAAGCAGAAAACGTTACGTGATTCTTAGGTGATGATATGACCTGATTTCAATCAGTTCATCATCTATTCATCTTTTGATAAGGATTGGGCCACAAATGTCGGATTGTATTGATTTCCTGTGTATCAAGTCGAAGAAAGCACGTTTAGTTCTAATGACAGCAGCAAAGCAATGAGACAGAATATAAGTATATGCACATATAAGTATACAAGCTTAGTAAACATATAAGATAAGCGCAAGTTTTCGAAGAAACGACTACTAACTTTGACTAATACCTGTGCCCTCCAGATTTTCTCATGATTCGAGCACTAACTTTGACTCAGACCCGTGCCATCCACGTATTGTTAGGTATTGATTTTTTTTTTATTGGAAAAGATAGCTTAGTCCTTTTGCCACAAAACCTCATCATTATACTTATTGTTAAATATTTTAAAAGAAAAGCAAGTAGGTTGAACCCACCCCGGAGGATATTCAATCAGGTTATCATCTATATAGCTAAAAGACCAAAGTATCCAATTATCTTCCCCATATCGTCTTTCTTCTTTTAGTGGTAAAACAGCCCACGGAGAGCCTTTCGCATCCACATTTTTTTTGAGAGAAAACTTTATATTAACTTGAAACAATAATAAAATTGTATAAAGGATATACCAAAATTAAAGTTATCGTACCTAGTAGGAATTACAAACGTTATGGAAAATAGAAAATCTGAGTACAAAATCGAAATCTATCTGATTGATCAAAATTGCATATAAAATCCTATTCTTTTGCCATATTATGATCGAGAATATGAACTAGTCGCAATCTAGTATTCGATCTTTATTAGTAAGTGCTGGAGTATTGCAAATAGAGGGCGAAGAAGACAAGAAGACATGTAATGATTTTTTTCTTGACTATTTTCATTTCTTTCTCTTTTACATTTACTTAATCTCCAAACCTAACAGGAAAGGAAGCGTTCCTTTTGCGCTTTTTTGACTAAATTGAAGTGCTTTAATGTCAGCAAGCTAGAACTTTCTTTTAGTAGAACATATGTGTTTAGGCTTGTAGCCATAATTTTTAATGTTCATTTTTTGTAATCCTGGCAACCCTTACTAGCTCAGTTTTCCTTTCGTTAAGTTTGGAGAGAATAGCGGGGGTATTTCGTTAATCTTTAGACAATTTACCGAAATGTTTAAAGAATTTAGAATTTTATTATTACTAATCGAGAAGCCGACCGGAAAGTACGTCCTAAGTTTCATCCATTAGCCGCTAATCCAGCAAAGGAAAATCGAGGTGAAAAAGGTTAATTGGTTTACGGTTATCATTAGAAATAAACTTGTATGAGAATATTAACTGCTGCTTTTTTTTCTTGTTCCACTATTTTCAACTTCCCTCGAGATCCCCCCTCGTTAAGAACAGCGCCCCCTATCAATAAATGATGGACAGGATACTTATAAGCATCCATTATGCGCCCTCTATCAATCGACATAGAAGCCCTCTATCCCTATTATATTTGTTAGATAAATGGCGCTGAGTGTGAATCTTACTCGATTGATAGAGGGCGCTGCCCATCAGTTTCTAGTAAAATTTGACATTTCAAACAAAAATTTTACATTTCAAACAAAAATCGTTAAAAATTTTTAGAGCTGAAAGAATGATTGAGTATAAACTGAAAAAAAAAAAAACGTAAAGCCCAAACAAATGGCGATTGTGTTACGATAAAACTCCAAATTTCCCAGAAAATATTTTCACCAAGAACTGCGGCTGAGACACAGCGACATTGTATACAACGTCTTGGAAAATGGAGGCTCATCAAAATGTTGTTGTTCTGCTGTCGTCAAAAAAAAACTGCAAAATCCAGCACTGAGGGATCGCGAGAGTGTCGTAAGGAACTTGAGACACAACAGAATTTGAAGTTCATTGGAAAACAACTCGCAAAGATTAAAGCGGAGAGACATCATGAAAGGCAAATGGCTTCATTAGATCCAATAATTGTATCAACACTCATCTCCTTGAGGTCTTCACATGATACAGCACCAGGCATTCATTGAGCTGGCCGAATTCCCAGTTTCTCAATGAAAGAGAAGGCAAGATTTACTTGAAAATTTTCCGGCAATTGGCATATTTTCCACCTTTTGAGATCATACAACCTCAAAAATTTTTATGATGATGATGATTATTGTAATGATGATGATGATAAGATGCATTGGAAATGCAAACGATCAAAATTAAGTTAATCCAGATGTAGCACACCTGGGATCAGAGAATCATCAAACTGAACTATAAAAGGGTTATCGTTTGCATAAATCAGCACATAAACAATTTCAAAACATAATCGTTAAAATTTCTTTCGGCCACGCTTGTAATGTCTGCTATAGACTCTGGTTTTTACAAGATTACTAAACCTGACCTGAAAACCCAAAACGAAACGTTCTGAAAAGGTAAACTTCTGTAGGGCGTCCCATTGACGCTCACAATTTATTTATTTTTTATATTTTTTTGTGTTTTTTAAGGGCGGATTTGTTTCTTATAACGAAATTATTCGACTTCAACGTTATTATACGACATCAATCAAAGATCGGATAACTAAACTACTGAAAAATTATAGAATTAGTTAAATATTTGTGGTGGTAAAATTTTAGTAAAATTATCGAAAATATTTGTAAGCACTTTTTCGATTATAGCTTACTGGCTCAGCAATTTAAAACCAATACCCATTGAAACATGTGAAAACATGAAGAAACTTGTCAAGAGTTGCGTCGGCAACCTGGGCACGCATTAAGTAAAAGTAACCGACGGCAAGTGGAGAAAGCAAGAAAAAGCTGAAAAAATGCAAAACTAACTTTAAACCACAACAAAGAATACATAACCCAATAATTTGTTTAATTTTATAAAAAAAAAACTTTCTTTTATTTGGTTTGTTTAACAAAAATTGATACAATTTCTGTAAACGTTTATGCAATAACTTCCATACATTCATCATTTTCATCTTCCTTGTCTTAAATACTTAAATAGCTAAATGATTAAATAATTACAAAAATTAATTTACCAAACGAAATAAAATTATTACAATAGCAAAACTGTTTTTTTTTCAGTATTTAAGATTACTTCATAAAATGTACATTTATTTCGTTTATTAATTTTTATGTGTAGAAACAAAGACATTATCACAATTGCTTTGATGAGTAAATAAGAGTAAACAAAATGATCGAAAAGTATTAATAATCACAAATTGAAGAAACGGTTTTATTGAGAAATATTATAAGAAAATATTGATATCAAGAACTGTGATGGATGATGCCCGGCGGTAAATATTTGAGTACATATAATATAAAGGTAATGTTGACAGGAGCACCTGTCGCTATGAAACTGGAGCTGGAGATTGGCAATTTCCTAGTGATTTCTTGCTGGTGAACAGAGGGGCTGGGCTTTTGTACTTTTCTCTTTCTTCTTCAAAATTATACTTCAATCGTTGCGTTTTGCATCAGTTTATTAATTTCACTGCCTTTCACAATTTTTCTGCCATTTTCCTATTTTTCTTCCGTCCAAGTATGTAATTCGGGGCCGATTCCACATATTTCAGCACTACATCCAAAAATACCGATGCCAAGAACATCCAAAGGGTTTCACGTATAATTTTCTGCTCCTGTTCGCTGGCTTTACGCAATAATTCTGCTTGATCGGGTATAAAAAATGCAACGGCCATTTTTTTTGTTGTTATTTACTGATTTCGGCGGACTGCCCAAAATCACACAAATTAATATGTTAAATATTATTACAAAATTTCACGAAATTATTGAATGTCTTTCTTTGTATTTTTCACACTATGACTCAGTTTCTTTTATTTTTTTCTGGTTTCTGGTAAATACGTCGAAATAAATATAAAATACTTTCTCTACTCTATCGTTTAGCGACGCAACTCAACACAACAGCTTTATTTGATTACCTAAGGTAAACTGATTTATTTTGTGTATGAGCTGCATTTTTATACCACTGAGACTACCTAGTGCTAACACCAGCACACTCATACTTGGTCGGTGAAATTCTCATTATTCTCGCTCACATTCTCACCACATTTGCTCTCTACGCTATTCTACGTATTATGTACGACGCATGTGCTCAATACAAAGTGTGTGCTCTCTATGTGCACACTTTTCATGCTTTCGGTTATTTCCAGCTTTGTTTTGTTCCCCTTTTTCTGCCTCTAAATCTAGATGTAGATACTCATAGTATCTAATTAGAACTTGTTTCTGTATGCATCGGCCTCTGCATCGGCCTCTGCATCGGCCTCTGCCTCGGCATCTTTTGCTAAAAAAGAGTACCACATTTGTTTTGGTTATTTTGTTGACATCGCTCATTCGTATCGTTCAAGTATCTTTAACTCAATTTTAACGAAAGTGGTGTAGTGGTAGTGAATCGTTTGTATTTTTTGCCAGATTTTTATTATAAATATTCTCTGTCTCTCTTGCTTCCCAACACAAACAAGCAATGAGCGCCTGCATTGTTGTGATTTAGCTAGTATGATTTGATGGGAGGTTGGTTATAAGCAGTGTAACCAGCATATTATTTAAAAAATTCGCTAAAAAAACGAAAAAAACAGCGAATTTTCCTACAAAAAGCGAAAATTTTATTTCCTTATGAAAGTGTTAAATAGAAATTATTTATTTATTTATTAAAATTTATACAATAACAAGTTATTTTTTACAAATATGAAAACCAGAACTAACTTCATAGGCCATAACATCATTGTGCCATATTTTTATACATATGTACCATACGTACATATGTATATTAAAAAGAAAATATTTATTTAAATTAAAAATTGTATTTTTAAAGTTTTAAATTTTTGCAAAATCCGATACTAATTGGAGCGAATTATCAATGCACCTAAAAATAATATACAACAGTACATTATTGTCACAAAATAATATACATTTATGTACTTATATGTATATAACTTAGATGCTCAAATCTGTGGCCTTTGGACATAAAACCTTTCTAGCTAGTTTTGGCTTTGCTTTTAAACTTCTACGTCTTTTCTGCTTTTATCTCCAATTTTATAGTAGTTTTAGTTTGTAAAGTGTTCGAGTGAAAAGATTTCCAATATAGCCCCGACCTAATGCTTTTTGTAAAGTGCAAAAATTATAATGTTTCGATAAAAAGTTTAGTTTGGATCGGGATATGGAAACGTAGAAAAAAAATACTAAAAACCCCGTATTGTATATTGTATATAGATGAATTTATCATTATGAAATACTATGAAATATGTACTTAATACTTTTTTACTACAACTTAAACACACTATAATTATCTTAATTAATCTATATTATATACTATGTATAATCTAAACTCAATTCTTACCATATTGTAGTCATTACTTATGAAGTCAGTAGAAAATAATTAGTTAATAATAATACAACAACCCGTTGAGAGCTAAATCACTTTTTTCAGCGTTTTAATTTAACGCACTAAGTTTAGCCGGAAAAGTGTTGAGTTGGCCACACTGTTTATAGGAGAGCATCATACACACAAGACGAGATAGTGAGAGAGAAAAATTGAGAGAACAATTTATATGGGTTTCTTTAAACAAAAAAGGACATTACACTCTGATGTTGTAATATAAACGTACGTTTGTGTGTGTGTGTGTGTGTGTGTGTGTTTTTTTTTTTTGTGTGTGAAAGGTACAGTAACGTAATCATGAAATTATGAAAATGACAGTTCAATGTGCTCACTTTATTGTTGCTGATGTAATACAGCATTCCCCGAGTAACTGAACAATGTTGAACTACGTTTTTCCTTTAACTGCCCCAAAAATATTACATTTTTAGTTCAAATTGTATTAAAATTACTCGGTTTTTTGAAGCATAAATTGTACATTTTCATTGATGCAATTAAGCGGGGAATACTGTATGTAAATACAATAGGCAAAAGGTAAACATAACTGAACTTAGTCAAAATTTTTCAGAGAGAGATAGAGAGAGAGAGAAAGGAATCCAAAGAGAAACAAAATAACGTGAAAAATCAATGTAGTCAAAGGATCACAGAGCGCGTATCAAAAGCATTAGGACATTAGACTTTCCGTACGAGCATTTTCTTTCTTTTTTGGGTATAAAGGAATAATTTTGCCTTCCTATCTGTCTCCATCTCCTTCTCCTCTCTCTTAATATCTACTTGTTACTTAACAACCCAAGTATACGCAAGTGACTTCTTAAGGTGACATCCTTTTTGAGCTCTTTGTCATCATTTGGGACTTCCTACTCCTTCTCTCTGACTGAGAATCACTTCTTCAATGTATTCCAAGTATATTTTCATTCTTTTCACAGCGACTTTTCGGCGGCAAAACTTTTTCTACTTCGCCTCTATCTTCTTCATCATTTCCTGTAAAATGTATATGATTTTTGAGGGTTGTTTTGTGCCTGTTGGACTGGCCTATTGTTTTGGCCGCTTTAACATTCATTCTATAGTACTTCTTCGCACTTATGTACATACACATACGTCTTCTTCCTTATCCTTATAGCATAAGCTGAATGGTATTTTTTGATTATTTTATTTGTTTGTTGTAAAGCAGAAACATTGAAGGCGTGGTCTACAAATTGTTTTTGACTTGCTTCTGTTGTTTTGGTCTGTTCACTTTGCTCTTCCAACTTCAACGACGACCAAGTGTATGAAGGCATTGCATATGTATTTGACTGTGTGGCATTTTGACCTTTTTTACTTCTGGGTGGAGCTATACTTTTTTGTTATGTGTACCTTTTTTTCATATTTTCGTTTGCTTATTTGAAATAGTATGCTATTTATGCTGAAGAAGCTGGGGTTCAATGTTTTTTTTGTTCGTACCTTAGCGATGAATCATCATTTTGGGGTGGAGTTTCTGTGAATGTTTCTTCTGTTCTTCGCGCTTGGTTTATTTACTGTTATTTATTTAATATTTTTTTTTTAAGCCCTAGCCCAAAATCTCTGTGATTTGCTTTCGAATCCAAGATGGCTGGCTGTCTGCTTTATTTTTATATTTTTTACATTGTAGTGTATTAATGTAGGTAGTAAATATTTTTTATGATGTGGGCGTTGGAATTAGTTTTAATTTGTATGAAGATAATTGCTTATTACTCATGCAAGAGCTTTGAAAACGAATTTATTATAATATTTTTGGCATTTGGAAATTTTTACGCCTGAAACATAAGTAAAAAAAAATATATTTATATAATTAAATAGCTTAATGGTTATAATAAAACTAAACTTCAAACATCCGAATTTTGCGAGCCTGTCTCAGATTTTAATTATTTATCGCGGTAAAAACTGTCCCTGAAAATGAATATTTTCAAAAGCCAAATAAATTCCAACTACTTTTATATTTTGAAGTCGGTGGACTTTCGGCTCAGTTGTACTTCAACAATTTATGTACCATGTATCGGTGAAAAATCACACTTAAAATCCGTTCATCTTATTTTGGCTTTGAATCAAAATATCATTGCTCTTGATGATAATAAGGTTCAAGCAGTCTTTGCTTCTTTCCTCGTTTAAGCTAGCTACTTCGTCCGATAGCTCCTCATTTTTTTTCTTAAGTAATTCATTCAACGGAGTAGTTAGTTAGAATATCTAATCTGGTGGCAATTCCTTTATTTGCTTCCTTCGGAAACTTTCTGGCGTCTTTGCACATATAACTCTAAGCAGACGCTTTAACCTACCGTCACAAAGTTTGCTTAAGATATGTGACGTGGAACACAGAAATGAAAACAACGGCCTAAGACGGATTGGGATATAGGTTTTCATTGGATCTGATATAAAATTTCGTGTTCTTTTTTATTTATTAATTTCCAGATCTCGAAAATATTTCATTAAACCTCATTTCATTATTTCACGCCACATACAGATTGCGCCATCTTTTATGTCGGTATGTAAACATTGAATAATTTTAAAACTTATCAACCGATTGACTTGAGTAAACATGCTTTTGAAACGTCAATTCAGTACAATTTTATCCATGAATCGCTTCACCCCGAAACAATAGGCGCCGAAATAGCGACGCCGTACATTGAGAATAGTCGTTCAGTTGTCCATTTTGAAGGATGATTTGCATTTGTATCCGTATAAAGTACATTTCATTAAAACAATAATGCAGAGAAGAGTCAGTCGAATGCTTGACACTGAACCTAATTTATGAAAGGAAATTTTGATGACCGACGGGGCCCGTTTCACACTCTCTGCCGCCTTTAACAATCAAAATTTCCGCATTTGGGAAACGAAGAACCCACACGAGATCCATTAAAAGACAATTGCATGACCAAAAAGTTACTGCTTGAGCAAGCAGTTTCTGCAACGCAAATTCCATGGTGTAAAAAAATAGCCACATTGACTGGCCATTCAGATCTCCAGATTTGACCGCTCCGGAATTCTTTTTGTGAAGTTATTTGAAAAGAAAAGTGTACGCCAGCAAACCTCAGACCATTGCCCAGCTCAAGGCAAACATTCGTGGCGAAATCATCGCTATATCGTCGAGATGCTCGACAAAGTGATGGAAAACGGAGCACACGGAGCGAACAGTTTTTTTGGCGAGGCATTAACAAATTGCCAGGGAGATGGGAAAAATGTGTAGCTAGCAATGGTTACTACTTTGAAGATAGAATGTATAACCATTTTTCTTAAATAAACGTTTATTTTCATAACAAAATTATCGGTTTTATTCGTGTATACCTGGTATATGGAAATCGATTGTTTTTTAAAGTTATTCAATATTCACATACAGACATAAAATATGAAAAGTTTTGAAGTTAAATTTGTTTTCTTTTACGTCCAAAAACAGATAACATCAATTACTATTTCAAGTTTCCAAATATGTCGTTTAGACGAACTATCACCGAATTGGGTGTATGTTGTAATCAGAGTCATTCTTTCCCCTCAAATTGGAAGTATTTGCCGCCTCAACTGCTAAAAACTCAAATAAAAGCGTAGATATCAAATAACAACTGCCACAGAATTTTACACATAACACTTATATTCAATTATCCATCCTAGTTATATTACAGGATAATCAACTAAATATGTTTTACACATCACTCTGAAAAGGTATCCACTTTGCTACTTCAGAAATTCGATATGTCTTCAATATGAAATTTCAGAAGTTCAAAATATATTTAAAATTATGTGCCAAATTTGAAAAAGAAAAGAAATCAAAAATATTATCTGGGAGTAATTATTATTAAAAACTCATGTATTATACAATATATTTGTCGATTCATGTACAAATAGAACACGCACCACACGAGTGAATGCGATAAGCTCGGCCATGGGCTGTTGTGGCATTAAAAGAAGAAAAGAAGAAGAACATCGTTATAGAAGTTATTTTCAATTGAAAACAGTCTAATGTAGAAAATTGTCTAAATTTTCCACATGTTTTAAAACAGGGGGATTCCCCTGGACCCGCACTTTTTATAGGGGCCGGTATCAGTTAGACTTCAGTGTAGATATAAAACGTTTCTATCTAGATAAGCTTTCCATTTCAAATGCAAAATTCTATTTAAGTAAAAGTACTTTTTTGTTGATTTTCCAAGAATGGCTTTTTAATCATGTGAAATCAGATGACTTTATAAATTTTTTATTATGCCGATTTAAGACCTTTATGTACTATATGTAGAAATATGAAGCACTGACTTTCAAAAAGTTTATAATTGTATTTTAAAATAATTTTCAGAGTACCTAGTTGTACGAAAAATCGCACAGATACTCAAATTTGGTTAACGATTTTTTTTTCCTGTAAATGTCTGTGTCCTTTGAGCTATTTTAACCTTCATTGCTTGCCAGTTTCTCTTAGGACGTGGTTATGTTGGTATTCGCTGTTTGACGAGCACCTCACATTTTTCTCTCGTGCTCGGTCTGGTGGTTACAATGAGCTCGATGCAAAGTTGATTTTGGTAGAATAGAACTGCATTCTATATTTTGTACAAAATGGCAACACTAAATGGTATACATAAAAATTTTTAATGGGAATGGAGTTAATAAAGTTAAAACCATTTGCATCATATCGTGAATTCCGCTAATATGAAGTATAATAACTTTTCATAGACTTAAAAAGAAAATAATATCCACTTTTAAAACATTGAAATTTTCGTAGCCTTTTCTGCAAATGCAAATAATGGTTTGCCTGTTTTCCTACAATTTTAAATACATTTTTGTTCCTCTTTTATTGAATAACTCCTTGTCACCCTGAATACTCGGCGGGCTCGGTGTACATTTCGCCCAGCATATCGTATTCATTGTGAGAGTAAGTAAAAGCTCCTCCGAACACGAAGTTCGATGTAACAACAATTTCATGGTGTTCGCCGAGCAAAATCTGAACATAACCACGGCCTTAGAGATCTTTAATGCGCTTGTCTTGCAATTTAGAAATTAAGGCAAGTTATGCACTGCGACTTTTTCCCCTGATATGATAATGATAATTTTCTAGGCCGGGACCCCAAATTATAATCCATTCAACTTGACCCTTGAATGAGTATAGTATTTGTATGTACATTAATTAGAGAAGCCGATTGTTTTAAATGTTGTGACATTGTCAGAACGAATTACTTACAATTCTTTTCTTTTTATACCAATTGAACTCCTGCCAATATGATCGATATGACAGTGATTTGATTTTACATATGTTTTAACTCCGGAAGACGAAGTGTTACTATTTCTGTTTTAAAATTTATGTCCAGGAAACAATTCTGAAGAATTTCAATATTAACAAACAAAACAAAAGAAAAATTTTTATAAATTTTCCTAATAAGACGAAACTATCTTACACATTGTAATATTATAAAGGTCTTTTTATAAAATCACTAGCCCTATTTTCACCCCCGAAAACATAATTATCTTGAAATCTTTTCATGTCTTTAACTGTTTTTAACAAGTTACAAAGCGCAAAAAATATACAATAATTATTTATATATTTATTGTTATTTCTAACAAGTCTAAATTTACAAGGATCCGAGAATGCTTGCTAAAGAGTTTTTTCTTAGAAGTGTGGTTTTCAAACTGGCAATACTTTTTTCGGAGTTGGTCTTTTTGACAGCCGTAAATTGATTTATGCTCAGTTTGGTTTGACATTTCATAATGAATAGACTTACTCCTGAACAACGTTCGGTGAATGGGCCCAAAACGAGATGGCCACTGATCCCGATTTTCACAAGAAAATTTTGTTCAGCGATGAAGCTCACTTTTGGTTGAATGGGTGCGTTAATAAGCAAAATTGTCTCATTTGGAGTGATCATAATCCACAAGCCATTGTTGAGACGCCGTTACATTGATGTGGACGACCTTAGGTTCCAACAAGACGGCGCTACATGCCTTACAGCCATACAAACAACGAAACAATCAATTTATTGAAGGCAACTGTTGGTGAGCGCATTATCTCGCGACGTGCCACTGTGACGTTGTCTCCAAGATCGTGCGATTTAACACCGCTGGACTATTTTTTGTGGGGTTATGTGAAGTCGCTTGTCTACGCAGATAAGCCCGAGAAGATTGACGCCTTGGAAGAGAATATTCGGGGCGTTATTACTGACATACGACCTGAAAAGTGCTGCAAGAAGTGGTCGAAAATTGGGCCTCTCGGCTGGAATTTATTCGGACCAGCCGCGGCGGCTACTTGCGTGAAATCGTTTTTGAAACATAATGGCAAATCCTTATCTTTATAATAAAGCTAAATTCTTGGCCATAAAATTAATTTATTTGTGTTTTATTTCTTCTTGAAAACCACACTTCTAAAAAAAACACCCTGTATTTTTTATAGATAGAATATAGATTTATAGAAGTATCGAAACTACTTAAACTTCGAATATTTAAAAATTAGTTTTTTATTTTATCAAACGAGATGAAACATGAGCGCAGGTATTGTTCAGTAGAACTTTCTTTTTAGCATTCGAATTCAAAACCATGTCAAGGCCAACAAGCCGAAAATTGTCACTAATTATTTATGTAATAACAATAGTTTGTTCCACTGTCATCGCTGAATTTACGAAATCATAATAGAATACATATAAAATCAATCAAAGTTAAGATAAAAAAACATTTCTGCTAAAGATTGATCTAGCCTTAACAACTGCAGAATAAAAATTTCAAGTTACGACAACATTATGAGGGTCATTTGATATGCAGTAATATATCGCGTAACTTCAGTAAAGCTAATATTGAAACAGAAAGTATTAAAATCAAATGCCTGAAAATCTTCCCACATCAATTGTGAGGGCTGTAGTACTGTGTAGTAACTCAAAAATGTAAAGAATTAAATGGCAACTTTAAACTTTCAATCAATACTGCAGCAAATTGCAATCCCTCGCATTTGTAAATGCAATTAGTTATGCAAATTACCACTTACAAATAATGCTAATAATAAAATTTAAATTTTAGGAAAAAACAAAAACCGATTAAACGATATTGACAATTGCTGGCAAACGTCACTCAACAATCACACTTAAATCTAATAAGTACAAAAAGTAAAAAAAAAAAACAATATGTAAAAGCCGTCATAACAATCAAAATTATTGTCAAGAATGACAATTTAAATAAATACGACAATAATTACCCGCATAAAGGGAATAAATTTTCTTGAATAAGACTTTTACATTATGCAATGCAAGTGTGCATTATTAAACAAAAGTAGCTGGAAACCCAATTTCTTTTTTAACATTATTATCTAAAGGGCCATCAAACTCTGTAAATCATCAAACCCAATAAACAAACAAAAAATTGTGAAAAAATTTTAATCCTTTAAGAAAACAAAAGATTTACGCATACAAGTTACCTTCTTCTTCATTAACTAAATCATAATTTTCTACTTGATTGCTTTGGCTTATCAAGATTAAAAAATACAATTTCGATAATTTTTAATTTTAAATGAGCTCAGGATTTAGAAAAGGATACGTTTAGGGTATGGAAAACCTTTCTGCACTTTACACATCGCTAACAAATAATCGCCGCTTAAATAAACAAAATTGCAATCTTCGACACATAAAGAACCATCACAAATATCAAATTAAATAAATTACAAATACATACGAGTACATACTACTGTGGGCAAAAGTTAGTAAGACTTTGTTCATAATTTCAAATTTTTTTATTCATTCTTCCAAATCTATTTCGTCCCCTTCAAAGTAATCCCCCCCCCCCCCCCGGCCCCAATACACTTGTGCCAACGTTTTTTCCAATTCTCGAAACAGTTGTTAAAGTCAATTTCCGGAATAGCCTTCAATGCGCTTAGCGATTCATGTTTAATGTCTTCAATTGACTCAAAACGGTGTCCACGAAGCGGTTTTTTGAGTTTAGAAAATAGCCAAAAGTCACACGGATAGGGTGGTTGCGGAACGATATCAGTCCAATTTTTGGCAAAATGGTCTCGTAAAACCAATGCAGTGATTTTGGAACCAATCGTGCATTCACTCTTCTTAGGCCCAAATTATGTTTTAAAATGGTTTTCACTGATCCTTCCGATATTCCAACGATGTCAGTAAGGTCTCTGACTGTTAATCGTCGATTCTCGAGCACCAATTCCTTGGTTTTATTGACGTGTTGATCATCAGTTGATGTTGATGGCCGTCCTGGACGTGGTTCGTCGTCAACGCGTTCTCGACCATCTTTGAACAATTTGTACCAATCAAAAACACTTGCTCTTGCTCGCGACATACAATTATCACCGAAGGCCTTTTGCAACATTCTGAACGTTTCGGCACCAGAAATTTGATTCCGCACACAAAATTTAATGGAACTTCTTTGTTGAATAATTTCACTCATTGTGAAAATCGCCGAATGAACTTTTTGTACTTCAGAAAGACAAGCGTGTACTAAACACTAATGATTATTTTGATATGACATTTGGCACAGATGTCACCGACAGTCATACCAACCTTAAAAAAATAATATTTTGATGAATGGGTTTCCGCGCGAAATTTAAATTAAAAAGTCTTACTAACTTTTGCCCACAGTAGTATGTATGTATGTATATAGTAAATACATACTACACTAAAAACGTATCCAAAATGAGTCAATGCACTTTTGTGCTGCCTTTTTTTTTTTTTTTTGTTTTTTGTTTTGTTTTCGGTTTTTGTTTTCCAAATATCATAGAAAATTTAATCCCTTTTTGAAGATCAACCGAAAAGGCGGAGACGAGTGCAACATTTGAAAATATAATTGCGCTAAACTAAAAAGAAATGACTACCTGCTGAAAATTTGAGCACCGTTTTGTGTATGTAGTCAATACAAAAACAACAAAAAATATGTATGTAGTAAAAATGGCCAAACTCAAAACTCAACGCAAACGACCGGACCGCAAAAGAAAAAGGCTCTGATTCTGAGACTTGTTAATTTCATTGAACCGGAATCAAGCATGTCAATATTTAAGCTAAACCTAAAAACACTAAAAAGAAAAGCAAATACCGACTTACGTACAATACAAAAATTTAGACAAAAAGCAGTAACATGTGATTTCTTCATCACAGCAATAAATCTTTGTAAATTGCGATCAACCCATGAGTAATGAATGCTTCGCATCTGTGAGTGTGCCCAACTGCAATACCAACTGCCTACAACTGTAGCTACACATTCTAATTTTTGACTACGATTGCAACTACGCTTCGGAGATGGGACATGGGTACGTAGTTGTGAAATTGAATAAGTTTCCAAAAATCATGTCATTTCTTGTTAATTTTCCTTTCGATTTTTCTTAGGCGTATGCATTTCTTTGATCGCTATTGGTGGTATACGTTTGTCATCATCATATCATCATCATTATGTTCACACACAGAGAGACCCTACACAAATACCAACTTCTTACATTCACCCAGTGGTTCTATCACAAGCGCTAGAGAATGAAGTGCTGAGAAAGCGCTTCCCAGTACACCATAGCTACTTATTTCTTGATTCAACCGGATGTGCACCACATGACATTATTATTCGTTTATTTGTTTTTCATATTCGGTTACATTACAGAACCTACCGAACAGCATCAGAAAGATGTAGTCAACATCTAGTTGAATTCGTAATTGCATGCGCCTGTTTACGCACTTCAATATGTAGCGCTTGTGGTGGAAACCGTTGGGGTACCTACACATGCATCGCTACTTGCACACTTTACTCACAATTAACGAAAAGTATCTAGATACTACACATTTATTTTATAATATTTTTCTATCTGGTATAATGGGGAAGCCAATGTCTTCCGTCATTAACTGAAATTTTATGATTTGATACGCTTTGTTTTACTGCTGTTAGTTGCTTCTTGTTGTTGAAATGTAAAGTGAAGAGTGCAGGAGCGTATCGGTAGGAATGAGGGTACGAAGAGATGATAGCATTCACAGAAAACAAGCTGAAAGTTTCCGTACCTAAAGCATCACTTGAAAGACAAGGATCATCTAAGTTAAGTTGTTAGGTATAAGGCATGCAATTAGAATTTTAAGGAACCTTAAACTGGAACCTTAATCAATGTTTTTGAGCCCGAAAACAGGGATGATTTTATTTACAGTAATTTGAAGTAGTCTAGGAAAAAGGTTCGTTATTTCGAATGGGCTACAAACTTTGTTCCTGAATTTATATATGTATTAATAGAAATTCCATTTAACACTTTGCAGTGAATGGAGTCTCTCAAAAGCAGCTTCAGTATGTACAGTTTTTAGTAAGTGCCTTAATTTTACTTCATGTTTTCCCAGTGTGTTCAATGACTGATATGTTTCACATGTTGTTTGGCCGTCCCCGCATATTAGAACATTACGAATTTTATTTTAGAAGTTGGCGGCAAATTCCGCAATGGTTATTATGACACGCGTGGCATATTCGTTTGGAGCCAAAAATTAAGTTTTGTATTCGCAGATTAAAATGAGAGCTGCAACTAGTGTGCAGTTATTCCCAAGTAAGTAAAGCGGTCGACGGATTCAACCTTGGCTGATCTTATAAAGAACATGTTGACTACATGTGTAGCATTGATTTTTAAACAAAATGTAACTGATTCGGTAGATAAATCATGTAGTTTGGGCTGCATTTTACAGTGTTTGACGGACTAAAAGTAGATGTCTTCAGCGTAATCGAATCCTATCGCTGTTCGGTGAACTTGCAAGGCAAAGGATTGATGATAAAAGGCACCATTGCATGACTTCGGATTCTGAGCTGAAAGTTGCAATAGCCTGTAGCTTAAATGGAATGAATATCATTCTTGGCAGCATTCTAAATTTTGTAGAGCCAAATGGTGTCAATGTGGAATCAACGAACGAAAGGCGTAGGAGGGACTGATACATATTAACTTGTTCCAAGTTATTAATTTATGGTCTGATGTCCTTATTCAATGTCTGGACTTTGGATGAAAATATGAGGAGCGTTACGCTTTTATAGGTTTTCCTGCATATAAGTCATCATTTATAGGTATATTTATTAGGGTTCCCTGTAGTCAATCGTTGAGGTATGGATTTCTGCCTCCAGATTGTTTTCGATTTTTGTCTGAAAGTTTTCAATTGGTGTCGTAGACTTTTCTTGTGCTATGTTATTTTATTAAAATATTTTAAAACTTAAGTGGAAAGATTTCACTTAAGTCAGTCTTACCTTGCTGGGCAGAAGAGTCGTAGCTTTAAACAATAACATTAATGTTTTGGTAATACCAATTATATTTTTTTCTTCTATGTATGGTAGGCCCCCGTTATACTTATCTCATCTAAACACAACTACTTGGCGACTGCCTCCGCCTCTGTTGAGACGATGCGTCAATCAACAAATACCATATCTACAATTTCACATAACTCAGTCAAGTATTTAAGTAATCGAGTTATGGTGTGCGCGCGCAACTTTCTAAAAGAAAAACGACAACAACAAATAAAAAACCAAACCAGAACTCAAAACTAAAAACTCAACGTCAGTTAAATGTTTTGCGTAAAAGAGTCGGCGGAATAATGAGGGTACCTTTATACTCACTACCATTAACTCATACTTAACCAAGCTCTATAACAAAACAAAAATAAATAACATTTACATTGTAAAAACAGAAAAAACAAAAAATGATTATTTCGTGTGTGAGAATTTAACCACAAACCAAAAACCAACAACAAAGAATCAACCAAGGGGGGGAAATTTAAGGCAGGTGAAGTTGTGCCTCAGAGGATGAGTCATCCGGTGAACGCAAGCGAGCAAGCAATGGGGATAGACCAGAGTGCACTGAACGTAAACGTAGACGACGGTCTGACTGTGCATTTTCTGTTTTTGGTATACCTACCTACCATATTTACACATACATATGTACATACATACATACCATACATATTGTGGGTAACATGTGAATTATTGTTGTTCACAATATGCCACCGACAGCAACAACTAGTACAAGAACAACAACTGAATAGCCAGTAACAATATGCCATGAAAATGATATTAAATGATATTGAGATAAGATTGTTTTCATTTTCTGATCCGAATTTCAACCTTTTTTTTCTTATTTCTTTTGCTCGCTCTTTTGGTTTAAGGTTCATTTTGTTGTATTTGTAATTTATTTTACTTGTTGTTGATATTTTTATTTGAGTTTGAGTTTGATTTTTTTGTTTCCTTTTTTTATTAGTGCCTATGTCCGTGTTTTTCTTTTGAGAACTTCTGCCACTTGAAGACAATAAGGTTAAATTGTTGTACAAATATGTCAAAGTATTTCTGATATATTTGTTGTTGTTGTTGTTGTTGTTGTTATATTATTATGAGATTTATATATGCGATAAGTTTTTTGTAATTGAGTATAAAACAAAACAAAAAAGAATACTATATGAAAGGAACAAGATAAAACATGTTGGAATTTGGATTGGTTATCGATTAGACGAGCCGTGAGGTCAGAGTTGAACCATTTGGCAGTGTGAGAGCTGGTTAGTCATAAGTATTATTCTTGTCATTTAGAATCACTTGATAGTATATGGTACTTGAATACTTAATAGGAATTCGATGATTTGAAGTTAGGCATTAAGAGTATTGAAGTTGGATTAAGTAATAAATTAAATGGATAGCTAAGTTGGGGGGCTCGACCGAAATTAAACTACCCCGCCACGTCTTCCCATTGCCTTGAATAGTAGGTGGTCGGGGTTACTATCCGATTTTGATAGATTTTGGATAAAATATGTTACTACTAGCTTACAGCATTATAACAAATTTCTTTGTATTCGTATGGGAGTCATAGTTGTTGGCCAATGGTGCCAAGTTTTATAAATGCTATTTTAGAGACTATTTCGACGAATTTTGTTTAATTTGACGGAGTATATTTTTTCAGAATTATTTTAATGAAAATTCCAAGTACATATAGGTACATATACAGGATGTTTTTTTTAGAAGTGTGGTTTTCAAGAAGAAATAAAACGCAAATAATTTAATAGCCAAGAATTGAGCTTTATTATAAAGATAAGGATTTGCCATTATGTTTAAAAAACGATTTCACGCAAGTAGCCGCCGCGGCTGGTTCGAATAAATTCCAGCCGAGAGGCCCAATTTTCGACCACTTTTTGCAGCACTTTTCAGGTCGTATGTCAGTAATAACGCGCCGAATATTCTCTTCCAAGGCGTCAATCGTCTCGGGCTTATCTGCGTAGACACGCGACTTCACATAAACCCACAGGAAATAATCCAGCGGTGTTAAATCGCACGATCTTGGAGACAACGTCACAGTGGCACGTCGCGAGATAATGCGCTCACCAACAGTTGCCTTCAATAAATTGATTGTTTCGTTGGCTGTATGGTTATATGGCATGTAGCGCCTTCTTGTTTTAGAAGTGTGGTGGTCGTCCACATCAATATCCTCCAGTTCAGGTACGAAAAAGTCATTAGTCATGGCTCTACAGCGTTCCCCATTGACTGTAACATTATGACCGGCTTTATCTTTGAAGAAATATAGACCAATAATTCCCTCTGCTCATAGAGCACACAAAACAGTGACATTTTGAGAATGTAACGGCGTCTCAACAATGGCTTGTGGATTATGATCACTCCAAATGCGACAATTTTGCTTATTAACGCACCCATTCAACCAAAAGTGAGCTTCATCGCTGAACAAAATTTTCTTGTGAAAATCGGGATCGGTGGCCATCTCGTTTTGGGCCCATTCACCGAACGGTGATCAGGAGTAAGTCTATTCATTATGGAATGGCAAACCAAACTGAGCATAAATCAAGTGACCGCTGTCAAAAACCGACTCCGAAAAAAGTATTGCCATATTGAAAACCACACTTCTAAAAAGAACACGCTCCATAAGAGGTACCATGCATTACTAGGTACTTGACCGATTTTATCCATTTCCGAACTGTACTGTACCAATTTTATTTGAGCTTTTGCTGTTATGGACAGATGGAAGTAGAATCAGACCGATTAAGAATTTTTTTTGTCAGTGCTGATAACCGGCTACCATCAAAAGTTTGGCCGATACTGAAACGTTGCTGATACATAGAGTAAAAAATTGATTTTTTATAACTAAAACTATTTTTTTTTAATTATTATTTTATATAAAATTTAAATAAAGAAAATAAGATAGTAAAAGCAAATCACATATCGCTCGAAACTGTCATAAATCAAAAAAATAAATATTCGAGTTAAGTATACAGAAATAACGGTTATTTAGTGCTTATTTTATCTTGTGTAAAACATAATACCATATCAGTCAGTATCTTGTGAAGTCTTTCTGTGAGAAGATTATTTGTCCTATCCTTGAAAGTTTTAATGCTTTATGTTTTATGATTTTTGAATTATGACTGTTTTGCAGCAAACAAGCGATATGTATAGGTACATACAAAAATATGTAAGATATAAGAAATAAAAAGTTTACTAATATAAAACATAATATATTTTTTTTAAATTGGCTAAGTATTAAAAAATATATTGGCTAAATGATCGGCCGATACTGGACGATACCGCAGAAGAAAGATTTCGCTTACATGATAGGTAGGCGTTGTTATTGCTAGGTGTGGACTATGTTCCGAAATTGGGTCACTTAGTTTGCTTTCCAATTTCTTTCAATATTAGTATCAAGTCTTGTTTGTGTTATTGAGGTCATCCACAGAAGGATACAGTCAGATCGACTCCATTATACACGCTGATTATTCATCTAGTACACTTATATACAAAGCCGCGGCGAGAAAAAAAGGTCCAGCTATTCTTAGGAACAAAAATTGGACATACATGCTTTAGCTGAAGCGAAACTGTTTCTTATTGCACTGAACTGGCCCGAAAAATTTTAAATTGTAAATTGTATAAAAATTGCGGGCCCGAGGGAATGACACCCTCTCTCTTCTCAGGTCTGTTATTTTTGGCAGATGCCAATGTCCACACCAGGCCTGACGGGAAGGGATACAGGGGATTTCCCATCAGGAAATAAAAGCTTTATGAATGTAATTTCTTAAGAAAACATTTCTATTGTAATTCATTTATTGTTCCATATGTTTTTTTTACAAAAGTTAAAAGTTGGTTAACTTTAGTCTCTGAAAAATTTATAGGGATTAGTGAGTCGCCGTGGCGTAGTTGTTAGTGTATTTGCCTGCTACGCAGAGTGTTCGGCGCTCAAATCACTGCTCAGGTAAAATCAAAATGTAAAAAAAAAATGTTTCTACCAGGCAAACTAGAGTAAAAACTAGAGTACTAGAGTAAAAATTGCCTAAGGAAAACTTTTCACTTTCGGCATAAAACTGTAGACTCCTTCCATTCATTTGCAAATATTGGTCGCTATAGCACAGCGGCAGTGCGTTTGACTGTTACGCAGCGTGTCCGGGTTCAAATCACCGCACAGACAAAATAAAAAATAAATAAAAAAAACAACAACAAAATTTCTACACGGCACGACCTGTTGGCAGGCAATGGCAAACCTGCAAGAGTAAAAATTGCCTATAAAAACGCTTTTCACTTCGCCGTTCGGATTCGGCATAAAACTGTAGGTCCCTTCCATTCATATACAAATATAACACGCACAACATGAGTGGATGTGAAAAAGCTTGGCCTTGGGCGCTACATGCGGTCATAGTCGACATTGATAAACTAAAGTTCATTGTGGTAAAGGCATAACACTTGCCACAATGACTGTCTATCTCTTTATCGATGTCCTGTGTGATTGCATTTCCTCTCTCATTCTCCCTCCTTCTTCCTCACACCTATCTATCTTCCTTCCATTCAACACAATGCTCAACTTAATGCTCAGCATTAATTGATAATTGATTGTGTTGTATGTATAAATAAAAAAAATATATATAACACGAACAACATGAGAGGATGCGAAAAGGACGGCCTAGGCTCTCCATGTGCTGTTGTGCGATTCAAAGAAGTTATAATTTCTACGTTGTTAGTTTAGCAAGATAGATTTTCCATTTCAAATTCAAAATGATTAAAATTTATATTTTCGTTTTTTGTTTCAAGACCAATTACCCTTAAAAGAAGCATGTCCATTTATAAGGCTTTTTAGCAAAGTATGACCGAATAATTTTTAACTATTTCAATACAATGTGAAAGCCAAACATATTAAAAAGTTATTACTTTTGTGTTTTTGAAAAATTTTTCAAATTGATGTTAAAGCGTATACAGTTTGAGGATGAAGCTCTATGTGTGCGTCACTAAGTTTAAAATTCACTTTTCCCCAGGGGCCTGCATTTTTTCTCCACGGCCCTGCTCCTTACCTACAATGTCTAATTATAGGCGTTTCAACCATTCATTCCCGAATCCGTGTGGCAAATAACTCAATGCAATCCATAAGCACCGATTGTGAAGATATTGTGCAGATAAGATAAAATAGATTTCTGAATTTCTGCTTATTGTAGAATGTAATCATTTTGTATTTCCTCTCCACACTCAGTGTTCGGATATTTTGCTTTTGATCGAGCAACGATATTTTGTAACGCCCACAATTAGCAGTTCAAGACATCATCGGTCTTTCATTTGGAATCCCATACTTGCTCATTTTTGATGATAAACTTTAACGTTAACTTTTTTGAATTTAAAATTGGACCTCCAGATTACGCATACATGGGCCAGTCGCGGTGGTCACATGCCAGAAATCATATTCAAACATTAATGGGCAAAATTTTAAATAAAGACAAGAACATTTTTCTGTGTTTTGTTTAAATGTAAAGTTCTCCACCTATAAAAAAAATTTTTCTATGGGGCTCCATCTCTTATCTAATAAAGACTACGATTATCAACATAATGTTCTAGATTTTAGATCGCTTAAATGTGAAGACTTTAATTTTTATTTTGATTATTTCAGTTTACTAATTTGTAACATGTTTGAAAGTTTAAAAAAAAAATTTACAGTGGGCACAAGAGCATTCTTAGTGGCGAAACTGTTCAGAACAACTCAGTTGTGGTATTATAGTATTTTCTCATACATTCATAGATAGAAATGCCATGATTGATATTTTTTTTTCTCTACATTAGATTTCCCCCCATATCTACGTACTTTATCACTTTATTTTTTAACCCTTTTCTTCTCATAAGCTCACTTTGCCATAAGACACATTTACTTTTCTTTGATTTTTTTCTAAATAAGTGCATATGATTTTATTGTTATTGACAACGTTTGCGCTCGTAAAAACGGTAGACGCTTCGGTTTCTTTTTTTTCCATTTTATTACTAAGTTCTTTATATGTAAGAAGAAACTTTCCGCCCGTTTTTTTTCGCAGTTTTAACTTTGTTATATCATAAACAATTTTTGACACATCACTTGCATTGATGACACTATGTAGAGAATACTGCAAAAAGAAGAAAGAAAAAAGTACCCAAGAGAAATATGGAAATCTCTCAAGTTTTGCGAAACCCTTTTCGTCAACTTAACACACTCAAAGGAAAAGAAAAGTATTAACTAGTGAGAAACATTTAACGTCACCACATAATATGCCCGAGAAATGTATGTATGACACAATTGCTCGTCTACAGAAGATAAGGTCTCATGTGCTGGATTCAAAGGCCATAGTTTTATCATACAAAAAATTTAAAATATACTTCTATAGATTTTCGTCGGCAGAAATTTAACATTCTGACTTCTGTCAGAAATATTGAATTTCTAAGAAGTCATATTTTTAAAAGTGACAATTGCAAAAATTCTAAGTATTAAAAATGTCTATTTTATTCACGTAGAAGTACACAAACTTCTTATTCTTCCATTTAATGGCACATCAGCTCATGGAGGGCCTAGGCCAAGGTAAGTATTAAAATTTTAACTATTTCGTTTTCCAAATGATACTCCTATTTCATTTTAAACTGCCTATTATGATTTTAAATGTCAAAATTCCGAATTTCAATGAACTACTGTGGTTTTAACATTAACTTTTTACTTTTCAATGAAGGCTTCTGATTTTGAATTAACTATTTTGATTTTAATATGGCGCTGCTTTCGAATTGTAAACGGACTATTCTAATTTTAACTCTTCTGATCTCAAAATGGCTCTGCTATCTAATTCCCAATTAACAACTACTATGATTTTAAGTAAGTTGGAACCAATTTTTCCTGATAACGATTTCCTGTTCTCAGCTTCACTATTTGACTTGATTCTCATATTTCTGTTTATATGAAAGTTTTAGCCATTTGCATAAAAGCCTCGGGGTCTTGGCAGCCTGCTATGGTAGATTAGGAATTATGAGCTTCCGCGTTTGATTCTCGGCAAGGGCATGGCTTCATATTTATCTACTACCCATCTTCGTTTCTTTATTAACATATCGGTTTGCATCTATAGATTTATTCCCTGTGGGTTCATTGATATTGAAACAAATCTAATTATAAAAATTTATTTTTTTAATGGTTTAAGCCAGAAATACGAAGAGCTTCATAGTTTTAGACCTGTACCTTTTCTGGGAAAGTACAATTTTTTGAAGCAAATAGCTTCATATTTTTATATTTGTACCTTTTCTGGGAAAGTACAATTTTTTCTATTATTCTTTTCTTCTGCAGAACTAATTGTTTCTCAACATTTGTGACTAATAGAGTTTATTTGTTGGCCAAACATTTGCTGCCTCATATCTTATCAGATTTTGATAAGCTTTTCAGCTTCTACCGTATGGTGAACAGAAAAATTATAAATACTGCAAAACTTCCAACATCAACTTTCTATGTGGTAAAGTACCTGGATATATTATTGACCTTTTGACATACAAATTTTTCGGGAATTTTATAATTTAGTAGTAAAATTGTCATTTCTTGAATATAGTAATATCTTAAGCGTCCTCAGCCTTACTATTGACTTTAGGGCAAAGCTAAAATCGATTGAGTGAAATATGTAGTTTCCACATACAAGTAGAATTTCAGAATATTTCTCATTTGATATCAGCAAAGAATTGAGTGATAAAACTGAAAATATCCAAAAATACATAAATCTAATCCTTAAAACACGAGATCAATCGATAATTTTAAATACTAAAACTGAAACAGAAACAGAATATATTCATCCCTCGCCATTCGGCTTCTCTCGCCGATTTGATTATAATTTCGTAATTCCATAAAAAACAGTTTAAAACTTTTATATTTTCAATATTGTTTTCAGAATGTGTTGGGTACAAAATTCACAAACCAAAATCTCCAAATCCAAAATCCCCAAACTCAAAAAAAAAACCCCAAAACCAAAATCTCCAAACCCAAACTCCCTATTTTGTCGGTGAAATACGTTTAGATTATGTTTAAAATAGCGGTGGTTCAACAAACTGTTTCAATACTTAGTAAATTGAAACATTTAACAAACGAGTTTGCACATAGGTAAATAAAAAAAATCAACACAAACAAATTAAAAACATATTTTATGGCGATTTACTAAAACATAGTGGTCGCTGTGGCGTAGTGGTAGTGCGTTGGACTGCTACGCAGAGTTTGCGGGGTTCGAATCTCGGCACAGGTAAAATCAAATATAGAAAAAATTATTTTTCCACATGGCACCACCTCTTGGCAGGCAATGGCAAACCTATAAGATTAAAAATTGCTATGAAAAGCTTTTCACTTCGCCGTTCGGATTCGGCATTAAACTATAGGTCCCTTCCATTCATGTACAAATATAACACGCACAACATGAGTGGATGCGAAAAACTCGGCCTAGGCCCTCCATGGGCTGTTGTGCCATTAAAAGTAAGTAAAGTAAGTTATCAAAACATTTCAAACAAATCATGTAGATGATTTGCAAAGAAAAAGCTTCTTGTTTAAGCAAAAGTAGATAACAAGAAAACGAAATTATAATTATTATAAATTTTCGCTGAGTCAATACTCGATTTAGACTGGGCACCGCAGACTTAAAATTGTCATCGTAAAAGAACTAGGGTCTGAACGAAATTATGATAAAACCCAATTTTGGTAAATATGCAATACCACCCCAATACCCAATTTGAAACTTCTTAGAAATATGGAAAAAATATCAAAAACCGTTTGGATCCAGACAAAAAAACGTTACTTTATGCCATCATCACATAAATTTCACAATTTTAATTAGAAAGTGAAATATTATGCGATATATATCGCAAGTAATCTTTTTTATTTGTATCCAAACGGTTTTTAATAATTTTTTATTTTTTTTATTTCAAAGACATATTGCATTGGCATTGGTTATTTACTTGAAAAGGGAATTTTGATTTAGGGGATTTTTGATTTAGGGGATTTTTGATTTTGGGGATTTTGATTTTGGTGATTTAGCTTTTTGGGTATTTTGATTTTGGTGATTTTTATTTTGTTCATTTTGGATCTGGGGATTATGAGTATGGCGATTTTGCTCGAAGTTGGGGATTTCCATTTGTGGGCTTTCCCTATTTTCCCTTTCAAAATATAATACTAAAAAATTAAAACTTAAGAAAAAAGACGCAAGTGTTTTTTTTCCAAAAAAAACTATCAAAAACTTGATTTTATGTTAGTGTTTTTCAAATGAAGGCATTTTTGAATTTCACTCTATATTCTTGTTTTTGTGGCGCTTACATTTATTTTTCATTTTCAAAATGCAAACAATTTTCTCTGAGTGTCTGTTAGAGAAAAATGGGAATAGTTTTTGCCTTTTCAATTGTAAAAACTGCATGCATATTTTCATCAACTTATCATTTGGTCATAAAAATCATGCATAATGCCATTAAAATAAGAAGAAAAACTCAAGCACAATATCAGATTTTTCCGACCGACGACTTTTCTCCTCACACATTTTTTTACTTTTGGTTACAATTTATCTCAGCTTCTTTTGATGAAAATGTGTCGTAAAAATGCTTCAGCTATAAAATAAATAAAAATTTAAATAAAAAAGTTTCATTTTTTCTATGTAAGTAGTATTTTACATAATATTTTCTTATCTTAGTTCTATTTTTTGTGTTTATACGATTGAAATTCATTTTATTTATATGTAACTACTCGTAGTATCTACGAGTATATCATAGCGAAATCTATAAGTGGTGCTATAAAATTGTTAAATTCCCTTAAATTTTATGTGTTATTTTTCTACTTCGCTTATCTTCTGTTTAAAAGTGGTAGTGCGTTGGCCTCCTATGTACGCAGAGTGTCGGAGGTTCAAATCTCGACGCAGGCAAAACCAAAAAATTTTAAAAAAAAAAGTATTTCTACACGGCACCACCTCTTGGCAGGCACGGGCAAACCTACTAAAGAAAAATTGCTTATTGAAAGCCTTTCCCTTCGCCGTTCGGATCCTTTCCATTCATTTACAAATATAATACGCACAACATGAGTGGATGCGAAAAGTTCGGCCTAGGCCCTCCATGGGCTGCTGTGCCATTAAAAGAAGAAGTTTGTGAAAGAAGATTTCGTTAATCACGTTTCTAACTTATTATTCTATGGAAGTTTGTTATAAAATAAATTAAGCAACATTTTAACAGGAAACTATTATCGTAATTCTTTTTTTCTTTTTTTTTTGTGATTCAAGTTTATTTGTTTTTCTTTTTCGAAATAATAAAATTTAGTTATTGAAAATGTAAACATGCACAGACATAGAAATGTATTACTTGAAAGATTTCGAAAGATTATAATTAATACGATTCAGAATGAGGCTACAGTACAAATATTGCATACAGCCCAGACTTAGTTGCCTCTGGTCATTATTCTTAAGGATTAATATTACATAAATCGACAATTTCCACTGAGTTTTATTGATACGCTCAGAAGTGTTAAAAATTCTTCACGCCTAAGTATTATGCACAATAAATTCTCATTGTAATTAAGCCCCACGCACAAGTGCCGAATTCATCACAGCTCAACAATTAAACCGAAAACAATAAATAATTTAATGGAAATTTTTGGACGGCAATTGTGAGGATGGCATGACAATGGAGCTACAAAAAGAAAATGCATCCTTCTCATAAACGCATATAACTAATACTCGCGCATGTGAGTGAGTGAGTACATATTAGGTACAAAAATTATCTACGAGTACCCATAATTCATAAAGCACTAAAACAAAACGGCCGGCCAGACCGGCAGGCAAGCTAGCAGTAAGAAATTAACGACACGACAATAAATGCTGCTGCGATTATTGCACAAGAACGGCACACGAAACACAGCCAACACAATATGACTAATATCGTATGTACTTAACACTGTACAACAAAACTTAACTATTCTTGCCCATGTGTGAATGGGAAAAGTGCTTCAGTCAATCTAAGTTGGTTTTTTTTTGCAGATCCTATATTTTTATTAATTTTCTTCAAGAAATACTACATTTACTACTATTTAGATATTTTTTCTCCCATTTTTT
The DNA here is from genome assembly GCA_958295655.1 of Palloptera scutellata. Taxonomy (NCBI): domain Eukaryota; kingdom Metazoa; phylum Arthropoda; class Insecta; order Diptera; family Pallopteridae; genus Palloptera; species Palloptera scutellata. Next base: position 39,212,341 of record OY282449.1, on the reverse strand, counting down.
ATGTAATTTTGAGTGTGCCTAGATTCGAACCCGGACACACTGTGTAGCAGTTCAGCACACTACACAACGGCGACAACGAAAATTTTGTAAATACCATTAGTTAAAGTCGGATATATTTGGGTAACGACATATTTATTTTAAATATTACATGTTTGTTTGTTTTAGAGAAAGTAGTTATACTTAGAATGCGAAATAAAAATCCGAACACATTGACCTCATATGGACCTTTTTCTTCTACTTTATGTTGTTTTGACAACAACAAAAATTTTATAATGTTTATTTGAAAACCAGCGACTAAGAAAAATATGAATCATTCTTCGGTAAAAATTGTACCCATCAAAAAATTGAGACAACCCTCAACACAAACAAAATTCTGCTGTTTCTGGATTAATGAATTTAAATTTCAATTTGATTTCATCCTTTTTTTCTACGATGCCAGGTTTCTTTGCTCTACTTTATACCAGCGATGCGCACATTTTTAATTCCGTGTGGTCGCTGTGGCGTAGTGGTAGTGCGTTGGGCTGCTACGCAGAATGGTTCGAGGGGTTCGAATCTCGGCACAGGCAAAATCAAAAACAAGAAAAAAAAATGTTTCTACACGGCACCACCTCTTGGCAGGCAATGGCAAACCTACAAGAGAAAAAATTGCCATGAAAAGCTTTTCACTTCGCCGTTCGGATTCGGCATTAAACTGTAGGTCCCTTCCATTCATGTACAAATATAACACGCACAACATGAGTGGATGCGAAAAAGCTCGGCCTAGGCCGTCCATGGGCTGTTGTACCATTAAAAGTAAAGTAAGTAAAGTGTGCCCATTACTGCTCTATACATTTTACAAAAAAATAATAATGCATAATTTACACTGATAATGAAAAGTAGAAAGTTTGAAGTCGGTTATATTGCAGCTTCTCAAGATTTCAGGTAAGAGTACGCATATATGGTAACTAGAAAACAGAATCGTCCCGAAATAATACAAATTTAAATATTATATGTTTAATACCTGAAACAAAGTTATTTGCTATTAAATTCTAACCCCTACACCTTCAACACGCTGTTCCCATTTTTGTTTAGTTTTTTAAAGCATTTTGTGACCATGACCCTGATTTTTTGTTTGATTTGGAGTAGTTGCCCTATAGTTGGACATACTTAGGCCAATTGTAGGGTGAACCTAGAGTTTAACGACGGTTAAACCGGTGGTAGTTTGGTATCTCTTGGTGATTTTGCCATTACCTGGCAGTGGTTTATTGTAAATACTTAATCAATTCATATCGGTAGAAATGTAAGAAGGGTATTGACCGTAAAAAAGTACTGAACATTTTATAAAAATTATATTCCACATATTCCGTTAAAATATTACTCAAAAAAAATAAGACGGTGACGCCCAAATAGCAGGGTGGTCGCACCCGAAGTAAACAACTTTGGGTACTGCTAAAAAATCAATCAAAAAACGTGATCAGCAACCCCAAATTAGCTACAAAATCTTTTCCAATCCTCATTTGATTTTCACCTGCTGCACAGTGTAATGAACACACAATAATAGTAATATTACGCTACTGTAAATCCATCATAAATACATGGGAACATAGAGTATTCGCACTTTTAATAGCCCCATATGAACACACACATGTACATAGTATGTAAATCATACGAGTATACTCGTTTTAGTCATCGGTCGCGCGAAAAACGCTAATAACACAAATCCCTTAAGCAACTTCGACAATAACTCATTTAAAGGCATTTCGTATTACCGTATCCACTCTACTCGTTCAAAGCTTATGACGTACAAAAATATACAAATTGCCGCGCAATTAGAAGCGTCCATCTCTACTCGTATATCTATTCATAGACACAAAACGAAAGGTAGTCAGTCTTTCGTCGTTTGGTCACATGTGTTTCGCTGGCATAATTACGAGTACGTTCAAAAGTTAAACATCGTCGAAAAGTAATGTATGGTACATTATGAATGTCTGCCTGTCATTCCATTCCATAACGAAAGTACATCCACTCTCATTTCACCCACTCTCCACTCTGTATGTAATTACTCCTTACTCCTCTCTATGTAAATACATAGCAATTCTGGTCATCACAGCACACGCGAAATTATTGCGGACATTTTTGCGTAATTACGTAAACGCATACGTTAAGGCAAGTGGGGAAAACCCTTTTGTTTTCCGCATTTGGATTTGAGCACATTATGCGTCAGCCAATCCGTGTGTGTGTTCGTGTGTGCGAGTACCTACTGTGTTGTTCGTTGTCATTTGCTGTGTTAGAAAAATGTGAAAAGTTCACTGGTGAATTATGACAGCTGCTTGACTACGAAACTTTCTACTTTAGAGTAAGTGATTTGTTTCACTTGCCTTTTTTCTTTTTTGACAATTTCGCTGTGTTTGTATGAATTCTTGGCATTTAAAAGTTGATGTGTCTTTGATGCGTTAAAAGAAAAATTGTCCTGGTGATGCTTTAGCGTTTATTGATGCACACAATTTTAGATTGATTTAAAACTTTTGTGCAGAAACCATTATTATATGCTATACAAAAGTGGACGAAATTCTTAATTAGGAAAAAATTCAGCCGTTTCAAAATCGTTGAGCCAATTTAAATATAGCTAAACGTTAATGGTCTGCAGTTGAAAAATATTCTAAAGAGAAGTTGTTTAAATGATTTACTCAGACATCAATACTCCAGCCTTCTTGGTATGTCATATAAAGTCATTTCCATGCATAAGCATGGTCATAAGCTCGGTCGTGAAACCTACTGGATCTTCGAAAAATATTTCCCTTCAAAAAGTTGGGGTCACTGAAATTTAAAAGCACCAAAGTTAAATAGAAGCAAGCCTTGAAAAGTCAACGATATTTTTTTGCGCAATTGACCTTTTTTCACTGGATAATCTAAAGAATGGGGACTTGGGGGAGTCTGGCACCCGTCAGTAAGCTAAAAAATGAGTGCGGCGGGCTTCCCCATGACCTTGAATGAACGGTTGTGGGTCAGGCTTGAAAACCACCACGTTAAAATATATCAAAATGAATCCTCAGAAGAAGCCTCGGCTATGGAAACCCCATAATGTTGATACGCATACGCCCAAAGGGCAACGATTTACTGATATACACCTGGAAAGATGCAGCCAAGACCGATCATCGGTTGTAGTGTCAGCTAAGTAAGTAATCTAAAGAAAATGAATATTCCCTATTGAAAAATTGTTAGGGTGTTTGGGATCAAAACCAACTCAAGCTTAACTTTTTTTAAATAAGGTAAAACTTAGGTATTTTTGTAAAATTACTTATTTTATTTACAGAATGAAACGGTAAAGGTAACAACAAACACCTTTTGGGGTACCCTTTTTGGGGTACCCTTTTTGGGGAACTTTTTCTAATATTACTTTACTTTACTTTACTTACTTACTTTTAATGGCACAACAGCCCATGGAGGGCCTAGACCGAGCTTTTCGCATCCACTCATGTTGTGCGTGTTAGATTTGTACATGAATGGAAGGGACCTACAGCTTAATGCCGAATCCGGACGGCGAAGTGAAAAGCTTTTCATACCAAATTTTACTCTTGTAGGTTTGCCATGGCCTGCCAAGAGGTGGTGCTGTGTAGAAAAATTATTTTTTCTATTTTTTATTTTGCCTGTGCCGAGATTCGAACCCCGGACACTCTGCGTAGCAGTCCAGTGTTCTAAACCAAAAATATGTAATATTTCCAATTTATTTAATTTTCTCTATTTAAACTGGCATCTGTAAAAGAGAGCAAAATACTTAAAAGGCCTTCCAGACACGGTGTAATCAAAAGCATTTCCGATTTATGCGCCGCGTTAGTAAGCGGAGAATACTCGTAATTATAGCGCTCAACGAGGCGTTAACACATGTCGCCCGCCAATGAGCCAAAGCTCCAAGCGCAATGATACTTTTTTATGAATGTTTCTGCATTCATTTGCTTGTATTTGAATGACTGAACGAATGAATGAGAAACTTTCATCTTTTTCAATAACTGCGTTACGCTTCGATGCTAATTTTGCGACAGTCCAACTGTCCGTATACCTTCACATGAGTTTATGTTAGTTAGTGTGTCCTTTTAACTGTCTCTCGGTATCTGTGTGTGTGTGTGTGTGTGTGTATCTTATGCTTTTTTGGTCATTTAACAAAATACACACACTCCCACTCATACACATATGAAAAATACACACTTGCAAAACACTCAACTCTGCAACAAAAAAAATTGGATATTCAGCACATTTATTCATGCGAATATTGTTCAAAGTGAATTAGCAAAAGGACATACACAGAGCACACCATAAGGAGTGAGAGTGGCAATACGCTTCTTCTTGCCATCACAAAATGTCACAAAATGCGCTTTTACGCTTTGACTTTGCATTTGCGTTTGATATTTAATTTCAATTTTTCAGCATATTTGTTTGTGTTTGTGTTTTGTTTTGTTCTTGTTTTTGTTCAGTTATTGTAATCGTATTAAATGCGCTTATTTAACGCTTTACTTGAAGCGAAAAATCCCACTGCCAGCTACATTATTACGTGTAATTTTTTTATTTTTTGTTTACTTCTTTTTGTTATTGTATTTTTATGAGAGAGAGTTCTCGGCTTAGTCAAAAACGCTAATGATGACTAATTTGTTTGCTTTTGTACTACCGCACATGTGGAAAATTTGTGTAATACGATCATGTGATTGTGTGTGTGTAATAAGTGGGCGGGGCTGTTGAGTATGTTATACCATACATTTATTTTGCTTATTTCGTTTTGCTGCGCAACATTTGTTGCTTTAGCGCAAATGTTGTGAAGCGAAAAATAAATTGGGTTCTTGGTACTGATGTTTATTTTAATTGTAAAATTGTAAAGTTGGCAAGCGAAAAATGTTTTTGTAATTACGTCAAATTTGTTATATTTGATGCTAACTGATGTGCTTAAAAAAAAGTGACGCATGGTAGAAAAATTGCACTTGACCAATAGTCAAGTGCAAGTAGCCTCCACGGCATATTTGCTTTGGACGTAATCGGAATGGATGACGGTGCTTTGCCTTTGCCGCTACGATTTAACGTTCAAAAAGGTATTTAGGAACTAAGTTATTTTATAAGTACCAAGTCTAAGCTATTTTCTTTAAGTACTATAATACATTAAAATAAATAGGTACAAAGAAGGTCAACAATTAAGAACAGCGTGATTTATTTTATACTATTACACTGAGCGATAACTTAAAATCTTACAAAACTAAATCCAAACGCAAAACGAAAGGTAACATATTCAGTCTTTCGTCGTTTGGTCACATGTGTTTCGCTCGCATAATTACTTACAAAACAAAGTGAATACCCTTTAACATTGATTCCGATCTTATCCACAGATTTTCATTAATACATCTTTGAATTTCTAATACTTATAGACCCTAAACCGTATAATATTTCTAATATGAGGGACCAACATAAAATCAAAATGAATGTTATACCTGGCACAAGGTCACCTGACCTTGCTTACACATTCTTCGTGGTTCCTTACACATTCTTACTGGTTTTATAAAAATCCCAGTAATCTGAGAAAAAATGTAAAATTTAATTTCCTTACACAGCTCAATTTCCAAAGTGAGTTACGAGGGGTCTAACATATAGAAATCGATGTATATGAAGTCATACAACATTCTAATGAGTGACTAAAACAAGGTAGTAAAGTTTGTTTTATAATTTTCTGAAAAACTGTCTCTTAATTCATCCTGGGTAACGCTAAATGATATATACCTCCGGTATTCTGGTGTCCTCTCTTTATGTGGGAGGGCGCCAGATACCAAAAGTAATGACCCCTTCTATCCACGGACTTTTCTACCTCTCTGTTCTTGTGGGAGATTGTTGCTAAGGCTTCAAATTTTGGACCAAACTAATATGAAGTCCCTGATCACGAAAATAATCTATATTTTGAAATCGGTTCACAGCTAAAAGTCTCGTCGCCAAAGGTTTAAAAATTTAATATGTATGTATGTAAATAGATAGAAAGTAAATTAAAATCATTATAAGTCTTCTTCTTCTTCTTTTAATAGCACCACAACCCATGGAGGGCCTAGGCAAAGACTCCTACATTTTTATGCCGAATCCAAACGGCGAAGAGAATAGCTTTTCATACTACTTTTGTAGGTTTGCCATTGCCTGACAAGAGGTGGTGCCATGTAGAACATTGTTTTTTCTACTTTTTTGATTTTGCTTGTGCTGAGATGTTAACCTCGGACACTCTTAGTAAACACTACCAACTACGTCACAGCGACCATATATTGGTCCCTCATATACCAAAATTAGTAGCTTCAGTCCTCTATCACACCGACAATCCCAGACATGACAGAGAAAACCTTAGTACAGAGAGTTGGAATCAGTGACTTTGAATAACTTTTGAGAAATTATTCATTCGTCAGTTAAAGAGCATAAGAGTTTTTCGCTGGAAAACATACCGAGTACTGAGGAATCGAGTTTGTTGATCTACATACAGCTTACAGCAACAAATTATCAACTCTGCTAAGATTAGAAATAAATAAATGAACCTGAAAGTCTTCGAACAGAAAGTCTTTTAGATAACGTTTAACCAAAAGTTTCTTGAACTTGATTAAAAACTTAGTTCTAGCTCATAGGCGAAGACAATTGTTACTATTATCAAAAGGAAGGCTAAATCGTAATTGGCCTAATTAAGATTAAAACAATTGAAACCTTCCAAATTGATGTTATACTAATAATCTGAGTTTACTTTCTCGAAACTTATAAATAGTTTCAACCGTATAACAAAAAATTGTACAGGGTGTTTTTTTTAGAAGTGTGGTTTTCAAGTAGAAATAAATCGCATATAATTTAATGTTATGGCCAAGAATTTAGCTTTATTATATAGATAAGGATTTGCCATTATGTTTTAAAAACGATTTCGGGTAAGAGGCCGCCGCGGCTGGTTCGAATAAATTCCAGCCGAGAGTCCCAATTTTCGACCACTTTTTCCCACGACGCGAGATAATGCGTTCGCCAAAAGTTTCCTTTAATAAATTGATTGTTTCGTTGGCTGTATGGCTGTATGGCTTGTAGCGCCATCTTGTTTTAGAAGTGTGGTGGTCGTCCACATCAACATCCTCCAATTCAGGCAAGAAAAAGTCAATAATCACGGCTCTATATCGTTCCCCATTGACTGTAACATTATGAGCGGCTTCATCTTTGAAGAAATTTGGACGAATGATTGATTCCCTCTGCCCATAGAGCACACCAAACAGTGACTTTTTGAGGATGTAACGGCGTCTCAACAATGGCTTGTGGATTATGATCACTCCAAATGCGACAATTTTGCTAATTAACGTACCCATTCAACCAAAAGTGAGCTTCATCGCTGAACAAAATTTTCTTGTGAAAATCGGGATCGGTGGCCATCTCGTTTTGGGCCCATTTTCCGAACTTGCCACGCGCTTGATGGTCGTTCGACATTCATTCTTGCACGAGTTGGATTTTGTAAGATCGCAAACCAAGACCCTTCCCCAAAATCTTCCATAAAGTCAATGGGCGCAGCTCAAATTGTTGCGCACGATGGCGGATGGACTCATTCGGGTCTTCTCCTATACTCTGTTCCACAGCAGCAATAGCGTCTTCGGTGCGCACTGTACGGCGTCTCTGAGGATGCAAATTATCCACTAGAGTAAACGTGGTGCGAAACCGATTCATGGTTGCTCGAATTACCGACTGTGCTGGGCGATTATGTCGACCGAATATTGGACGATGCGTCGCGCGAATTGAACCATTATTTTGCTAATAAATTTGCACGATTGCAAACGTTGTTCAGGAGTAAGTCTATTCATTATGAAATGGCAAACCAAACTGAGCATAAATCAAGTGACAGCTGTTAAAAAGACCCACTCCGAAAAAAATATTGCCAGAATGAAAATCAAACTTCTAAAAAAACACCCTTTATATGAAATCGATAAAATGTATGCATTCGCCAGAAAAATCACTTTATAACATACCGAACAATTACTAAAGCTGATTTAGTAATTTACTCACCACGGCAACAGTCAAACATCCCAAGGGGCAGATAAGACCCTAAGAATAGAAAAAAAAACAGTAAACGAAATGAGGCAATTGCTAAATTAACAAATTATGCAATTCAAGAAAAACAACAAAAACTAACAACAAGAGGGTAAAAGAGAGAAAGAGAGAGAACGAAAAAAAAACTAACAAGCAATGACATTCATGACATTTGACAGATGAAGCAGAAGCCAGAGTGACAGCTTAACTAAAAGCAACAAAAAACAAAGTAATAGTGCTTAACAGAAAGGTCCGCCATCGCAGACGAAACGTAACGAAAGCTGTTAAAATCTTGATGACACATAATTACTCATTTTGTCATTTTAATTTAGTAGTAACCGAACCGAAGGTAAAGATTAAGCAAGAAAGAATATTGTTGATGGTAAAAAGAAAAGAAAACAAAAGATTTTCTGAGTCAATAATAGCTTGCGATTACCAGGACAACGCTTAAGGGCATTATTGAGAAGCATATAGTTGTCCATAGAGCTGAAGTGATTTCCAAATTGCACTTTACCCTTAAGCACCCATGAAATGTTAACGACAAGTACCTACCTAAGTACGTACAATCATCGTACATCGTATGTCTCTAGTATGTAATTTCACTGCCAAATAAATGTAACATTTAGTTTCGCAAAATACCTAACATTTTTCTAAGCGCAATCGCTGGGGAGGATGAACCAGCGAGCAGGGTGGTTGCACACACTCCTTTCTCTACTTTATTTTTTTTCTATTGATATTGATGCTTAAAAGCCTGGATGCCTGTGTATTTGCACATTCCATTTGCTGTAATAAAAAGAAAACAAATAATGAAGCAAAACAAAAAAATATTTCTACTTTTAGCTACAAACTTTCAGAGCCCAAAAAAAATAAAAAAAAAACTGGAAAACGAAAATCTTCTTAATACTACAGAACATAATTCTACTGCCGCCCTCTCTCCCTCGCTTCGACGACCTTCTATCTCACAGTCTCTATATTAATGTTAATGGATTTGGCAGGCGGTTTGTTTGCATCATTATGATATTGCTAAGGATGTCCTTGGTCCTTTGTAAGCAAAAAGAAACGTAACATTTTTAATGGATACAATAAAAAATAATAAGCACAGAAGTAGCAGCAGTAGCAGAAGAATAATAAGAAAAACAGCATTAAAAAATAAATAACGGCTTTGAAAAAGCAAATGCAAAGTAAACAAATACAATAAGCATCAAAATTATAATCCTTTAATTTTTTTACATTTTCCAAAATCACCGACTCCGTAAGAGTTTACGAGTGACGAGGAGGTATGAAGGTGGAGCGAAAGCAGAGTTGTAAAACTGCCTTAAGCAAAAAGTGTAGCTGCCTTTGATTGTCGTTGTCGTTGTCGTTGTCGCTGTTGTTGTTGAAAAGCGAAAAATGAAAGGAGCATGCAGCGTGCAAAGGACATTTCATACTAATAAAATGAAATGGAATTAAATTTTATTGTTTATGAAGTTTTAATTTATTAGGATTCTTCTCTTGGCTCTTTTTCTTCTTCTTCGTGAAACGTTACAAATATTGACTACTTGAACAGTAAGAATAGAGTTTTCCTTCTCGCCAAGATGTGCTTTTATTGTCCTTCCTCCTCCACCTTTTTAGAAAACTCGGTTCGTATAGAAAACTAAATGGCTCAGAAAAAGTTTATTGGATTCACAAATCCTGGTTGTAAGCTTTTCTGCAAACCAAACCACAAACTTTTCTTCTGCGAAGGCAGCAATTTATTACACAATGTTCCTACTCCATTTCAAGAAGAAAAGCAGTAATGTCCATTATCTTTGGAAATCACTTAGGTTCTTTTGAGGTCATTTTTCCTTAACACCCCAGAGTGAAAGTCGTATTGAAACGGAACTTAAATGCCGTTTAAGCTTAAAGAAGAATAATAAGTTCCTAAAAATGTTTCCCTCAAAAATTTTACTCTCGAAAGTTTTCTATAATAAGTCTCTACTGTACCGATGTAAAATATATTTGTGGTTTGAAACATTTTGTGTAAACTACTTTAACGTCCAACATGTTTTTCAATTTTTATATCAAATAAATGTAAATAGCTCTCTGGAGATCAGTGATCTATCGTAAAATTTCTATAACTTAATTTCTCTGAAACATATTTATTCCTCATATACTTTTATATTCCTTTTATACTAAATCAAAGTAAGCAGTAAAGCATTTAAGCTAAGAAGACCCACATGAGTAGTGCCTAAAGGGCTAAAACTATTTTATAGAACATTTTATTATAATTCGCTGAACATTCAATCTTAGATTAGTCTTAGATTCAAAACTACATAACTAAGTTATTTAGGTTTTACTGCATATAAGTTAACAAGAATTTTCGATTTTCTTTACATAAATCAAACCCGTTATTGGCTTAAAACATTCCCTGATGAAGTTATTTTACTCAACTGCTAGTAATTGATATCGATCCACTATCCAAGAAATATAATACATATTTATGGAACACTTTATTGTCAATATTGAACCGAAGCTGCAAAACAGATATCGTCTACCGAAAATTTACTCACTACCACCTCGGTGGTCTAGTGAATGAGTGCTAGATTGAAATTCCAATAGCTTCAGGGTCGATTCCCACTCTGTGAATACTCTCCGGACTGACAGACAGAAATGCGAAGAGATTATAGAAAGTAGGGTTTAGCAGTTGTTCCCTTCTTCTCGATTACAGCTTGAACATAATTAATGTGGATGCAACAGGAAAATAATAGCAGAACTGGTTTCCGTGGACTTAGATTTATTTATATTTTCCGTCAGATTTTCCGCACCATTGTTATTCTGTTTCAAGCTTAAGCTGGACATGAGCAAAGATAATGATCTTTGTTTTCACTAGCTTCCTCGAGGCATAATCTTTACTTTTTACTCTGGAAGGAAGGGACCTACAGTTTAATGCCGTATTCGAACGGCGAAGTGAAACGCTTGTCATAGCAATTTTTACTGTTGTAGGTTTGCCATTGCCTGCCAAGAGGTGGTGCCTAGTAGAAAAATCATTTTTTCCATTTTTTTTTTTTTTTTTTTTTTTTTTTTGAATATGCCTTTGCCGAGATTCGAACCCCTGACACTTTGCGTAGCAGCCCAACTCATTACCACTACGTCACAGCGACCACCGAGGCATAATCTACATACATATAAATATTTATATCGAAGGAATGGATTTTCATCTACTCGGATTGCCAAACGGATATTGTAGCCCGTCCGGCTTGTGGAAACTTTTATTCGGTAACACTGGTATTGATGCTTTTCCACGCAGGCATTTTAGTTAACGAGTTGACGGATATGCTGACCAAAAAAAAACATCAGAAATGGTTCTTAGAGACCCGAAGTCTATTATTGGAAAATGGAATTGAGGTTAAGTCAATTAAAGAATGAACTTGGCCCGGGTTAGATTTCTGTCAACTGTCGAAGTTTTTATTTACCCTGCAAGAGAATCATTGAGAATAAGATATTCATTGTAGGGCTTGTTATAGTTAAACATTTCTTTTGGGAAATTGGCTACATGGAATCGGACTTATGTGATATATTAACTAAGTAGTTATGTACATCGATGAAATATTTTTCGAACACTTTGTTGTTAATATACCTCAGCTACGAAACAGATATCGTCTACCGAAAACGTAAACAAAAAAAAATCGAGGAAAATTATGGGGAAGCGATTCAATACTAAACAAGGGAGATTTGTTTTTACCCAAGGGTATAGATTAAAGAAAGTATTTTTATCCAGAAGACATCGATGTATAGTATGTATGTGTCACCTTATTCTTGAGTCATGCTTGGAATACAAGCAGGATGCTTGTAGTCTCGTCGATTTAGATTTGTTTCTATTTTTCATACGGAGTAGACCATCCTGAATATATCTAGACGTAAGCTAAACTAACTTATTGGCATATAAAATGGCTTCTCTTGGGATGGAGCAATGAGCACATAAGCTGAAAAGCCCTTACCTTGGCTCTTGAGCTTATGTGCTCATTGCTTTTGGGCTCAGTACAACACTCTGATATATCTAATATTTCATGACACCCATGTTGATCCAATATTGAATGCTAAAATTCTTAAATGCATTCTCTCAAGATGTAGCTGAAAATGCACTACTTCTCTATTTGGTTCATACACACAGCACTTCGTAGTTTTGCAGGAGCCAACACTAAGCCATTGGGTTGATGACTCCCTTGGATTTACTGTTGCGTCTCGGTTGGTCTAGCGAACAGCCTTTACAGCACTATTTTAAAACCCATATGGAGCATAACCTATTTTATCTTGTTACTTTACTATATTAGATTACATAGTTGGATTTGGATGTGGGCAGGAAGGTCATAGACCACTTAGTCCTTAAATTAGCCTTATATAGTCTCTTTATATTGGCAAATTGACAGTATTTCCTAGAGCCTACTCATACCTTGCCTCTATACTTCTTATAATTCACTAGCACTCTATGTAGTTTGAATTATCCTGCTAGCGACTTACAAAATGACGAAGATCTCCATTTAAAAACCATCGTTATTTTTCCTACAGCTCTATAAACCTTGTAATAATATTCAGGTATCTACTAAAACTAGCCTCAATTAATGTTTTGGAGTAGTCTGCACGGATCAATCCAATGGGCCAATTCAGGATATTTTGCTTTTTCATATGTGATCATTATGCCGAATTTGATGTGGAGAGTACGAGATTAGCAACCAGCAACATAATCAATAGGCATAGCCCTGAGAACAAAAGATAAATCTATATCTGCCTCGCATTTTTTCATTCGCGCCTGGCACTAGAATTTCTCGTTACTAGGTGCAAGTTTATAAATTTCTAATTAAATACCCCAAAAAAAAAAGAATTATATTAAAAGCCCACTTATTTCTTGGCACATCACATATGACCTCAATTATAATCTTGACAAATAAATCACAAATAAAAAGGAAGAAAGAAATCAAAGAAATCCTTTATTATCCAGCAAATAAAAAAATAACAATACTAGCGAAAATAAAAACGAAAAAAGCATGAGATTCTTTTGAACTTATAGCTGGACAAATGCAATATGTCACATATGCCCTTTAGTAGGTATGCGTGTGTGTGTAAGTATGTAATAGGGTTACCATGACACATGACCACGAATTAATCTAAAATCGAAATCAGAGAAAAGAAAATATTAAATAGAAATAAAAAGCAAGCCACGGCACGTAAGGAAGTATGCCAAAATTCACACATAATTCAGATGTGGCATATAAAAGCACGTATGCCATACTCGTGGTATGTGGCGCATGCAGCAAAAGCAACAAAATGGATGTCAAAAGTGACAAACGATAACAAACAGTTTTTGGTCAAGATCAAGATGGGACACCCTGTGGAGAGACCAAAACGAGAAAGAGAGAGAGAGAGCACATAGTATGTGAATACGTGGCTAAGTATGAGTGAGCTGCTGCTGTCAAGGCAAAATACCAGTAAATTAGGAAGGAAGGAATAAAGCAAGAAGCTGTCAAAACAGTAAATTTTTCTAGACTACAAAAATGCCAAATCTCCGTATAAGTTTATCAGTTTAGATATCAATAGGAAATCCACCCTTTTCTGCATAAAACTTTCTAAAAAAAAACGGCGAATTTTTAACAAAAGGGTTTGCGAATTTTTTCGCTTTTAATTTTTGTGTTTTTTTTGGGTGTGACACATCAAAGCGTCCTGCCAATGCAATAAATACGGAATGAATTTTTGCGTTTCGCCACCAATCAATATAATATAATCATATCGGAATCACGTACCTACATATTGCCATAGTGCCTCTTGCTTTTATTGTACATTTTTTTTTTTTTTTAACAGATTCTCACATACTGCGACATGGCCACATAAGCGGCTTTTAAAAACGCAAGGTATATTGTTGAGCTGTACTGATATCTGAGCTTCTCTGGTTGGCATGTTAAGATTTACAATGCACATACTCACACACACACACATTCACATATGAAGTGCCACAGTTAATCCTTGTTGACTGTATTAAAGGTAAAACTCACACACACATTCACAAATATAATACTTACATATAAAAGACGTTTCATATTTTCATTATCGAGATATCTTTCTTCTTTTGCAAATGAAAGCCAAATAAATATTATTTATAATGACAATCATATTACATACAATAGCAGCAGCAAGCAGCACAGCAACCATTGGCAATTTGTCATATATTTTTCGGCGATTGCTTTTCTTTTCGTTCTTTTTTTATATTTGTTGAAAATTGACAGGACATTATGATATGTGGTTGCCTGCAATTATATATGACGTTGGCAACACCGTACACACGTGTGCTCCTGTCGCTGTGTGTGTGTGTGTGTGTTTGTGTCGGTTGCCAGCATTCATTCGAATTCAATGTAATCTGATCGCATGTCCGTTTCATATGTGGATTCTTATGCATCACGACTGTAAATGATAAGCATGCCACATATTACTTAGTATAAATGTGAAAGTGTGGAGGTGCAAGGGAGGAAGGATTTGTTTGGTACTTTAATGCCGCAGCATTTTTTAAAAATCATTGTAAATTGGTGAAAGTTTGCCATTTCACTTTTATAATGTTATTTGATATTTTTCTGTTGATAAAATTTTTTTTTTTTTTTTGCTCCACATTTCTTTTTACTTTTTTCTATTTGTGAAATCATTATTTTTGATTGATGTATGTTTTGGCATTATTTATTTTGGACATCGTAGAAATGTCTTCAAAACGTGACCATTATTAAATTTTTTGAAATTTGATAAATAAAAGTTTGAGTGTGTTTGTATGTTTGTTTTTTTTCAAATATTAAGTAGAGTAAGTAAGTACATATGTATTGTAAGTATACATATGAGTTAAAAAACATGGGGTGATTTGTGATATTATATTTTAAAATGTGGAAAAAGAAAATACTCAATCAAGTCTGTTGATAAAAACTGACTGAAAAAGACAAAAACGTTGAATTTTTGAAAATAAGAAGGTTATATAGGTTATTATGGGGTTATTAAAAAAAATTAGAGCTGTCCTGCACTGCTATCAATTTTACTATTTTGAAGTTAAAATGTTCCTTTTAGAATTTAATTTGATCATTCTGGTTTCAAACTTATGCATTCTAAAATCAATTTTAAGCTTCTAAGTAAATTCAAATTGAATATTTTCAAAATATACATAGTCTCCTTCTAACTTCAAATTAACTATTGTCTGAAATCAAATTAATTATTTTTGAGCCTTTTTTAACTATGGTATTCTAAATTTTTTATGAATCTGGAATTCAATTTCACTATGTATTCTGCACAAAGGCGGATCCGGTGTGCGGGGGTGTCCGGTGTGCGAGGGTGTCCCCCGGTGTCCGGGGGAAAAGGTGTGCGAAATATAGGGCCTTTAGCCATTTTTTCTTTAGTCTAATTTATAATTTTTCTGGTTAGATTACAAAAGGCAGTGAACACTTGTAGCGAAGAAAATTTATGAAAAGATTAAAAGTTCTAGAGGAGAGCCTCGTATTCGTGTTTTCCAACAGAAACTGTTTGAATTGCTATTATTTGGAATCAGCTATTACCGCAGTATTGGCAGATAGTTAACGCGATCTCCCCCAATATGAAGCACCATTTCGCCACGCTTTCTATCTATTGAATACCATTAAATAATTGAAAATATTGCAATTACCAATGGTACCCCATGTTCATCTAATTAGCTTTTCAATTGGACCCAGTGAATGATCCAGCCCCATTCAAGATCTTTGCTTCACCCAGAAATGGAAATTGGCAGATAGCTAACGCGTTCTCCCCCATTATGAAGCACCATTTCGTCACACTTTCTATCTATTGAATACCATTAAATAATTGAAAATATTGCCATTACCAATGGTACCGCATGTTCATCTAATTAGCTTTTCAATTGGATCCAGTGAATGATCCAGCCCTATTCAAGCTCTTTGCTTCACCCAGAAATGCCTGCGTGACTTGCCGGCTGAAATTAACTTAATAAAATATTGTCCCCTTAAAAATGTTCACCACATAAACTCCTCCTAAAATACCAAAAAAAAAAACCAAAATTTGCATCACTGAAGGACCAGAAAGTCAAAGTTGAGTAGTGTCATTTGATTTGAAAATCATACCTATTAAATCTTGGCATTGCTCACCAAAGTGGTCGCTGTGGCGTAGTGGTAGTGCGTTGGACTGCAACGCAGAGTGTCCGGGGTTCGAATCTCAGCACAGGCAAAATAAAAAGTAAAAAAATAATTTTTCTACACGGCACCACATCTTGGCAGCCAATGGCAAACTTACAAGAGTAAAAATTGCTATGAAGAGCTTTTCACTTCGCCGTTCGGATTCGGCATTAAACTGTAGGTCCCTTCCATTCATGTACAAATATAACACGCACAACCTCCATGGGCTGTTGTGCCATTAAAAGTAAAAAAGTAAGTGCTCACCAAACGGTTTTGAACCATTTAAAAAAGACTGGCTATTCCAAAAAACTGGATATTTGGATTCCAAATTATCTGAGTGAAAGAAATCGTACTGACCGCATTTCAGTGAACCAGGGATCTTGAACCATTTTCGCACAGATTGGTTACTGGTGACGAAAAATGGATAACGTATGAGAATAACGTGCGTAAAAAATTTTGGTCAAAACGAGGTGAGGCTGCCCAAACTTTCGCAAAGCCGAAATTGACACCAAGGAAGGTTTGGCTTAGTATTTGGTGGGATTGCAAGGGTCCTGTATACTAATCACTGCTTCCGCGTGGTTAAACTATTTATTCGGAACTGTAGTACTGTCAACTATAAAAAAGATTGAATGAAGCGCTCAAGGAAAAACGTTCGGAATTCTTTAAAGATTGTATTATGGTTTTTCCCGAAATTTGATGAGAAGTGGTCAGTAACAATGGAAAATATTTGGCTCAATAAAGTTATTTTTGTATTGGAAAAAAATTTGTCAAACTTAGCTCAATTTTCTGAACTTCCTTTTTAGCCTACCTTATTACACAGGAGAACAGAACTGGTAAAAATCTACGCCCTTAATGAAAATGTTGAAATCTTAGTGTTTGGGGGAATCGGTGATCACGAATCTGTTGTTGATTTGACTCTAGTTATTTATAACCAAATTGGATGCACACATTTAAATTAGCTGTGAAGAAAATTACTATCATTGGGAAATAGCCACGCCCACCTTCCCTACAAATACAATCTTTAAAGGATATTATAAAAGGCACTATTGGTACAAATTCAACAAAATTATTGCATGCTAAAATTATTAAAATTTAACCTTCCGTTAAAGGCAGAAAGGTGTTTTATTTCACAGGGTGTGTAGGGTATATAAAAATCGGTCCCTCCCGAACTTAACTTTCCTACTTGTTTTTGGAGTTAAGAATTGTTTCTTTAGGAACTATTCAGCGGAGCAATTTATTATACGTAAAATTCCACAACAAGGGGGATCTAAAGAAATCATAGCTTATTTATCATAGCTTATTTATCAAAGGGATTGGTGTAAATCAATAAAATTACTGTCGTATCTGGTTCCTTTTTATAATATGTAATTTATCTTTTATTTTCTCCGTGATCACACATACTCCAGTTACTATTTTTCATTACTATTTCCCGATAATCTTTCGATTATTTAAAATTGTTTTCATAAGCGATATAAAAGAATTTCTCTAAACTTTCAAAGGATTGGTGGATCGAAGCCCATAGTTTTTATTTTTACTACATTGCATATATTAGAGAGATAAATTTTTCAATATGCCTCCAAAATTTATACAGAAATATTATGCAAAATAAGTTTTAAATTCATAATAAAAAAAAATACGTATGATTATTTGCATATAAATTAACATGTCCCTGCGATAACTCTCTCCTGCCAAATAAAACATTGCCTTAAACCGATTTTAAACTAACGTAATTTAAATGTATTTTATTTCAAAAATGCATGCGACTTCAAAGTAAACAAATTTTCAATGAAATTTATACAAAAAACATTGGAAAAAAAGGATATTACGAAAAAAAAAAGTATAAAAATCAAGGATATTAACACGTGTGTGTGGACGAACATGCGCCTTTGTGTAAAAATTCAATTTTTTCCAAGGGTTTTTCTCCATGCAATACATGTATGTACGTGAGTGTGTGTGTGTGTGTGTGTTTAAAACATTTGTGGCAACATGGAATAAAACAATTTAAAAATTTTAACGCCAAAAAGTTGCCTTTATGTAAAGCGCGTAAAAAAAAGGATTTAAAACACATGCACACAATTTTAAACCTTTTTTTTATCACAATACCTACTCTTTTTTTTTCTTTCTTTTTTTGCCAAATCATGTAGGAAAATTGATGCAAAATATGATTGCAATTTTATTATATTGTATGTTGTATAAGTATTATATAATATATGTTTTTTGTGGACAATCTTTTCATGCTTTGAGTTTGATATTTTGTTTGCAACATGGTGGCACACAACACTTTCATCTTGTTTTTTTTTCGCTTTTCTGTGAGAGTGGAAGCACTAATGTGGAGTGAGGTGTAGCAGTGTTGCCCTCTGGCTACTTAGCAGCCTGAATGATGACTACATTTCTTTTTCTTGTTTTGGTTTTTTGCATATTTACCACTGTGTTGGAATTGCATGAGCGTGTGTGATTTCTTGTTGGAGTAATTTTTTTCCGTGTTTCTTGTGGTGTGAGCTCGTCGTGTTAAAACGATGATTGAGTTGTGATAAAGCGAAAATATTGAAAACGAGTAACCCTTTCCTTTTTCCTCCGGTTTCCTCAATGTTTGTAGGGGATTTTCTTCTTTTTTTTCTCCTGATGCTATTATTGAAAATTGGCCAAATTGTGTATGAGCACATATGCGTGAAATTCAATTTAACCCTTCAGCACAAAACAGAAAGCATGAAAACATGAACATGGTTGGCAGAAGCTCATACGAGACATGAGAAATACTACATAATTCAATTTACAAGTGATTTTCTAATAACATCAGCCCAAAAACTACATACAGAAATTGTCCAGTTTGGGGTTTTTGTTTTTTCTGCCACAGCAATCACAAATAATACTAATATTTTTGTAAGCAATTTTCGAAAATTGTGAAAATTTATGCAAATCCATTTAAGCTATTTCAATTTTCATTTTCATCGGGCAACAAACAAAATTTATACAAAATTGCAGTAATTTATTTAAATTCGCAACAATTGCTGTACAAAATTACATACATTCCCTTCCCAGCAAAAGTGTCGCCCTTTTGCAAAAGCAAAAACAAAACCAAAAAAAAATTACCTTCATTGCAAAGCGTTTTGCCGACGTCCATTAAATAAAATCCATCAACAAAATTGCTTCAAAATCAGCATCATCAACACCGGCAGCATAATCACCATAACCAGCAGTAGCAACAGTATCACCAGCAGTATCATCATTGTCATCAACATTTCAACGCCTGCACTTAAGGTGCGCTTTCAATTTCCTTTTCAACACCATCAACACAACCAGCAGCAACCAGCAGCAAACAGCAGCGCCAGCAGCAGTAGAAATGACAACAAAACCAGCAATTGTAGCAGTATCATCGTCACTTTCTCCAACAGCAACAACAACAACAAAATCAACACCAACAACCTGAGACTATCATTGCAACCATAAAAATAGCTTTCCGGTCGTTACTCATTCATGGCAATAAAAATTGCGCTCCGCCGTGCAAAAATAAAAAAAAATTTTAAAAAAAATTTGCATATCTCTGCATGCATTAAAATCCTGGTGCAAAAATTCGTCTTCCTTCAAAATTATTTGTTATCAACGTCAGCAGCAACAATAGAAGCAACAGCAACAATTCAACAAATACGTGTGTTTTTTTTCAGTCTCTTTGAATTCAAAAAGGCAGCAATAGCAATCGAAAAAAGCAAATTATCTGATAGTGACGAGAGCTGATGCTCACCAATCATCAACCAAAGCAAATAATAAAACAACCAAAAGCCAACCAGTAAACAAAATCTACACACACACAGACACAATATATTCAAATTCAAAAACTCGGTGACACGCACACACACAGATACAAAAACGCACACATCCATTTACACCATGATGTAATCCGTCAAACGGAAGTCAAACGTATTAGTATCCGGGCTATTTTTCATACAAATGGCGTTCATCGTTGCCGGCACAAGCATCCGCTTTCACTATTACTCAGTTGCTGTTGCTTCGATGTTGCCTTACTGTTGCTGCTTCTCTTCTGCTGTTCCTGTATTGTTTTGTCTTTTGGTTTTTCCATTGTCGCAATGACATATTGCACTCATTTAACACTGTCACAATACACTCCACTCTTCTTTCTGCCATCATTCGACTACAACAACAACAAAAAGTCAAAGCACAAAAAAACAATATAGGAAATTGACTACGCTGCAGTTATGTTGTCTCATTGTTTTTTTCTTTTTTGGTTGATTATTTTTTGGGGAAGTAAGCTTCTACTACTTTGTTAGCGATTCTTCTATCGTTTTTCATTTGAATATTTCTTATTGTTTGGAATTCTCAGTTTTTACCACATGCTGTGCTTTGATAATGAGTGAACGACGATGCTTTTGTGAAAAATTGCCACAGAGCCACAGAAATTCATTCACAAGGATATATGATTCATGCAAATCTGATAATTGAAGGTTTCTTTTTTCGAATATTTTCCTTTTTTGCTAAACGTTGCAACATTGAAAGAGAAGAGGTGAAAGCGGGCAGAAATTCATCGTAAGATGTGGGAAAGTGTCAATTGAAGCTATCGAGAGATTTTTTAGAAGATAAATTTAGAATAACTGAAAGTAAAAGAAATGCCTAACTTTTAAAGAATATATTATCCGAATCCAAACATCAGGAAAACTCCCTAAATGTAAATTTATCCTCTTGATATTTATTATTGCCCTCGAAAAGATGGTGCTATACAGAAAACTTCAAGGGTGCAGAACAGAGAGGATCGGCACCCAGTGGACTTTTGTAGTCCCTTTCATGAGATCGCTATTTGAAAGATATAAAAAAAAGATACCGGGCATTTTGATATTATCTTCGTAATTTGAAATCCTTGATATTCAAAATTTCAACAAACTTCAGGGGTAGCGAAAATCGACACCCAAGGGACTCTTGTAACGCCCAACATGGCATTGCTTTTCGTGAAGAGAAGATACATACAAGATATCAAACACTTTGTTTTCTTTTAACATATTATGTTCCTTGTCTTTGAAATCACTGGTATATAAAATTTCAACAAAATCGGTCGCTCCAGTAAAAGAAAACATTCCACTAACTTTTACTCCGGAGCCACTCAGGAAAAATTTCAAGATCAAGATTAATGTCAAATATGTGTTCCTTGAGCCAAAAATCACTGGTGCAGTCAGTCTGAAGATGGCGCTGTAGTACAAGTACAAATCTAGCTCATACCTCGTTCATAGCGAAAAAATATTGCTGCAATGATATAACCTTCCGACACGGTTCATGACCATTTTAAATTGATTTCTATGCGCTAATTACAAATCGGCAGCCAAAATTTTCGCAACACGCAAGATTTAAAAAAAAAATTGGGAATTAAAAATCAGTAAAATTTTATAAAAATGTCATGATGGGGATTACAAAATCGATCCACTCTTGTTCTGAATGCAATGAATCAGTCAAAAAGAGTCCCTTGCCAGAATGTTGTAAATATTTGAAGGCAACTTCCTAGTTGAGAGACATCGAATAGTTCCATAAATTAATTAGATTTGGTAAAGAAACCTGATGCAGAAAACTAATCCAATAGTGACTAGCCGATACCAGAAGAGGTAGAGTTGTATAATTTTGTATGCTTGCTTTTGATGACTTCAGAATCTACTTCAATCAAAAAAAGTTAGGTGAAAAAGCGTAGCCATATCACTGTACGCTGATGGGTTAAAAGCAAAAGGACTTAACACATTATTAACTATTGTTGCATACATATATGTAACACCTCTTTACATAATAATAAAATATACATAATTATTATGAATATGTACAGGTATAATGATAAAAAAAAACAACAAAAAATATCTACCATCAGTATTCATACATTTTGAGCTTCTCATCTTAAATGGGTGATGAATGTCAGTCATGACTTCACAACTCTGAAAAATTTATAACTTATTTTCAAGCTAAAGTGCAAAACCATATTTTTCCGGAAATTTAAAGAATGAGAAATACAACTTTGAAATGGAAGTTAGAAAAATAGTTTAAAATCTTTCTTTCTACTTCAATTACCCCTGTGTACCAACCTCTTTCAACTTATCCAACGTTTATCTGAAATTATGAGCTACACGTTTGAATATCCCTTCCCGGAAGTCTTTCACAGCGAACTTTCACAGCGATCTAGCATGTTCACTTCATAAATTTATCAAGATACTTGCTTTTTATATATGTACATAGGGTGTGAAATATCCACTACATCCTACCACCCCCTTCAGTAAACTCAGAACCCGCTAGTTCTGACGAGGTAAGTATAGCTATTGAGATCAAATTTTCTAGGTTTCGTTGCCAAAATTAAATAAATAAAATATTTTTTATTGACTTCAATTTAAGCTAGAAAATAAATAAAGTATAGAGTGCAGGAAAATTGTTTAATTCAAATTTTCAATTCAATGGCAAGAAAAGACTTTGTGTTAGGCACAACTAAACGTTGTCTCTAAACCCTACACATTCTGTATACAGGTCTTATGACCGAGTAACGGTTGTTTATAACGCGTCGTATGACCATAGATCAATCGATTAAGCCATGCTCCTTCTTCCGTCTCCGTCTTTGAACACGATAACTCGAGCAAAACTTAAGCAACCTTAACTAAAATTGATACAGACATTTCCTATAGTATGGAAGATGATAAGTTCTCAAACGAGCAAAAAAAAACCAAATAATTAACTGTACACAGTTAAAATAGCATCAATATTCGAGCTTGAGCAAATTATGATCACGCCACCACGACCGATCTTAGATTTTTGGATTATTTTTATTTTAATTCGGAGTGAAATGATTTGCGAACTCTTTTTAATCCGTTCTGCAAAATCGAAAAATCCATTGCCTGACTCAAAAATATCATTGCATCAAAACGAAGCCCAATTCAAATGATGATTTCCTTTCAGAGATGTACATACATATCGCTCGTTTGCTGCAAGACCGTCATAACTCAAAAAACATAAATTCTGAGAAAAAGTGTTTAAGATTTTCAATTTGCTATTGACTCCATTTCGGTATATTTAAAACAAGAATTAACTTTTTTATTTATTTTATTTATGGTAGTTTTGCTGCAAACGAACGAAATGTACCCAGCGATTCCCAGATTACCCACCTATCATCCCAATTAGCACCGTTGAAAAACCAATGCCAAGTTTTGCTTAATAAACCGAAGCAAGTATACAGAATTATAAATCTGTATATTTCCTCTTAAAAATAAATACACTTTCCACCACAACTGTACCTAACAAGCTTTTTACCCTTTCGCGCTCAGCGAAAGTAAAAACGGCAACCCTTTTGACAATCCTCATATTTACGTAAGTACTGCGTTCAACTGAAAGATTTCAAATTATGGGAAACGAATGCACAGAAGTCATCAGAAATGTAGCAAAAAAAGAAGGAACAAAAAAAGTAAAAATTTATTGCAATCAGATACAAGTAATTAAGCACAAGAAAAATAAAGGGAGTAGAGTAGAACAGAGAAAAAAAAGGTATCTAAGTGCCTACCTATTATTCTCATATGTTATATGTAGTACAATTTTTCAACCAAAACTGCTTAACTCTTTCACGTACCTATGTGCATCATGCACATCATGGTCATTAATATGCTTGATTATTTCCCTTGACTGGTGCGCGATATGAGAACGTTGAAATGGACACGTGACCCAACTCTTCTACGTTGTCGTCGTAAGTCCAGTGTGTATGCGCCCGCATAAAAATCACTCAACATTGAAGTATCAACTTCCGGCAATGGTTTGTTGGTTCTTCTTTTTAAATTGAAGAATTTTATGACTTTTGTTTATGTATAAATGGAAACGCCACCATTTCATCATAATCGCGAACAAAAACATTGTATGTAGTTAAATTGAAAAAATCATCATCGTAATCGGGGAGTCATCAAACCACCAACGCTACTATTTACTACTTATATACCTTCCCATACCTTAGCTTTTTTTGGATTCATGCTGCTTTTCTTACCGTGCGAATGTTGCTCTAGAAAATATTAGTAAATATTAAAAGTGAAGCACTTAGCTTCTTTTTTACCCTTACTTGATTCCATTTTTTCAGTATTAAATATGCCCATTCACCTTTTTCCCCCTTCTGGCCTTTCGTTTTTTTTTTTCATTGACAGTTTTCCGCCCGAAAGGGTTAAATAGCGAGAGCGCATCGTTTTTTTTTTCTCTTTTTATATGTTCTTGTCGCCGCATTGATTGACGCCTTCTTGTAATTTTGTAATTGAAACTGAAGTTGGCTGCAGTTTTCCTGTTTTTTTTTTCTTCTTCCTCCTTTTGATGTTTTTTGTTATCTGTTAATGGCGCATTTTTGATGTTTCTTGTTTTTGTTTTGGGGTAAAAAGTACCTTTTTTTGTTTGACGAAGCACTTCATTGTTAATGAAAGCCGACAAATTATGGTATTGTCACACTTTCATCTTCTTCGGTGGCTTGACGGTTTGAGTTGTCATCAAGTAATATCATAATTTTTAATCTCGGTTGACACGCTCTGGTTTTATGTGGAAAAACTTTTAATTAAATGGTTTTGAATGATGCAGAAGAATTGCTGATTAAGAAAGGCAGCAAATTTATGAGTGGTTTGGCTTTTACAAAATATTAGAAGAAAATGGATTGAAAACTGAATCCATTTACAAATATTTTTTAATAGATAATAAATGCAGACGAATTCGATTAAATTTTAATAAGAAAATTAGAAAAAAAGATTTACACTACCAAAGTTAAGCTTATGATATTGTTCTCATAGTGTTCTCTCTATGAAGGCTTATCAAAGCCTTATCAAAGCTTATCAAAGTAAAGACAGAAAATGCAGAAAGAGGATATGGATATCCCTTTCAAAAATTTTAATTCGATGATATTTCATGGTTAGTTTATATATTTCCCACTGTTTGAAAGCTGATTATGGTTATTGATCTGGTTTTTGATTACAGTTCTTAGGTTCGATTTTGTGGTACAATCTTGGTTTGAGTTTTACGCTACTGTTTTCTGAATTTGGTACGAATTTTAGTCTTGAGACGAATTTTGGTTTAATTTCTATTGGTGTGTTAGGTTAACTTAAATAGTTGCTTTTATAAATGCGCGAAGAAATTATCGTAAATTCGCGATGGATATTTAACTAACCAAACTAACTAAAAAATTCATTGCAATTCTATAAAACCATTTATTCAGATCACAAAATTTCTGCAGAATATTAAGTTAAACGTTAACAGTCTCCTTCATAACGCAGACGAACGGTTTGCCCAAGATTTTTAGACTAAATCTGTTTGGAGCCGAGCAGTGTTTCAGAGTGTCAATTTTTTTGATGCCGGGATAGCAACGTGAGGAATCAATAATCTGGCTAATTTATCACTGTTTTTGCTCTGTTTTTTGGTCTGAAGTTTTGCCTTTCTGTTTTGATCTTTCGTCAGCCTTCTGATCATCCGAATATATTCTCTTTATTTCATGAATTTCGGTGTGAATTTTCGTCTCAATGTTAGTACGATTTTTAATCAGAATTTGATTCTTATTTTGATCTGACTTTTCACCTAACTTTAATCCTATTTGGCCTGATTTTTGTTCCAAAATGAATCTGATTTTTAGTCTGAATTTGGTTTAATTTTCGGTGTGATTTGTTGTCTTTCTTTTAGACTGAATCTTTTTGTGAACATGATTGAATTTTGAATTTAATTTTGTTTGATTTGTGTTAAAAATTTGGTCTGATTTTTGCTGTCTGCTTGTTAATGGCTTAACTGCCCATGGAGGGCCTAGGCTGAACTTTCCGCATCCACTCATGTTGTGTGTATTATATTTGTATATGTTTTGCCATTGCATGCCAAGAAGTGGTGCCGTGTAGACAACTTTTTCTTTTTACTTTTTGATTTTGCCAATGGCGAGATTTGAACACTGGACACTCGGCGTAGCATGCCAACACACTACCAATTACGCCACATTGTCCGCTGATTTTACTTTAAATGTTTTAACTTTTTATTGATTTGAAAGTCTCAATTATTGTTGGAATTTGTTTGTTTTGAATTTGGTTACGAATTCAATTCTGAATTTGGGATTTTGGTGGGTTTATTTTGGGTGTTAGTTTTGATATGATTTTATGTGAGTTTGAGTTTCATTTATCTGTTTTTAGATCGGAGTTTTGCTCTGATTTTACACTTGAGATTAAGTCTGATTTAGGCCTGAATTTTGGTCTGCGATTAATTCCGTTGTTGGTTTGGTTCTTTTCACCAGAGATTTGGTCTGAACTTTATATATTTTATAAGTCTGAATTTGATGTGGTCGTTTGGTCTGAATTTTTGCTTTGTGGTCATTGTTGTAGTCTAAATTTTAATATATTTTCTGTTCTGAATCTTGATTTGAAAATATCTTATTTAAGACTGAATTTTTATCTGATATTTAGTCTAATTTTGATCTGATTTTAGATCTGAGCTTGTGTTGGATTTTGACTAATTTTAGAACTGAGTTTTTATTTAATTTTTGGTCTATGTAAATTTGGTCAGATTGTAGATAAAATTTTAGTATAAAATTTGGTTTGATTTTAGTCCGGTTTTTGTGCTGCTCTTGCTGAATTTAAGTTTTGTTTTTGATCTTAATTTTAGTCTAAGTTTGATTTACATTTTCATCTGATTTTTGTTATTTGTTTGATCTGAATTATGGTTTTTTCATCTCCTTCTGGTTTATTTTTTCGTCTCTCTCGTCTCGGTTATATGTGAATCAGCCTATGAACCTATGCAAAAAAAAAAATCAAGTAAAGTATATCAGAAACTTCTTACTCCTTGCGTCGCTACAAATATGGATCGATTTTAAACTCACTAAGCAAATTTTAACCGTCAACTGAATTAATTCAAGGTTAATTTAATCCTCTTCATAAAGAACAATAATATCTTAAGTTTACAATTTGTATAGTCAAAAAAGAATTTGATTATTATATATTCTGAATTTAAAAATTTGTACACCAACAAGTTTTGCTAAAAGTCACTGCAATCCTTTTACTAAACTATAATGTTTTGAATTATCGAATTAGTTGAATCCTTTTCTTATTCGATAGCAAATATGGTAGTACATAGCAGCAAAACGAAAGACACAAAAAGCATTTATTTTTGTTTACACAAACTGCAAGTGAAATGTTTACACAAAACTGTGGCTAAGAAAAACGACAAAAACAAATAAACTTTTACACAGCCAGCTAAAAGTTAAAATAACAACAGCAACATTAAGGCAGCCTTAAGCAATCACGAGATAGAAAGATGGAGAGAGAGAGAGAGTAAAGTAACAGTAGAGTATCCTATTTCCCGACAGGATAACACACACTCACTCGCACACACATTACGAATACAAATGCAATGAAGCGTTATGAACGAAATATTTCATGTAATTAAAATGAAACTCGCTCCATGTGAACGACTCGTACCTACATAATAAAAATGTAGAACGTTTGCCGAGCACACGTTCAACTACAACTTCATGCGCATACTATCCGAGACAGGATAATAAAATAGCAGAAATCCTTGAAATCCCAAAAGCTGAAATTTGCTACAACTACAAACCGCTTAAGCTGCACACGTTTCGCGTTTATTTTTCTTAAATTAACTCTTTAGAAAGCAACTGAAGTGCAAATCACCGAAGAGAGCCGTAAGCATTCGAGCAGATTCGGCAGAAAGGAATATTGTCGAGCAGCGGCAATTATAAAAATAGACGAAAACAAATGAAATAATTGTTGAATTGTTGTTTGTACTGCGAAGCATGTTGCGGCGGCTTAACGCGCCCAAAAATGAAGTTTTCAACAGAACAAACAAACAGTGAGGCAGACAGGCAGACAGACAAACACACAAATATCCTGGCAATTTTCGTTCGTTTGTTGAGCAACAGAAAAAAAAAATCTGACACAATATTGCTTTGTTTTATTTGTAGGTTTGTTTTGTTGTTTTTGTTATTTTTGTTTGCAATTTTTTAGTTGAGTTGTTGCACGCGAGAAAAACTATGCTCATTGGGAAAAATCTCGACACACTTTTGCTCGCACACACACACACACACACACAAACACTCGTCCTTCTGGCAATCTGGTAGTGGTATCCTGCCTGCTAATACCCCTCAGGGTGTGAAAGTCGTCAGTCAATTTGATTGCAAGGTTTTTGATTTGATTTTGACGAATTAGTTCAGATTTCTGTTTTTTTTTACTACATACAATGCAATCAACTTAAATGTGAAAATGTTTTTTTTTTTTCTTTTTATGAATGTAAATAGATTGTTTGTTGGTTTTTGTGCGTGCGATTGTGTTGCGTGTGGTTCCACTTTTGAATGGACACACACGTTTCATACTTAATAATCTACGCAATTTTTCAATTTGTTGTTTTTGATTTTCTATTTTTACAGCAATAAAGTCATTGGGAAGTTTTGAAATTGGAAAAATTATTTTTAAGAATGCAATTAAATAAACATTCAGCGTGAGCGGTGAAGTGCGTTGGTCTGCTACGCAGAGTGTTCGTAGTTCAAATCTCAGCGCAGATAAAATAAAAAAGGAGGACAACCTCTTGGCAGGCACTGGCAAAACTACAAGAGTAAACATTGCATATGAAAAGCTTTTCACTTCGCCGTTCGGATTCGGCATAAAACTTTAGGCCCCTTTCACTCATGTACAAGCATAAATGGAAGCAAAAAGCTAGGGCTGTTGTGACATTAAAAGAAGAAAGAACTTGGTGTGGAGAAAAATGTAGCAATTGTTTCAGAATTGACTATGAGCCACTCTGTGGCCATGGCTGGGCATTGGAACCAAAACATTATTTTAAGTCATTTACAAGAATAATATTGCGTTACTGGAGAATAAGTAAAAAAAACTAGTTACCTCCAAGCATGACACAAAAGTGGGTATGTGTTCAGTTTCGAGTTCGGTTTTAAAAAACTGTTTAAGCGAAACATAATCAACAAATTACCCCATTTCAGGTTAAGAGCAGCCCTTAGAGGGTTATGTCTCCAACATTTTTATGCAACATATTTACGCCTCATCGCCAACCCTTATATTGTCCCCACACAAAATTTACCTTTTAATCAAATAGGCTGCTCCCGCTTTCAACGTGATCTAAGAAGATTGAAACCGATCTCCATTAATTTTCACTCTTCGACATTTAATACCCATACCAAAGAAAGCAAAAAAAATTGTGTGCGTCACTGAGACGCACAACAGAAGTTTACCTCAGAACCTCATCTGCAATCCTTAAGGAGTTCCCGATCAAAGTTGACCTTTTATGGTAATCGACCTAACTGGTTAGCCTTAGAGAGCTAAAATGTAAGACCATTAATTTTCACTCTTTACTTATACATTTTTAATAAGGTGATCTTAAAAGTGTAAAATGTTAGACCAACTCCCATTAGTTTCCCTCCTCAAACCTTTTATCCAAACGTTGTTACACCCATCAGCCAACCTTAATGGTGGGGAGGTGTGGCTCCCATACCAAAGAAAGTAAAAAAAATGAGAGGAGAGTAGGTTACTTCAGAACCATTGCGTTTAACTAACGTTTAACGTAACGTCTAACGTTTTTTATTTGACATGCCAAATTTTTGTTTGAAATGAAAAATTTAACGGATAACTGATGGGCAGTGCCCTCTATCAAACGAGTATGAAAAAAATGAGGTTGCATACCATATGTATACACACATAACTTTTGATATTTATGCGTATACACATATGCATCCTCATTTCTGTCATACTCGATTGATAGAGGGTGCTGCCCATCGTTTTCGTGAAAATTTTCGCTGCGACAATCGTCTTTACCCGCGGCGTATATTTAAAAAACGTTTCTGAAGAAGTAAACTTCAAAAACACCACTTGAAAACTGATATTATTTAATTTTGTATAGAAGTGCCCTTAAGGTTTAGAGATCGGGGTAAGTCTTTACTTACTTTACTTTTAATGGCACAACAGCCCATGAAGGGCCTAGGCCGAGCTTTTCGCGTCCACTCATGTTGTGCGTGTTATATTTGTACATGAATGGAAGGGACCTACAGTTTAAAGCCGAATCCGAACGGCGAAGTGAAAAGCTTTTCATAGCAATTTTTACTCTTGTAGGTTTGCCATTGCCTGCCAAGAGGTGGTGCCATGTAGAAAAAATATTTTTTCTACTTTTTGATTTTGCCTGTGCCGAGATTCGAACCCCTGACACTCTGCGTAGCAGTCCAACGCACTACCACTACGCCACAGCGACCACAGCGATCGGGGTAAGTCCGTTCGAAGAAAATGATGGATTAGGAAAATTAATGGGGTCCGTCTAACATTTTACTTCTCTAAGATAATCATAAAAAATATCACATTTATATAGAACTAACGTTTGAAAAAGGGGCTTATGTAAATTTATACTTCTAGTAACCCAAATAATATCTCAGGAAGAATATTATTTTCGAAGAAAGATTATGATATGTTCCATTGTAAAAATATATAATAATTTAGATTAAAATAACGGTTTTACTCGAAGTTCTTACAATTAACTCACAACCGAATACTTAAAATTGCCCCAAAGACAACGGTGAAGATAAAGGAAGAGATGTTGTGAGACTTAGTTGTCTGAGTATTTTGCCCCTTCTCATGACAAGCAATTATCTCATAGGCTTTAAACATGTAAAAGTTACAGAAAAATCATTTATATTAGATTATCATACTTATTACAAAGGTATAGGCCTCTGTATTGGGAATCTAATGAGTATAGTTTTCGGATCAGACACCACGAATTACTCTTAAGGAATTATTCATTAGCCATTTGAAATTTACTGTCGAATGAAAAGTGAAAAATAATTCATAAATGAAAAGTAGTGCATACTTCAAAACAAATAATTCGAAAATTTCAAAATTATAAAAAAAACATATTATTTTCTTAATAAAACTACGAAGCTAAAAACTAAAGATATAATTTTGGAAAACCAGAACACATTTACTTCTCAACTCTAAGCTGGAAGCTGACAACTCCATTCAAAACTTATTCGTATTTCTATTCCACTGTACCTACAACCCGCACCACTGTGCCAACAATTTCTTCATCTTCAGCAGCAACGTGATTGCATGTTGTCGCCTTTTAACTTGGGTGTTGATGAGTAAAACATGCGTTAATGTGCTTAAAAAATCAAATCATACTTTTAGGCTTACAAAAAAGCAAAATTTATTTAATATGCAACAGAAAAAAAAACCTATGGGTGTAAGTACATAAGTAAAGGAGTCAGTCATAAAAAAAGGCAGACAAAATAGAATTACAGCAACAACAATGAAATAACTTTCATGCACGTATGCATGGAGTAAGTATGTACATACATATACAAAATGCACTTTTAAGACATTCAACTCACACGTGTCACAACATAACATGACACGTGACCACCATCATGTTTGCTTACATCACAAGCGATCAATCAAGAACAACAACAACAGCAAGAGTGAAATGAGAAAAAGCCTTGGAAAAAACTTGGAATAGAATTAACAAAAAAAAAAAAAAAAAAAAAAAAAAAAAAAAAAAAAACTAAAGCATACTTGTAGGCAAACAAAAGTGGAATATTTTATACTCGTATGCATGTGAATTCATATTTTCATTCAGCTTGCAATAATCGAGTGCTATATGTTGATGAGTTGTGATTTGATTGTCATGTTGAAATAATATACAATATGTTGATGTGTTGTTGTTGCTTTGCTGCTGTTGCCGTCCTATTCATCATCATTCATTTTCAATGGACAATGGTAATGGGAAAGAGGTATGAAGTGGCATGAAGTATAAATTGAATTTATAAGTGTACATATTTAGAGAGTTAACACAAAAGGTACAGTTGTCATTTGTGATTGTGTGCATTCTCGTAGTTCTTCTTCTTCTTGTGGAGTAGCAGGGGGTGTAAGCGAAATTATTTAAAAATGTTTTTGCTCTAAGTATTTGGTTAACGATTGGAAAAGATTGTTAGCGGCAAGCACAGCGATAATGAGTTTTATTTTCAGATAGCAGAAATACGTCATAAATTGCACGCCGCTCATTTAAATGAAATCATTCAAGCTGATGATTGATCATCGTAGTGATCTTAATTAGATAACGAAATATTTTATATGAGGTAGCTTCTGATTATCGAAATTTTAGCTACCATGTGGTTTGAGAAAATATTCACAAGGGTCCTTGAAATGAATAAAATGCGTACATATGTAAATAATGGGCATTTTATATACCAGAATTTGTATACAGTAGATTGAGGATATAAGAAAAACTCGAGAAGACAGCATAGCTGATAAACATTAAGAGATGCTTAGTATATACAGTATAGGGTATATTTGTGAAACGTGTGCGTTAAACTGGATCTTTATTGGATAAAACAACAAATTGCTGATGTTACTCAGAGGAAGAAAATAGGTTACAATGAGAATGAGTCCATCCGCCATCGCGGGCAACAATTGGAGCTGTGACCATCCACTTTATGGAAGATTTTGGGGCAGGATCTTGGTTTGCGATCTTACAAAATCCAACTCGTGCAAGAATTGAAGCCGAACAACCATCAAGCGCGTCACAAGTTCGGTGAATGGGCCCAAAACGAGATGGCCACCGATCCCGATTTTCACAAGAAAATTTTGTTCAGCGATGAAGCTCACTTTTGGTTGAATGGGTACGTTAATAAGGAAAATTGTCGCATTTGGAGTGATCATAATCCACAAGCCATTGTTGAGACGCCGTTACATTCTCAAAAAGTCACTGTTTGGAGTGC
Organism: Palloptera scutellata; assembly: GCA_958295655.1. Classification (NCBI taxonomy): domain Eukaryota; kingdom Metazoa; phylum Arthropoda; class Insecta; order Diptera; family Pallopteridae; genus Palloptera; species Palloptera scutellata. The sequence continues at coordinate 39,179,443 of OY282449.1, read as the reverse complement.
TCTATGGGCAGAGGGGATCATTGGTCCATATTTCTTCAAAATTGAAGCCGGTTATAATGTTACAGTCAATGGGGAACGCTATGGAGCTATGATTAATGACTTTTTCGTGCCTGAATTGGAGGATGTTGATGTGGACGACCACCACACGTCTAAAACAAGACGGCGCTACATGCCATACAGCCAACGAAACAATCAATTTATTGAAGGCAACTTTTGGTGAGCGTATTATCTCGCGTCGTGGGCATATGGCGTGGCCTCCAAGATCGTGCGATTTAGCACCGCTGGACTATTTTTTGTGGGGTTATGTGAAGTCGCTTGTCTACGCAGATAAGCTCGAGAAGATTGACGCCTTGGAACAGAATATTCGGGGCGTTATTACTGACATACGACCTGAAAAGTGCTGCAAAAAGTGGTCGAAAATTGGGCCTCTCGGCTGGAATTTATTCGAACCAGCCGCGGCGGCCACTTGCCCGAAATCGTTTTTAAAACATAATGGCAAATCCTTATATTTATAATAAAGCTAAATTCTTGGCGATAACATTAAACTATATGCGTTCTATTTCTCCTTGAAAACCACACTTCTAAAAAAACACCCGTAGAAGTTATTGTGAACTTGTGGAAAAATCGTTAATTTTTTTGGAAAATATCTATGGAGACACAATCACATGCTAGGATTTTCTCCAACACATTGAATGTGTATTCAATTCATGTCTCGAAGCACTCACTATAACTTTCTTTTAATAAACAGACCAACTCGTATAGAGAAATGGGTATGGTAAGTACTTATATCAAGCTAAAGCTAAAACGTAAAATAGTAAAATCAATCTGCTAATTGCATAAATACCCCAACTTAAAATTTCATATTTCATGTCGGTTTTAATTTCGTCAGTCTATTCAATACATGCTCGCAACACACACAGAAATGCATGTATGCATAAATTTTCGTATGAAATTTTGTAATTTTCCAAATGCATTCGTAATTGCAGAGGCATGCAATTAAAATTGCATTCGCATCTAATTAATTGGGATACTATGACTAGGTACTACTCCACACACACACACATACAAAAAACCGACAAGATTGATTTACACATTGAATGGTGACATTCTTTGCATATCAACTCAATGCAGCAGCAGCAGCAGCAGCAGGATTGAGGACATTAGTCTTCAAACTAAAATCCCTTCACGATTGTGATGTGGATGGGAGGAAAATGCAAATTTAGCAAATCATTTTCATTTCAGTTCTGCAATGACAATGCAGAAAAATGCATATGGAAATGCAATTTATATGCAATACACAAATACATGCATAAGAATATATGTACAATAAATGTATGCACACACTTGCAAGAAGTCACTTAAGTAAAAGCGCCATCGAAGAGAAAATTTTTATACTTTCGTTACGTTCAGCGTAAGTCACTTGCAGCGATAGCAGTGTAGCTGCAACAACAACAACAACAATAAAAGTATTAAATGTGATTGCATAAAGCATCATGGAAAAAAAGACATCGTCTGGCCACCCTGACACTCACATACGAGTACATACGTGCATACTTGCATGCCCATGCTGCAGGCTATTGCTGCTGCTGCTGTTGTTGTTGCATCTGTTGTTTAATGCAACACCAAAGTGTCACCTCCGCCACCCTTTTTTGTTGTTTTGTGTTTTTTTTTTTTTTGGTGTGCAGGATATTTCGTGTCACAAGGCGGTTTTAAAATTAAGTTGGCTTTTTGCAGCTTAACTCTGTTTATGCGCAGCACGGTGACATCGGTGGCGTTGTCGTCGCTGTCGTGTGCAATGCAATATGGCCATGGAGTTAGCAATCCAAATCCGCACACACATATACGTACTTTCATACATACACAGGATATATGCACAGGATGCAATGTGGTCGGACGGTCGCTTGCACATTGTTTCTCTCTCTCTTTCTCACTCAATATGAAATCATTGGCTTTTAACGCTTAAATAAGCTTAATTGAATTTCTTTTCATTTAAGTTTTAGGGATTTGTTAATTAAAAGCGAAGAGAATTCTTAATAAGTAATAGAGTGTGTGAGAGAGAGAGAGAGAGAGGTAGAAGTAGATAGTACGAGTGAGTAGGTAACAGAGATGAAAAGGATTTTAAAAAGATAATTGAATGTTAGTCATTTATGAAAGCTTCTTCTCGTAATGAGTTTACAAAAAGAATTCAATAAAATAATAACTGTAATATATTAATACAGTAATCCCCGGAATACTGCATCGACAAATATGTACAAATTTTGGTTCAATTAACCGGATTACTCAATTAACAGATTGATTTTTCATAAAAATTTAACTTAAAAAGTAAAATTTTGTAACTCAATTGGAAAGAAATTATCAGTTCCCAATAATTTACACAGATGCTTCTTCTCCTTTTAATGGCACTACAGCCCACGGAGGGCCTAGGCCGGGCTTTTTGCATCGACTCAGGTTGTGCTGGTTATATTTGTACATGAATGGAAGGGAACTACAGTTTTATGCCGAATGCGAACGGCCAAGTGAAAAGCTTTTCATATGCAATTTCTACTCCTGAAGGTTTGTTATTGACTGCCGTCAATTTGGACGTCTTTTTGCCTTAAAATATTGTGTTTAAAATATTTTGCTTTAGCTGAATATTAGTAAATTTTTCGAAACAAATTTTAATTATTTAATTTTAACTAGTTATTGACATAAAATTATAAAATTTTTTTTATTAACTTAAAGAATTTATATTTAACAATAAAAATAAATCCTATTAAAATGCTCAGGGGAGCGTTTAACAAGCTATCACTATTCATTTGATCCATTATCAATCAATCGTTTATCAGACGATCGTTGATCACTCGTTTCTTTGTGAATTCTTTAATAAGTGATTTTTTATCAGTCGATTATTTACTGGGTGATCATTTATTGGGCGATAGTTTTTTGGCCAATCTGGAAAGGCTAAAACCGACGGTTTCTTCAATTAGGAGAAATCATCTCATTGTCTCAAATCCCGTGACTCTGTTTTTGTTGAACTTTTGAACTATTTAGGCGCTTTGATATTCATGGCTTGATTGCAGTAGATTTTGTGTCTGCTGTCACTAAGAATTGTCCACCATAATCTATAGCAGTAGGCGTCACCATGATAATTGGATGGTTTGCAATCAAGGATAACCATGGCATCCTTTCTCCACCATGGTTTTCAGTTTGCCAGATACTGTTAGTGCACAAGAAGTACTTTGAAACGATAAGTACCTCATTTAAGTAAAAAGTGTACACTAGTTTTTACATTTAATGCATTTTCTGTTCTAAAAAACATGAACCTAAAAATTAAGCAAATATCTAATACCTATTTTGTTTTCAAATGCTTACAAGATATGTTTTGTAATAAGGGTTGCCAACTGTCCCAGATTTACCGTGATGTCCCGGAATTCCGGTAATTTTTGTGAGTCCCGAAGAGAGTATCTGCGAGGCACCAAATGTCCTGCAGTACAGATAAAAATCCATTTCAGAATATGTATTGAAATATGATTTCGCTGGGCTTTCTCTATTTTATTCTGAGAGACATTTCTGGAAAAGAAAGTATTTCATTATTTTAAGCCATTTACTCTCGATATGAAATTAAAAAGAAATAATACAAAACACTACTGAAAAAAAAGGGTCTAAGGTATAAAAGTAAAAAATTGTTCACTTTCTTGGACGATAAACTTTGCCTCAGACGTCAAAATTTTAGGAATTCTAAGTAGTATATTTCTTACCAGTAGCAGATCCAGAAGTTGAGTTTGCAAAGATCAGGTTTCACTAAATTCTTATAAATTTTGGGAAAATCCCAACCAAATGTGAGATAGAAAATCGTATAGGTTGTCAGGTCAGAAGCAGACAAAAAAACAAATTATTATTCAGATCAAAGATCAGATAAAACTCAGACTAAAAATTAGATAAAACTAAAAGAACAGCCCATAATCAAGTCGCAAACTCAGTTTAAATTCAAACCAAAAGTAAACTCTAATTCAAACTTAGCCCAAAAATCGGATGAACTTTAAAGAAAAATGCAGAAAAAAACAGATTTTCGGTCTGACTAAAAATCAAATTCAATCAAATTCAGACCGACAAGATCCATCTGATAAGACGAAAGTGAGGCCAAATCCATACCAAAGCTCAGACTAGGAGTCAGACCAGGAATTCAATTATTTGTACTTAAGTTTAAAAAATGTCTCGCATTTTCTTGCTATATCCCATATTCTAATCTAGCAACAATGTACGTATGTACATAAAATCGGGTTGCCTTGCATTACCTTTCATTACCAAACTCGGTTTTTAAGCAATTTAAACAAATTTCAACATATTTCCAAAAAGACTAAATGTTACTACAAAAACGTAAGTGCAAATGAAATACAAAGCTAAAAATTAAGTTCATTAAGTAATTTAAGAAAAGTAGAAGATGCAACAATTTTCAAAATAATATCAAAGCAGGAGAGAATTACATACATTATTTTATTTCTTTTAAATAATTTAAAAATAAATATACCAATATTAAAATTAAATACATGCCCTTCGTAAAACAGTACGTCTGGACACCAAAGCTACGATTAATCAAACCCTGACTAGGAAGAATAAACACAACCTACACCCAGGAAACTTAGTTTCGAACTCTGAACTATGTTCAAGATAATCTAAGTGACTTTAAACTGGGTGGGGGGGTGTTGCAAGCCTTCTTTTTCTTTTAATGGCACAACAGCCCATGGAGGGCCTAGAACCAGCTGTTCGCATCCACTCATGTTGTACGTGTTATATTTGTACACGAATGGAAGGGACCTACAATTTTATGCCTAATCCGAAAGGCGAAGTGAAAAGCTTTTCTTAGGTAATATGAAACATCCTGAAATCCGGGATATGCTCAGCTTGTATTGTGACGAACAAAATTTTGACCAGGACCAAACAATAAACCGACGAAATTATAGGTTGCTATTTTCGGATCCTTCAGATGTTCTCCATGTTACGCAAAATAAATTTTCCTGCAACTTTCATAGTTTTGGGAATGGTGAGCAATGAAGGACACATCATGCCACCCCTCTTTATTCCCAAGGACCTCGGATGAATGCTGTTACCTACATTGAGGTTTTGAAAACAGTTACGAAAACTTGGATGGATATCGTGCGTGGTGAGAGGCTACAAGTATTCAAACCGGACTCTGCTCCTTCTCGCAAAGCTATGAAGACTAAAGATTTCATGTCCGAGGATCTGCATGATCATATAACTCCAAACATGATGTGGCCACCTAACGCCCCGGATCTTAATCCTTTTTTAGACTACTTCGTATAGGGCGTTGTTGAACGCAAGACCAATAAACATCCCCATAATACGCTTGATTCCGTAAGAGCAGCTATTACCAGAGTAATGATGGATGAGGATCTTTTGATTCGGGCATGCAAACATTTCCGGCAGAGAATTGAACCTATTATTTTAGTGGCCTAAGTGCCATTCAGTTTTATTAAAATGCAATACGTTTTGTAAAACGTATTACAAATACCTGCAGCACCTTGTAATATGTCGATAATTCAATACGGCTCATTTGTGCTCCATAAACTCGGAGTATCTCTAAAACTAATTATTCCTAAGCGAAACACAGCGCGCTGTTTTCATTTAAAAACTAATCCCAGCAAAAAATAAAACGAAAAAATCTAATTAGCTCAGCACACTGCAACATCATCTAATTACAACGTTGATCCTTTTTACTGTGTGTGTACGTAGTAGGTATGTGTGTTTCTACTTCTCAAAAATTAACAAATTGTATATTAAGAAATAATAATGAAGTGAAAAAACAAAATACAAAGGATTCAAATTGCAAACGTCATCAATGTTCCGCCGCGGTCGCCACCGCCGCCGTCGCCGGAACACTGTCGGTGGCGTCTCAGGAGGCGACGAGATTTGGCTCAAGTGGCTTCATTTTATTTCGCTCATGGAATCGACAACGATGCGAGGCGAACAACGACGCCAACTTTGTAAATTGCATTCAATCGAGCGCATTTATTGTTGAAATTAACTCATGAGGAAAATTCTATTATTGCAATGCATCCTGCAGCAGCAAGAAAATCCTTTCAGCTGCAATTCACTCGAATTAAATGCGATTTTAGCATTTTTTCTCTACGCTACTGCCATTTTGTGTCTATGTACATGTGTGTATGTGCGTCGGTAAGAGCGTGTAAGGTGCATTTTTTTTTCTTTTGTATGTGCAAGAGTATGTGTAAAAATCCTTATATTTTTTTCCTATTGGTGCTTTTTGTGTGTAAACAAAGGAATTTTAAGTACTGCTGCTGTGCAAGTGCAAAAGGACACACACATATACATGAAGACTTGCATATGCATGTATATTTGTGGCATATATGCCACTTGCAACATGTTGAACGTTTCAATTTTATTTTTTTTTTATTTTCGTTTTCATTTGTTTTAGAACTGCAGCAGTTAGTTGACTGCAAAAGGTGATTGACAGTTGCTGCTCATGAAGCGTAGTTGGAATCGATGGATGTTGACGACACTGACGTCAACTTGTGGTGGTGTGAGTGCTAGAGTGAAGTGATTTGTAAAAATGATTTTACACAATTACAGCGAAATGGATAAAAATAATGGCTTATGAAATTTTGCTGAATTTGTAATTGGGAATATACCATGTAATTTTTAATTGGCTTTAAATACTTATTTTGAACTTTGGTAGTTTGTTGCAGGAATTGCTATGCAGAGTTGATGAACCAAGTAAATTTTAGCTATTAGAAATGGTGTGGCAACACTACAAACTTCCATTAACGGGGTTTCTTAATTGTGGAACTAGAAATTTATTCCTCTTTTAAGACTTTCACTTAAAGTTTGTTACAAGGTAAGGGGTTCTTCATAGTTCGAGGTTTTGAAAAATCGACTCTAGAGGTCATTACATAGAAAGTGTCTCCATATAAAGATGAACTCCAAAGAGCTGGTATTGATTGAATCGTAGGTTTCTTCAATCAAGTTTTATTCCGTCGATTATATTTTGTAAAAGTCCTGTTTTTCAAACCTTTTGCTAAGACTTCGACAAGAAGTATTTCGAATATCTGATCATTTTATAAATTGTTCGGCAGACATAAGGTTTTATACAAATGTTATTTACTTTTTACCGCCTTTATTAGTTCAAATTGTTTTGTAAAAAAAATCCTGGCATTTTGTGAGATTAAAAAAATTCCAAATAAAAATATTAAATCTAAGCATAGCCAAGATAACATCAATATTTCACTTTTTTTGTTTGATGCAAGCTAAATTGCAAAAATCTTAGCCCCGATTGACTGGGGCGGTTGTTGCAGAGCGCGGTCGATGACGCTTTAAGGTCGAGGGAATGGAAATTATTTTTTTCCAACTATTATTTAAAAATTCGTAGGGTGTATCAAAAAAAACCTTTCTAATTATCATGTATAGTTCCATCGCAAGAAATTCTTAAAAATAATTTTAAAATTTTGAGCTGAACGTGTAAGACGCTAAGAGGCAGCTTAAGCAAAGTCTAACTAACTCACAATTTTGATTTTGAGTCATTCATTTCGACCTAATTTTGGTACATAGATACATACATACATACAATTTTTAAAAAAATTTAACTCGGATAATTTTAACCTTTTCCCACCAGAGAATATTTTCTTTGCATATTGTTTGCCTTGGAAAAAGATGAAAAAAATTTAGACCCAAAAGACTTTACTTACTTATGTCTTCTTCTTCTTCCTTAATGGCACAACAACTTTTGAAGGGGCTAGGCCGAGCTTTTCACATCCATTCCTGTTGTGCATGTTATATATTTGTGCATGATTTGAAGGGACCTAGAGTCTTATACCGGATCTGAACCACGAAGTGAAAAACTTTTCTTAGGCAATGTTTGCACTTGAAGCTTTGCTCTTGGAGGTTTGCCAGGAGGTGACGCCGTCACAGAATTATTTTCTACTATTATGATTTTTGCCTGTATCAAGATTTGTCCGGGGTTTGTGCAGATTGTCCGAGATACACTGAGCAGCAGGCCAGCACACGACCAACTTTGCCACGGTAACCACATCTACAACTCCCTCCTACCGAAAAATTCAATGAGTGTAATGAACTTTTTGTGCTAATAAAGAATTACTTGCCTTCAAATTTGGGCACCGTCAAAAATCAAAAATAGAAAAAATAAAAATTTTCCCAAAAGTAAAATTTGCTAAAAAAAAAGCTATTGCCTTTGAGATTTAACATAAAACTATCCCTTCTCAAATATTACTCGCACAACACAAATGAATGCAAAAAAGCTCAGCCTAAGCCCTTAAGGACTGGTGTGCTAATGAAGAAAAGAAGAAAAGAAGAAAAGGGGCTGTGATATAAAAATAGAAAATATTTACATATTCAATTAAAGTGAAATTGTAGGAAGATGAGCATTAAAACTTTTATTTCCAATGAGGTTTTGAAAATCATTAGGTTTACCGAGTGAACCCAGTCTCTCTTTTAAATGATACCAATGACTTTTACTGACGGATTCAAGGAATTCCGCCCCTAGTGAATCGGGCAGACATACGCACAACTAAGAATTAACCCACCATGTAAAGTATCGGCGACACCCCTTCATTACGCGAGGGTAATTTTTCTGAACCAGGTTCTGACCTCAAAATTATGGCTAGTGGCTCTTAAGTGAGGTAATGCTATAATACAAATTGTAGGACTTAAGGAAATAAAATTTATTCCATTTCTGTAGCTTTCATTTGGAAATTTAGGTCTAGCTTACATTAGGGGAAATACTCAGAAGGGGATTGCATTGTTGTTGTTTAAATGTGGAGAACGAGAGAGTGGAGAGATTAATTTTCAATACGAGGGTGACGATACGGGTCCAATGTGTTGTGGGGGTATCATGAAAGGCAATGACGCATTTAATTTGAAATTGAGACAACAGTACATTTTTCGTAAATTTTTTTCTGTAAGACACTACGAAACATACAAATTCCGAGTTATATTAGAAATCCACACATAACAATGCTGTAAATGAGTCTCAGTGTAACATACCTGCATACCAAGGGTAACGGAGAGATTTTTTTGGCGATTCCCTTGTGGGAATTCCCCCTAATGTAAGCTAGGCCTTGGAAAAATCCAAGACATAGAAAGCAACTCTTTATAAAACCACTTTAAAAACGGTGAATTCATACCAACCAAAGTGCAAACAATGCGAAAGCTCTAACGTTTTCTAATTACACCTGATACTTTTTCTCAGCCCCATTGTCTAAATTTGTGTTTTGTTTTTACCCGCACTGAAAAAAATATTAATTCAAAACCTTTGCCTAATTGATTTATGAGCAGCTTCTGGTCCATACACACATATGCAACCGTATTTCTGCTTCTGTGTTTTTGTATGCGGTTGCACTCATTCAAGCCTTTTTTCACATTTTTCTTTGTACATATGTTTATGGTAACGAGTGTTTGTCTGACTGTATGTAGGTTTGTTTGTATATGTGTGTTCGCATCGATGAATGTGTGTTTGTTTCTTTTGTGCAACATTTGCAAATCATATGAAATTAAGCTGAAAATTACGCAAAAATAAATGATTTACGCAAATAAATTGAAATTTATTGAGAGTCAAAATGTTATTTGGTTTTATTTTGACAGTCAAGCACATACTATACATACATACTTACATACTTTGTATGAATGTGTTTTTGCATATGTAAATGTGCTGGCAGTAGTTTTGTTAGCAACTTGTTTTTTGTTTTTGTATATTTTTTTTTGGTTTTTTGGGGTTTCATTGCAACATATTGCTACGTTTTTAATTATGCGCAACAGCAGCCAAAAAAAAAAAAAAAAAACAAGGATTAATCTGCAACAAAAGCTACAACTGCATCGAATATACATATGTACATTTAATTATATGCGTGTTTAATTGTGTGTGTGTTTGTGTTCGTATGCGTTTACGGATTACAGGATTTTCATTTGATTTGCTGTGAATTTAATGAAAAATTATTTTCAAATAAACTTCTCGTCCTTTTTTCCGCTGTCCTTGTTTCTTTTTTGGTTTTTGTTTTTTTTGCTTGTGTGTATAACATTTTTGTGTTTAATTGTGTGACAATTGGTGAAGAAAATTATTTTTGTTGGGAAATTTCAAATTGGTTTTTGTAATCTCGATGTTCGTGTAGTTATTTGTTTGCTGTTTGGGTGTGTGTGAGTGTGTGTGTTGCGGAAATGTGGTTAATGGCTAGTAAGGATTGCAGCAATTAGGAAATTAGTTTGATTTTTAATTACATGCGGTTTTTATTATAAAAGTATGTAGTAAGTAGATAATTTTTTTTGTTTTTGTTTCTTTGTGGAAAATGTTTAATGAATTGGAAATTTAAAGTTTAAATTTCAGCGTAATAAAATTATATATTTTAGTAAAGGGTCGTCGTCATCAAATATTTCGAAATTGAACTACTGCTTATTTTGAGTGTGGCAACTCTAATGTGTTTTGTATTATGACGGAAAATTTGTTTTATATTTGCTGTTAATGAAATTGGTCGATATACGCTTGAACAACGTTGGGATATACTAAAAATTGATGTACTACCGAAACTGTAAACAAAAATTCGAAAGAAGAGAAGCGCCTTCCAAGCAATTTGTAGATCAATTTGTGAAAAGTGTGTGTGAATCTGGATCTTTATTCGACGAAACAACACGTTCTCATAGTCCTGCGCACAACCGAAGAAAATGCTGATGTGCTCAGAGAAAGGAAGATGCGTTACACTGAATGGCTTGCACTACCGCACAATGATAACTGATTATTTGTAGCCTATTTTAGAAGATATAGACTTAGGTTACATTTGGATCCAACAGAATGGCGTGCCATGAGACACACAAGTCGTGCAATCGGTCGGAGTTGCGTTTTGCCTCCATTGGACTATTATTTGTGGGGAGCCGTTCAAGATAAGTGTTATTCTAACCATCCAGCAACCACTGAGGCTCTTAACGACAAAATCGGTGCAGTCATCGGTCAAATACAGCTCCATACAGTCGAAAAAATAGGGTTGTAATGAAAAATTGTGTTTTTCGTATTTACTGCAAGGCCAGCCGCTGAAGTCATTTAAATGAAATTGAGTTCCACAATTAACCCAAAGGATTTTACTTTCGAATAATAAAAACCACATTATTTACACTAAAACCACATTCCAAATTATAAATGGTCTACCCTGTATATACAAAAAAAAAAGATGAATAGTTGACTTGTAACTTGTTTTCAGAGGTCCAAAAAAGCATTTGGACCTCTGAAAACATTCTTGATTATTATAGATAGATTGATTAATTATTCAGATACAAATAATTTGTGGTCTTGTTTTGGGTTAACTTTTTGAGAAATATTTATCACATGGAAAAAATATTGAAGGCCAAGAACAGGAAGTTGCCTTGGGATGGTTAAAGTAATTTTGTCTACAGTTAGCCGGATATAGATAAAATATAAATATAAAAACATTGATTTTTTCAGATTTTGAAATCTGCAATCTGTAATCAACTGACTTTTAAATTTTTTACTATTTATTATACAAAACAATTGCACACTTCCATCTAGGAAGTTAGAAATAATAAAACTTTTAATGAATTAATAAACTTACTACTTACTTAGTTGGCACTACAACCGGCGTTCAGTCTTGACCGCCTTGATAAAACTTCTCTAGTCACCTCTGCTAAGCGAGTTTTGTAACCGCGATCACGAAATTAAATTCAACGACTCACCTGTATGATGAATGCTTACTGATTCAATTTATTAATTCAAAATAATTCAAAATAATCCACTTAAGAATAATATGCTGATTTTACAAAAGTGTTAGTTTCTATATTCCATGGAAATGCCAATTTGTTAATTTTGCACAATTCTTCTTACTTGCTACTGTTTAATTTTAATTGCATTTAGCTCAGATGCAATTTGTCGCTTTGCAACCCAAAAGGTGAAAAACGATCATCTCTTCGTTAAAAATGTTGTACTTTTTCGTACTGTTGTTGTTGGAGGTTTTTGGCTACATTCCGTAATTGCACGCCCCGACGTTCATTGTTAAACCCAAGTGCTGACAGATTTGCCTGTACGACGATTAGAACGTCCTTTTCTGTGTGCTCCTCCACCGTGGCTCGAATAAAACATCCTTCTAGCTGAAGCGGCTTCTTACATTCACCCATCCAGCGAAGCTGCTGGATTTTTATGCGCTTGACTATGTCAGTGGCGGCGTACAGCTTAGACAACTCGTCGTTCCATATTCACCATATTCCGTCGTTACACACTGGACCGTAGATCTTACGGAGTATCTTCCTCTCGAAAGCTCCTAACAGAGTATCATCATTGATGGTCAATGTCCACGTCTCTGCGTCATACATTGGGACGGGTAGGACGAGGAACTTCTAAAGCGTTATTTTCGTCGGTCGAGAGAGGGCTCTGCTTCTCAATTTTTAGTGCAGGAATTATATGTGGAACAAGATACCTATTTATAGTTTAACATTCTTATCATTTTGCCTACATTTGGTACTCACATAAAAAAGCAGTCTTTTGGCTTTATCTTATTCATTGCACGAATTAAAGGTAATGTAGACTAAGTAATAATATAAATCGAAGAGCAAACAAACTCACACACTCTCATACACACACACTTTAACTTATGCAAAATTGAAATACAAAAGTAGGTATATTGCTACTAACATCCAAACCCTGCCACAAATATAAACAAATGTGACCAAAAACCAATGCCACTAAAAACATACACTACCAAAAATACCAGAACACATATGCATGCATACATACATGCAGTTGTTGTTATATACATACATACATTGTATTCCGAGTCTTCATTTATTTCAGATTAGTGTCTAACTCCACTCAACTCAACTCCAACTCGATTTCAGTGGGAACATACTCGAACATTGGTGTTCGACAACATTTGAATCCTTTATGAGGCATGATGGCTGCAGCCACACATAAATACTTGCAAACACACACACACACACGCCAACACACACTCACACATATTGTGGTATTGCAACACTTCAAAGTGGCTTGTGTCCAGCAGACCAAAAACCATTGATTGTCATCGAATCGCTGTACAAAAACTTTGTGTACTTAAACGTGTGGGAGTTTGTAAAGAGTTCGTTCTCCTCCACCTGCTCTATTGTAGCACATACATATTTCACATTAGGGACATTTCAAAATTCTTCTACTCTCTACAACTTTATGTCCATGCTTACTCGTATGTGTTCTTTAGCGTTTACATTTGTTACGCTACACCAAATTCATGCTTTCTCCACAGTTGATAAATCCCTAATGCCACTTTGTAATACCCATGCATAATATGTCGCTGGCACTGTACATAATGTTTTTGAAGTATGGTCAAAATGGAATGGTATTGTTACTTTTACTTGTTGTTGTTTTTTCCATTTACATTCATGCTGCTCTTGTTGTAAGAGCTATTGCATATATCTAAATACTTCCATATTACCTACGACTACTCGTCGTTGTTCAAGTTGAAGTGTTTGAAGTACATATATTTTCAGTAACGTATTGGCATAATTGACAAGCTCTGGACATCGAAATGTGCTATGAAATGTGTGTGTTTGTGTGTGTCTATGGTATTTGCTAGAAATGGTTTGTGCTTTTAGTAAGTACTGCATATAGCATTTTTTATTGGATTGTAAGTGATACAGGGGCGGATTGTAACAACAAAAGAATGCTGAACAAAAAGGGAGTAGATATGTAAAGAATGAAATACTGGGTCATATAGTATCCAATCCGCGGTTCTTCTATAAAATACAACATCAAAAGTTGATTTGAAAAAGAATTTCTCCCTTTTGAACCCAAAAACAAATGGCCGGAGCAGTATAAAAGAATATAAATTCCTATTTGGCGTAAAAATGGAAGAGGCTTAGAAAGCTATATTGGAATCATACTAGTCCCTAGTCCAGCTATTTTATACATATTTCAGACCACTTTAGTGTAAAATACTGCCTTTAATCTATATTTAGTGATGGCATGTTAATTTTCCTACTTGCCTGCAATTAGTTGAAAATAAAAGACTTGGTTAAGGCATATTTTAACATGAGTGTATAACTTGGCATGCTATGTGTCCGGTTTTCAAACGGACTGTTAAGTATTTCTGTGACCTATCATCAAAACAGTAAGTCCGAAGTTTCCTGTTTTTTTGCAACTGATGATCAAAAAAAAAAAATAGATTACACAATCATTAGTGAAATACACAGTGTAATTAATATCAAGTTTCGTTTAAATACAAGGGATGATTTATAAGCTAGTGAAAGAAGTTGACAAGTATAGGTAGAGTAAATCTACATAATCAGATTTACTATAGTTACCTTGGCAAAATATTGTATAACTCTCCCAGGGCAATTTTGTGTTCCCGACCTGCACTCTTTTTTTATGAAACCTTTAAAAAAAAAATTTTTTTTGTTTTAATTTTCACCTGTACTGGTAACTTGCCAACTTTATTGGAAAAAGAAATTATCTACTTAAGTACTAATTCTGAATATTTGACGAACCAAACCCAATTGCTTTAACACCGCTCTTATTATTTTTTCATCATAAAAAAATATTGAGTTCAAAGTAATTTTTGCATTTATGTAAAATGATGACAAAACGACGTCCATAACCCATAGAAATCTGTAGTGAAAGGAACAATATTAGACCTTTAAATCGAGAAACTTTTAATTCAAAATACAATATAAAGTCAATTTTTACCGAATTTTTAAACTATTATCCTCATATGAAGACAAAATCAATGGCAGGGTTAATCCAGCCACATCTTATCTCCACCGAAGACTTATCAAGTGAAACAATGATAGTAGGTTAGATCAAAAGGCGGTAATTGAGATGGATTGGCGATATTCTCCATAAAATCACCAACAATTTCACTTCAATAGAAGATTCTGCCTATAGGTTGTCATCGCCCTGGTGCCCCAGCAAATACCCAAATACAAAGAATAGCTTAAACTGAATTTACCTCTATCAACTATATCTGGAGGAGTGCATGCCGTGAAGCAACAAACTAAATCAAATTCAAGTCAAATGTGAAGAACATATTCACTCTAGTAGATGCAGATTGTCAGTAATAGGTATCGGATACATTATCGAGCCATGCGGCCATGAATTATGTAAATTAAGTAAGGTATGTGTGAAGTTTCCAAAGAACAAATATGATTTTTGAGAAGTGTAATAAGTTTTGATTACTTAATTAGTTCGGCCTGGAACTCTATTAAAAATCTTCGTGGAAACTAGATCCACTGCAATGGAAGTGTGTGTACGCTCCCGGGCCGTTGAACCTGGTATTTTCAGAAAAACAATTGATAAAATATGTTTTCAGAGAATCAAAAATATTGAGCCCTGTATTGGACGGAAAATACCAAAACGCTCCTGTAATAAAACTTCGTGCTACACTGAATTTTTCACACTCATCAATACATGCCGGAATATTTCAAAATCCAAATAGCGTAAGCAGTTGACATATTCGTGTTAATTCTTTAATTAAAATCGATGTTGTTGACAAATCCAGAAATAAGGAACGACAGCAATAGAAAAGAAAAACAAGGAACTGGGAGGAAAAATTGCAGCGCAACTATCAGCTCTATCGACTGACTCAAGTACCTGTCTATCTACATACATATGCACAGACATATTCTAGGGCATTACATAAAGTACATAGATGCCGCCTATTGAAAAATGAACAAACACGTCGGATTAATTTACGAGTATATGAACCAAACATTGCATTGATAGGTAGGCAAAGAATAAAAGTGAACAAAATATGTTTGTGGGTACACAACTCACGCTCCCGATATACTCCCTCGCTTGGGCGATGAGTGGACAAAATACTTGTAGAGATTTTTTTTATAAATTTGTCCCTTTGGAAAGCAGCTGAATGCAGTCCGAACGCCCAACGAATTTGATTAAAAGCAATCGGCAAACAAACAAAGTTGCGACTAAATAGCTTCAGTTTAAAATTAAATTTGTACTTCTGTGTTTGGCAGTATGTCGAATGAATGAGTGGAGGGGGCGCGAAAGGGAGAGAGAGGGAGCATGGGGCTGCTTGCATACATACGTACTCGTATGTACTTATATAAAAAGGGAGCCACACAATTTGACATGCTAACAGATCTGCCAGTGAAACTGTAGATTTCTGCTGTTGATGTTGATGCTATACAAAATGACAACATCAAAAAAATATCGAACTGAAACTCATATTGAACATTTCACACTACTACTTCTCTGGTACTGGTCATCTTGTTTGCTTTCAGTACGCAATAGCGACGACAAAAGTTTGAGGACGTTCTCCCTCCCTTGAGGTGTTTTCCAGTGACAGTGTGACACGGTCGATATGTGTGTGGATGACATATGTTTGAATGCGGTGCTTGCCTACACACTCTTTGTTGCATATATCTAGTCTCTTAAAATCTACTTATTTCAATGCTGCTACCACCCCTCGCTCCTTCCAAAGCTCACACTGCTACTCGTTGTTCATTTCGATATTGTGCCAATCATGGAGGATTAATAATGAGTGTGTACATTTGTGTGTCTGTGTGTCTGTGTGTGTGTCTGTGTTTGTTTGTATATATCTGTCTCCAGCTGTGGTTAATACTTATAATGCAACAGCAAAATTATATGTAGCAGCTGATGTTGTTGTTGTTGTTGCTATTGCAACTTTGTATGTTCGTGTGTGGCGAGGCAAATCAATATTTCAAGCATTTATAAAAGTGTGTGGAGAGTTTTCAATTGTGTTTGCATGAATGTGTGTGTGTGTGTGTGTGTGTGTGTGTCCATTTGCCAGTTTGAGGTTTTTAATTGTGTGCACACGAATGCATTTTCGTTGTTTTCATTGTTGTTTCGCTACAACCATTGCTCCTGCTGACAATACTTTGTCAATATTGCTGCAATTGTTTTTCGAGATTTATATGAAAATGTTGTTGTTTGTGTGACCATGTACTGTGTCGCTCATCGTTCGCCATTGTGCAGCAAATTTCATTTCAACAAAAATATGTTTCTACTTCTGCAGCGTAGCATGTCTCTGTATCGGTATTGTCTGACTGTCCTGACTGTCTATCTATCGCACCAAAAAATGTGTCGCATTCAAGCGTTGCGTTCTTCCACTCATTCACATCCGTTTCCGGATCCATTTACTCTTTCAATTTCTGTTTTTTGTTTTTTTTTTTGTGTTATTTTGTATGTGTAAGTGTTGCAACTTTCCGCTTTGGTTTTTTTATGTGGCAATTTGTCTGTGTTTTGTCCATTTTGTTGGCATTTTCACCTGTGCTCATTGGCACCAACAGATGGCGCAATTGGATTGATGTGTGTGTATGTACTCGTACACCAACACATATTTATATCTGAGTGTGGTTTCGTGTATGTGTGTGTGTGTGTGTGTGTGTGTGTGTGTGTGTGTGTGTGTGTGTGTGTGTGTGTGTGTGTGTGTGTGTGTGTGTGTGTGTGTTCTGAGAGAGAGTTTATTGTGCTCCATTCACTTTAAATTGTTGGTATTTTGTTCATAGTAGTTGTTGTTTTTGTTGTTGCAACTGAATTAAATTTTAGAGAAACTCCCAATTATTGAAGCATTGCATGTTGCTGCTGCTGTTGTTTTGAAGCGTGCGAATTAGTTTTACTGCCAATCGAAATTTGATTTTGCTTTTAGTGTGATTTGATTGCATTAAATGTAATTGGATTATTTTGGCATATTATTTTTATTTGAAATTAAGAACTAAAATTGAGTTAATTGAATTAAATTAAAACCAAAAACAAAAACAATAAATGTGTTTTAAACAAATTAAAATTATTATGCTGAAAATAAACATATTTATTATTTAATTTTACTGGGTAAACAAGTTGCAGATTTATTTTCTAACCAGGATTAAAAAGTATATTTGAATAAACTAAACTATGGGAAAAACAAAAACAAGCACACGTAAAGTTAGGTAAAGAAGGTATGACTGGAGCAGCTTCACACTGTTACCAAAACTCTTACTTTCCAAATTCCAAATGCCTTTACATGTGAATGCCATGGAGAAGGCACGTTCGAATAGTCTAACCTGTTCGGTCAGTTACTGCCCAAAGGCTGTCCTTATTAAACCATTTGGTTCTCCATATGAACATATGAATGCAAAGAGATCCTATATATCTCAATTAGACCTGTGAAAAAACTCGAACCAGTCTGCATCGTGGCAACTTCTTCATAAACTGCTTGTTGTACTATGACAGTGCTGGGCCATCGCGAAGTACCACTTGATGACTCCTGTAAGCACCCGTACTGCAGCCTTGTTAAGCCGTAAGTAAGATCCTGTCCTCCTCCTGTCTAACATTGGCTATAAGACCCTTTAAACTTGCTAATCGGTCCGATTGATTCATTATTTTGTACCAGCGATAGTAAATTCATCAATTCTCCCAAATTATTATGCGTCCGGGGTTGCGCTGAGGTTTCTCTCCGGCTTTAATGACGTCCATTTCAGACCTTTCTCAGCGTATCTCGTCCGCTATCTGGCTTCCTCGATATTTTTAAGTCCGAAACTTAGTATAGGGAAACAGTTTGAGGTTTCACAGCTATAAAGGGTATCACAGCACAGCGCTGAGATACTCTCGATGTGGAGTGGCATGTTGATTCCCCTGCGTGATTGAAGCAGTTGAAGATAAGCATATTTTCTGATCATAAAATAATATTTTGTCGGAAAAAATAGTACCCTAAAAGCGACTCCACATGAAGAGTATTTTATTCTTGTTAAGCCGTAAGTAAGATCCTGTCCTCCTCCTGTCTAACATTGGCTATAAGACCCTTTAAACTTGCTAATCGGTCTTTATTTTTACTAATTTTCGAGTCATTTTTTATCTCTCATCGAGTCATTTGAGTTTATTTTTCATCGCACAAGAGATTAATCAGTTTTTTATCATTAAGAGAGGTCGATAAAGACTCACTACATAAGGTGTTTTTCAATAAAGTAGTCATTCAAATGCTGGGTGAGTAATTTGCTATACTTAATAAAATTCATCGATATTGCTGAAATTTTGAATAAATTTGCATTGCGCCTGTCGTAAAAAAATTAAATTTATGCATACTACTGATGCTGTCGATGCTGACGACATTCAATCGTTTATTTGTCAAGAGCACAAATATTTAATATGAACTTGCCAAAGAGTATCATATAAAAAGAAAAAAATAAACTGCTCTAATCTCATGCATTAACGTGAACCTCTGGTCGCTCTTCCTAACTTGCTCTTTTTGAGTTGAGCACATTTCTGTGCCTTTTTTTATTTTCATTTTTAACGCAACGCATGAAGCGTGCACTTCAGCATTGTTGACGTTGTTCTTGTTTTCTGGTTTATTGCATTTTTATCACTGCAAAAAAATTCCTCAATCAAGCGTAACTAATCATGTTTTTTCACACTAACCAACTACCCAAAGTGGTATGTCAACTTTGACATTTCATTTCAGTTCCGTTTTCCGCATTTCAAACATTTTTCTCCCCCTCCCTTTCGTTGAGTTTTCCCCCTTTCCATGGCATTGTCACTTTCATTAAACTTTAAAATTATATTTATTAACTTTAGTGCGACGACATTTACGACTTTTTGCTTTGTTGTTGCTAAATGTGTTGCGAAATGCGAAATTTTTAAATTTGCTGGAAAAAAGTTGACAGCTGTTTCTGTTTCAATCGCTCGCGTCTTGTGTTCTAGATTTGCCTAAATTTTGATCGCTCTCATTTACATGCAAACAAACATGTGCAAATTATCTCAAGCCCACTGTCAGGCCCAAAATATAATTATACGAAATTTGTATTTTATTGAAAAGTCGTAAAATTTTTTCGTTTGCAAAATTTCTATCGTAAAATTTATGTTTACAAATTAGCATAATTTGTGCAGAAAATTTTTGGGAAAGTCGAAATTTTTTTTATGAGTAAATTAATGTGACATATTTGAAAATGAAAGAAAATGAGAAAGTACTTATTTTTTGTTTATTAAGCCGAATTGACAACTATGCCATCATCCTCCAGTGAGGAGAGTATGTACTTAACATTTGTATAATATTAGCGTCTGCAAAGAGAGTGGAGCACTTAAGTTTAAAACCCCGGGTACTCCCTTCCTAAAGGATATACTCTTCTAAATGGTTAACTTCAGTTTACAAATTCACCTTAACCTTAAATCAATAAATTTTATTAATTATATTTCCAAATTATTTTCCCAGCTTTCTCTGCCCTGTTATTTAAATTAACAACGCCATAAGTCATGCAGCTCTGAAAGCTTGTGGATACGACAATACTATTAATTTCTAAATGTCATTTGTCAACTAAGATCCCAGGTATATTTAAGTATTTAAAAAAAATTCTTTAAATCATCTTTTACTACAAGTACAATACATATATAAAATTTAACACTGCAACTTTGTTTGTTCCTTATACATTTCCAGGTTCTTAATCCAATGCTAACTAAATCGAAAGTGCACAACTGTGAGGCTTTGTGGGTTACAAGCGGTATATGAAGAGGTTATATGTAGGCGTGTCACCTGTCATACAATACTTTTCTGAGTTTATCTCCACAACCATATACTGATATACGTAGTACTAAGTTTGTCAGTACTAAATTTGTTGGTTAAAAATACCATACCATGAGAAAAATGTGCACTGTGTTTAGGGTTCCCAACTTAAAATTTATCATTTTCGGGACTAAACTGATTAAAATACAGGAAATGTGGAACATTTTTTAAACTCATATGCAAAGTATTTTTATGTCTGAAGGCAGCAATTTCTTAAAGAAGGAACCCATTTTTACAAACTCTCTCCTCTCCCCCGGCCCCTTTCTTTTCAAAAGTATTTGATACCAACAAATTCTTTTAAAAATTATTTACTTTCCTTTTCTAGTTTCTATGAAAAATTCGTCAGAGCAGTGTACTCTTTTAAAAAATCAACCTTTCATCGTCAAGGAAATTGTGTTGATGTAATCAAATTTTGATACGAGACATTTGGCGTTCCGCTGATGCTTTCTGGGGGACTTGCAAAAATTACCTGAATTCCTGAAAATTCCACGAAATCCTAAGATTTAAAAAACGAAATGTTTGAAATGGTAATTGTGGAACACTAAATATTCAACAAGTGGGAGTAATTTTTCAGATTATTAACCACATACTGTAGAATATTGCATTGCATCACTCCCGAAAAGCTCGGCCTAGGCCCTCCATGGGCTGTTGTGGCATTAAAAGTAAAAGTAATTACTTCCGACACTAATACCTACACTTGTATTAAAAGCTATTCTTCAAATATAAATGCATTTGACAACTTGACAGGTCTGACGAGAGAGGGAAAGGGTAACGGAAGAATTCCCCCCGGTCTCAGATTTCTTAGAAAGACCGTACTTTGGGGCCACTGAACGTCAAATTTGAAGGCAACATCTTGAGTGGAGCTCTCCATGAAATAATGATTTTCAATCAATCATAGGCAACTCATGTGTAAATATGTATAATATTTCCGAATTTCCACCTTATTAATTTCGTTAAAATTGACAAGTTATTGCATATTGGAAAAATTTTACATATTCGACAGTTATTGCCTCAAATGCCAAATTAACAAACCGTTTGCATACGAGCTTAAGTGACGATTTCAATATTATGCATATAAAATTGGGCAGTCAGGTGGAAAAATTATATTTTGCATGTGTGTGTGCACTGCAAGAAATAATAGCAAAGCAAAAGAAAACAAAAAACAAGGTGCTGATACTCAAACCCGCATGCTTGCACACACACACATATACACTTTCATATATCCTTTTTCACGCCACACCCTCTAAGCATGTTTATAGATATAACATTTTAATGCATTTTCCTTTTCTTGCATACGTTAGCGCATTCTACACACACCCATACAAACACACGCACACATTTACGCCCCTCAGTGTCAATAAATTTGTGTGTGTGTGTGTTTGCAGCAATGCAAAAACAACTCAATAAAATTAAAATTTACTTGTTCCACGCTTTTATAGTGTTTCTTTCGTTTCTTGTTTTTGTTATACTGTTCTCTGTTAACGCTGTTGTTTTTGTTGCTGCTGAAGAATTCCTTGCTGCTGCTGCCGCTGCATTCATAAATTTCACACTTAATGATCCAAAAAGCGCCAGAAAAAATGTGTAAAAATATGTGCTGCATAACAAGATCCTTAAATTCAATGTTTGAACCGACCAAACGTCCTCATCAACATCAGCATCATCATCGTCACGCATTCACACACCCACGCACACACACACACACACATGTATCTGCATCATGTATGCCATTAGCATATGTGTATTTGTTGGAGCTGGATTGGATGGTGCATATCCTGTTTTTCTATTCATTTGAATGCTATCCATGTAAATCTCTCGCTTTTTGGCGTTCAAAGTATGCATGCAATTTTTATTGTAAATTTTTGTATGTCAAGTGTAAAGAATTTCGAATATTTTACATAGTTTACAGTGGAGGCAAAATAAATTGAATTAATACATTCAAAGTTACTTTTTTATTAGAAATTCTGAATATTTTTTACCTTTTTACCACCAACCTCACTATCATCATTTTTCTTTGAAAAAAGTCATGGACAACAATCAGTTGCAAAGAGTGTCCCAATAAGAGTGCACGATTTAAATTAAAAATAAAACGCATATTTTTTGAGCGACTAGACATGTTTTGATTAGGTAATATGGAATGTATGCAAGGTAAGGAATAAAACATCCGGCATATTTGAGAAAGATGCGGTTTTATCTCACAGATGACGCGTTTGATATCTGCCTTGAGCTCAAGAATTGTTTGTGGTTTATTCGCATAGGCCTAGGATTTCACAAAATCCCAAAGAACGAAATCGCACAGCATTACATCGCACGATCTTGGTTTCCAGTTGACTTAGGCGAGCTACTCTGGAGCGATAAATAGCGTTGAAAATCTTTTCAAGTGCAAAAAAGAGAAGCAGAAGAATGCGTAAATGGAACGTGTCCCAAGTACAGGGTGACAATTAATAAGTGTATACAACTTTCTTCGCGCTTTAAAAAAAATATTGTAATTTTTCTGCAATTTTCTTCATTCTTGTAGTATTCTACGTAATCGAGAGTACATCTGATTTTATTTTTGTGCGGTCTATATTTCATTTAGTTATTTATTTTACGATGTCAAATAATCGGTCAGCTATTATAACATTGCACCAGCAGTTGTGTGATTGCACAGCAGCTTCGCATCGCACTTTTCTTAACTTCCCCGTCAGTTAAACTGTTTCAGGAGCTGGGTCATGAAGGTGATCGTCCAGGAAAAGGCAGAAAATCCACCGTCAATTCTCCCAGGAATTACAAAATCGTATAAAAACGGGTGCAACGTAATTCAACGGTTTCCATGAGAAAAGTTGGTTACGAAACTGGCATCAATCGTGAATCAGTTCGACTCATAGCAAAAAACGAACTAGAACTTAAGCATTGAGCAAGCTTAAGTCGTAGCAAGCTCCAAAAAGGCTAATTACGTACTGGCCTGAATGGGAAAAAATCGTCTTCACAGATAAAAAGCTATTTATTGTTGAACAAACGAAAAAACATAAAAATTACAGAAGCAGGCCAACCGATGCTGTTGGACCATCATTCGTCATTCAACATCGCCAAAATCTTCAATCCGTCATGGTATGGAGTGGGATTTGTGCGAATGGCAAAACACCCTTGATTTTTGTAAAACTAGTAGTCAAAATCAACCGTGAAATCAAACGTGGGAAATCCTGATACA
Organism: Palloptera scutellata; assembly: GCA_958295655.1. Taxonomy (NCBI): domain Eukaryota; kingdom Metazoa; phylum Arthropoda; class Insecta; order Diptera; family Pallopteridae; genus Palloptera; species Palloptera scutellata. The sequence continues at coordinate 39,155,737 of OY282449.1, read as the reverse complement.
ATTTGAAAAGTTTGGCCTAGGCCCTCCATGGGCTGTTGTGCCATTAAAAGAAAGAAGACAAAACTCGCAGGATTACCATTAAGTGCAAAAATGATTAGAAAGTCATTACCAAATAAAGCAGCAGAATAATCAAAAATCTTTCAACATGTCTGAACACTACTTTCGCCACCACTGTAACAGTTGCTTTTGCTGCAGTTACTCTGATTTATATCACAACAGCAGAATACAACCACACTCAAACACACTCAGCTACATTTTAAAGAAAATGGCTATGAATGGAGCGAAAATGTTTTAAAAAGTAAGCATTAATGTATAAAGCACTTTGGCTATTTGAATACGTACTCATATGAATATAACCATTCAAGCGATATTCACCTTATTCTTAAGCATGAATATACCATATATAAATAGATGTGCTTGTGGAAAAAGGATACGCCAGCATATTGCATATTCTACTTGCCACCAATTGAAACTTCTTGTGGTGCAGTGTGATACGAAATGAGCATCATCAATTGTGGCACATAAGCACACAGAATAATTTGAATGAAATGTACATTATTGCTTCCTGCGCTTTGTAGCACAGACAATGCGGCCTCATCATCACCATCACCATCGCCATCGTCATCGCAGCAGCCGAAAAGGACAATGACTATGCTTACAGGCGCCGCAATAAAATTGATTCACTAATGCCAAACAAAAGCCAAGGTGGCGGCGCACGGACATTGGTCGCTCATGTAAATTTTAAAATTTTCCCCCTTTACCCTTTTTGTTTATTGGCGAAAAGTTGTAGAGCTTTTGCTGCTATTGTAAGTAATAAATTTAATTTAAAAATTGTTTTCTCCTTTTTTTTCTCATCACACAAACTCAAACTTTTATAAGTGTTTTATGAAGGACTCGTATCACTACTACATACACACAACCGAATGCCCAAAAGAGTAAGTGAGTGAGTGAGTGAGCGAGTGTGTTTTCATGTTTTATTGGCGAAATATTCATTTGCAATTTGCATATTTAATGACTTTTACACACTCATGTCCTTCTACATAAACTTCTTCTGCATTTTTATTCATTTTTGTTGGTGTTATTGCATCTTTATGCTTTGCATGTCAACACGTCGCATCGTGTTGCATGCAAATGAGTTGCTCAATATTTCTCACATGCAACAACGAACTCTCATACTTGTTTGAGCTGTTGCTACTGCGGATGTTGCTCATGAAATTCACATTAAGATGCTTTAATTGCATTCAATTATCCTTACATTACATTCTCGTGCAAATACTTACAATATGGAATGCATGCAAGTCGGTGTTTGTAAATGTGTGCTTGTGTTTGTGCTGATAAGCAGCACAGTGTTTTGCAAACTTTCAACTTTCGCTCTGCCAATATCTCAATAAAACTTGCTATGTACTTGCGGTGCTACACAGAAAAGTTAAGGTCCCCTTTTTCCTAAACCCATTATGGTTTCCACTTAATTGATGTCATTAAAGAAGATCTCTCTCTGTCTGGCATTATATCGCTACAATTTCATACAAGCATAAAAACACTAAGCTACAAAATTTATAAAACTTACATTTCATTTAATTGCCAGGGTAGGAAGAAAATGCAAATGTTTATTTGAGAAATTTAATATTTTGAAACTGAAACGGGATGGGATAGTACTTAATTACTTATTTAACTGGCACTACAACCGATGATCGGTCTTGGCCGCCTCTACAAAGCTTCGTCAGTCGCCTCTGCTATGCACGTGCTGGCGCCAGTTGATAAGGCCAAGTGCAGTCAGGTTGCCCTGCGTGTTCGTCCCCTTCTGTGTGTTCCTCCACCGTGGTTCGAATAAAACACCCTTATAGCCGGAGCGCTTTCTTCCATTCGCTCAACATGACCCAGCCAGCGAAGTCCCCACAACCAATATTTCTAGGTCTACCTTTGCAACTCGGTGAATAATCCGTTGAGTATATGAGCTCAGACTTATATTTCAGAAATTATTTCAAATTCAAGTTTCCGAATCTATGAACAAATGGCTAAGAGTTTAGCACGTACTGTCTATACCAGGAATAGCCTATAGCATTAGATCATATGCTTTAACGTCAACTTATAACTATACACATTGTATTCTTCAATGCTAACTCACTAACTGTGACCCTTGAGTTCTTTGAATACCAGTATTAAGTAAGTAAGTAAGTATTTTACTACCTACTGAAAAATTTATTTCTCTGGGTTTCTAGCACCAAGTGGAGTCTCTATGATATGTTTAAAAAACAACATCAGCAACTATTTTTACGAATTGTTCTGGTTTTTAGTTTGAGTTTTTGGTTTGAACTTTTATTCTCATTGGTATAATTTTTCATTTGGCTTTCTTGGATCTTGTCCTTTCTTATTTTTGATCTGCTTTTGCACTGGGTTTTATAAGAATTTTTGTCTAAAGATCGGGGTGATTTTATGTTCAATTTCTGTCCAGAACTTTGGTCTTATTGTGGACTAGATTATGGCTTGGTCTCAGATCTGGGTTTCGAATTGATTGACTGGTTTATGTCTGATTTGAGGCCTGGTTTTTATTTGATTTTTGGACTTGTGACAAATCTAGCTTTATAACCTGAATTCTCGACTTATTAGTTCTTGACATTTCCTTTATCTAGACTTTGGAGCTAGTTATTGGTTTAGTTGTTGGCTTGGATTTAGGTATGATTTTTGATCTGTATTCCGACTGGTTCTTGGTCTAATTTATGAATTGGTTTCAGTTAATGTTTTTAATCTGTCTTTTGTCTGATTTCAAGCTGTATTTTCATCTTGATTTTGGACTAATTTGTGGGTTAGGTTTAAGTCTGTTTTCTGGTATCATATTTAATCCTGTATCTGGTCCGATTTTTATTTGGTTTTTGTTCTGATTTTTGGTCTATTATTTAATTTCATTTCAGATTATGTTGCTATTCTGGTTTTAAGACTACATTTTGGGGTGATTTTATGCCTGCTTTTGATCTGAATTTTGGTTCCATTTCTAGTCACATGTTTTATACAGATTTTCGACTAGTTTTTGGTCTGATTTGTGGTTAGGTTCTTTTTCATCAGTTGCTGCCATTATACCGAAACCTTAGATCAGCCATTAAATAATTGGATTAATGAATAAGCAGGAACCGGCCTGACGAATGTCTTGTGTATTATTTTATTCTGTTTCTGGTTTAATTTGTATTTATTTCTTGGTTTAGTTTATGGTTCGATGTTAGGTTCTGTTTTCAGTCTATTTTAAGTCTACATCTTAGTCTAAATTCTTATCTGCCTTTTGATCTGTATTTTGGTTTGATTTTTTGTCTGATGCTTTATTAAATTTTCGGCTGGTTTGTGGTTTAATCTTTTATTTGTGGTGTTGTTTTTCTTATCAGTTGCTGTCATTAAACCTAAATCCTTTAACAGTGAATAAATACTTGGATTAATGAATCAGCAAGAACCGGATTTGGGGGCAATACTTATGTTTCCTAACTTTTCTATGGTATATTATTTACTGAGTATTTATTTGGAGAGTTTTTCAGTAATTCGACAAGACAAAAATTTTGCAAGCGTAATACATATGCTAATGAGTTTCGTAATTTCTTGGAAGTAGGTAGATCTGAAGTATTAGACCAAATTTTTTATTAATGCCTTGAATTTTCGAACAATCTTTCCTCTGTGAATAAAAGAGCAGCCCATGGATGGTTTAGGCCGATCTTTTCGCATCCTCTCATGTTGTGCGTGTTATATTTGTACATGAATGGATTGGACTTACGAAGACCGTGTTGACTAGTGTAACACATAATAGTTATTACAGCACCTCATGCTGCTGTGTACTACGAGTATATGTATAGTACCACTATAGTTGTGTTAAAATCCATGGATTATACTAATTATGCGCGCATCCACATACACTCACACAAACCAGCAAACACATACTTATGCATACGCCATATTAGTTTTCAACACCAATTTCATCATTATGCATTTGCATTCATACATTATCCGCTTATCTTCAGTAGAAATGTATCTGTGTGTGAGTGTGTATAATGATAAAGCATGAAATTTTCCAAGGATATTGAGTAAACGGATTTACTAAAACATAGTATACTCGCATATGCAAATTACACAAAGATGAAGACATTCAAGCGCGCAACCACATGAAGTTGATTTATTTGGCGAATTGATGTGAAGCCGCGTAAATCACATCCACATACACACATACATATGTACATTTACATGCATCCATATCTAATATGGCGTTTATGAGAGCGTCTGTGTCTGCTGACCAATGTGCGAGTATGTATGTGTGTTTGTGTATATACTACATAGCAGCAATATGATGATAAACAAATCATTTGTATGCAAACGTTGCAATTATTTACATTTAATTGTGTGTTAAGTGCGTCATTGTAAAATATTACATAAGCGAGTAGTTGTATGTAGTTGTAGTTGTTGTCTATGCATTTGTATTTGTATAAATATATACGATTAGATGAAACGGAAATGATATGTGTTGCTGTCGCGAATACCCGCGAAGATTAATATCGCTTCGATGCGTGTTGAAAATTGTTGGCGTTGATAAGACTCGTGATTAATGATTGATGTGAATAGAGCATTGCACAGGACTCGCGGTCATGGAGGGAGGTAGGGAGTAATACATAATACATATGTAAGTAGAATAGTAAGTAGTAAAATTATTGCTATAAACAATTAAGCGAAGCGCATTAAAAAGGATTTGAATTTTAAATTAAAGTAATTATAAATTTATGCCGATACGTGCTCAGACACATACTGAAGTAGGAGGAAGCAAGAGGAAAATTTACTGTTTCTTTAATAGAAGTTAACCGGGACTTAACAAAATTTATTATATTAACACTTTGCATTGGATTGTAAGCGATTAACACTCTAGTTCCCAAGCATGCTCCTAGACAACCGTCACCAAAACGGGAGTAATAACCACCAGAACAGTAGTCTGGAGGTACACTTTATCATATCGTATAGTGAATTCCCCAAACTTTCAGCTATGAGCTGCGATGTGTATTGCAGCCGCTGGAAGCAATCAAAGTTAAATACGTTCGATAATCGGAAAAATTAATTATTTAAATTGATTTTAAAAATTTTGGCTAAAAATAAAAACAAATAAATAAAATACTTTCGGTATATAAAACAGTATATAGCCAGCTAAGAATAGGAACATTTAATATAAAATGTTTAATCATTAAAAAAAATGATAACAGGCTCAAACAACCACAATTGCTTTGGGGGTCCGGACTGCCCGACTTTATTAATCCACAGAAAATCATTTTTTTAAGTTTTTGTGATCAGATCTCTGCTTTTTACATCGATATTTATGTTTAAAGATCAATTAAAAATATGAGAACTAAAGGGTTAAATCACTTTACGAATACGAGAAATTGAATTAATGCAGAATAATCGTTTGTCAGAGCTATCAGGTTGGAACTCAAAATTTATAAAGACGTCTCTGAATTCTATAAATTTAGAAATCTTTTATTATAGGGAGCTCAAAAGTGAACTTGATGGCAATTCAGTTCTTGGGTTTTCCAGTGACTATATTGGCTTAAGAAATAGTTCTAATAATGGCTTTAAACCGAAGATGAGCAACAAAATAAACTGTAAATTTATTTAACTCAAAACTTTTTGCCAGCTCTCTCCGCAATATCAAGTCCACTCAGGTTCTCTTATAACTAAATAATACAGGTAATGTAAGCTAAACACTAGGCCGATATCTGTACATCTGATAACTGGGTAGAGGCACTCATTCTGTAAAAAGTTGGAGCATAAAAGGTGCATATTTTTAAAATATTTTTTCTTAAAAGCTCGCAGGATTAATAACATGATGCAAATATCCTTTACAAGACTAGATATGAGATTTCTGTAATAAGGGTATTTCTTTAAGTAAATCGCTCGTACTATTATAAGTTAAATCACTACGCAAGGGCAAAAAAGCTGTATGTGATCAATGGAAAAATGGAGGAACGCCACACATTTGTTAACGGGTCTCTAACTGAACATTATGCCCCTCAATTTCAAGCCTCTCAAACAAAAGTAGTTGCTACAATAAAGACAGTCCTATTAAGAGGTACACAGAAAGATCGAGGACAAATAAAGCGAGAGGCATGACCGTTGGTCCTTGTTTAGCTTTAAAAATTAAGTATAAATTCAGTTAAGTCACATTCAATAGTTCCTATGCATATTTCAAATAAAAATGTATGTCATTGATAAACTTATTCAATTTATTCTGTATACACTCTTTCGTCAAACCAGTTAAGTATCAGAGCTGTCAAACTTCAGCTGATCTGGGAATATTTTATAAGGTACAATAGTAGATAGGGTTAGTAAAACCCTACCCAGCTATACAATAAAGTTATTTTACACGAAAATCTCATCAGTTTTTTCCAAAGAAAAACTAAAGAATATCTCAGAAGAATAAATCGGTTTTCTTAGACGATTTACTTAAACAAATCGTATGTTTTATGTACCAATAAGATATTTAAAATAAATTAATATAATTTTGGGAAAAATAAAGAGGTAAAAAAGGGTTTCGAAACTATTAAATTAAAATTTTCAGGATATAATTCTTGATACAAGTCACAATAAGTCATAAATTATCTACTTTAAAATATCGTATTTCAAATTAGGTTTCCTCTCTATTTTAGTTCAGTGCGAAATTCCTTCTCGGACTACATGCACTTATACTATCTGCCCCGAAATATCAAACATAAGCACTCAAATCGTAACGGTTTGTATTTGAATTATAACTAGGTACCTAATAAAAGCCAATGCGTAAAATTAAAGTAGAAATAATTTCATTGATACAAAAATTTGATATTTTTAGTAATAAAACTTAACAAAATTGAGTGAACCGCACAGTCTAATTTCGGGGTAGAGATTCACTTTCCCCGGCATAGTTACTTACTGTAGACCAACTTTATAGCATAGGTTACATTTTTCCAATGCAATTTGGCCCAAGTAACAAAAACAATATATTGTACCCGAGGGCAGGGTTCCTCGGTGAAAAGAATGTGGTAGCATGAAATGTGTAACTATATATTTCCTGTACTCAGATCTTTCTTAGTAAAATCCAGGAGTTTTTCGCTCGATCGAAATTAAACTCACTTAAAACCTTAAGCTATGTTCTTTATGCTATTTGATAGTATCAAAAAGTGAGAATGATTCCCATAGACGAAATACTTAGATACTCCTCTGCAGTAAAAATTTGATGATATATTTTTATTGTAATTGCACCATCTTTCATTGTATAATTTCCGAATAATAATAATAATACTTAATTGATTCCAAGAACTAAACTTGCTTTACGTTGTTAAAGTCTACTCATACCAGATAAAGTTTGTGAGTCAGCCGACCATGAAGGTACACACCTCGATGACAAAACTGCAGAATATTTACTTTACTTACTTTACTTTTAATGGCACAACAGCCCATGGAGGGCCTAGGCCGAGCTTTTGCATCCACTCATGTTGTGCGTGTTATATTTGTACATCAAAAGTTACAGATCAACTAGAATTGGGTGCAGTCGAAGCAGTGTTTGGATACGGCACTGAACCTTGCTGTTCGAACAAGTGTATTTAATACTGTGTTATCTCGAGATCTCGTTTGCACAATTCGCGACCAGGACGAAATGAAACAAGGTGTTGTAATACTTATGCATTTTGAAGCCCACCGCCAGGATTTTTTTTGTTGTAATATGTATAATTTGTATATATATATATACATATATATATGAGACGCAGAAGACGTACGGTGGTCGAGCTGAACAAAGTAAGAAACTCCTTGGACTTCTATGCAAAATGATCGCAGGTTCAAATCTAATTTAGATACAAGTTAAAAATAAACAATAACCACATCTGTGGTTATCAAAAATTTGATCCACAAAAAAAATAAAAGCTTTTCATTTTCACCTATCGAAATTGGTATTAAAAAGTAAATCTCCTCCATTCGATATGTAGTTATTCCCCCTTTGTCCTTCCATGTTCTCTTTCACACATGATTTTGGTTCTGATCGATTTACTTAAGAGCTATATCAAACATTTGATTTGAGATAAGCAGTAAAATTTTAAGTTTTAATCTTATAAACTTACATAACCTAAATAAATAAAAATATATCTCGAAATCAAATTAAATTATGTAAAGTGTACCATCATCATCGAAACTACTTAAGCAGGATGGCAGATTTCTAACTCAGTCCTACCAATCTGAAACAGGCTGTAACCTGCTATACGAGTATGATATCTTTGCTTTAAGATACTTTTCTTCTATAAAAATAAAATTCCAGTTTTGAAATATCGACCTATAGATGCAATTATTATCAGAAGTTGCCGTCCACTTATGTATGCCTGCAAGGTATTTAGGCAACATCAAAAAACCGAAATAAAAAGCATTATCACAAACGTGATTTCACTTTAATTCTGATTAAATAAATTAAAAGTGCTTGAAAGTCACGACGATAAGTACACACACACTTTCACACAGACACGTTGAACACACCCCAGAGATATCACGGCAATAACAAAATGGCAAATAACAATTATATAAATATCGAATAAAACAATGGCAAATTATTCAGACAGGCACAAGATACCAAGATACCGGCTTAAAGTAAAAGTAAAATAAATAGAAAAAAAAATCAACATCCGTCATTAGAATTAATAAACGAAGATCAAAGTGAAAAATAAAATTCAAAACCAAACCAAACAATGGCAACAACAATAGGACAAAGAACATCGAAGAAGAACTGCTAACGAAATGGTGAATGGTGATGGGAATGGCAGACGGTGGCAATGATGGCGCTGATGTTGGGTGACATTTGCATGCGTCAACAGGAAAAATGTCAAAGGTAACAACGTTGTACTCGCAAAGAACAACAACCAAACCAGCAGCAGCGACGACGGCAATGACAATGATATTTCGACAACAACAACAACAACAACAACAGCAACTACTACAATCAGAATATCAACAAAACAAACACTCGTTAGCAAAAATATTACAAACAATTGGCGGAAAAATAATAAATAAAAAAAGTACAGCTCGAAACAAAAAAAAAATGAACAAAATTATTTGCAGCAACTCATAACCGGAAAGCAAATCTTTAATGAAGCATAAAGTGCGATGCGACTGTTGTTTCTGTTGCCATTCAAAGCTCGGCAGCTCGTTACAAACAACACCAAATGGTTGACAGTCAAACGTCAAAGTGGCAAAACATCGACTCATACACATAGGCTTCATCATCCGTAATAGCAGCATCAAAGTACAGAGAAAGAAGCGCAGCAAAGCGTTTTTACAAAGTATGTACTTATACATAAAAAGACTGAAAGCTACAGTTGATGCGAAATTTTGAATGCCTTACAGTTGAACTTCAGATTGCAGAGTGAAGTGAAACGAGTAGCTATACAATTTGATAATTGTAAACCGTCCCATGTTGAGGTCTCCCCAGGTCTCAAAAAGTGTTTAAGTGTCTAAACATTGTGTTTTTTCTCGTAGATGTAAGACAGAATCGGCTACAGAAACCACTGGATCTTGAGATTTTTACAAAATTATTAAAGCAATATTCAATCTTGTTCAATCCACTCAAAATTACAAAAGCATCCAAACCGAATAAGGGAAATCACCGGGGAAGGCGTCCTCAGATTTTTTAAACTAATACAGCAATATTCCAAGCTACATTATAGTTGATCGACTTAAAGTTAGGAAAAGTAAATTCACTAATCTCATTGAATTGAAACATTGGATATTAAAACTAGTCGTGAAAATGTTTAACACATTTATTATTCGTATTTGGTATAAAAGTGACTCCTCATTTCCTCTTCAATTTAGCGAAACAGTGTATAAACTTAGCACATCTAGAATTTTCAGTGTAGCGTACTAAAACCGCGCTAAAAGTGACATGGTTGGCAATATTGAAAATTCTCTGGTACTTGTTTTTTTAATTTTTAATATTGAGTTCGATTCAAATGCAGTTTTTGCCATATACACTGCGAGAAAAATATATTAATTAGAAAAACTTTAAGCGAAGTAGTAGATAAAAACTGAAAAATTTATTGACCAGATAGATCAGATAGATTCTGGAAATATGTGTTTCCAATCAGGATCAAAGAGGAGGTACTTCCAACAACTTGGAAAATATTCTTCTTTTCCGATCTCAGTCAGAAGATAGACCAATGAACCCAGAGCATTGTGTTGAAAAAGGAAAAGATAAATAAGAGATCATGCCCTTGCTCTTGCCCTTAACCGAACCCAGGATCCCGGAAAGGCAAGAGTATAGCAGTGTACGACTAGACCATCGAATACTCTAAACTTCAGAGATCTAACTAAAGGATAAATCATATCAAATGCATTAAGTCGTCAATATTTTCTCTCAGTGCAGATGTACTTCATATATATACATATTTATGCAAAAAGTACTTATTTTTAAATAAAAATCGCTTATAAAAGCAGAAAAATAATGCTTTTAAGTTTATTAATTTCCACAACTTTGATATAAATACAAACACATACATACTCGTACATACACACGTAAACCATACATCCATATATATCTCTTTTTCAGTTTGAAAGGATATGATTACAAATGTAATGCGAGTGTAGAGAATGAGCTGAAAAAGGAGTCGGCGGCAGTGGTTTTGCTTACTATTGTAAATATTTAAATTAAAATTATGAATAGGTATTTTTGTATTGAAATGTGAGTTTTTGGAAAACAAAAAAAAAAAAAATACATACCTACTTTATTTTCGCGGTTAATAATTTAACGCACAACAATAAATTATTTTTCGTTTATATGAAAATAAATTGAAATTTTTCGCATAAGATCAAAAGCAAAAAATAACAAAAGATATTTTTTTGTATTATTTGTGAAAGCGGCATTTGTATGAAGAAAGTATGGAAAACGGGGAGTATAGCACAGAAGGAGCAAACAAAATTCGCGTAATTTAAAATAGCTGCAATTTATTTCAATTTTACAATTGTTAGGAATAATAGCTGCATTTTATTCACCACTCGCTCCTAGTTATATATATCTAGCAGCGATAACTTTATGGGGAAACAATAAGAAAAGCGGGAGAGATAACTCGTATATTATAGCTGTTATGTACATTAAACTATCATATTGTTTAACATCCCTGTTTTTTATAATAATCCTTTTGTAAAACTGTCGATAATTAAAACAGATAAACTGTTTTCCAAAAGAAACAAATAAGTAGAAATGAGTCAAAATGTATACTTTCTTTCTTTTAATAGGCCGAGCTTTTCCATCAACTTATGCTGTGAGTGTTAGATTTGTACATGAATGGAAGGGAGCTGCCTAATCCGCCCATTTTTATTCTTGTAGGTTTGCCATTGCCTGCCAAGTGATGGTGCCGCACAAAAAATTAATGTTCCGGATTAATAAGATTTTGGCATAGTTTGAAAGCTAAAACTTTAACTAAGAAAACTAAGTAAATTTTTTTTTTTAATTATTATTTTTATGCTTTCAACAGAATTTTAAACTGGAAAAAATGTTTATAAAATTGTTTAGTGAAGAAAAAAAAAACTACTCGTTCGAGTAGTTGTAGAAAAAATGCTTTTAAAAAACTTTTTCTGCCTGTAATGAGATGATTTTATCCAATTTATATAGTGCAGATATTACAAATTATTGCATCGTTTGTTTTATTGAAAAAGTTGTAAAACAAAATTGCAAATTTTTAGGAGACATTAAAAAAAGGACATGACAGGACGTTAAATTTTTTTCCACTTTATGCTACTTAAGACGTTCAACTAATAGAAGTAAACATTTAATTGTTCTGCAGGTTGTTCTTGCGGTTGACCGTCATTCTCATCGAGTAAAGCTCGCAATTCGACATCTTCAAACTTTTCCGGTGGTCTTCCACGTTCTTCGTTTCTCACATCAAAATCGCCACTTTTAAACTTATTGAACCACTCGTTGCACTGTGTTTTGCCTAGAGCGTGCTGGCCGTAAGATTCCCCAAGCATTCAATGAGATTCCAAAGCAGATATCTTCAATTGGAAACAGAAAATCAATGATGTCGGCATATCGTAGTTTGTAGGCACAAAATTCGACATTTTTACGAGCGAAAAAAAGATGTTGTTGTATGAAACTTGATTGTTTATGAACTGAATATTGTTGACAGAACTAAATGCGAAAAAATGGCGCCAATGACTTGGTTTGACAGAGCGTATTGTTTTACCTAGCGACACAGAGATGTCATTTCCGATTTCATACTTGTACACCGGATATTGGCAAAAATCGAAAAAGTCGAAATAAGTAGATTCAACTTAGGAACAAAAACAGCCTCTACAGGTGTTTTCTCGATATTTTATGTATTATAAAGTTATGCGAAGTTATTCTGTAACAACCTGATTCGAAATACCATATTACGAACATATAAAAAATTCCAAATCGCTCCAGCTGTTCTCAAGTAATGTCATTACCAAACGAGCCGCAATACGAAAAATTATTAGGTTAATGAGCAATCTAATGAAACATAGAGATTTTTGTTCCCGAATGTGCCGAAATGTTGGCATATTTAAGGGTAAAGGAAACGTTTTCCTCAAAAATAAAATACGTCTTTCATATTCAGATTATAAATGCCCAATCTTAGCTACTTATGTACCTCTTAAGTAATTAAATATTTTTTCTTGAGTGATGAAAGTGGGGTCGCCATTTTATAGGATATATCGCTTAAGGTGTGAAAACATCTGAAGCCGACCCTGTGTCTCTGATACGAAGAAGAAATTAAGTGGGTACGATAACGTTTTGTGCATAAAACGTGAGAGTATTATCAGGAAGTCAAAGGAGGGGATAATGAGCAAATACCTGGAGTTGACTTTTAGAGACCAAAGCTTCTTCTAAGTTTCCAATTGAAGCCAAATCAAGAGACTAACACCTAACTAAAATTTATATATTAAACTCAAAGATTTCAGTCACAACAGAAGAGATTGAAATATTTTACGCAAAATTTAAAACAATTGTCATTATGTTCCTGTTTCTTCTCTGATTCCAAATATGAAAAATTTTAAATCAAATTACTTAACTATAATATCCTCTTACAATTTACATAACCTTTAACAATGAGAAGCTATTCCCCCAAAAGGCATTCGTCCGAAAACGATAATACAAATATAAATCCGCACAAAGAGCGCATGACAATAGGGAAGAAAAAATGTACTCGGTTTTTTTTTTTTTTTTTGTCATAAGCAAATAACCTTAGCGATTTGACAAATCTACGAATGAATTTAGCGTCTAATCACAGAAGCAACAGCAGCAGCAAACAAAAATTCATACACTTCATCCCCACACAAGAAGCAAAAGGGAAACAAAAAATATAACTTAAGAAGAGGCTGCGGGCATTTTCACTATGCAAAATTAAATCCGCAATAAACATGAAGACGGACACGCCACAATCGCACATATTCAACAGGATATCAGAGATATGTGCCACAGGACACAAGAGCGAGGCCGACTAAACATTTTTATGTTTTCATTCATTGTGTATTTCGTTTCATTGCGACAAGTAAGTTACATAATTTTAATGTTTATCGTCTCGTCTTTTATTATGAAACAAATTATTTTTGATATCCTGCTTCAGGACATTGATGCTTCTTGAAAAACAACAACAGCCACAAGATAAACTTGAGAGCTGAGAAACAACTCAGCTGACATGTTCTGCTGTAATTTGATTAGAGAGTGGTTGTTGAGGTGAGGCTGGGCATGCAAGTGTGGGTGAGGGGTCTGATGGTAAGGTTGAAATGAAATTCTTAAGATTAAATTTATTGATGCGTATCAATTCGGAGAAGGCAATGAGTGCGTTTCATGATTCAATAGAGAGAGTCAAAACAATTTAATGCATGAATAAAAAATAATTTCTTTCTTATACATACTTACTTAAATATGCGATGCTCCTGCTGCTGCTGCTGATACTCATATCCTTAAGCTAATTTCTTTTTACTTAGAGATTTTACTAAGGATTCTTTTTGTCTGCTTGTGTGGAAATACTGATTTGAATTTTCCCAATAGATACAGTAATAAAGAAAAGGGAAACTGAGAATGCTAGAATGTAGACAAACGAAACGAAAGTAGCAACATCAATTTATTTATTACATTTTTTATGATGTGACATAAAAATTTTGATCGGCTTTCACTGATATCCTTGCTGGCATACATTCATACATGCGTTTAGGCATATTTAATTTAGCGAGTAAATTAAGTGCGTGCGTATATTTGTGTAATTTATTAAGAGAATGTTCATTTATCTAATGTTCGATATCCTTTTCATCTTTTTTTATTTTTATTATTTGCAAGAAACATTAAGGACGTAAAAAATTTGCATATGAATTAAAACGTAATAAATTTTGTTTCCTGCCCAACCTAGCAAAAACCAAAATAAAAATCAAAAGGTAAATTGGCTGCTCTCGTGTTTGCATAGGCAGCTACCACTGTAAATGTTATGTAAACTTCCTTTTAATAAGCTGATTTGTTATTTATGATGTTTTCTTTATCTACTGTTTGGGAAATTAATAATGAATTCAATAAAATGCTATTTAGCTACTCGTATTTCTATTTTACTATGTGGAGCATAATATGTTTCAAGCAACGACACACACAAACACACACAAATTGTCTCCATGGCACTCCATTCGCGAGAGGATACACAGGATATGTTAGGGGAAAATGCTTTCAATTTGATATTTTTCTACTTTTTCTCAGTTTTCTTGCTACCGCTTCAAAGCAAACCAAGTTCCTATCCACATACGAATCTTAATTATTCACTATGTACAGTAGCTTTTATCATCATCTTACTTCCTTTTTAATTAAAACAGCTTTCAATTTCTGTTCCATTTAGGGTGCGCCCCAGTCGTAACTTTTTTTTTTTTGTTTTTTGTAAAATTTTCTTGTGGATTATTTGTATGCATGAAACTAATTGCAAAAATTCACTCATTCATTCGCAAGTGATTCTTATTTCATTTTTTTTTTATTATTTTACCTTGACCTAAATACAATTCCCCTATTACTTAGTTCTTACAGTATGACTTGTTCACATACTCGTACACAAGCAAAAGTTTTAGTTTAGCGGCAGCACTTGAATTGCTACATACATTTGCCAAGGAAGAGGGAAGAACTGAACATAACCCAGTGACCTTGATAGAAAGTTGTAAAATAAGTGGAAAAGTGTGCTTCAGCTAAAAGTAAAAAACATACTAACTTGTATGCTGTGGAAAAACTTAATAAAATGCATCGCTTTAAAAGCGATTTTTCTTAAGCAATAACTTAACCCTAGAATGGATGCCATGAATTACTGGGAGTTTGACAATATTATCTCTCCATGCTGCAGTGAATCTCAACAATTGGAAGGTATCAATTTAAGATTTTTATCGCTGAATACTTTTTGAAATGATTACAATTTAATTTTTACAAGTTTTGTAAGAGTTTCTGCAGAACCATTTTTCTCTATTCAGTCATTTGTATCAGGGGGTCCCGGGGCGTAGGACACAAGGTAAAGTTCGTGACAGTCGCAGATGCGTCCATGGTCGATCCTTGCGCTTCTACGTTTCAAGTCGACACACAGCCTCCTCGTGGCGTCCCCTGGATAGCGATCTGACAACCGTCAGTGAGTTTACTAATGTGTGCGGCGGGCTTCTCCATGGCCTTGAATGAATGGTTGTGCGTCGGGCTTGGAACCCACCACGTTAAAATATCCACCAATGAATCCTCAAAATAAGCCTCGGATATCCAGCATAAACACCAACAATAATGTCAGCCTTGAGATCAAGCGGAGACTAACTCTTGCCAACAGGTGTTACTACGGGCTCAGTAGGCAATTGAGAAGAAAGCGCTCCGGCTATAAGATTGTTTTATTCGAACCACGGTGGAGGAACACACAGAAGGGGACGTCCTAATCTCCGTTGGAAAGACCAGGTGCAGGGCAACCTGACTGCACTTGGCCTTATAAACTGGCGCCAGCGCGCTCATAGCACAAGTGACTGGCGTAGCTTTGTGGAGGCGGCCAAGACCGATCATCGGTTTTAGTGCCAGCTAAGTAAGTAAGTAAGTCATTTGTATCATCAACAGAACGACGGTTGCTGGCTTTCAGTAGTACTGTATCGGTTCGGTCATTGCACTTTCCGAAAAAAAACAGCAACAAACAAAATTTCAATGAGAGAAAAGCGAGAGAGAGAGATTGTTATTGAGAAACATAACAAGCTGCTCAGGTAGGAGAAAACAATGTAAAAAGCTCATCCTTAAAGCATCGGTACTCAACATGAAGGTGCTTTGGTTAGGGTCATTAGTATTCTTACCACAGAAGCTACTTACGATTTTTTGTTGGCATGCATGTTGTCCATATAATGGTTAACTAGCAGATCCGAGAGGCTGTTTTATGTTCCCCTTGCGAGGAATATCTCGTACATATTGATCATTGTACATGAACTCTATCAATATGTGAATCAACTATGTATCTGTAACTATATTTTTTTGTTTGTTGTTGTAATTGTAGACTGTTTCTCTCAAGGTTAAAAAACGAGTTAGCTGAGGTGAGGTGAGGTCTGGGGGTTAAGCCCCCTATTTCCTTCCATTTCAGAGGCGAGAGGTTGCCAAACTGACACCAATTACATAATAAAATTTGTTGAGTTCTGCTCCGATAATCTAATGATTTGCCGAAGGAGAAAACTCTCCTGATCAATTCTGCCAGGAATCGAACCTTGGCTCCTGATGTAATAGAGAAGTTCGCTTGCGCCATTTGTTTCCATCCATATTATCGATGGTTTTTGGTAAAATTTGTATATATCTGTTCTTTAGCAAAAACGTACCTCACAATTAAGAAAAGAAGCCCAGTATTGAAAGCTTTTGGAAATTTTTGCATACAAAATACCTAAAAATATCATACTTATAGAGATGGAGTGGAGGGTTAGTCTGAAAACAAACAAATAATGATGGTTGTTTAGAATCCATATATGTAAGAAATAACTTGATTTGTCTTGCCCATTATTAAGTCTCGTCTTTCAATTGCTTTTGATTTTCAGCGAGACTTGACAGCGTCTTTAACGCTCTGTTTATACTAAAGGGCAAAGGTTTGGAAAATCTTCACCATTCTGCAGCAAAAAAGTAATTGAAGTTATTATGCAGGTATTGTTTGT
This sequence comes from Palloptera scutellata, assembly GCA_958295655.1. Lineage (NCBI taxonomy): Eukaryota > Metazoa > Arthropoda > Insecta > Diptera > Pallopteridae > Palloptera > Palloptera scutellata. Next base: position 39,138,592 of record OY282449.1, on the reverse strand, counting down.
ATCGAAAACATGTGTAAAACCTCTGAATGAGGTTTTGGACCTCTGAATCGAAACTTTTGGTCCCGCTTAAAATATTTTACATGATATTCTAATTTTGGGTACAATACTCAGCCATCAATGCTCAGTGATCCGATAAATCAGTCTATTCCCATATAATTTTCTGCGTTTTACTTCGGTCAGAAATTTGCACTCATTACTTTTACCTCATTAAAAAAGTAAATGCGAGTTGATTGTTGATTTTTAAATCCAAATCTATAGTTTTGCTTACTATAACCTCAACCTGTTTTTAGTTATTTTGATCTTGTTTTTCATAAAATCCCTAAAATCTTCTGAAAGAACCAAATTTGAAACTAAAACCTTGTAGTTTTCCTTGAGTATTATGCAATAGAGCAAAAATGCATAATGAATAAATGAATACTACAATCAAATTTCTATGTAACAGTTTATTCACATGTCAGCAAATTTCAGTCAAATTTTACTTTTCGTTGGATGCGAAATTTCGAAGGAATTCAGTGAAACTCACGTGAAAATGGGAAAGGGTTGGTGCAATAACACACACTGGGTTGTAAAAAATAGAGAAAAAAAGATGCGTTAGATACTTTTTTGACATTTTGCAAATAATTGTTTTTGGTTTCATTGCACAAGGTCTTTGTTCAGTTTTTAATAAAGTGAAAATAAAGATAAAGTGATAAATAAAATAATAAATAATAATAGAAGACAAAAAAACTTTTGTAGCATAAATGCAATATAAATTCTAGCCAAATGCCCAATTTATAGGCAACATTTTTTATCGTATGTAAAAAAGACACAAAAATGTCAGCAGTTAAATGAAATTTTATTTTTGACGAAATTTCAATTTAGTTCGTGTGAACACGAAAATTACAGATCAGAATTTCATGGAAATTCTATCTCGTTTGAACAAGCTGTAATATCGGAAACCGAATGCGAAACTTTATAGTAAGTTGTATCGTTCAGTTTTCGATAATATTGTTTACAACGCAAGGTATAACATTGACCATAGGCTTTCTTTTCAAAACTTTGGGCTTCAGTTAGAGCTCTTTTGAAAGTCTCTATCACATCAGGTTTGCCAAACACTTACAATTTTAATATATTTTAACCCCAGCCAATCCATAAACAGGCACTAAATATATTTAATTTTCGTATGTTTCATAATCAAGTTCATTGATTAAATATCAAAAAAAAAAAAAGAAAATATAATTTTCATATATAAGTTAATCTTGTAAAACTCTAAGTGTGTGAAACTCTGATAAAGTGACACAATTTCCGCGTTGTTCACCCGGATTTGCACACTTTGGCTCATAACTAGTTCACGACAGAAGTTTTACAAAATATATTACTGTGGCTTATCGCATATTGAACTGACTGCAGTTGTTATGTATGCACTCTAGGGTTAAGGAAATCGATATCTGTAGGATTTGTAATTTTGAAAAAGCTTTAAAAACTATGAACGTTTGGTTATAGCTTAGTAAAAGACCTGCAGCTGACTATTTCAAAAAGAAAAAATGATGTCAGTTTTAAATTTTAAATTTTTTTAATACCTTCCACTCTCTTAAATACTCTTCAATACATTATTGTAATTATTTTTTGTACAAAATATTTTGACAATAATTTTATTTACTTACTTACTGATTAATCTTATCAAAATATCATTATAGTTATTGTGGATATCAAGTATTATGACCATAAATTTGGTAATTCATATCGTTGCCAGAATAAAAACTTCAGCACAAAAAAAAAAAAAAATAGAAAGTAAAATAGAGTAAAAATTGTTTGAAGTGCAGCACTTGAGCACGTACATGAAACCAAAGAAAACCACTTAAAAATTGTCGACAAACATGAAGGAAGAATGGGTGAAAAAAAACTGAACTGAACTGAACTGAACTGAACTGAACCCAACCGAATTGAATTGAAAATGCCGCAGGATATGACCAGAAAACGAAATAGGAAGAAGAAGAAATAAGAACTGTTGCCTCTAATTTATTTTTAATAATGTTAACAAGCAGGACTCTGAGTACTACTCACTCTTCTTCTTTTCATGTTTTTGTGCAAATATTGTCGCAATTTTTACTTTATCAATTTTTTTAAGGCGCTTCTTCATATATGTACCTCAAAGTAAAGCGGGCGAAGTATTTGTAATATTTGATTTGCTTATAGTTAAATGTGAGGATGCGCTTCTTCATTATACTGAGTTAATATCCTCGTATTTTCGTATGTATTTTCAATTATTGGAATACACTTGATTGCTTCGATTTGCACAAATACATACTTACAGCATAAATAAACTAATATTTGTTGATAATTTTAAAAAGAATAAAGCCACATCTTTTATATACTAAGTGTATCCTGCTATATCCTTGTTCTATATGATGTTTATTTATGGGTCACTTTCACTTTGGTGCTGCTGCCGCTTGCTTGTGTCTGTTCGTTTGCCTGGTTATTGCTTGCTTATTGACTTAAGCACTCATATGCTTTCCTTTTTCGCAAAATTCCTCATGTGCGTTTTTTCAGAGATGTGTGTGTGTGTTGGTGAAAGGGTTTGGGTTTTGTTTTTGGTTTCGCATTGCATATTATCCTTTGCACATATCCTTTTCAGCTGTACTCATATGAGTGTGTGTGTGTTTGCAATAGTATTGTATGTAAACAATATTCGTTCATGTTTTTTTACTAATCCTCTTGGGATGTTTTGATTGAATTTTTTAGTGGCATTTATTTTTACCATCGCTTTCTTATATGCGCCAAAATGCGCATTTTTATTTGTGTGCCTGTGTATATGTGTGTGTGTGTGCTCCTTTTCCGGTTATTTAGTTTAAATAATCCTATTTATCTTTGTGAAAATATCAAATTTTTTAAAATTATCTTCTCTCCAGTTGTGATTTTCTTCTTTTTTTTCTTTTACTCTTTAGATTATTTTCCAAAATGTTATTTGCTTTGGTCGTTGATTTTGCGTGATTGATAATAATGTTGATTGATTGATGCATGTATGGGCTGATGCAATCATCGGAAATTTCAAAGGGTTTAAATTTTAAAATTTATATATTTCCGAAAAGTAATAGAAGACAATGGTTTAGATTTTTTGCTTGCACCTGACTTCTGACTTCTTCCGACTTCAATAAGAAAACTTAAATCAGATTTTGAGAGGCATCAGAAATGCAGTTCACTAAATGGGAGTTCACTAAATGTGAGTTCACTAAATGGGAGTTCTACCGCATAATTATCGATTTTGATGGAATAATGTAATCGAGTGCCCTCGAATATACCTCAATATTTTGAGTAGGTTTATAAGCGAAAAATCCAACGCTCAAAAACATCATTATTGGGGGAAATGCACACGTTTAAGTTCCTACTTTTTTCCATGGTTTTTTCTTTTCATGAGCAACATACGCGAATGCATTTTTTTTTTAAATATATAGCTTTATTTCTATGACAAATATTATTAATACATTACTCAAGGTAGTGACCATCGGAAGCTCTGACATTTTGCCATCTTTCAGGCAATTTATTTATCCTTGGCAAAAAAGAAAACCGTCCACCTTTTGAGGCTATGAACGAATCAATCAATTTTTGATACATTCAACTAAAGTAAAGCACATTCCAGTAGGGGCATTCCACATTGATCGAAATAAATTAGAGTCAGAGGAATCAAGCAAGACGAAGTCTGGTGAATACGGCGGAATAGCCAAAACATCCCATCCTCCATTTTGCGTATAATTTTCCTGTTCCAATTTTGATCTTTTTCGACCAAACGAATCAATTGAAATGGAATTGAGGCTTGAGACTCGTTTGACACGAGTCTTCGTCGAGTAACATCTCCAATTCTTCAACCTCGAAGTTTTTTACTTGACCGGAAGACAAGGAACTTGTCAAAATATCCGCTTTTAAAACGCCAACTCATGTTGGCAAGTTATTACCGAAGACCGCCCTACTTTGAAATAAGCCGCTAGGGTGTATCCATATAAAAATTTTATATCGAAGCCAGCACCTTATAAAACATGTGTTCTGTTTTTTTTCAGAAGAAAATCATCAGTAATCTCAAACAGAGATTACAAATTTCCAATTGTGTTGACCAAAGTTGTTTAACAAGAAAGTTTGTTTGAGAAAAATGCTTCAAAGGAACTTAAAATCACGTTTAAAACATCCATGGAATAACCACTAATTTAAAATACCATATAGTTTGCCTCACACAATTTATTGTTCGCCGTTCACAAGGAATGAAGACACCACAGTTTTTTTTATCGCTTCCTAAGTCCTAAGTCAAAAATAAATGCACAAAATCCAACTTATCGTGGAGGGAAACTTGTCATAACCCCGAATATTGTGATGTAAATTATTGCTTTGCCTATCGGAAATTGGTATTTTGTTTAATTTTAATTAGTTTTTACTAAATCTACTGCATTTAACCTACTTAACACCAAGTCATATTTCAAGTTTACTATGAAATATCACGATTACAAATTTTTTTTATACAAAAATATATGTTTTTTTCTAGTAAAGATCGCTGATAGGAAGATGTCCCTGTGCCGGTCTGTTAAAATTAACTTTTCATGCTTCTTGTGTTTAGGAGGAGATCGCTGAATTTAGAAATTGTAGATCAAAAACGTGAAACTGTTTTTTAATCCGGAGTTTGAAATTAGCCCTTTCAATTTTTGAATTCAAATATCAAATTAAATTTGTATTCAGTACACCCAAAACCTAAAGACCTAATAATTTTCAAATTGCGTTGAATTTGTGGTCGCTGTGGAGTAGTGGTAGTGCGTTGGACTGCTACGCAGAGTGTCCGGGGTTCGAATCTCGGCACAGGCAAAATCAAAAACAAAAAAAAGAGAAAAATAATTTTTCTACACGGCACCACTTGGTGCCGTTTTTTTCTTGGCAGGCAATGGCAAACCTACAAGAGTAAAAATTGCCTATGAAAAGCTTTTCAATTCGCTATTCGGATTCGGCATAAAACTGTAGGTCCCTTCCATTCATTTACAAATGAGTGGATGCGAAAAGCTTGGCCTTTGGCGCTACATGTGGTCATAGTCAACACTGATAAACTGAATTTCATTGTGGTAAAGGCATAACACTTGCCACAATGGCAGTCTTTATCGGTGTCCTGTGTGATTGCATTCCAACTCTGATTCTCCCTCCTTCTTTCTCCCACCTATCAAGTTTTCTTCCATGCAACACAATGCTCTGCCCTATGAATAGGTGTACACCCTGAGTGTTCAATGTATAAATAAAAAAAAAAAAAAGAATGTATTTTTAAAAATTTGTTATGTATACTATGTGCGCATATGCGTGGCATGAATTGTATTTTACCCGTATATGAGTCACTGGGAGTGAAGTGGTTAAAGCATTTATACATTGTGAATGGAATCGAGTGTAACAAAAATGAAATACTTACATAATCTAGAATTTTGAAAACAGATCAGGGACTACTTTTTGTGATCGATTTATGTGTGATACAAAAACATAGACTATCACGAAAGCTGATTATACTATTCCTGAAATTTGAAAAAGGAAAGAAACTTTTACTGAAGGCGGTGACTTCACGTCGAGGTTTGCGCGAAAATTTTATAGCAAGGAATTATTCAATATTCGTCATTAGTTTTGATGCGAAAATGCGTTTCTGTATTTAAAAGTGCATAAAAACTTTATCGGAGAGATTAATAGAAAGAGATTCATTGTTACAGCGCCACCTAAAGTTAAATCATATCTTACTATCAAATTAAACAAATTTTTGTTGTTTTTTAATTATTGATTTATATTAGTTAGTTTTGTGTTTATTTATCAAAAAGTTGTGAAATTTCTACTTTGCATTTCTGTTGTACTATGTTCTGCTCATTTGTTTATTCTTAACAAAACGTTTAAAAACATTTTATCTTTTACAAATATTTTTGTATTTTTTTTTTTAATTTATAATCATTAAATTATTCACTAAGTAAATAATTTAAAACTTTATCAAAAAATTACTTAAAATTTTAAATTAAAACTAAAATTTACACACACAGACACATTAACTACTACTATACATATTTATTTAAGTATATGCGAGTACAAGCAATTGAAATATAATTAGAAAAAATATATTTTATGAGTATGTAAGTATTTAATTACTTAAATATTCGGTAGAGGCTTCGTTTATTTAGTTAGTTTCATTAAAAAGCACTTTTCTTCAAATAAATATTGTAGTTGGGTAAAATTCTATAAATCATCAAATTCGATGTATATGTAGTAAATAGTTGAGTATAAATGTAGTATGTATTTTAAAATTGTTTGTATTTTAAATAGACACTGAGAGTTTGTAAAAAGTTGTGAGTAGAGCATTTTTTGTTTCTATATAGTATATTTAGTATGTAAATGTAAAAACTTTAAGTTAGTTGTAGAGTAATCCACGGTTAATAACTTAGCATTTGAACTAAAAGAAAAAATATAGAGAAACTTTATTAAGTGCGGATCCATTAACCGGAGATTACTGTACATAAATGAGAAGCTCGAAATTGAAACGTAATAAACGGCATTGGATTAGTAAGTTTTTATTGCGTTTTCATTTGGAGCTCCTCAAATAGGTTGCTTAAAAATTAAATTATGTATTTAGATAATTGAACATTTTTATATCAACATTTCTTATTCATTAAATTTATTTTCGTTGAAGTTTGTGAGTTACAAACAAATATTAAAAAAAAAATAGTAATACATAAAAGAAAATAACTACAGAAATGAAAAATACAATTTGGCTATCACAATTGCGCTTATTTGAAAATTGTGATGACTCGTTCTCGTTTCTTCTACTTCTGCTTATGTCTTTCACGCTTGCTGGATTCACAAGTTTTTGCTTCCTTGCCGACGGCTTTTGTTTTCTCACGGACGTTAATTTTACAATGCGTCATCATTTGTATTACTGGAAGGAAATTTCCTTGGGAAATAATTCTTCGAAAAAATATACACAACAACAAATCACAAATTCGCTTTTCTGGAGCTATGCTTGTAAAAGTATTAGAGACCACATACTAACACTGGACGCTTCGAGGAACTGCTGCAATTTTTACACATTTACAATTTTACTTCCAATTTGGCTGAACCTTTCCATTTGGCAGAATTTGCACCACAGCGCTAGTGAATGCATCCTTGGAATTGGCGTTTTGTTGATAATATTCCTTGAGCGCTTTACACATGGCCACTGCTAAGATTTTCCAGGGGAACATTTGCTCGGCGGGATCTGTGGTCGTTGGATGTATTGATGTTGGTGTTGGTATTGGTATTGCGTTGGCACCAACCGAACTACTCTCAGATGCATACGTGTTAGGAGTAGTTGGTATTGGTATTGCAGTTGAAGCGTCTCCTGACGGTGGACCATGCCCATCTACTTGATCTACGATCATTTCTGAATCTGCTTTATTTCTTGGTTCAAAGAAAGGAATGGCCATTTTTTCTTTTTTTCTTGTCGGATTTATAAAATATCAATTTCACTTCACAATGTAATGAGGGAACCAAATTCGTCTTTTTGTACTTTCACGTTTCGAATTCTAATAAAATTTATATTAAACACTCGCTCCTCACAGTCTCGGCACATCCGTTCACCAGCGTGTCGCTTGTCGTACTGACTTTAACGTAATAATACCAACGAATTTATAGCGCGCGTAATATGAACAGCGTAAGAAATAGCGGGGAGCTAGAAGCGCAGCAGCAAGCAACAAGCGCACTCAACAAGCACCAACAATTGACTATAATCAAAATGAAAAAACTTAAATTTTGTAACCCACAAAAATGCACTAATATCGCTACCGTTACACACTCTCTCTTTAGCTCTTCATCCACCCTTGGCACATATCCTTGACATATCGTACGCACACACACACACCGCCACTCACTCACACACACACACACACACACACATACAGGCATGCATTTATGCTATTACACACTGTTACTAGTACTCACGTGCTGCATGTTACGAGTATGTTTGTACCTAGTTGGTGTTATCCGTGTTGGCAGCAACAGCAGAGATACTTCCGAAATAAACCCCTAACCCCTGCATTATTGACAAATGAAAGCTACTTTTGCTCATTGTCAATTGTGAATTTGACATTTTCACAAAAGTGTCTCAAAGTGCAGGCCATCACGTGCTGCTATAATTCATGCTCTCTCATGCTTATTTACTGTGCTCTCGATTTCTCTCGCTCTCTCTATCTCTCTTGCTATAACTCATACTATAATTGAGTTACTTACAAATTCGAAAACTCATCCTAATTTGTTTTGTCCTTTACCCCTCACAAAAAACTCCGAAATGCACTTTCGTTGAATGGAGAAATTTCTAAACTCAACCTATAGAACTGTTTTGTTCGAAATTCTTTTCCCGATTTTTCGTAATTCGCTGTTACTGTTTCGAATTGGGGAAATTTCCGTGCAAAAGTTTTTATTTATATATACTTTCGAATAAGCCCCTCTATTTCGATAGAGTCCTTGACCAAATTCCTTTTTCTCTTATGTAATTTTTTCGATTTTTTTTTAGAGCTGGTGCATGTGTGTTTTTTGTTTGAAAAACATGTAGATTATTGAATGTGTCTGGGAAAAATTTAGTGAATTTTTTAACAGCTCTACACAAAAAGGAAGCATTTTCAAGGACAAAGTTTTGAAGAATTACAAAATTTTTCAGAGATTTTTCTAACTAAATTATTTTAAATCGAAAATAATATCTTATTAAGTCCAACTTATTCCACCATTAACTTCAAAGTCGAGGATATACCCACTGGAAACTTTTAACCTATTTTGAACAGCAACTTCGAAAGTTCCTTGAGAATAAATTTATGTACATGCTTTGTTCAAAACTAATCACTGATTAATATTTCTGTATGTGCTGATTTGGAAATTGTTTTTGGACAATTTAGAATTATTTATTTTCCCGTGAGTAAAAGGCTAGTCAAAGAGATAAAATTAGGGGAGGCACTTAATGGGTTGACCAAATCAGGCGCAGGAAATTAAACGTCAATTTGACAAGGACGCCATGTTTGGTTTCTGTCATCTTTATGTAATTTTGTTAGTTGAATGTTTGCCATTTATCGCTATGGAGTCGTATTCGATTGAAGACTGCATTAAAGTTATTAAAGAACACTTAAAAAATGGTGAAAAAATAAAAAACACGCTTCGCGCACTTCGACGAATTGCAAGGTTTTTTCGATAATCGCTTAATTTCGCGTAGAGGAATGTGAATTGGCCTGCAAGATCATGCGATTTAACACCATTGGACTTTTTTTCATGGGAATTTTTTAAAAACAAAGTCTATGTAGTTAAGCCAGCCAATATCCAGGACCTAAAAAACAACATCGTTACCGAGATAAATGACATACAAACATCCCTATTGGAAAATGTCATCAAAAATTTAGACCATCGAATCGACGTATGTAAAACAAGCCATGGTGAACATTTGAGTGATATCATTTTCCATACACAAATGGCATTGATGAATCTTCAAAATAAAGTACGCAGCTTGATTCCAAATAAGATTTTATAGTTTTAATTTGCGTTTACTTTCCTGCGCCTTATTTGGTCTACCCTATATTTTCTAAGGCCGATAACTCGAGTTAGGAAAACATATAAAGTTAAGTAAACTCTTGGAAAGATGGAAGTCTTAGCTAAAATTTTACCAAGTAAATTGGACTCATGAGAAAAAAATTACAGCTCATCTACCGAATTGTCACATTTCGAATTTTGGCTTGTAAGTTGCCGTATAAAAAATCACTGAAATAGTAAAAAATCTCAACGATAAACGGCAAATACGTAGAATTTTAGCTATTTAATTGAATTTAAAGGGCAGCCAGGGACATTTGACAATTATTTGGTTAAAAAGAAACAAATTCAAATGGAATATTCATTAATCGCTCTCATCGCCGGAATCATAATTTGGGCAAAAATTTAATTTGTTTGTTTTCTTAATGCAAGTGGTGACGAGTTGTCGACAGCTGTGGCTTCAATCTGAGTTCTTGGCTGTAATTTTGGGTGGCATTTGTTCACAGAAAAGGAGGCAAAACTCATTACTGTCTTGACTTGTTGATTCCGCTTCTTCTTTGTTTCAGCGCTTTTGCATTTGCTGATGTTTTGCGTTTGCTTGCGGCGAGTACTTCTGAACTATTGCAGCACCTCGCTTCTCTTGTTGTCCAAGTACATTTAACATGACTAAAAGTTGATAAAATAGCGATTTGACACAACAATTAGCGCAAAATAACACAAAAATGTAAAAAAAATAGTGCGGCAACTTACAGGTTAGTACTCCGCCATTTCTTGTGATGTCCAAAAAGTTTTATTGATCCGCAATTTTTGCACAATCGCCACTAAATGCTTATAATTTAGTTTAAAACGATGAAATTTTTTCAAAAATTTCACCAATTTTCACATTTCACCAATTTCCATTCACTTTTAATTTTTTGTTAACTTGTTAGGAATATCTCGCGTCCGAACGACTATGATGCGTCAGGTTTTTCCGCCAAATTACTTTATTAAAGTTAACAGCGACTATTTTCTTGACGATTTTCGTCGGTGGTACACAGTAGTGCCACCTGGGAACATACTGAAACCACGTTGCGACAACTTACAAACCTCTCCCCTATGTTTTTGCAAAGTGGTTTCGAAAACCAACAAGAAATAGTAAATTGAATTATATTGCATTTGTATTGGAAAATTCATTAAGACAAAATAAAAAACTTTGCGTCGAATTTTTAATTCCATATATTTTCCAAATTTTTACCTTCTATATACTACTGTGGGCAAAAGTTAGTAAGACTTTGTTCATAATTTCAAATTTTTTTATTCATTCTTCCAAATCTATTTCGTCCCCTTCAAAGTAATCCCCCCCGGCCCCAATACACTTGTGCCAACGTTTTTTGGAGAAATTGGAGAAATTACAAGGATGAAAAATATTTCTACTAAATTCAACACTATGTGTAACAATCACTTTTACCAGATCCAAGCAATTTTCTCATTCTCTGCCTGAAACTTCTGCACCTGATTAATAAATTTTTCAAATTGAAGTCAGCATTTTAATGAAATTAATTTAACCCTTTTCAGTACAATTCAACTTCAGCATTTAATTATATTTGCGCCTTTTAATAAGTTTTGCGTTTAATTTTATTTTTCTGCTCAAAGTGTTTAAAACATACTTTTCTACATTATTTTTTTCGCAAAATCGAAAAAAAAGATAAAATAAAATTAACATTGTCGTCATCGTCACATCGTCACGTTGTTGCGTATTTAATTAATGCGCATGCATTTAGTTAGCAAACTGGCAGCGCCCATGGTGGGGCAGTACAACAAAGACATGCCAAAAAAAACGGTGAAAAAAAATAAGCAACAAACTTTTATAATTTTTTTATGAGTCAATACAAAAATTGTTTGAAAACTTTCCGTATTCCGTGGCCAACCGAAAAATACTTAACTCAATTTAACTTTTTTTCAGGTCTTCAGTTTACAATTTTGTTGTTGTTCTGTTACGTTTAGCTGAGCGCCGAAAAACTCGTAACGCGACTTAATTGTGGTCACAGGTGTAGACAGCGCAATTTTTATTGCAGCATTAAAAAAACAGGGCTAACACAATGGAACGTTTAAATTTTTTCCACCGCACTCAAAAGTGTTATTACTTATATCAAGCTACTTTTTCGGCCTGCCTTGAGCGTAAGGGGGAGTGAAAAAAGTTACAACAAACATAAAAAAAAAAAGCAGAATAAGTGAAAGACAAAGTGTCAAATGGAAAAAAGGTATGCCAAAAAAGAAATGGCCCCTCATCAAAGTTAATGTTAATGTGCGGATTTTAAATAATTTTATGACTTTTATTATATTTGAACAAGACTGAGAATTGCCTGTTCGCAAACAATTTTATGAACATAATCGGCTGCAGAGCGAACATTTTCTCAATGTTTAGTGCGTATTTTATGTGCACTTACCTTTACACTTTCTCTACCCACACTTTCACTATCCACACGCACACTTTGAGATGACAACAGAAAACGTAGCATATGTTTCGGCGTTGAACGGCACAAGCAATTCAAAAGGATTAAAACTGTTGCTGCGAAAATTAAAGGCATTCAATTAACAGTAAGGAACAGCACTAAGGAACACGTCGATAAATAAAACAAAATAACAACCTGCAATCTCCTTCCTCACAGCGTAATTAATCTGCTAGTTACTTATTTTATCAGCGTTCATGTAATTCGATATGCGCTTTAAAATATTATAGATATAAATATTTTAATTTTTTTCTCGCTTTTTAAAACTTCTACAATTTCATTTTTTCCAACCCTTTGGCATTTTTTCCAATTTTTTTTTCTTTTTTTTTTTTTGTTAAATATATTTTACAATTTTCAATTATAATTGCTTTTTCTGCCGCCCACCTCCCGCCACTGTAACAAAAATGCACTACGGAAATTTAATACTTTATTTGCTCTTTCGCGAAGGAGTAGGCGGCGCGCAGTGTAGGATTTAAAATTTGTATGCTAATTATTTTCGTATGAGACGGCAGATTGACGTTGGTACGCGAGCTGAGACGAAGGTGAAGGTTGCAGCGCCGTTGGCAGCGAATTGAGATTAAGCCAATTAAAAATAATTATTTGTTGCAGCAAATTTAATTCTTTTTTATTTTCTCAAAAGTATTGGAATTGTATTTTATAATTTCAAACACCTTTGGGGCAAGTAAATAAATATTATTTTGGCGGGAAATTTGATCGGGAATTCTGAATTTGATAATAGGAATTCTGAATATAAATATGAAAGCAAATAATGATTTCCACTCCGAACACGCCGTTCCACACGCCAAAGAAAGACTGGAAAGAGATTAAGAAGGTGGTTTTAGGCGGCTTATGTATGTATCCGAAAGGATATCTAAATAAATTATTTTCTACCTGTCTCTCTCAAATAGTCAGTTTTTCATGCTTGCGCCATTGTAAACAACCACTTACAAGATGCTTGCGACACATATTTAAAACTTTATTTGTTGTATCGACCTGTACAAAACATGAATGCAATGACCATATACAATACCTTTGCGAAAGACCCCAATGAAACTTGCCGAAAACCTTTTGGTTGGAACTTCCAAAAACAAAAAAATTATTCATTTTTTATTTACACCAAAATCAAGTTCCATATTATAAATGGTCCACCCTTTACATACTTAATTAGATATAAAGGGGTTTTCAATAAGGACATCACAATTTTGTATTTACATGTTTCCCAGTATGCTAAAAGAATCCATGGTTTAACCTTTGATAACTTGCTGAACTATCTAACGCTTTTATTGTTGCATAAGATTATATGTAATGCAGAACCCAGTTATTTGTTTTCGAGATTAAACTTTTCTATATCCAATCGAACTAATATGACATTGTACGTGTTTCTTGTTTAACGTCTGAAAGCCAGTTTTTTGTACACTCTGTTCGTCTTTGGAACGCACTTCCTAATAGCAATTCCAAAATAAACTAGCTTTATTCTTTTTTTCGCTGTAATAGAAAATAGTCAAATATATCATGTTATTATTGTTATATTTATATTCTTGTGCTTCACATTAGCTTGGATGGATGGATGTGAAGAAGGCCGAGAACCTGACCTACGAGTGCATGACAGTTCCTCAAGCACTCAGGCTATGTAGCCCATTGTACTTAAGGCCTAGGAAAAGAAGAAGGGGTGACAGTAAGTAAGGCGTTAGAGAAAAAAAGAGGGAAAAAGTTGAAAAAGGGGTTATCTCTTCCGCAAATTTTCCGGATTCTCTCACAAATCTCAGAAGATCGCAGAAGGGGAAGGTCCATTCCTGTGACATCAAAACCCAAAATGCGCTATGTCCAGTGGGAGCAAGTCAAGCATGGCGTTAAGGGCGTCACCAGAGTTGGTACTCGTGGCGACCGTTATGCTAATGCATACGCTTCTTTGTAGCTTACTTGTTTATTTTATGTTTTGAAAATGTTTACTAAATGTTTGGAAAATGTTTAATTTTAGTTCTAATTTGTTTATACTTTATTTTGCACTTCCAGATGATTGTCACTATAAATTTAAATTTTTATGTCATGCAATATTATATTATAAGTCATATATTTAATCCATGCTTACGCTACATGCTGCCGGTACTGCTAATAAGGTTTTAAAATTTGTTGTGCCGGTTTTCGAAAGATATAAATAAAATAAATAAATAAATAAACCCCGCATTTGTCTTTTTTTATTGATACATTCAACACACAGGGTATACCCCTATGAATGCAGAGCATTGTGTTGAATGGAGGGAAGGTTGATAGGTGGGCGGAAGAAGGAGAGAGGGAATGCAATCACACGGGACACCGATAAAGAGATAGAATAATTGAGACATCGGACTGAAATTTATTTGTATAGTAAGAACAATTGTTATATTTATGTAAGTATATAATTCGATATCGCTCACATGACCACCGCGGGAGGAAGAACTAGCTATAACTTTATTGGATTGTTGGCATAAACCAACAACTTAACTTAATACCATAAAAAGAAATACAACGGCGTTAAATCGCATGAGCGAGGTGGGCATTCCACCTGACCATTTCTCGAGATTACCGAACATCCCCTTCAATAGATCAATTATTTTAAACTCATGTGTGCCATGTGGCACCATCTTGTTGTAACCACATATCACTGATATCAAGTCTAATCAATTTTGGCCAAAAATACATAGTCTGCCAACATGGCACGATAGCGAACTCCATTGAATGCAATAGATTCGCTTGAAGTACATGAGAAATATCACATATTTTGCTTATTGACAAAGTCATTAAACCAAAAATGAGCTTGAAGATGATTTTTCGATGAAATTCAGGATTTCCTTCAAACTTTTGCAAAGTCCAATCGGAGAAGTTTCGGTGCTTCAAATGATTACGAGGCTTCTCTTCTCATGTTAATTTGATCTTGTAAGGGTGTAGGCCAAGAACTTTATTCAAAATTCGCAACAATGTTGAGTGAGAGGTTTCCAATTCCTGTGGACGGCGTGGAATCGACTGAAGCACTTACGGCTGCGATATTTTCTGTACTGCGACCGGTGCGTTTTCTCACTGTCACAGGAACATTCAATAGTGAATATATTGATCGAATTTCTCCACTATAACACGCACAGCCTGAACGGTGGGACGATTATTACGACCGATAATTGGAGTAAGCGCTCCTCCGTCTCAGAATTTCGGTAGTAATTTTTACTAATTTCACCATCATCAAATTGACATAGTAAAATAAAAATTTAAGATTGCGTTTTATTTAAATACAAAACTAAATATGCATATTGACAATAAAAATGCAATCTAAGCAAAGAAAAATTAATTTAAAACTGATTAAAAATAAAAAAATTTGTAATCGCTATAGAAAGATCTTGAAGCTATTTACTCACTGAAATAGTTTCAAATCAATATTTATTCGATTTAAAATTTTATTTTCTTTGTAATTATGAAAATCACTTTCTTAACCGCCAACATAACTGAAAACTCTACGAAACTAAGTATGTAGTTAATAAACAATATTTTAAAGAGCTTGCATCATTGTAGACGTCTCTCAATTTTCTAATTTAACTAATTGCGTAATTTTCATTCATTATTAACCTGCACGATAAACACAGCAGGACTTAAATATCGTTTAAACACATACATGCAAACGGAAATGGATGGAAGAAGAGTGTCTACACATATGCTTACATAAATTTTCAACAATCATCATGACAGTGTCAGTTTCAGGATAAATAAATAAATCCTTGTCTCTGACTAATTGTGGTTAAAATATACGAGCCCGATGGATTCGAAGTTGCAAACTACAAGTTCATTTTTGTGGTTGATTTTTAAACATGTGAGACACTCACACACACACACATACATACATACAAACATAGAAAGGATATTTAACACACAAATTAGACAACATCATCGTCAACAGCAACAACAATGATAAAGTGTTGCACAACACAAAAACACAAAAAATTCAGTTGAATAACTTTTGTCGAATATATAGTATAATTATAAACAAAAATCGCTGCAAGGATAATAGCAGGCGGCAGCCAGCAGCCAACAGCAGCACTGGTTCACCGTACATAGATAATGAGGATGTTTTTGTTATAGACGCCAACATTAGAGTGCTGGCGCTGGTGTTGGCGTTGGTGTTGCTGCATCAAATTAAACATTTTCAATAAAATTTACACCTGAGCTCATTTTAATTGAGACCCACTTGAAACGAGACGAGCATTATCGTGATGCGAGTCCTTTTCTGAACGTATGTCTTCGACAAGGATAACTGCTGCTGCTGTTGTTGTTGTTGCTGTGCTATGTAGAAAAATTATTTAATTGCTTGGCAATTACGTTTCGCTGGCGCTGATGCTAAAAAAGAGAAGAAGGATGTGGAAGTTTTCCTTCTTGTTGTTTTCGGCAAGTGATCATTTTAGCTGATGTCAGCTGCAAATTATTTATAATAGAACATTTCTATGAAAGGAATATGCAAGAAGGAAGTTAATGAAATACCTCGCTGAGGCAATGGTTCGGAATTGATTTCAATGAATTGCACGTAAATTGAACATACCAGAAAATAATTTATTTCAATTTTTTCAATAAGTATTTGTATGTTATGTAACAGGCAGTGCCGCCTAATTTTCGTTACAAATTAGTTTGAATATATAAATTTGCATAATTTTGTGATTTTTTGGTTTTTTTTCATACCCCAGCCAAACATCCCATCCTCATCCGCATCACCTTCTCAAGCGGCAAGTGTATCCTTTCAACAGAACAAAAAACAAAAAAACAAATTTTTGCATAACCATTGACATGTTCCTTCGGCTTTTATTTTTATTTTTCAATTTCAATAAATATACTCGCTGTCGAACATATTTTGCATGCAACCCTAAAAACAAAATAAAAAACAGACGCAATCACCCTCAGCCATAAGGACACTGATGATTGTTGCTGTTCGTTCATCTCTATCAAGGATATATGAGTTGTAAATAAATGGAGCGTATGCAAATTTGTAACTTGATTTCCTAATTTCGTTTCAATTTTCGCTTTAGTGATTTCTTTTTTTTCCAATATGTACATTCTCATATTTTGTTTTCTCAATTTGGCTTTTCAATAAACTCGTGCTATCTCGTGCATTCCCAAAATAATTGCGATTATCCTTGTGGCATTTGTGCATTTGTCAACGATGCAATGGGAGGGAAATTGGATATGGTAATTTCAATGTGCGTATGTTCATATCTCGAATATCTCGGAAATGTTTAATAAATATTTGGCATTTCAATACAAGTGATAAGCATTCTATTTTTTTATTAGTATTAGAAGAGGGAGTGCACAAATGGTTGTACTTCAGTTGGACGAAGATCATGTATGTATGTATGCTGCACAGGTAAGTTGGCCCACCAGTAAGTCCATTTCTATGAATTATTAATATTTAATACATATACTAAGTAATTCTTTATCGACAAATCATATGATGTGATAAGGCAAGAACCTACTTTTCTTCTTCTTTTTAGGCCAATGGAGTGCCAAAGCCTAGGCCGAGCTTTTCGCATCCATCCACGTGGAATGGAAGGGGCCTACAGTTTCATGTCGAATCCGAACGGCGAAATGAAAAACTTTTTCTTAGGCAAATGTTACGCTTGTAAGTATCTAATGACCTGCCAAGAAGTGGTGCCGTGTAGAATAATATTTCTTTTCTACATTTTGATTTTGTGTGTGCCGAGATTTGAACCTCGGACACTCCAATGCTCTACCAACTATTCCACGGCGACCTCTATTATGTACATTATGGCAAGAACCTTTTACTTATTTTTAATGGCACAACAGCCCATGGAGGGCTTAGGCCGAGCTTTTCGCATCCACTCATGTTGTGCGTGTTATATTTGTACATGAATGGAAGGGACCTACAGTTTAATGCCGAATACGAAAGGCGAAGTGAAAAGCTTTTCATATCAATTTTTACTCTTGTAGGTTTGCCATTGCCTGCCAAGAGGTGGTGCCGTGTAGAAAAATTATTTTTTCTACTTTTTGATTTTGCCTGTGCCGAGATTCGAACCCCGGACACTCTGCGTAGCAGTTCAACGCATTACCACTACGCCACACCGACCACTGGCAAGAACCTACGCATGAAAATTTTAACCGTCTTCCCTATGGACTGAACGTGGTTAAAAGTGTCTGAAAGTGTCTTATGATAACCAGCTTTTTTTTCTAAATACTCCTGCACCTGTTCCTAAGTGTGTTCTCGAGCCGTCTGTGTACCACACTACATAAATGTAGATATGTAAGTATGAATGTATACACTTTGAAAAAAGTTACAACCACTCTTTCGTAGTGCTGAATATAACTTTAAAGTCTTTCTCAAAGTTATTTTTGTTGGTCATAACATACCGAATGAACTAGTTAAGGATATTAAAGCAGAGATTTAGTTCATCCATCATCATTTACGAATTTACAAATCGAACAAAATTCTTTCTATAAATCAATATATACCCGCCAAAGGAGCTAGTCATTCTACAAATGGATCTCTGTCGATATCGTGTTAAGATTAAATTTGTAATATCTTGTATTTGCTTCATATATCATAACGCTAATGCAAACGTTAGAGAGTCCAGAACACGATAGCAGCGTGAAGACCCCATTTCTATAGAGACCAATGCTTAACTTATGATAACTTCAATCATTTAAAATTTCATGTCAAACATTCATATTACAAATACTTATTTACAATACATAGAATAGGTAAATAATACTTAGCACACTACATTGCCCTAATTTTTGTTATAACAATTAATGTCACACACTCACCGATGTACACGCACGTACATACACACACCAGCACATCCAGACGCACACAATTAATAACAAATTAACATCCTTCACACGCCTCTGCACTCATCACGATGATGTCCTTCTTACAATATTTACCCAAAAATTAACCAAAAAGAATAAAATCAAAATTCGAAAATTACTAGACATTGTATCTGTTTTGTTGTTTGTAGAGTTGTTGTAAGCATATTTTTATTCACTTTATTCATTTGTTTTGTGTGGCCACGGGACACTTTCAAGATATGTACACACAGGACATGCATAAGTACAATGCACACATACAAACACACATCCGTGTACAAACAACTGCAAACAAGAAATCTGTGTTGTTTCTTTACTTTTTTTTGGGAAAGGGAGGTTGTGCGTGGGGAAGGGGGGAGGGTGGGGATGGAAGAAATTTATACTTTAGCAACAATTGAGAGTGCGTCCATTGAATGTATGTATGTAAAAGCGGAAGTCACGTGCTTTATTGCACGTGTTCTTTTAATGACCATCAAATGTAAACGGCAACAAAAAAAAACAAACAGAAAGAAAGAAAATAAATATTCAAACAAATGTATTGAAATCCAATTCAGCGAAATGTTCGCGTACGCATGAGTTCCATTAGACAAATAATTACAGAAGCAGCAGTAAAAACAACAACAACAATGAAAGCAATGAAAGCCGCGCCAGACGCGCCAAACTTTTGTTCTGACAATTTGCGTTATTGAAGCCATTGATTTGCTGTGCGTCCGCGCGTCATTCAAATAAAAACCAAAAAAAAAAAAAAACAAAAAAATTAAAATATGTCTGTGTCGTCAATTGAACTCTTTCTTTGTCTTCTGTCGCAACTGGACGCTCACGGTCACGACTGTCACGCTGCTGCTCATGCCATGTGGCCATGGGCAGTTTTACATAGCTCATACCTTTTTGTGTGCGGGGCTTTTGTTTTCCATTTAATTGAAGGCGGACGATGGCGGTCGCGCTGATTTCTGTGTATGTATTTTTTCACTGATTCCTTCCAACAATTGACATACGTTCGCAGGAATTGAATTTCACTTTTGGAGATTGAACACGAATGAATTGAGTAGGTACTACTTGCATTAATTTCTATATGTTTTTCTTTTTTTTTTCTGATAATTTCACTGGGCGTGTGTAATTAATATCGTATTTATTACGTACGAGTTGTTTATTTATTTTGTGCGTAAGTTCAAGCTGAGTGACAAACATTGCTGATATGATGAAGGGCATCAGGCATGAGAAAGTATGTACAAAGAACTCAAAGACATTTCTTTTTTTCAAATTTACAAATCGAATAAAGTTCTTTGTATAGATACCAACTATAAATTTCATTTATGTAAATTACTTCAAGAAGATTAGAAACAAATACTTTTACATACTCATATATCACAGCATCAATGAGCAACCACCAAACACTTACACACTCTCATACTCGTACACGAGAAACACAAAATAAACTTGTAATAACTAATACAGTATAATTTATCACACATGCCTACACGACGCAACACATATTCAAATTTCATATTCATACGCTATGTGTGTGTGGATGCTTGAGTGTGTTTGCCATACACCTTAACCATCTCTCATATATCCTTTTACCAATAATAATAATACACATAAATTTTCTCATGCGTTTTTGTTATCCTCCGATGATTTGCAGCCGCTGCTAAATCAAGTATCATAAACGCATCATACATCACATGTGCCTTAATCCAGCATGCAAGGATAATAAATGAATTGTTTATAGACACAAATGCAAAACATGCTACGACGAGACAACGGCGACGATGAGACGATGAGGCAATGAGTTGCTTCATGCAACATGAGGGAAGGTAGCAATTGGAGTTAAGATAAGTACTAATAAAGATGCTCGTGTACACATATTGTGACGCAATAAGAGCGATTTATGTAAGTAAAAAATAATTTAGAAGCAAGCAGGCAGCAGACACATAAAAAAGCAGACATATCACAAATTAAGGTTGAGAAAAAGTGACAAAGAAACAATACCTAATGAAAGCAATAAACAAAATATGATGTCTATAAAAGAGTTCATATTTAAATACATAATATTTTTGTTAACAAGAAGACAATTTGCTATATTTAAAATTTCAAATGAGCGGATTTTAAGTGCGCGATGGCTTAGTGATTGGAGAATATAGGAATGGCTAATCTTTCCCTCAAACAAACAAAATGGGTCTGAAAAAATCGTTAGGTTGTTTTATTACCTTACGAACTCACCACAAGCTTTATGAAGGGATTAGAGTGGCTGTCCTATAGTAGGACACACCTACGCCAGAATGGCCCATTGTCATATCACTTAGTTGGACCTACAGTTTAACGCTGGTTTGTAACGACAATTTGTTATCACTTGGCCTGCCAAGAAGTGCACCATACTTGTACACTTTCTTATTATTCTTCTTCACTTCATATCGTAAAAAGGTTATGAATAAAAATTAATCCACAAACCAAGACGAGAGACACAAATCGAACCGCAAACCTCACAAGTGAGAGTCTAGTGCGGGTGAAACCATATTCGATCCTTGTGCTCCCCTGCCCCCTGTCTCAAGTCACGCTTGAAGCTACAAATTATGAATATAGGCGATTACTATTCAAGCCAGTTAACAAGAGATTCAATTGTGTAAGGGAATATAAATACACTATATACTCTTTGGCACAACAACCCATGGAGTGCCTAGGTCAGTTTGAAAGATCAGTTTAGAAAGATATAAGTATGTACAAGGTGCTGTTGAATCCAAACGGCTTATTACACAGAACAGATAAAAATTAGAACTTGAATGAGATGATCAATAACTCCGAAAATATATAGACTGCTACTTTATAATACTTATTATTTATGAGGATTTCTAGAACCCGAACGTGAGGCGATTAAAATCTGTGAGTGAGTGATATTACTTTAAACTTTTCACCTTTGGCGTCTAAAGGAAAGTTCATCATTATAGAATTTCTTTTATTTTTATATTAAAGGGTTTGGCCTTTCTGAACCTATATTTCAAGGAGTTGTTTATTATGGTTTTTCTAAAAATGTTTACAGAAGGTAAATAGCTTAGAACAACAGCCCCTTTGATAGGTAAAAATGTTCCTCATATGTATGTAATAAAGAAAACGAGGTGCCTCAAAAAAGCAGGTCCCTAACCCTCAAGTGTTCGTATTAAAATAACAAATATATAATTTTTTGTAACGAAAAACTTTGCTTCAGATAAACTGGTTTTCCCGGACAAGTCCTGAATTTTGACAATTTATCTCAATGTTTTGTTCAAAAAGTCCTGGTTTTCATGAATGAAATAAAATTTTGTAAATGTTATTAAATGTAAACAAAATTGACAGTAAAAATATGTAATTTTTCGACATTTTCATTCATTTATTTATCCGGTAATTAACAAGCCAAACGAGCAAAAATTTGAGCAAGTTTTTAGCAGCAAAAGCTGACTTTATTATGATCAATGTGCAAGCTCTAGAAATTGTACTTTTTATGAAGCAACTATTGACCTAAATTTTTTTTCATTTAATCCTATCTCACAATGCGAATTGCGAACAAGTTTTGGCCCACATTAACAAAAGAAAGAAAAAACACACTTGAAAAAAAAAAAAATTTAGCTGCTAGAAAAAATTCAGGAATGTAAGCAAACGAAAATATAATAAAAGTAAGTAAAAAATATTGTATGAGCAGAAAAATATACAGAAAAATTGACGATATAACAAATAAATAAATTTTTTCTTCACAGTCGGAGGAGAAAACTAGTTTACAATTGTCCCTTATTTTTCTCAGGGCGATCTGGTAACCTTACTTTGGAAGAAGTATAAATCAGTCTGAAAAATAAACAATAACTACCAGAGACCTTTTTACCAGAGACCTCGTAAGAGACCTGCTTACAAGAATTTCAGAATATTTTATTCTAAGTAATCTCAGATTAAACTTGAGGCTCAGAACAATTGTTATCTTCTCCACAATTATACCCAGGCTCCACATGTCACTCTAAATTTTTACTCTAAATTTGTACATAAGTATTCCCTGAACTGTTCTTTCCACATAACTTTGGTGATATATTTAACATTCTACGAGGGTAGATCAATAAATACCCATGTGTGAAGACAGGTGGCGTTGCTGAGGGAAGTTGGCATTGCCATCGTATACTGCCATCCGTCACACGACACCACAATAAATTTTAAACTGATAAATAGATTAGTTTTTATTTGGCAGCCATTAGTATCACACGTGTTTGTTGTTTCGCGATAAAATAGAATAAAGAACAATCCGTAATTCGCTTTTTATTTTTGGATGGAAAAACATGCGAAGAAATAACAGCGAAGTTGGATGCTGTCTATGGGGACCCTTCACCATCTATGACAACCGTAGGATATTGATTCAACTAATTTAAACGTGGTCATACATCTGTTTTTGATGAGGAGCGCCCAGGCCGCCCGACAAACGTGGTTGCCAAGGAAATCGTTGAAAATGTCCACGACATAATTCTCACTGATTGCCGAACGAAAGTGCGCGAAGTAGCCGAGGCCGTAGAAGTGTCTTACGGGACGGTAATTAATATTTTACATGGTAGGTTAAGCATGAGAAAAGTGTCGGCCCGATGGGTGTCGCGATTGCTTACGGTGGATAACAAGCGGATACGGAATTTTCGCGGCCAAATTGCATGAATTGAACTACGAATTGCTGCCGCACCCACCGCACTCGCCCGACTTGGCTCAATGCGACTTCTTTCTGTTCCCCAACATGAAAACGTGGCTCGGGGAAAAAAATTCAGCTCAAACGAGGCGTATTTTGAAGAGTGTGACAAATCGTAATTTTTGGAGGGGTTAAAGAAATGGCAGAAACGTTGGGAAAAGTGTATTGAACTAAAAGGAGATTACGTTGAAATATAGAAAAAAAAATTTGTGAAAACTTGCTTACCTCTTCATTCCTAACACGGGTACTTATTGATCTACCCTTTATTTTTCACATTTTACGTTGACTTTTCTAAATTGCAAATAATTTGTGCATTAATAAAAAGTAACGGCATCTAATTTATGAAATATTACTGTAAAACGTTTAGCGCATAAAAAGAGAAGATTTCCACAAGAAAGAAGGTGCAATATCTACAATTACGATAGGACTCCAATATTTGAAAGAGATAGACAAATTCTTTCCACCCCATCGAAGTAACGCAATTACTGCAATTTTACAATACCAATAAAAAAACTATAAATTTATTTAATTTTTTTTCATGCCAAAGTCACAATGGCTTTGCTGCCAATAGCTGCAAAAAACATACTAATGGTATTCACGAGTTAATGCAAAATTGAAAAATAAAGTAAGTTCAAGTTTTCACCTCACTAACGAATTAACATCGTATAAATAAAAAAATTGTGTGCGTCAGTGGGACGCCCTACAGAAGTTTACTTCTTCAGATCGTTTGCGTTTTGGGTCTTCAGATTACGGTTAGTAATATTGTAAGAACCAGACTCTATCACAGACAGTACAGGCGTGGCCCAAGGAAATTTTAATGATGTGCTGATTTATCCAAACGATAAGCCTCGTATAGTTCAGTTTAATGATTCTCTGATCCTAGGTTTGCTACATCTGGATTAACTTCATTTTGATCGTTTGCATTTTCAATTCATGCAACGCCCTCTGTAAAATCATCATCTCCATCCAAATATTCAACTCAATATGCAATCATCTTTCAGGTTGTATGATCTCAACAAGTGTGTTACTTGCCAGTCTGAGAACTAACGAATGTTATGACGTTGACTAGAAACTTGGCAAATCTTATCTATGTTTTTGTTTCCAGGGAGAAAAGATTTTCAGGCAAATTTTCAAGTAATTTTTCTACACTACTCTTGCTTTGAGAAGCCACCTCAATGACTGTCTGGTGCTGTATAATCTGAGGACCTTAGTTCAGTTTCGCTGCAATTATAGGCTCTAATGAACTCATTTGCCATTCATGCTGTCTCTCTGCATTAGTCTTTGTGAGTTATTTTTCAATGAAATTCGAATTCTGTTGTGCCTCAAGTTGCTTGCGAAGTCTACACCTTCGCAATCTACATTTTCGACGAAGTCTACATTCTCTCTGTTTCTCAGTCGCAGTTTTTACTGGAGATTTCATTGCTATTTGTTGGTGGTTCGCGTTTGTTTTTTTTTTCAGTCCATAATCGCTCATCCTTTCAGCTCTAGAAACAGAGTTTCTAACGATTTGTGTTTGAAATGTATAATTTTTGTTTTAAATGTCAAATTTTACTAGAAACTTATGGGTAGTGCCCTCTATCAATCGAGTATGAATCATATGTCAATCAGCGCCCTCTATCAATCGATAGATTTGATAGATATAGCGTGATAGAGGGCTTCTCTATCGATTGTGGGGTAAAGGGCGCATAATAGATGCGTATATCCTGCCCATTAAATATTCTCATTTTTTCATACTTGATTGATAGAGGGCTCTGCCTTTCATTTCCGTGACAATTTCGATTTTGCCACTGTAATTTTGTACCCCCTCGTTAATATGAAAACGATTCTAAAAAAGTAAACTTCAAAAAGAGTGCCACCGAGATAATTAAATTGTCAAGCAAATGTCAAAAAGGGAAAAGATGCCGAAAAGAGTGAAGTACTAACTTTTTATAAAGTTTGCTAGATAAGTTCAACTGTTTTTAAAATTCATTACATCGGCAGCTTTATTTAAAAAACTTACTTTACTTTTTACTTTTAATGGCACAACAGCCCATGGAGGGCCTAGGCTGAGCTCTTCGCATCTTCTAATGTTGTGCGTGTTATATTTTTACATGAATTGTGCATTTAAAAAAACGCAAGACTAGAATTAGCTGTTCCGCAACACTTTGATTCCGCAATTTTTCAAATGATTTAAGCATTGCAAAATTTGCAATGCATTGCAAATTTTTTTGTTTGTTTTTGGAATATTGTGAAATTTCACAATCTCGTACTTTCGCATCGTGGCAATATCATTTTACATCAAGTCGTGATTACCCCTACTATAAAAAATTATAATGGTGGAATTACTTTATATTTTTTATAGCACTGAAAAATAAAATTTCGATAAAAGTAAAAATTGAACAGAATAAATAAAATAATTTTAATGTGCTGCTTTTACTTTGAATCGCTATTGAATATGATTTCCTTTTTCCTCGTTCTAAAAGAAGCACAAAGATTTCAGTTTTTCTTCCGTTTAACAGCAGCAAAGTATGCTTATATTTTTGTTATTTGTTGTTATTTTTGTTATTGCTATTGCCATAAATAAGCAGTTTTTATGCTATGAATAATAAAAAAAATAAAAATGAAAAAGAAGATAAATGACAGTTGTAAAAATTTGTAAAATGGAATTTGAAATATAATTTAAATTAAAAATTGTTATGCGCTGACAATAAAACGCGTAGAAAGAATGAACTCACACCAATGTTGCCATTTTATTTAATATGCTTTACTGTATTTTATTTATGTATAAGTGTATGTGTGTGTTTTTTGTGTGTGCCTGTGCCACAATAAAACGTTTTGTAAAAGCATTAATAAAAATCACCCACACTTACACTCAACAATACATATTCAATAAGTACACTTCCCCACTTTGATACTGTTGTAACACATTCAAAAAACATTTAATCATTTATGCAAAGGATTCTATAAAATTGCTCATGTGTACACTTTAAAATCCTCAAGTTACTTCACTTGTTCGTTAAACTTAATGCTTCTTTCCCCCTGGATAAGGTGTTGCAAAGTAAATTGACCAAATGTCAGCAGAGGTCCTGTTTATACTGTTTATGTGTGAGTGTGCGTAATTTTTGGCTATTTTATACTCAGTCATTCGTTCATTCTTCCATTCATGGCTATTCAAATTTTCAATGCACAAAAGCGGATTTTATCACTATTCTCTCTTTTCTGCCAAAAAAGATTATCTTTCTTATGAGTTTTTTCACTGTTTGTCCTGCTCTGGAAAAAATGTCCTTCGTCCCTCTTCTGGCTGGTATTTGTTGTAGCATAAATTTCGTTTTGGTTTCACTTTTATTATGTTTGTGTGGCCATTGTTCACTGTATGTCTGTGTGTGTGATTGTAGTGTGGAAACAAATCAAAAAGAAATTATCCTGTAAGAAAATGCAAACAATACTGACCTTTTCGAGCATTAAGGGTCGCATAAAAGAAGAGTAACTAGCTATTTACAGTGGCGCAAATATTCTGATAGCATCTCGTACTATTGAGTGATTGTACAAAGTTTGAACTTTGACCTTTAGTATTCGATATTTGCAAATATTGTTATATATTATTAAATGATCTCCTTTATTTTTGTTTTCTTGATTTCCTGATCTTTATTTTTAAGCCTCCGATTAGTCCTTCAAAATTGAAAAACAACAGAAAAAATAAAATCCCCTTTTAAATTCTTCATCATCTTTTCATTGGTATACGTATTAGCTATAGTCTGACTATTAAAGTTTCATAAATTTATTTCTTACTATTTTAACGATTAAATTTTACTTCACTTCAGTCATTCTTCTTTCGTGTATATTTATCCTTGTCCTAATTTCCAATTTCTATTAATCTTTATTGATAGTTTATAAATATTTCTAAGGGGTTCTTCCACGTTGGATGTTTTAGAAAATTTACATTTTGAATCTATAAGTTATTAGAAACATGCCCTTAAAAGAATTTTGAGGATTAAACCTTAATTATCGAGTTATTGATTATTCTTTGTGGTCATTCGCAGTTTCATGAGCCTCAATGGCTGTTGCGCCCTCATTCTTTCATGTTAAACTAATACTTGCGGCCTGCTAGAGCTTTATTAATTCATTGTTAACGTTTTGTGAGTGTAAGTGTTTATGTGTCATTTTGAAATGGGATCCTCAGGCTGATTCAGTCTAAAACCGAATTTCAAGTCGAAATCATCCCAGTCGTTGAGAGGTTTGCATAATTGCCATTGAACCAGGGATATCCAGTGATATGAACGTCTTCATCTAACGAGCTTAGGGTGACCGGCACAGCCAAAAGGCACAGGATCCAGCAAAGGGTGAAACATATGGCGAACCGTGATCATTTTCGTAACCATAAATGTGAAATCTATGGCGAATATCCGTTTGAATAACCAGTAAGTTCATTCAATCATATTTTAATCCGCCATTTATGTTTAATCGCGTTTGCTCAAAAGTCGTGTTCTTTAAACTTTGTGGTAAGACTTTAACTAGAACTATTTGGAATATAAAGTATTTCTTTTTTAATAGTTTAGCAGACATGTCAGTCAGAAGTCAGAAGTTTTTTTTGCTGTTTTATTTAATTTTTACAGCCTTTATTAGCTCAGAAAACGGTTGAAAAAAAATGTTTGCCATTTTAAGATTGTTCAAAATTTCCAGAAAATCTTCTTGGAGCTAGCCAACGCAATAAAAAATAAAAACATCGAGGACGCTCTAAGGTCACATATCTTATATTTTGAAAGTCGGTTGAATGAAAAGGCATAAACCCGTTTCTAATTATCATGTGTAGATCCTTCGCAAGAAATTCTCTAAAATAGGCTAAATATTTTTTGGCACAAACGTGGAATACCCTCTTAAACAAATTCTTAAGTTTCCCTTGCGGTCAGTACTTTATTTACTTTTAATGGCACAACAGCCCATGGAGGGCCTAGGCCGAGTTTTTCGCATCCACTCATGTTGTGCATGTTTTATTTGTACATGAATGGAAGGGACCTACAGTTTAATGCCGAATCCGAACGGCGAAGTGAAAAACTTTTCATAGGCAATTTTTACTATTGTAGGTTTGCCATTGCCTGCCAAGAGCTGGTGCCGTGTAGAAAAATTATTTATTCTCGATTATTTTCGATTTTGCCTGTGCCTAGATTCGAACCCCAGACACTCTGCGTAGCAGTCCAACGCACTACCACTACGCCACAGCGACCACTTGCGGTCGGTAACTATTCGTAATTTCGTGCTTTTTTGTTGTTCTATTTTTCCTATATATCTCCTTATTTCCTAGCTTTATTTAATGATTGCTTAATGTGGATTATTTAATTGCAGCAAATTAAGGATATTTTCTCTTTATTGTTTTCATCCGATTTTATTTGTTAAAATTCTTAGATAAGCTTTATTTCTTCGAAGTTCTTTTTCCATATTTTCGGGCTTGATTACTACTGGGTTATGCTTTTCCCATTCTCTGTATTTTCTTGTCTATTGACCCTTGACCATTAGTATTTTATAATTCTTATCAACTTTCATTGATAAAAAGTGTCCTGGTATTATTATACGCAATCTACTTTTTTCCTTGATTTACTCATCGATTGATCCTTGAGCTGGTCTATTGACTTTTTTCAATGATTCTTCGAATATTGCTTGTTTTTTTTTAATAGTTATTTAATGGTGATTATTTTTTACTCTCAATATTATTTTACCACTTTTCTTAACTTCCTTTAATTAGTTGCTTTGCTTCTGTTATTGTTTTACATACCATACTTACTTTCTGTGCCTAGATCCTTTTGTTTCCGAAATTTGTTTGTTCCAGATAACATTTGTCCCGGTTGCAATATATATTACTCCACTGTTCGTCAGAAAATCCATCCATAAAATGTTAAGTGTTGTCATCTCGTATACAATTTTTACTTCTTCTCTTACTTCCCAGTCTGTGCTAACAATTCGAAGGATATGCTGTCAAATTGGTATCAAGGAAAATAGCCATACTTGAACTTGAAGTAAATAGGGGGTTGGCAAACTGAAACTGACTGTAAAACACGACAAAGATGAATTCGCATTTAAAAATTTGAATAACCAAAGCAGAACATTAAGAGAGAGCGGGAGAGAAAAGTGAAAGAGGTGGAGAAGAAATTTATTTTCCTCGTCGCTCACCTTATGCTCAAACATGCAAACTATTCATTTATGCATGTTGGCATTTTATTGGCAGCAGTTATATAAAACGACGATTTCATGACCAAAAATAATGGAGAGCTGGACAGAGAAGCATCTAATGTACTTAATATAGTTTGGTAAGTCACAGTAGAGCACTTTAGGGAGCACTTAGACATGTTTCGTGTATGTACATACGGGTATATAAAAGTATTCAACATCTTCAGGACATACACAGAGAGTCTCGTACATCTAAACTTAAAAATGCTTTGGGGGAAATACTCGTTTCATTTTGTTTGTTAAGAGAATGCACCACAGAACGAGAAACGTTTGACCTAACGAACCATAAATTATATGCTTTTGATGTTGTTTTTACCGGTTTACCTGCAGAGCATTGAATTTACTAAAAGGATATAGGAAAAGAAATCGAACTTACATGCATGTAGTTAGTTACTAAAGTGCCAAAAATTTGTGTATGTATTTTTAGTATACTTTTGTAATAAAATTGTTAACTTTGGTTGTAGGACACATAAATTAGAAACTTTTACCACTTGCCTTTATCGTTTAAATTCGATTAATTCACAACTATAGGATAATGAATGAAAGTGTGAAGAAAACGACCAAAGTTCCTTTTGAGTCAATAATAAACTTTACATGTACGTAGGCAAAGGCATATGGATGAGACTGATTGATTGTGTTATGATATTGATTTCATTCATGATGCAAAAAGCTCGACATAGGCCCTCCATGGGTTGTAGTGGCACTACAAAAAGGAAAAAAGAAGAAGAATTTCATTGATGAATTATGAGTTTTATTGCACATGAACATTTTACAGCAAAAGGATACTCAAACTTTCACAAATAATACGAGCATGTACAATAGAAATTAAATGCTTAATTCCTTTTGAAGATTTTCCTTTTGTTTTACTATAGAAATTTTCGAAAATTTATGTTAAATTCATTTTGAGTATTTTATGGTATAAGTCATGCATAAATTAAAATGTATTTTCTCTTGTTTTCAACTCAAAAAAAAAGCACAAGTATAAATATGAGCTGGGACAAGATGGTCTGTGAGTTAGTAATAAATTTAAACCTGTACAATGGATACTTTGGGATTAACTTATCAGCTTTGTTTTGTTTTTTTTTCTCTCTCTCTCTCTAAGTTGGGGTAAATATAAAATAAAAAATCTAAGCAAATGTGTTCATAATTCATTAATGTCAGTTGTACATCCCAGACTCCTTCCTCGACTTTCTATCGACAACACTCAAACTCTGGATAAGTTTTGTATAAAACTCATTTTCATTTATTCTTTCGATTTCTTTTCCAAAGCTTATCTGCATATTTTGTCGGTTTAGTTTCCCCACATGCATACATACTCGTACATATCTTCATCATCTTCATGTGGGATTAAAATATACAACTCCGAACTCCACCTCTCGTCTATTTTCAGCATACTTTCATACACACTCGTATTATAAAACATGGCAACATTGTTTGTGAATTATGTGGCAAATGCTTCGTTATTAATTAGACTCATTTATAGCAATGAGGTAGCAGCCACATTGTCCGCTGTGCATGGTATACTATAAGTATTATATAAGTGAAATATGTGCAGTTGTATGTGTGCGGTTAAGTCACCTTAATTAAATGTCAGTTCAGCTCGTTAAACTTTTTAGATTTGAAAGCTAACTGCAATTGCAGGGGGGTTGTTTTTAGAATTCTTTCTAAAGAATTTTCGCAAATACTCGCACAATATTTTCGTTGTGTTATTTCCACTTTTGTTCATATACAACATTTGCATATGGGCACATGGAAATATCTCTGGAGATTTGCAATTTTAATTTTAATAAATCAATTTGTTAATTGAGATATTCAATGTGTAATGTGTTGCTAGGTAATTTTGACAGTCAGACAAACAGTGGCTGCATCATTGTACAAAAAGCTTAATTAGTGAAATCGGGTTTTGTGTAATTATAAAATGAATATTATAAGAACAGATTGCACGGGCAAGTTCTGTTGGAAAATTTTTGTGCGAAGCTTTAAACGCTGAGCAATTCTTTAATGTGAATGTGAAAATTTCACATGCTACCACAGCATTTTAAATTCTTTCAAAAATCTAAACTAAAACACAAATAAAAACTTTCATTCATAAAAACGTAGTCAATTTCTCAAATAAACATAACCGAATCAAATGAGCGCCACGCAGCGCTTGAAGTCTGCAAGTGCATTAAAAGAAGAAGATGAGAAAGAAAAAAAGCTAATAATAGGGAGCTTCTAAAAAAATACAAATATAAAATAAAAGTATACATCTTAAGTCATAAAAACATTTTTACTATGCATATTACACGGAAAAATTGTAGCAGCAGTGCATACAAAAAGGAAAACTAAACGATTAGGGTAGAATTACCAAATATGGTACACTTGAAAGGGATAATAAAGGTGACAAAATAAACGTGAACTTGAATTGGCCATAAACTAGGAATTCAAAGCCACATCATCATCATATTTTGTTAATTGTTAACATCTTTTTGCAATCATTTAAGTTATTTTATTACTTTACTTAACTTTTAATGGCACAACAGCCCATCTAGGGCCTAGGCAGCGTTTTTCGCATCCATTCATGTTGTGCGTGTTATATTTGTACACGAATGGAAGGGACCTACAGTTTAATGCCGAATCCGAACGGCTAAGTGAGAAGCTTTTCATAGCAATTTTTACTCTTGTAGGTTTGCCATTGCCTGCCAAGAGGTGGTACCGTGTAGAAAAATTATTTTTTTTACTTTATGATTTGGCCTGTGCCGAGATTTGAACCCCGGACACTCTGCGTAGCAGTCCAACGCACTACCACTACGCCACAGTGACCACATACCAAACCTAAAAAGTTCCAATTTAAAAACTTTTGAAATACTAACCAACTTGGTAAAAGAAAACTATTGATATCGAAGGCTGAGTTCCATAATACATCGGATGCGTAATAGATGCAAAGTCATAAGTTCCATAAGTCAAATGCAACACTGTAGTCAAAAGTCAACAATTTCAAAAAGCGCCCTAAACATAATCGATGCACAGTGTGGTATTGGACCCTGAAAATGGAGATCAATTCACCTGGCTAACGGAGGGATACCTTGTTATTTTTTTTTAGTTAGAATGAGTCCAAGTAGGAAAAAAAACAATAATTAGATATACTTTGGAGGGATTTTTTTTTTAATAATAACCTATTTTATTCAAATGAAAATCGGTATAAATTTTCTAAATATATTTAATCGGTGTCGCTTCCACCATAACATCCGAAAACACTGTTGTCATCGCTTTCCTCAGTCTCCTTAACGGTTTTTTCCACTACATCCATATCATTTGCATTTGATAGAGCCAATGGAGATTCCATTGAATGCAGAGCCATTTGTGATAACTTTTGTATTTTCTTTTTCGGCAATTCCCTTCTGCTCGAAATTATAGGGTCGGATGTAAGTAAAAAGCGGTTGAAAACGTCCTCTATTATTTTTTCTCTACTTATTTTCCGCGAAAAATACTCACTGAAATTTTTTAAATCTTTGTTGCGGGCTCTGACAGTTGGCCAATCAGCAGTAAAGCATATTTTATGACTTCCGGGCCATGAATTAAAATTTTATGCACTGTTGGGGGCATATAATTCCAGGGATACTTCTCCACAATATATCTTGCTGTATCGAGTGTAAGATAAGGGAACGGGTACATATTCTCTTAACTCTTTGCTTTTCTTATATTTAGTTTTTTCAGAGGAATCATTGAAAGATAATTGCTTTCGACCTCATTTGTTAGGTTTAGAAGTATTAAAAGATACCGTAGAATCCAATCAATCGCGATTGAAAAAAAATCTTTCCTCAACTCTATGTGCTCTTGTCGTTCAACGTAACTTTAAGGCAGTCATATACTGCTTTATTTTATTGTCAAAGTCTTTCATGTTTTGCTCTGAAGGACCAGTTCGCCGTTTCATCTCATCTCTCAAATATTCAAACTTGTCATTAAATTGAGAATGTCCAAAGCTTATCATTATCTCATATAACTCCTGTATAATTATTAATATTACATTAACAGCAGTTCCTAAAAAATAGATCTTATTTAATTCTTCTATTGCATTTCTTCAGCTGCATTTGAAAAACTGAATACCCATTTATTACAATAATACGTCACTATTAATGCTTTCAAAGAATACAATTGACACCATAATAATGACGGGACCAACAAAGATATCAAAGCTGCAACTGCGAAGTTGTGACTAGATGACATATAGTCCGCAATGACGACAACTGCTGCACGCTGGATTTCATGATTGGGGCTGGAGTTTGCTCACATAAATTCATTTTTTTCAGAATGAGCACAAGCAATTTTTTTTTTTTTGAATTATGAGCCAATAGTCATATAAAAAGTGGTCGCTGTGGCGTAGTGGTAATGCGTTGGACTGCTGCGCAGAGTGTCCGGGGTTCGAATCTCGGCACAGGCAAAATCAAAAAGTAGAAAAAATAATTTTTCTACATGGCACCACCTCTTGGCAGGAAATGGCAAACCTACAAGAGTAAAAATTGCTATGAAAAGCTTTTCACTTCGCCGTTCGGATTCGGCATTAAACTGTAGGTCCCTTCCATTCATGTACAAATATAACACGCACAACATGAGTGGATGCGAAAAAGCTCGGCCTAGGCCCTCCATGGGCTGTTGTGCCATTAAAAGTAAAGTAAGTAAAGTCATATAAAATATAAAATACCACAACTGAAGTTGTGGTAAAGGCATAACACTTGCCACAATGGCTGTCTATGTCTTTATCGGTGTCCCGTGTGATTGCATTTCCTCCCTCATTCTCCCTCCTTCTTCCTCCAACCAATCAATCTTCCTTCCATTCAACACAATGCTCAGCATTAATAGGGGTACACCCTGTGTGATGAATGTATCAATAAAAAAAAAGCTGAGGTGTCGAAAAGTTGATGTATTTGTTTGATATTTGTAAAATTGCGACTCCATAAAAGTGAGTTAAATTATTAAACACTTCAGATTTTTATTTTTTATTTTTAGTAAAAAAAAGAAAAAGTTCGGTTTGTCGGTTCCAGAACATCAAAGTAATGCAAAGCAACAGAGTTGCATTGGAGATCAACGAATTTGGTTGCCACGTCGAAACATTTTCTTTTTTGCATTTTCGAACTCACTCATTTTGTAAATACGATTAATATTTTGGAGGAAATCTATCTTAATTTTGTCTCAATTATCTCACAATGGTCTTAAGGCAGAACAGGACATTTCACAATACTATATATAGGATTAAATGTATTGATTTTTTTTTGAAGTAAGGATATTTGTATTTCTTTCTTTTAATGGCACAACAGCCACAACAGTATTGAGAATAGGCCGAGCTTTTCGCATCCACTCATGTCAGGATTACTATTTTAAATAACTTTTTTTTTAAATATTAACTACGGAACTAATTTACTATGTGTCGGACAACTTCATGCTTAATATTTGATTGTTTTTTTATTAACCGTAGACGTCGTAACGTTGGAAACTGACTCCGTTTTACCTCCTTACGAAGTCCAAATGATTCCTTTTTTTAAATCGCATTATCTAGATTTTGTTAGTCAACATCATATAGATCTTGGGATATGGCTTTGAAATGCAGCGCGGAACTGTAGAGCACAGGATTTTGCCCGATGCTGGGGCAAAACGTAACGAACATTGCACAACTACACCGCCACGATTCTTCATTTTTGCAAACATTTAGGTCCACTTTGATCCTGCCGAATTGAATTTTAAAATATCAGCACTAGGCCAGCGCGTTCTAACGCAGTGAAAAATACTTGGTGGAAAAATTATAGTTGGGTTATGAATTATCATCATAGACCGGTATTTAAACTCCGGTCCAAATAGCACGTTCCTGCAGGTTTATTTTATAAAAAAGCTTTAAAGTGACACTAACTGTTAGCGAGAGTGCAAATCTTGCTGTCCGCGAGTGTATTTTATAAGAATGGCTACTTTATATTTGAACTGATTGCAGACTATCCGTCAATATTTATGAGACAATTTGAGTTGAAATTTCAAACAATTAGCCTTTTTATCATTTTCAAAGAACAACATTAGAAATTAATAACCACCAAAAATCACATATGCTATTGATTCATGTACTTTTTCTTTTTGGTTCTTTTAATGACACAACAGCCCATGGAGGGCCTAGACCGTGTTATACTTCAGATGATTAATTTTTATATAACTGACGCCTTTTATTCGGTAACATTTTTAATTTACCGACCTCTCAACTGATCTCACTTAAGAAGATAACAATAAATGTGGCAATATTAGGAGTAGGATTCCATATTTCCCTTTTTACCTTAACTTGAGAGAAAGAGTAAATAGTTCCAACAGTAACGCATAAAAGAAAAGGTATGTGTAAACAAAAGTTTATTTAAAAAACTACTAAAAAATGAAAACTGTAATGATTTTTTGTTTTGGTCCTTCAAGTACCTCTGCTTGACTTTGTGGAACAATACAGCAGCAGCAGCAGCACCTTCGTCAATATTTTCCAAAGAGAACTTGTGTTTCCTTTTATGGTATGTACATATGTATGAAGAAAAAAAGAAGAACACAAAACGAAACAAAGAAGAAGAAATTGTTTTCGCTTAAAAGAACAATTCAAATGGAAATGTTGCTGTATTCTTGTTTTGCTTCACTGCTCAAGCAAGCAACATTTATTTAGGTACTCACATAGACAGACGCCCACCCACACACTCATAGTCACACACAGCATACATACATGCACGTGCATAAAAATGAAGTGCTGTTACTTGCATTACACACACACACACACAAACACACTAATGCAGTTCTTTCGATATCGATGTAGTGCCTTTTCTTTTTGTTGCAGATTGATATTAAATTATATTCCTTATTATCATTTGATGTAAAAGTTGTTGCAATACAATCACACACACACACACATGCACACATGCATATTTGCTTAAATGTATTTGTGTGCATGTGTGCATTATATTGCCACAAGTTTATTTACCAAGTAACAGCAACAATTGTTATAAAATATAATGCAAACAATGCACTTTTTTCGATTGTTCTTGTTGTTTTTGTTGTTGATTCTTAAGTCAACATTTGCTGTAAGGATACCTTTCTTTATGTATGTATGTGTGTATGTAGTAAGTGTATCTGTCTGTTTGTTTATTGTGTAAAAGTGAAGAAGCTCGTAATATGCTTGATGGGTTTTCTGCATGCATGTATGCGTTTTCATGCATATACTCACACATAAACATACATATGTGCATTCATTCATACATATACGAGTACATACCTATACATACATATGAAATGTTATATGTATATACTTGTATGGTTTGCCATAAACTCAACTAATAAAAATGTTTAGTACCTTTAAGAAATATCAATGATTTAAGCATAAAGATTTTAAATTTTACTTTATTCTTACGAGCATACGCACACATGCATTTTAACATTTTAAAATGTTATTAAATATAAATTGAAGTCATTCTGTGGACTTTTAAAGTAACATTTCTATTCAAATTTATTATCTACATTAAACTAAATAATGTATATAAAAATTTCCAACTAAATTTCTGAACGTTTTTAAGTTCTGCTTGTAAAAAAAATCTTTAACTTTTGCCAATCCTTCAAGATCAGGCCCATGTGTCTCAAGTCCAAATTTCTGTCATGTGTTGCATCGTCAACAAGATATAGAAATCTTCAGTCACATTAAGCTAAAAACGAGTACTGAAGAAAGTTCTGGGGCTGGCGGCATCAAGCCAAACAGTAAATATTATACTATTCCAATGAAACATTGAATTGCAGAGCCCACTTTTCGCTGCTACTTTGGACTTAGTAACCAGTGATAAGTCTTCTTCTTTCGACAAACAGATTTCTGGTTCATATAGTCTCCCAAGTTAATACCATATTCTTTTAACTCCTCTCACCATATTGGGACTCTTTTGAGCTTTTTTTTCATACACCTTCATTTCTCTCAAGTACTTGCCTTTGATATCTGCTTGCACTAAGGCTGTATTTAAAACTGCTCTTGACCACCACTTGTACGATGGAAGTTAAATGAATTGTAATGAGTTCCGTAATCTATTAAGTGTTGCAAAATCCTTGGATATCTTACTTAGAAAATCTTCGTTGGCGTCTTCATTTTAGCAGTGATCTACTCCTCCAATTCTTATTCTGACCTCCTCAACCCGTTTCCCTCAACCTTAGCAGCGATGAGGAAATAATCAATCTTCATGGGAAGCTATAATGGATTTACTCTGTCGTACATTGTTAAAATACCCATTAGAGATAAAAGCTAACGTTGTTCCTCAGAGCGAGTGATCGTAGAAGGTGACTGTTTTTCCAGGTTAGTGGAAGGTCTCGTCTTACAGTTGTGACTATGCCGAGGAACGGCCTTATAAACATGAGTGTAAACGCGAAGAAGAACGGTTTTAAATATTCTAACAAGGAAAACTTGTCCTCCTGTGGTAACATTGAGGTCGCCGTGGCGTAGTTGGTAGTGGGCTGGCATGCTACGCAGAGTGTTCGGGGTTAAAATCTCTGCGAAGGCGAAATTAAAAAATTTTTCTTGTCAGGCAATAACAAATCTTCAAGAGCAAAGACTGCCTAAGAAAAGCTTTTCACTTCGCCGTTCGGATTCGGCATAAAACTGTTTGTCCCTTCCGCGCAACATGAATGGATGCGAAAATCTCATGGAACCTCTACGGGAAGTTGTGCCTTTAAAGGAAGGACAGGGTAGCATTGAATTTGGAATATACAAGTAAAACGTAAAAAAATTAACCAAATCACCTACAATTGAATCCACTGCGAAACGAATCTTTCCTCTAGTGGTGTTTCTATAGAGATTGACTCTTCTGTGAATCATTCACAGCATCTTAAATATCTCAACCACATTTTACACATACAAAAATATTAATAAAAAAATACCATAAACAATTCAGCGCGCCCTTTTTATTTAATTTCAACAATTAATTTCATCTGCCCAAGCATTATCTAGCAAAAAGTCACGTGACCACATGCGTGCAAAACAGATTTCCATGATGAATTTATGAGCGACTTTGATGAGTTTCTCGTCAAAAAAAAGAAAAATGTTTGGTGATGATGCGCTTTTTCATACCAACAAATAAAATCTATTTAACCCTTTCACTGCAAACATTTCACAGACACGGTTAAGCAACAAAAGAAAATAGGATTAAAAACTCAAAACGCCAACACGTTGCACGAATTGGTTGTTGTTATTCTTGTGTTTTAGCACGCTTAATAAAAAGAGGCTTTGAAAGAAAATATTGTATTAAAAAACAGAAATGTAACATAAAATTGAATAATTTATGTGTTTCGCTGTTTTTTTTTTTTTTTGTACACTCTCTTGAAATTTACTTTGCATAGAAATTGAAATTGAAATTTGTTACGCCGGCATGGTGGTATGTGTTGCGCTACTGAATGTTGAAAGGATGGCCAGCAACAAATGAAAGATTGCTACTAACAATCAGAGTTGAGTTGAGTTGAGTTGAGTTGAGATGAGGAAAACTTTTGACAGTTGATCATCAAAATGTGTGTCGTTCGAGAATGGCGGAAATGTTTGAAAGCGTGTTGCGTTTTCAGTACTGTCAAACGGAAGTATTGCAATTTACCGCGTGTGTTGCTTGTTGAAGTACGAGTTGTTTCAACTTTTGGCTGTAATATTTTGTTACACTCAACATTAGCTGCGGTACCCGTACTTGAAGGCATTTTAAAATTATGTATGTATTTTTGAATTTGATATGCATGTTGCAAGTCTGTCTAATTATAAAAGTATGTGGGAAAAACTATAAGTAAAATAGATCAGATATTGGAAAATTTTTAAAGTTAGTAATTTCTGCCTCTAAAACATTCAGGGCGCAGGCCGAGCTTTTCGCATACACTTATGTTGTGCGGGTTATACATTTTGTACATGAATGGCAGGGACCTACAATTTTATGCACAAATCATGTTTAATTCTGCTTTATTTTACAAGTACTCACAAGTTTAAAGTTCAAAAACCTAAACAAATTTTATCTTTACTACACTTTAATTTATTTAGCTTTATCAACTCTTACTTCCCCTTCCACCCCCATACCATCCCAGACTGCTAGTGCCACTTCATTAATCCTTTTATTCTTGTTCTTTCTTCCCGTAGTACTCAGTCTCTCTTGTAATTTTGACATAATCTCAATCATAATCGTAAAATTCAACTTCAACTTTTGCCACAACATGCGCCACTGTCATGTTTACACTTTACTTTCTAATTTAGCACACGAAAATCCAAAGAGAAAAACATCCACATATATTCGCACACACATACACATACATACAGACAGATATACAGAATGCAAAGCTGCAACATAAAACTTTACGACTTTTCTGTATTTCATCACACAAACAAACAAGTTCGTTTCGATTTTTTAGCACAGCCATGGCCTCAGCTGCTGTTGCCACATTTTGTGGCAAAAATTTAATTAAATGCGTGCATTTGTCCATTGCATTCCATTTCTGTGGCTGACTGCTCGCATTTAGTTTCAATCAAAGTTTTTCGTTAGATTCAAAATTGAATTGACAATGATGTGATATAGACACTGTAAAAGGAGGCAGTAAAGGCGAAGGAACGATAGCACACAAACCCCAACGAGTGTAAAGTGTAATTGAAACTCATTAGTGTTATGGCCTAAAACGGCCCACTTTATCAGGAGTAGCAGCGCCGTGCAAGCGCGAACCCTTTCTTTTTACATCAGTTATCTCCTGTGATAAAGTGTACGATTGTCACCCCTTTTCCCCGATTCAATTCAATTCTGTTTTCGTTTTCTTTTTTTTTATTAAAATGGGGTGTAAAAAAAACTGTAAAAAGGAGCTACATTTTACAAAATATGTTACTAGTAAGTGTTAACTAACTTGTCTATTTTGTAGAACAACAAATTTTCTTTAAAAGAAATTTAAAAATTAGCATAAACTAAGCTTGAGTTTGTCATTGACAGTGATGCATGAAGGAATATACTGTACTATTTTGTTACAAAACGCGCACAAAATTTCCAGCTAAATGTCAATCATTAAATACAGAAATTTCAAAATCCCACCTATACATACTTGTATGTATGTATGTAACGCGATTTTGGTAGGCTTAACCCATGTAATCCTTTTTTCAGAGTAACACATATACTTACAAACACAAAACACCATAGAACACCACTACCATCGCAAGGAGGCGCCTCCTTTCTGTTTTCTATTGAAATGGGTGTGTCTGTTGTTGGATTTAATTTTTGGTATAATAACTTGCATGAAATATTTTTACTTCTACTACGTTGCTGATATTGTTGGTGTTGGTTTTGATGTTTTATTTGATGAATAAAATGCAAATTTGCAATTTAACTGTTGTTAATAGATTAGAATTTTGACTTTTATGTTGGAATTTATGTGACAGTAGTTGGTATTTTTATGTATACAGCACATGTTTTGAACTTGTTTGTGAAAAAGGGTGCGACAATGGATTTTGCTTTGCCAACAAAAAAAGGTTGATGTTAGTTACAGCAGTTCGAAATGCATGGGGTTTTATAACTCGCTGGTAAATGCATTAAATTGTGGTTTCGTTGTCAATATAAACTAATATCGAAAGATTTAGTTGGAGTAATAGCACCATCTCGCGGCAAAAATGGTAAACCTATAAAAGCATATGTGAAAAATTATGGGCAAACTACTTAACGAAAGCATTAATTGGCTTGTATTGACTGTAAAAACTTTCTCAAGTAATCCTCCCTGAATTGCATCAATAAAAATGTACAATTACTAGTTCAATTAATCGGGGAGGTAATTAACCGAGGAATTGGAAAATGTTCTGGGCTAAAACAGTAAAATTTCTGCCATTATTAACTGAGAGATGCATAACCCGGGAACCATTAACAGGTGATTGCTGTAATTGTTCCATTAGTTATCAAAAGCCATTTTAAAATTTTTTTTTATGAATTGCAGCCTTTCATTATAGCGTCAATCAGAAGGCATGCATTCCTAGTCATGTGACAGTCCTTAGTGCGGTCAAGTTTTTCGCTACTAGAAGATTGCAGCGAGCGATTGCAGAAGACACGCTCTCGGCATTATCGCAAACTTCTGTAAGCTATATTGTGTTGGAGGTAACGAATGCACTCAACAATTTGCACCTTCATGTAAAATATCCACAACAAATTAAATTTGCAAAAGAGCTTTTTTATCGGTGGAACACACATAAATTTTTCTGCACCAATGGCTAAAATGCATATTATTGCAGCAAAGGAGGCTATTAAAAAATTTTTCTAATCATGTGTAATGGTAAAATGTAGGTTTTGAGTGCAAGCGCAAGGTTTATTGGTACAGCCGACACCGTATATATTTGGCGACGTTCTCAGGTACAAGAAATATGGGAGCAATTGTACAACCGACTTCCTGCAGAAGTCATAAGTCAGAATAACTTTGCAATTGCGCACATAAAGCTACTTGCTACTTGTTAGAATATTTTTTTTATACTGAGTATTTTTTTTCTCTTTTTTACAATTCTGGGAAAAAATTTTGCAGAATTGTAATTGAATAAAAGGTGATTTCTATTATAAAAAAATTCAAAAAAATACAACGCTGCATCATGCAGTTGAAGACACACCGAAGACGGGGGAGTATTAAAGAGAGTCTTAGTGTAGTCGAGCAACGCGACGGTATCGCTGATTTAAATACATATGTTTTTAATCTTTTTTTTTATCTAAATCTGAATATAGTATACTCGTATGTAATGTATAATACAGGTTACTTGAAAAGTTACTATACTAAATATGAAAACACAGTTATTTTTGTTTTTTATACAGTATAATCTCCTAACAGTTCAATAAATCTATCCCATCATTAAAGTACGATTCCGGAAGGTCCGCAAAATATGCATCTACGGCTACTATAGCTTCTTCATTCGACGAAAAACGTTTATCCAAAAGAATACCATTGTTTCTGAGTTTATTGTTTTACCTTTCTCAAGATAATCAATCAACATAGTCCCTTTTGCATCCCAGAAAACAGTAGCCTTAACCTTTTTTGCCGATCGTTCGTGCTTTGTCTGCTTTGGCGCCGAACATCCGGCTTCAGTCCACTGTAAACGGGTCTCATGATAATAGACCCAAGTCTCATTCACAGTTATAAAACAACGCTTAAAACCAGTTCTAAGTATTCTGCTTAAAACGTTCGAAATTGCACTGAGAAATTCGTTTTCGAATGGGTTTTTGTTGAATTGTTACCGTATGCAGCACTAATTTTCCAAACAGCTTTTTCATATGTAGTTCTTCATGTAAAATTAGGTTTACTCGTTCCTCTGAGATCAACTATTTCACACATAGTCGCACTTGGATTTTCACAAACAATAACATGTACTTTTTCAATGATTTCTGGTGACATGGCACTTTTTGGACGTCCAGTGCGTGGTTCATCTTCAATACTTGTACGACCACTTTTAAATTCAGCAATCCAATTTTTACTATCTATTACTATTTTTATATCGGTATGGATTTCTTGTCCAGATAAACCTTTCTTAAATAAATACTCAATAATAAAACGATTTTTCATTTTTTCCATTTTAAAAAAACACTGTGACACGTCAACTTCAAGCAGCTGTTAAACAAAGAATGGATTACCAGATTGATTTGATGAAATCATACATTGAACATAAATTCATTGCTCCACAAGTACTATCTATATGTCACGCTAGAAGCTTTTCAAATAACCTGTGTAATAAATGTGAATTAATTGAACAAAAGGTGATGTCTATTTCTAAAAACGTTCAAAGCTTTTAAGGAGCTTTTAATATGTAAATGGTTCATACACTTTAAACATAAAAACAAACTAAAAGTAAAATGTTAAAATTCTATTCTATAAAAAACTTAAGTAGTTCCTTGAAAAAAAAAGGCTGCACCCAACTTTTCTAATTAGAGCCACTTCAAAAACATTTCCACGAATCGACTTTTCGCCAATTGACAAACTTAAATAATAGTTCTACGGTGTTCCTTCGACAATTTACAATTTAATTGCCAGCAATTGTAAAATTTCAACACAGCACAGTGTATTTGAGATCTAGTATTCGCCAACACTACTCACCATCAGCCAACTATTGAGCAAATTACATTTTAATTAGCGTCAAGAAACTTCCGCATGACATGTAACTTAAACTTCCTCACTACATACGAGTATTCCACAGGCTACCAAACTAACTTATGGTACAATATTTCCTAGAAAAACACAACAAAAGTGTCAAACCCACTTAATTATTGTGTTTGCTGAGGAATATGTAGTGTTATCATTTTCAGAAGTTGCTGTACCGTTACCTTTTTTACCCAATCCAATCGGAAACCGGATATGAAACCAACATTGTAATGAAATTTTTGAATGCGCAAGTAAATCGCAAGTGAGAAACCTCAAAATTAACTATTATTTAAATGTCATTTGCACATAAAGAAAAAACAAAAGAAAGAGCGAAATAGTTGACGTGTGAGCGTACTAAATTGCCAAGTTTGACATAAGTTTGATGTTTGAATGTTAACTAATATTAGGTTGGTGTGGAATGCAACATCAAAAGTTTTTCTATTACATTTGAAGTTTACTTCGCACTATGTAGAAATTATGTTTCATACATACGAGTATATTGAATGAGTTTAATGTGTATAATTACGCTTTCATGTAAGTGGCAAGTTTGGCAACCCTTTTTTGGTTCTTATTGTGGTAATAACTTTAGCGTTACGTATTCAATTTGTAATCCTGTCGATTGTGTATAAATTTACCCACACAAGGCTACATATAAGTTTTAAATGTTATGCGTGTAGTACTCGTACATATCTCAAGGAAACTTTCTTTTAAACAATTTCGTGTAATTTTGTGTAATTTGCATATTTTGTATAGAAGAAGATCAAAGCCTTTTCTAAAGCCTGCTGTAAAACTATTTTGACAGCTTAACGTAATTGAAATTTGTGGTCGAAAAGTAATTAATAGTTTTGAGAAAGTTTAACAATGCGTCATTTCGTTAGTTGGATTTTTATTGCTATAAATTTAAAAAGCTTTACATAATTAAACTCCAATATTTGAATTGCCATTATAGAAAAGGAAACTCTCCAAATAGTATAATGATAATGAATGTAAAAATTGGTGAGCAATATACACGTTTTCTTAATTAGTAATC
This sequence comes from Palloptera scutellata, assembly GCA_958295655.1. Taxonomy (NCBI): domain Eukaryota; kingdom Metazoa; phylum Arthropoda; class Insecta; order Diptera; family Pallopteridae; genus Palloptera; species Palloptera scutellata. The sequence goes on along the minus strand of OY282449.1, from coordinate 39,093,735 downwards.
ATATTCTTGTAAACACGTAAATAAATTGTCACATTTCATACAAGTCTATACACTTATAAATTTATGTGACATTTCCGAGCTTATAAATACGTATGAGTCCGCCGACTATATTATCCTTTCAATTCTCCTGAAATCTCAAGGTTTTGATACAACATATTATGACATCTTAAGAATAAATCATCGTGTGAATTGGCCCATCACTTAATACTCGTAACTATTCCTTACCTGTATCATGAAGTTGGTTTTATTTGCGGCATTCAGGTTGCATTTGTGATAAAAGCTAAAGCAAAATAGCCATTGGAAAAATATTCTGCACCCGATGTTTTATTATCTTTCGAAGCGAAGCAACTGGTACAGTGCTGTTCTATTTGTAAGCTGTTAATGACGAGAAGGAATCAGAATAGGGAGGGAGCTAAAATTCCAAATAATTAAAAAGAAAAAAAAAACCTTTAGATTTAGTTCTCTAGAAACATGGTTTTTTTTAAGCTTATCACACAATATGTGAAACAGAAATGATTTCCGAATATGGATATATTGAAACAAGCTTTATGAAAATTATGGGCCAAAGAGAATAACTTCAATATGTAAAACAGGCAGATAAGACGATGGTTTCGGAATACGCCACTGTTCCCCATGAGTGATCTTAATAATATGAAGTTATTGTGTTCCAATAAGTAATCTATATCTGTAAGTAACTATTATTAGGTAATTACGACTAAGAATTATAAGAATTTCATATATGTACATATTTTCACTGAATATTGAAACAAACAAAAGAAAAACAAAACTGTTATGTATCGTTATTTATTATATAAAAATTATATTATTATTTTATATTGTTTGTAAATTCAACTTCATATTCCATTGGCCGGAAAGTTAACCCATTTAAAGATTAAGCTGTTTTTTGTTGGTTAAAATCCACAATTGGCATCTTAACTTGCTTGGGGTCCAGTAGCCTCTTTCTTATCTCTTCTTAATTTTTCCTTAATGATGTGAGATCGTATTCATAGAAAGGTTTTTGTCACTGCTTTGGGTGTCAAAACTCCTCTAAACTGTGGGGCTCCTAATATGTTGTTATATATTATTTTATTTTTTAATTTATACATTCAACACACAGGGTGTACCACTTAGAATGCAGAGCATTGTATTGAATGGAAGAAAAATTGATTGGTGGGAGGAAGAAGGAGAGAGAGAGAGGGAATGCAGTCACGCAGTATACCGATAAAGAAATAGGCAGCCATTGTAGCAAGTGTTATGCCTTTACCACAATGAACTTCAGTTTATCTCATGTTGTGCGTGTTATATTTGTACATGAATGGAAGAGACCTACAGTTTTATGCCGAACGGCGAAATGAAAAGCTTTTCATAGGCAATTTTTACTCTTGTACTCGTAGGTTTTCCGTTGCCTGCCAAGAGGTGGTGCCGTTTAAGAAAACTGTTGTATTTTGTATTTATTTATTTTTTCTTATATTGTTTTTATATTTTTTAACTTTGAGACTCTATTCTACTACCTCAAGGAAGTCAAGAGCCATGAAGATAAAAATAATGCAATATCCTTACTTTAACGACTTTGTTAAATTGAACTGATAATATGATAATACAGATATCATATTATCAGTTCACAGATATCATTAACTGTAATCCTCAGGGTATATCGAATATCTGAAGAAGATTCCTCTCCTAGATGATGTGTAGATGGCTCGAAACCTTGGGAACGTATAATATTTGTGGCTTGAGCAGGTATTTTAATTTCAGAAACATTATTTCTGGTCAGAATCAATTGAGCACACTTTTATATATGTATATCTCCACATATCTCCACGCCTCTTTTATAAATCGGTTTTATTTCCGGAGAATTATTAATTTGACAAGAAGCACTTTGTGCGAAACTACATTGCGCGATATTTAACAGTGTTGTGATGTTCAATGTAAAATCAAGAAAAGTACTTTCTACATTCAAATCAAAATCATAGAAAATTATTAAATATTTGTTTTATAAATAATGTGTACTTTTCCTGCCACTAATAAATATACAATTTATTTGAAAACTTCAACTTAGCTGCAAGCTATAATTATTTACGATTAACAAAAAAAAAAATAGCACTATTTATAAAAAAATTATGTATTTGCCAAAAACAGCAAGCAATTATTTGTAATATTAATAAAAAAAAAATAATTATGCAAAAAGTACACAACTGAAATGAAAATAGACACCCGGAGGTGATGAGGCTGCTTGCTGCAAATGCAACACACACACACAAATTCAACCCACAAATGACATACACAGTCATGCTATAACTTTTGCATTTTGGCTACAGCATAATCAAATTAAATGCAATATTTACTTTTCATTTCTACCGAATGTGGAAATCTAATAAAAACCGCACAAATGTCCACAATGCACAAATACGAAAGAGGAAGCCAAAAAAAAAGTGCGAAAGTGCGGAAGTGCGCCATCATTGCAAGCAATTGCAATGCATCCGCATTTTGCATTTTTCACTCTTTAAAATGCTTGCGGCATTAATTACACTTAAATGTTGACCACATGCCAGGATTTGCATTATTATCATTGTTGTTTTTTGCATGTAGCGGTTTGTGTGTATATGTGCGTGTGTGTGTGTGTGCAACACTCGAAAGTCATCTGCTGCAACGCCTAAATGTGCGCCAAGCTATATTGTAAATTAAAACAATGCGCCCTTAGGATATAAAATCTCATCCAACAACAGCAACAACAAAGCGTATCGCGAATTTCCCTTGAGACTTGCAGCAAAGTGTTTTATGTTGCAATTGACAAAGTTGTACTTACAGCAGAAGCAGCAGCAGCAGCAGCAGCAACAACAACATGTTTTCATTGTAAACACTTTTGTTTGAAGCGAAGACATTCTCTCTGTATGCATTTCGCTGCTATTGCGATTGAATCATTAAATTCATACGCTTCACAAATTGCATTTCTTATTAGTTCTCTTTACTCCTGCTAGTCAAATTCTTTTTTGTCATATTCTTATGGTCAGTGTAATGGCAGAATGCAGCGTGTCTATTGCTTTCTTTGTACAATATTCAAAATGTTTTGGGGCCATTTTTAATTAAGTTGGTGTTGCATATGGTCGGACGTGACGTGTGTCACGTGCAACATTGCAAATATTTTGCATTATTGCACAAGGCTTTGATGACATTTTTGCTGTTGTTCTGTTGTTGTTGTTGAACTTCAAAACGAAGATGACAAGTGGTTTATGAAATTATTGGTACATACTCGTACACAAGTGGCAAAAGTACATTTTATTTCGCAGACCAATATTCAATTTTACAATTCAAATGATCAGAGCTTAAAGTGGGTTTGAAAAATTTACAATATTGAAAATTTAAATAGAATCTCAATTCTAAATCAAAACTTAAACAATAAAACTTTAAAAGCAATTTGCCGCGAGAAATGCAATAAATCAGGAAATTCTAAAAAAATATTATTAATAACATTTCCTATTCCAACAGCAAAATGTTTGGTCATTACGCCACAATGTATGCAATGACTTTGTAATAATGCAGTGCTCGAACAACAAAAATGTATGCATTCGCAAATATCAAGTGAATTTTAATTAACCACGTTACCGTTACGTAACAGATACACATACGCACGCACACATTGTTGACACAATGTAATGCAACATGTTAATGCAAAGTTAAACATTGCTGGCTGCTGGCCATCGTCGATATCATCACAACGGTTGCCTGGCTTGTGACGGTGTGAAAGTGAGGTACCAAACCGATGATGATCACCACCTCGACCATCATCATCATAATTTGTATTGGTAAAATCATTTATGCCGCCAAGTGTAGGGAAAACACACATCCGCTAAATAACCTTGTTAGCGATTTTAATTAAAGGTGTAAATATTGATATTTGTTGCAGTGAGGCATTTCGAAAAGAGTTGCCAAAGTATTGTAGAATGTAAATCTTTAAATATACATACATAATTTACAGAAACGGTAGGAATATTTAAAATTTGTAACAATAATGTGGTAATTGCCTCGTTATCTAAATTGGGCAGGCCTTTTTCTGTTAACCAAATGAAGATCAAAAACTTAGCAAGACTGGCAAATACGTTCAACATTATCACTTAAACAAATGCTACCATAACTTAACTGAAATATGAATCTGTGGACGCTTGTCAGTGGAAAACATATACGTGGTCGTGAAGGCCATGCACACAGATCTAGCTACAAAAAATATACCTATGTGCATGAAAATGCGTTTGCTCAAAAGAATGTGAACGCAACGCAAAGTTCCTAGGTTCAAATCTCGGAAAAGTCAAAATTAAATAAATTTAGAATTTAAAAAATAAATTATCTACATTTAAATTTTCATTTAACGAAAGTATTTCATAAAAGATAATTTATAAAATTATCTCAAATATGCCCCATTTTGGTTTTGGCAACCCTAAAATGAAAATCACTGCTTTTATTCAGATAAAAACTAATGCCGTAAACCACAATCAATAACGAACACTTGAGTACTCGGACATAACTCGTACACATAAATTAAATGTCCATTAGTGCCAGGAAAAGCCAAAGCCCAAGCTTCTCCGCTCCAACTGCACATTGCCATTACGCATTATGCCTGCAACGCCAAAATTAAGTTAACTGCAAATGTATGCATGTGTTTGCAAACGTGTGTGTGTGTGCCTTCGGATAAGTTTCGGAAATTTTAATTTTAATTACAGGGCTATCAGTTTCAGAACTTTATGTTATATTGTATACGTTTATGTATATTAAAATCTTACTTCATGCACTTCAAAATGCAACCGGGCACAACTGATGCATTTTTGTGTTAGCACATTGTTTTTTTTTTTATTTTTGTGAATGTGTGTAAGTGAGATGATTTTGCATAGCATTTTTTGCAGCAAACCATTGAAAGTGCTGTGTCCTAGTGTCCTGCCCACCAATGGATAGACAAACATACTGGCACTGTATTCGGTCATTGTGGTCGTGTCATGTACACATGTAAACACTAACAACATTGTTGTTACTACGCTGCTGTTTGCTATTGCTGTTATTGTTCGTAGGGTTCATAAAGTGAGAAAGGCTAGAGCACTCTTTGCACTTTATTATCCTTTTTGTCAATATTCATATATATATGTAACCAAAAAATATCATACCTATTACCTTCATACCTTTTCTGCTCTGCTCTACATCCTGTTTGGCAGCAATTTGTTGCATTCATGCTAGTGTTAATTGTATTTAAGCTATATTTTCAAGCTTTTGCCTCATATTACAGCTTCACCATTTACATATACATATGTACTATGTAGGTGTGTGTATATTTTGTTTTGGCACTAGGATAATGAACTGACCAAAGTGACAGGCATATTAATTTCATATAAATTTTCATGCATATACATACATACATATATATGGTAGTATGTATTTATATATTATACATTTTTGTGCAACTGCATTTTTTACACCATCGAAAGAAAAAAGAAAAACGTAGTAGGGTGCTAATAAGTGTCCTTTGATGGCTACTTTAAAATTTATATTAGTTGCAAGTGTATGAGTGTGTAGATGTGCAGATGTGCGCTTGTTATCCTGTGCATAATTGCATTTTTTTATTCCAAGTTATGCATGCATGTTTGGCGGCATTTAATAGCATCGATATACTGGCAACAACTGGTTGTTTGTTCATGTTGAAATACTTTTTGACATTCTCGTAAATATTTAATAAGTTTCATCTACACATTCATCCACCCATGCACTTGCAGTGCATTGCAAGTTGATGGATATTTTACACTTTATTATCCTGTGGCGCACATTTTATTGAAAAGCAATTAAAATCAAGCGTGCTATGCATTATTGAATTATGCTATCATTGCTATTTATATATGTGTGTGTGTGTGTGTGGCATGGTGTAGCCTATGCTATTGATAGCAAGATGTGTTGGGTTAATAAATATTTATTGCTATGCATTTTAAACTGGGTACATTTATGTATAAAAAATTTAATATTGTGGTCTTGCTTATTTTCCTTTAACTGGCTTTTGGAATCGTGGATAGTTTATTCTCAGACTGAACTTTTCGCCTCGAACCTTCTCCAGTTGAAAATTACAATAAGGAATTCTTGTCTCCAAGTTAGACTAGGAATCTAAGAGCAGAGTTTATAATATGAACTTTATTTATTTATTTTTTTTAACAAAAAAGAGCTTTAGTTCAATATCGAATCAAATGAATACATTATTCAAAGTAGTGTCCTTCGGAAGCTATGATATTTTGCCATCTTTTAGGCAATTTATGGATTCCTTGCCACAAAAAGAAACCAACCAGCTTTTGCGGCTATGAAAGAATCAATCCAAATTTTTGATACATTCAACTGAAGTATGGTAAATCGAATTCCAGTAAGGGCATGCTGCATCGATCGAAGTAAGCGATAGTCAGAGCAAGGTCTGGTGAATACTGCGGGTGAACCGAAACCGGTCTAGCAACATGAAGCCGCGTGTAGTTATGTTGGAAAATTACGGTCTTATGCCTGGTAGTATATTCTGGTAGTTTTTCGGACAATGCTCTCTTCAAACAAATCCATTGTCTTCGATACAGCTCTCCCGTAATAATTTCACCAGGTTTTAGCAGCTCATAATAGATCACACCCTTCTGATCCCACCAATACAGAGCATTATTATTGTGAAGAAGACCCCCTCGAGTAACATTTCCAATTCTTCATTTTCGAAGTTTTCACTTGGCCAGTGCGTTCCTTATCTTCCGTGTCAAAATCTCCAAAAAAAAAAATCTCCGTGTCAAAACCAAAGTACTCACGTTTTAATCGATGGAGTATATTCGAAGTTTACGGTGCATATACAGAAATCGATGACTTTCTGAAGAAAAGCAGAACTTCCCACTAATGCTGTTTGATTCGCACGTATTCTAACATGTTTGTAACAAAAAGGTTATATTGTTTACACTTAAGCAAATTGGTACATAATCAAAACAAAAGTTACATGACGTCGCTAAGAGATGAAAGTAGTTACAGTATTGCCAGATGTGATTTTCTGCAAGTTACACCATCAATAATTTGAGCGCTTGGATCAACTACTTACAAACATTGCCATGAAGGCAACGAAATTAACACATTAAAACTTCAGCTTCAAAATATTGCAGGCAAAAACAAAAGATGTCCTGCAACTATTCAAACGTAAACGTAAACGTGCTACCTATCTATTACAATCTATCACCCGGCAAACATAGCAAAAAGCCCTCTTGCATACAAAGATTATATTTCAAGTTTATGTTGAATAATGTACTCTTATGTGATCGCCGTGGTGTAGTGGGCAGTGTGCTGGATTTCTGCACAACAATTTTCTGAAAACAACAATTACGCAGCACCACCACTTTGCAGATAATGGCAAATCTTCAAAAAAAAGCCAATCTTCGCCATTCGAATTCGGCATTAAACTGTAGGTCGCAATCATTGTACAAATATAACACGCACAACATGAATGGATGCGAATAGCTCGACCTAGGCCCTCCACGGTCTGTTGTGACGTTTAACGGCAAAAGAACGAAAAGATTGCACAGTCAAAAAATCAAAAATTTTAAACAACATATTTTTCTTCGCTGGTAATGGCAAACTTTCAAGAGTAAAAGAAAATGCTAAAGACAGTTATTATAAATTCTTTACCCTTTATAAATTATACGCCAAAAACCGAAAAAAGTTGCACTTAATTCGCTTCCAGCAACAAAAGCAGCCCACCTCTAGAGGTGTTCCCTCGTTATTTTATCTTTATCTATATATATAAATATAAACCTTTGTCCGTTTTTTAATAACGAAAGATCTCCGAAACCATAAAAGCTACCGAGCTAAGATTTACACTCATTGTTTTACTTTACAATAAAAAGTATCTTGGTTTTCACATGTTCTTAATTACTATGGTATTAAAAAATTCAAAACGGCTTTTAAAATTTAAAAATCTAACCAAAATAAAAATTCTTTCAAAGCGTAACCACGTTTACCAGGTTCAGCTAGTTTACTATAAAAAAAAAATTGGGTGAGGATCTAGAAATTGTTTCACATTTAGATTTAAAAAAAAGCTAAACGAAAACGTTGGGCCTCTGTTTCTTAATGGAAGAGTCTCGTGTAAATCAACATTTTTAAACAATATTTTATTTATTGCTAAAAAATTTATTTATCATATGAAGAATGTTCTCCAGAAGTTCTAAACCCAAAATTAAGCCTTAAAAGTCCACTTCAGTGTTATCAGAAAAGGAAGCATTTTTAAACTAATCTAAAAGCCTATGGAGTATTTGAGATCTATATCTAAAAAACGACCACTATTCCTTCAAACCTCGAATCTAGCCATTAATTCAGATCAGATCATGCCACTATTTCTGATTCTATCTTTCAACAAGAAAGATAGAATTTCATATTTATTTGAAAAACTTTATGTCACATTTTCAGCTACAGACTATTTCAAATTTTTCTGATACAATTCTTGATTTTCTGACAATTCTAACTTTAAAAAGAAAATAGGTTGTTGTTTCTTCAATCATTGGTTTTAAACATCAAGATTGGAAAAAAAAATTCTCAGAAGTAGCAAACTTTACTAAGGAGTTACATTTTCACAGGAGTAAATATTTAATTCTTAAAACTTTTACCACAAATTTTATAAAAATAAATAGATAAATTTTACTTGCAAGACTACCTAAAACTATCTTGCACAGCCGAGACTGTCTTGTAGTATTATAAAAATGCCAAACATGAATTAATGCAAGCATGCAGAAAACTTTTTACCAAAATAAAGTAACAAAAATATTGCATTTTACCACTTTAACATGCCCCAAAGCAGCCAAGTACTCACTCCACTAACATCCCCCCATCTTTACCGTTTCTACTTACTATAGTACAAAAAACAGAATTGACCTTTTGTAGCATGCAATAGCAGCAGCACAGTTTGTGACTTGTATTTTCTTTGTAACAACTGAAACTTTTGAGTCTGTTGTGCTGTGCTGGCGGTATAGGAATACTCTCTAGAGATGTTAATAAGCTGCAAACACTCACAAGCATGCATACTTTCTTCTACTATTACCTTTTATTAGTGAAATTTTAAAGTTTTTGATGCCCTAAAACTAAAATTAACTATATAAAGTCTCGTTATAGATGGTAAATTATGAAAATTGTTACTTTAACACCCTGTAAAAACAACAACACATTTACTTAGCTTTTTGTTGAAATGCAGTAAGTATGCAAATGTAAAGTAGCAACTCGAAAGCAAGTGAAATTTAAATTAATAAGCATTTGGTACTCTGGCTGCTGATTTGGGAAGGCGCCAGTCACAAGTCAGTAAAGGACACAGCATTCTGCAATACACTTCTTAGATTGAGCAAAATTGAGCAAAGCCATTCGGACGCAGATACAGTATCTATCTATCGAGTACTACTATTTAGCATGGTGTGTGTGCATAGTAGTAAATTGCATTTTAATTGTACTTTAGTAGAGTAGCGGAAAAGTATTCGTTAAGAGAAAGTTTGTTTGAAAACCTGATTCTTTCTTTTGCCAAATGGACAATAGCATTTCTCGGATAGAAAGTTTCGAAAGTTGGTAAAAGGAAATTTTGGTAATCATCATAAATAAGTGATTAAAAATAATTAAACTCACTTGGGATAAGTTTTTAGGAGAGTCTAAGAGGTTTTAATTCAAAAGGGTTAGCAAGCTGTAAGCAACATTGAAGTAATGGGTTACTCTTAGTTTTACATATATTTTGTTCTTTGGACAGCTATTAATTTTAATGAAAACTTTTTATAAAAAATATATGTAAATACATTTTTGTTATGGAAAAAAACTGCCTCTATTACAAGTGCACTGTGTGCAATTCTAAACGTTTTTCCATTATATCCACTATTTTTCCATTATGCTTCAACGAGGACAACCATTGTACATATTCCTCGCAAACACCTGTTTCCATTGCACCTTTAACTAAAGTCTTCAAATATGTTTTCGATGGTTGTCTATCCGCAGGTATCGCATCCGGCTTCATACATTTCAGGTCCTGAATTGGTTGGTTTGTTAAATGATACGCCCGGCATCTAATTGATTTGCCACAGTTCATTGATTGCACAGTCACGGTTATGGGAATGTAAAGACCAATGGCTACACCTTCTTGACTACGTACAAGAGAATGGAATTAAAAAAAAAGTAATCTTATATTCTCTGATAGTATAATCAGATATATTTACATACTTACTTATCCAAATCGTCAATATTAGAGCAATCGATCTCCCAAATAGCACCACAGACATGCGCACCTTTTGTGGGCACAATTGTTGCCGGTGAGCCCATCCAACTTTTCGAGGTTGTATTAAAATCTAGACGATACTCCTTGAAGTAAAATAAATAAGTAAAAAATCTTTATGCGAATACGAATGAATGTACATATTTTTAGTCTTGCCTCTAATTTTCCTGGACCAATGCGAACTGCACTTGGATTTTGTATATGAATACGTTTAGCCAGCATGTTGCTACCAAAGCCAAAGTAATAAAATTTGGAGGTCATTTTGAGCACACCTGAAAAATACAAAAGAAAAGAATTAAATGAAATAATTTTGTAGAACTTGTTGCTTTGAAAACTTTGAAGGTACCAGCGAAAATTGGCAGGTATTCCAAAAATTAGGCCCTGTTAGTAGATGCTAAATTTTAGCATAGGGACTTAGTGTAAATATTTCCTGCTGCTTTAGTTGTTTCTATATTGAAATTGTCAAAGTCTGAAGTTTGAATTCATCAACGGAAACACTCGTCAAGAAACGTTTAAATGTACAATTTTTGTTATGGTAACACTGTCAACAACATTATTTTTGTAAAAGAATAAAGCTCGTTCTAAAAAGCATTCTCTAATTTCTATGACAATCAGCTTGCACACTTACACCTCGTATACTAATAAAAATCGTAACTTTGCCTGTGGCCACTCTCGTCTAATCAATCAATATTAAACAAAAATTGGACAAGTGAGTGAACTGCATGGGGCATAGTTTACCGGCTTTTTAGGTTTTTTTTTTTGTAAAACACAAATTTTTCCAATTAATTAACTTACCAACCTTTAATAATAATAAAACTTATGTTAAATGTTATAATACACTGGGCGTTTACAAAAGGAAATCACAAATAATTCGAAGCAATATCAATTAACAAACTTCAAAGTCAAACAAACGTACTGATGAAAATGTCAACTGAAATGATTCTGATAGAAAGCATATGATTTTTGCATAGTTTCTTGTGTAACAACCGAAAGCTTTTCAAGTATGTAAGTTGTCACATTGTGACTACGTTGCCGGTATGTAGTGGGCCATTTATGCACTACACAAAGACTACGACAATGTCTTACATTACATCAAATAACATTTGTTCCATCTTGTCTGAATGAGAGTTGCAGTTGCATAATACAACAAAACAAAACCAAACACTGAAATTAAATTAATAACATTTATGATAAGAAACAAGATTAAATGCCAGCATGCATGCTAAGCTTTGAGTTTAAAAATGTCTACCAACTTTAACAGTTTAAACTTAGATTAACTTACGTTCTTATGAATACTTGTACACTGTTTTTCCTTTACTGAAGAAATATATATAATGAAATAGAAAACTTATGTAGCACACAATAAAGTTCAGTGTTAATCTTGCGCCCATTGATATACCTGACAGGAGTTAAATTCTTTGAATACTGCAATCACCTATTGCTTTGGAGTCCTCTAATAAGATTTTCTTTTAGTTTTGGCTATACTGTCACTACTAAAACTCAGTGACAACATTAAAATTAATTTTGAATTACAAAAAAAAAAAAAAAAAATTATGAAAAAACAAAAATATTATTTGTATGCTTTTGTCTACCTTTTGTAATTCAATGCACATACCATAATTTAAAATGATATTTTACAGCAGTATTAAATCATATGTATGTCTATCTTCCAATGATGCGACCTATTTCTTTTTTCAAGAGTAATATGTTTGTTTATATTTGTGTACTTATGCCACAATTCTTTTGCATTTGATGTTACCTGCATATACTCTCAACGGTCATATTAATTTCTGATCATAACTTTTCTGCTTTACTTCGAAGAAACAACAAAGTAGACTTTTAATAAAGGATAATATATGCTTATATATTTTTATTTATTTTTTTAAAGCAGTGGAAATCTTTATGATAAATATTTACTATAACAAATTTATTTTTATAGAAAATGATAGTTAACTGTACTAATCAAACTTATTAAAATAAATATCAACATGAGTTCGTAAGTTTTAGAAAAGAAAATACTTTCTTACATTCGGAAAACGTACGCTTCACATCACATTGGTCGCGTTTCACAGACGCAAGCGCTCAAGCTGCGCTAAACCACCGCTCCATGAGGGTAACCTAAACGCCCAGTTTGTGCTCAACAAAAATATGCTTGAGCTTCGTTTTTTGACTGAACCGGCTGACCGGTAAAAAATTGTTATTTGTTACAAATGAAAATGTATTATAAGGTTACCACTCTTTTATCACATTTATGCTGTCCATAATCCTCATTTCTTTTGTTTTTTAATAATTTTAACTTTCACAATTGCAGTTGTCAAACATGTTTCTGCTCAAATTCGCAGATGCAAAAACAGCTCAAGAGCACAAATGTCTGCGAAACTCGACCATTCCTCGACCATATGTACTAAAGATCCAATAAATATTTTGGCCTTTTATGTTATAATGCCATATGTAGCGTTCCAGGAAAAGCTTTATCAAATCACAACAAAAAGCTTTCGCATTTACAGAGGCATTCACAACAATCGGTTGTTAAATTGGATAAACTCATGCCTATATTAAATTAAGCAAACAAGATTTCTAAATCAGAAAAGCTGCTTTTTATGAAACTTTGTAAATAAAACAAGACTGTAATTGTATACCAATTATTATGAGTTCTAAATATTCTAAATTGTATACTTATTATTATGAGTTTGTATTATTCGTTATTTTTCATTTATAAGCAAATCAACTGAGTATTTAAAAACAACAGATAAGATAAATAATTTAATTATAATCACAGTATTTTCAACAACCTATCTTATGTATTAAGATAACAAATATAATAAAAATAAAAACTGTCACATCACATCAAATAAAGTAACATATCACAGATAGTCACGCGAAAGTGCGAACTCAATAATATAACTCCACATCTTCCAAATCTAAATCGCTTTTCAATTTCTCAACAACCTTTCCATTATGCTGTATAGATTTTAACCAATTAACATACCACGGTACAATTCCCGTCTCTATGGCACCTTTAACCAAACACTGTAGATATGATTTCGATGGCCGACGCTCCACTGGTATTTCATCTTTTGGAAATAAATTCATAGCAATCTTTGGTTGATCCACTAGTAAATAAGCACGTGCCATTCTCATCGTATTATTACCCATCATAACTGGCACACTGACGGGATAGTAGAGACCCTCATGTACACCTTCTTGACTGCGATAATAATAGGAAATAAAAAAAATAAGTTTCAAATAACTATGCATGTGTGTTCTTCTATTTTAACTCACTTATCAATGTCTGGTAAATTACTGAGATCAATTTCCCAAAGTGTTCCATAGACGTAAGCGTTTTCAGTTGGTACAATTGTTGCTGCAGCACCCTGCCAACGACTTGAATATGAACTAAAATCAAGACGATAATCCTGCAAATGTCCACATAACAATCACGAATAATTATTTTATTCAAATATATCGACGTAGTATGTATTTATGTACCTTCAATATGCCAACACCAATTTTATTGGCCGTCGGATTTTGTACATGTATGCGCTTGGTCAGCATATTGCTACCGAATCCAAAATAAATAAATTTATTACCATTTTGTTCAGGTAATTCAGTAACAGTTTTCAACGCATATCCTTTTGTAAAGGATACCATCACCATCAACACATAAATTAAACATAGTAATGCATTTTTTAAAAACATTTTAATTTCTTAGGGTTTTCACTAGCTACCCGTAAATATAGAACTTAACAAAAGAGATCTTCACACTAACAGCATTAAGTCTAGACTAATGCAGGCTCATTTCATGCTCGATTTTATACTGGCTTTGCAAAGATTGCTTTTCATGATAATGGCTAATCAAAAATATTGCAAAATTTGTATATGTTTAATCAATTGTGGGATTACTTGTCGGAAGTATAATTGGTTTAAGGTATGCAAAAAATTTCTGCTATTAGATTTATTCGAATTATATTATTCGGTTGTTGCTCCCTTAAAGCGGCAGGTTAATGTTTCAAACCAAGGCTAGCCTTTTTTACAACTCATTTGGTTATGAATATAAATATACTAACTTATACAAGTTTCCTATTTTGATGTCAAATTTACATTAAAAAGAATAATTTCAATCTTAAGGTCATTTTCTGTATGTCAAGTAAAAATCCTCATTTTGGAGTTTAATATCTAAATGTTTTTAGAGCATGTCCCGAAATGCGTGTAAAACGATTAAGAATAGTAACAATTAAATGTATGAACAGAATTGGAGCCTAACGACGGTCAACTACACAGAATTGCGGGGTATAACACGATGACGAAAATCAGCTATCACAGCTTCCAATTTTTATTTTGTAAAAATTATTGTGTGTCAATTAGTGCGCATAATTTTTTTTTTTTCAAATAAAAATTATTTCCAAATGAACTCATTGATTTGTAATCAATGTCCTATGTTAAATGTTGAATGTTTCTCTAATTTCTATCTGCTTCTTACATTTTTCGCAGTGTAATTAGTTTCCCCAAATCACATGCATATACAATATTACCTGTTTTGAGTTAGAATCTTCCTAGTTCACCTAATATAGAAAGGAGTCGTCATCGTTTCTATATTAGGGAATTCATATTTAACCCATTCAAGTTAAAAATGAGTTAGGGAAAGTCCCCCTCACATCATCGCCTTGCTATTCTTTTATTTGTATCGCAATCTTCTATCAGCTTCGTAATGGCCTAACTGATTGGACCACAAAGAAGGATGTGTATAATATATGTACATAATGTTAAATTGAAATATTTTTAGTAACTTCTATCTTAAATTCTCAATATATTTAAGAATATTATGTTGCACATATAGCAGAATCCAATATCTTTTACCAACTTTTGAAGTGACACTTTTAGTTTCCTCAGTGCTTTAAACGATGACAGAAGGAAAAAATTATGAACAGTGGATGGAAATTAGACTCTGTGTAATTAGGCCACGATTGAGCCTACAAAAGTAAAAATTGCCTAAGAATAGCTTCACTTCGCTGTTCGCAATCGGCATAAAACTGTAGGCCCCTCGCATTCATTAACAAATATAACACGCACAACATGAGTGAATGCGAAAAGCTCGGCATAGGCCCTCCATGGGCTTTTGTACCATCAAAAGAAAGAAGAAGAATATGCAGAAAATACCGTGTTCTTCTCTAAAACTTAATCATCAGGATAACGTCCGTATGTCCGGTGTACTTAATAATTACCTTAGTTTCGGTTCTATCAGGTTGTTTTATATTCAACAGCCATGTATGTACATAAATCTACTTAATCGGTGTTATCAAAAGTTCGTAAAGTTCATTTAAAAATAATAAATAATTTTTAGAAATTTAAATATACTATTTTTTCACCTACATACATATATATGTATGCGTGTGTGTGTGTATACTAAAAAATTAAAAGAACAAAGTCGAGGTCGGAGAGCTAAACATTGAAATTTCATTTACACGTGTGTAGAATCCCTTTCGGCTACTCTATGTCTGGTTATAGCTGAATTCATTTTTAACTATTTCATAATCAAACGAACATTTTCCGCACCCTTTGAATTAGCATTGGAGCTATCAATTGGAACACAAAAGCAGCCAAATACTGATAAAAGCAAACCTACTGCATATCAGCTCACAATTTATAAATCAACCGCTGCGTTAACCATAAATATGCAGGCTATTAAAATGGTCAAATCAATAAATAAATAAATCAATTTTTGGTAACAAAGATGAACAGCTAACCTTACAATTGATCAATAAACAATGAAAGTAATACATATCAAACCTCAGAAGTACTATGTATCCTGTAAGGTCAAACCAATCTAGTCCACCAAAACTAGTTAGTTTTACAAATTTTTATCTAGTTGTTGAAGTGGTTGAAAACAACCACTTGAATAATATTATCCAGTGAAAATATTGTCTTGTTATTCTCATCTACTTTACAATATTTTTCATTTATATGGATTTTGAAATGACAAAAAGTTCAGCTAGTTGAAATTTTATTGGTGTATAAAGTGTCATTCCAAAAACCAGCTAGTTGAAAAGATATGCAAGCCTGGACATTTGACTTATGTATGCCTAGGACAACAGAATGTTAAGTAAACCAGTTGGCGATGACGAAAGACCCTAAATGTGGGACTAGTTGTGGTGTTCAGGAAACTAGTTTATCGACTAACTTTAAACCAATTGGTTTCAAATATAATATTATCATTATTATTTAATAGATTCCACATCAAATTGACCAACGTTGTTCCTTGACTACCTAACCAATGTTGAAATGTTGTTGAAATGGCAAAAAACAATAATTCAGCACGAAAAATTGATAAATCACTAAATTTTTGCCACCGCACTGTGCTTCAAGTTCGAAAAAGACGCCATGTAAGCCCTCCTGAAACCACAAAATCACGACCACGATTGCTTACCGATAGGTATGATCGAAATATGGAGCGCCTCATGATGTCCAAGCAGAAGACAATACCTACAGAAGCTGCAGTGGCCATAAACAAACCCGTTAGTGAGCGGACAGCATGTAGAGCACTTCAAAGCATCGGACTAACAGCCCAAAGCCCAGACCTAAATCCTATTGAAAATTTATGGGCTCTGCTAAAAAAAACTATTGGCACGGTACGACAATGCACCAACAAATTTGAACGATCTTTGGTCCCGAGTTTAGACTGAGTGGAGCAGTATTCCACGCCAACTCATCGAAAAATTAGTTGAAAGAATGCCTAAAGGAGTAAAGAGTGTCATTAAAGCCAAGGATCTTTGGACTAAATACTGAAAATATTATTTCTTTTTTGGGTTGTCTTTATTGTTTTCTATATTTTCTAAACGTGCAAAAGTGGATAAATTTTTTTTTATTTTTATTTTTTTATTTATACATTCAACACACAGGGTGTACCCCTATGAATGCAGAGCATTGTGTTAAATGTAAGGAAGATTGATAGATGGGAGGAAGAAGTGGGAGAATGCGAGAGGGAATGCAATCACACAGGACACCGATAAAGAGATAGACAGCCATTGTGGCAAGTGTTATGCCTTTACCACAATGAACTTCAGTTTATCAGTGTCGAATATGACCGCATGTAGCGCCAAAGGCCGAGCTTTTCGCATCCACTCATATTGTGCGTGTTATATTTGTACATGAATGGAAGGGACCTACAGTTTTATGCCGAATCGGAACGGCGAAGTGAAAAGCTTTTCTTAGGCAATTTTTACTCTTGTAGGTTTGCCATTGCCTGCCAAGAGGTGTTGCTGTGTAGAAAAATTGTCTTTTCTACTATTTGATTTTTTGGCTGCGCCGAGATTCGAACCCCGTGCATTGGCTTTTTTCATTGCAAGCAGTTAAAGTTACATTAACTTTATAATTTTGAAAATAGTTTATTTTTTATTAACCGCGAATTAACGGCGAAAGTTCTAATTCGATTGGTGTGTTTTAATAGATTTTACAGCTACTCAAAGTCAAATATGACCATCATGTATCTATTAATGCTCGCCACTATATAGTATAATTTACCACCGAATTCTGTAAAACACAAAGCGAAGTGACCGTATTTTGTAGAAGTTATGGGGATGACGAAGAAGAGGAACACACACTCTGCGCTTGTCCAGAATTTTAGAGGAGGTGGATCAATAATATGGTACAGCCTTTTTTGAAGACCTTTGAGTGCCATATATCAGGCAACAACTGATTTCGCAAAGGCTTCTTTCTGAGTGGTTCGAAGACACGTGGAGCTAACGGAACAATGGGTGGTTTTTCTTTTAAACCGATATCACAAGGAACTCCGAATGCAACTTGATGGTTTCTCAGATTTGGTGTATTTTTGTTAATAAGCTTTCAGAAAATTTAGGCAACAACAACGAACACTTTAAAAACCTTACACAAATAAAAGAGACTTCGAGATAATGAAAACTATCTATGTAAATTATATGAATGTGTTTCCTATTGTTTTCTCTGAAGATAATGGAGCAAACTTTAGATGATGTACTGCAAAGCCTTTTCCAATGGGACTAAATCTTACTAGGTTGACTTTTTAAATCAGTGCTTACTCAATGGTGGTCGCCGTGGCGTAGTTTGTAGTGCGTTGGCGTGCAGCACAGTGTCTGAAGTTTAAATCTCGACACATTGACGAATAGGGAGTTAAAAATATTTCTTTCCAGCCGAGTGTGATGTTACTGTAGCAGTTACAAGGAAGCTTTTCACGAGCAATGTTTCATACATTGCTAGTTGATTTTTTTGTTTCACCAGTATCCGATTTCATATAATTCTCCCTTACCTTCTCATCATATACTTTATTGATACTTTACTGGACGATGTTTATGGTTTTTTAAACATCTTATATTAAAAATTATATTATATTTTGGGTCTCTAATTTTAAAAGGTTTTATGTGGAATGCCCCAGTTTGTGAATCTATTGAATGTTTTTAATGGAAAATTAACGTTTTGACTATCTTCAAATAATCTATAAATTATGTGGCAAATCATTCATGGAATTTAAGGCGCAATATAGTTTTAATTTTTGCAATTAATAAGCAATTTAAAGTTTGACATTGTATTACGATTATAAAAGAATCACAAATGTTACGTCAATATAAAAAATAATATTAAATGGGGGTTCAAAGAGGTGAAGTGATTCCCGACGCAGTTTCGCATTGATGACAAGAGAAAATCAATAACGTAATAATGAACGCGAATGTGTGTGTTATTGTAAAATAATTCCATATTCATTCATGTTTATAGATTTTGGCGAGTGTTGATGTTTTACGGCTAGTTTTTGATATTACGAAATTGCTAAGTTATACATAACTTTTAATAATTGTTCTTTAATATTTTTGTATATTTATTTCGCAGATATTCATAATATAATTTAATTAATATAATTTTAATATAGAATATATTAATATTTTAATATGAATTTTAAAAAAGATACATTATAAGTATGCATCACAAAAAAAAAAAAAGAAAGAGTAAATAGTAAATAGTAGAAAAAATTCACTTTCACTCAATTAAGTTTTTGAAAGAACGAAAATTTAAATCTATTGTGAAATTTATGTATGTATGTTTATATGTATATCTATATAAAAAAGGTTAAAATACAAATTTTCGCTTATGCTATTAATTATTAATTCATCTCTACCACTTTTTGACTTATAGACCTAAAATTTGCTCCTGCTTGTAAACGGCATGATAAGCATTACGTATGAGCACATATGGGAAGCATGACTCCAACAAGTCCATTGTAAGGAATGGTGATTGCTTGACAATTTCATCGAGCAACAGATAAATCGACTCACGATTACGTGTTGTCTCTTTATCCGATTCCTGGCCCAAGCGCAGTAGCGATGAGCTGGCCAATGCCAAAAACTCCTTCATACGATCTTCAATGTCATTTTGACCGCAGATAGTGAAGAGAGCGCCAAATATATTATTTATAGCCGCAGCCATGCAATGTGTATTATTGGAGTGGCCATCGATGGAGGCGCGATAAAATGAGCTCTCGTTGCGCGCCAATTTCGGTATGGAAACAGCGACGAAAACCATCAGCAAACATGCGGCCAAATGTTCGCCTTCGTCAAATTCGGGTTTTTTTGATTTGAGTGTGCTGGCAAGTGTTGGATCCACCTTGCACTGAAGGCCTGCAGCGGAAGCCATTTCCGAGGCGACGCGTATTTGATCACCACCGGGCAAGTGTTCTTGGAAATCTTTGACGGAACTCAGCAAAAATGGTATGCGTTTTTCAAGCACATCTACTAAAGCATCATGCACTAGATTTCGGAAACATAGTATGACTCCGATGATGGTCATGCGTTGCAGCACGCGATCTACATCCTGTAGGCGTTTAAATTGTTCCTTCATAACCTCGGGTTTGTCGAAACTGGTGCGCAGCGTTATGAGTACTTCTTTATTCGTGCCAACCAGCGATTTCAGCTCCTGCACCTGATTGGCAATGTGCCACATTAGCGTCTCATTCAATGACTTAATGCCGTAGGGACCGACAAGTTCAGCCAATGAACGCAACTCATTCAAATCGGAAAACTCTTGCGGATTAAATGGAACCCAACCTTCAGGGGAGATGGGCACAAAGGCTTTTTGATTAATCGAGAAGACAATGTTGCCCGCAGAGACGCGACGTAATAGTACTTCGCTATACCATGTATTGTAGAGTGCTGCTATGGTTTTCTCGCCGTGCGAGTCCAGTGCTTGCGTTTGCTGCAATAAGCAGTTATTGAAAACGCGTGTGATGTCAATGTGTACATAATTTTCCACCGTTTGCAGAACATTCATGTATGCACGCACCGAAGCCAGTAACTCAGAGGGTTTGGCAATTTCCATTGTTTCGGCATTAAACATGACCATGCCCACTAGATCGCGTGAAAAACGATGCTCCAAATTCTGACACAAGTATTCGCGTGGCGCAAATGCAAATTCCCACACATTAACCGTGGGGCAATAGTTGATGGCGTAACAAAGCTCTGTCAAAGCCATGTGCAGTTTGTCCATGGTGGTGAGATCCTCGCGTGTCTTGCGGTATGACTCATCGCCCGGCTTGCGTATATCATCGAATTGCTTCTTTGATTTGTCTTTCTTCTTGCGCGACGATTGCACGGATAGTATTTTGGCGCAATGCTTCGGCAATAGAGCATCAGCCATGGTGCACTGCTCATCGCAAATGGTCGTTATAATATTCTTGGCTTCCTTAGCCATTTCTTCAAGAAAGATATTGACCACACTCAGGGAACGTTCGCGTATGTGATGACGCTCTTCGGGGCACATTTCATGTGTGCAATTCTGAAAGTGACTGCAAATCAGCGGGAAAGCAATGATGTAGCGATTCTGTGCCGGAAACTCCAAGCACATGTGAAATTGGTCATCGAACATTTTACTGTAGAAACAGAAAATACTCAAATCAGACGTTTCCACAAGAATTTCATCCAAATTGTCAACGACACGTGTATGGAAAACCATGGAATCGAGTAGCCTGGCCAATTCAACATGTTCGGTTATGCGAAGTGAAGCTTTGCCTACGCTCATGTACGTTTGCAAGCGGAACCAGTCCAAGCGAAAAGCGCGGAAATCAAATATTTCATTGTCCTCCACTTGTTTCACAGTCAAACTGGATGCGGTATTGTAGAGCGATGAGAATATAACACTTTCATCTTCAGGACAAACCTGTAGTTGCTGCATGCGTATATTCAAGTCGGTAGAATCGAAGCCGGATAAATACTGCACGTAATAACGTTGCATAACTTGACTGTACTTACGCACCAGCGCACGCAATTCCTCCATGTGGAACAGCAATTCCGGCAGCTGACGATCAACTAAATCCTCATTACTTTTGCCTATTGAAGAGTACAAATTTTAATTAGAAAAACATTTACTATATATTAAAAGTACACATAAATGTGTGACTGACTACCTTTATTCTTGACCAATGGTGGATTATCATTATGACGTAGCAACCACAAAATCTCATCGCGCGCCAAGCACAAACCAATAAAAATGAAAATCGCTTTTGGCCCGAGCAGTCCCGGCTGATCAGTCATAATCAGTGCCAACTCTTTGAGTGCAGTACGCAAGAATTTTCGACGCTCACGATGCATTAGCGCAGCCTTTTGTACAGCTACTGAATATGCTTCCTTCACCTCAGTTATACGTTTGCTGTAACCTTTAATGCCATCGAAAGTATTTTGTATGTACTGATGGATCTGTAGAACTTCATCACGAAAAAGCGCAATAACCCAACTAGACTCTAGCGCAGATAACCAAATTTTGTTCACCTCCGGATATTGTTGGCCAAGCATTTGATGATTCAACAACAAACCAAATATAATCCATCGATCCATAGCCTCCAATGACACATACTCGCATGACATGGTATCAGTGCGAACAGCTTTCAGCAGAATTGCTGGATTGCCAACAAGGCTGAGCTTTTGCATTTCACGCCACTTATCGGCCGGAAGATTACGTAATGGATAAATTTGCGTAAGCGAACGTAAGGCATTCGTTAGTAAACGCTGGTGTGGTATAAACTCTTCCGACAACTTTTTCAGCGGAACTTCATAGTCCAAAATCATCTGCCCAAGACGTGGAAAACCGGAGTCTGCTTGATTATGCTGCAATTCATAGGCGGCGTTGTATAATCCCAGCACAGCTTTTCGATCTAATGAAGAAATACACGAGTATGATTAAATTTTTGAGCAATTCAATGTATACAGCAGTACTTACCTTCCACACGGGAAAGCACAATCATCAGCGAAACATATGTGACCACCAAATCGAGATAGTTCTTGGTCAATTCAAAGTTCAGCGTTATATCCAAATGTATCTGGCATGCATCCATAGTAGTAAGTAACTCGCATACATTATCCTTAAAGTCCAGTAAATCGACAAATGTATGATAGTACAACGACAGCGATTTTATAATTTCCGCTTTAATGTTAATAATTGCATTCAGGCCCTTCACGTCTATATTGGGGAAACGCTTGACTATAAATTTAATCGATGACTCAAGTGATTTTTCCGACAGGAAGCCCGGTTTGGATTTCGTATCAGCGCATGCCTTTTTAATGTTATAGATGCGCGTGAGTATTCCGAGTCCACGATCATTTAAGATTATTAGTTTTTCAGCTATTTTCTGCTGGTTTGGATAAATTTGACGAGCCATTCCAGCAGCAGAATATCAATGCGAATGTATCAGCACAATTATGTACGAAAATTCTCAATGAGCCGCACCTACAAATTTTTGGCCACCGTTTTCTTTGGCTCTAAATAACAAATTTACTTAATTAATAATAACGCATTTCAAAGAATTTAGTGTGTTAACACCTTTTTTTAATAATCCCCAATTAATTTTATGTTCCTGCACTTAAATATAATAATTCTCCTCAAGAAAAACTATATGCACTAATTCTTTGTTCTACTTTGCTCAACACTTTCTTGGTTTATTTTTTTCCTCTTTAATCAAATTCCCTCATTTAATGCATTTATCGATAACATTATGGAACAGTGTTGCAATTACACGTAATTGGTATGATGTTTAAAACAATTTGTTTCAGGGTACCAGAATGTTTTTCGCAACACAAGTGTATGCATTTTTAATTGAATTTTTGTTACGTAATATGCAAAAACAATGATATGTGAAGTTATACGATATCTGTACTTTTCGATTTATGTGGTTCTTTAGGCCGTGGTTATATTGAGAATTTTGCTCGACGAACCCTTTGCGCTCGTGTGCGATACACTCAGCAATATCGTGACAAATATTTTTAAAATTCCGAAATTATAATGCCACGAAAACAAAGATTTTTTTAATTTCAAATACTTATAAGGTACTACCACTATTCTTCAACCGCGGATCTCCATTTTGGGCAAAATTTATTTTTTTGCTTACATTGTATAAAATCAACTCTTAGATGATTACAGATAGAAATAAGTTCTCATCGAGTTTATATGAAAAAACTAAAATTTTGGAGCCAGTTCTTCAGCCTACAATTTCCACTTGAACACTAAAGTTTATTTTTTTCTTATTCTGAAAAAATGGTGCTTTTGGAGATGCCTAAGTTGCGTGGTTGAAGAATAGAGGTAGAGACATCTGAATCTGATGTTTCCATTTTACCACTATAGTGGTATTGCAAAAAAACAAAAAAATACATCTTTATTGTATATGTACATACATAAAAATGAAAAGCTATTCGTCACTTGAGAACAGCTGAACCGATTTGGCAAAATTTTAATTAAATGTTCGTAATAGTCCGAATTATTACAAAAAGCAAAACTGGAAAAGTTACCCAGAAAATTATAAAATTCGGGAGAAACTGAAAGTGTTTTTTTCCATGAGATTGTATTTTTTACGAAATTTTGTTCGTTATTGTAATATTCTACATAAGCGAGAGTACATCTGATTTAATTTTTAATTGGTCTAGATTTTATTAATTATTTATTTTACGATGTCAAATAATCGGTCAGCTTTTATAACTTTGCGCCAGCTAGGCAAACGCAATTGTAAGATTGGGCGGCAGCTTCGCATTGCACGTTTATTAGCTTCTCGTGCAGTTAAACGGTTTAAGAAGCTGGGTTGTGAAGGTGATCGTCCAGAAAGAGCAGAAAGGTCTCCGTCAATACTTCTAGGAATCGCAAATCGTTGAAAAGTGGGTGCAGCATAATTCAACAGTTTCCATGAGAAAAGTTGCTTACGAAACTGATATCATTCGTGAATCACTCATAGCAAAATACAAACTAGCACTCAATGCTTACCAGTTCCAAAAAGGCCAGTTACTTACGGATGAAAACAAGCGCGTACGACTTCACAGATGTCGCTTACTTCAACGTCGGGCCGCAGGAATTGGATTGGAAAAAATTGTCTTCACATATGAAAAGCTGTTTACTGTTGAACAAGCGCATAACCGTTATAATGACAGAAGCTGGTCAACGGAGGCTCTTGGACCATCACTCGTCATTCGACGTGACCAAAATCGGCAATCCGTCATGGTAAGAACCATTGATTTTTGTGGAAGGAGTCAAAGTCAACACAGATGTGTACCGCAGTGAAATTTTGGAGACTGTGGTACTTCCTGGGCCTAACAGCACTTTGGCAACAATGATTGGACGTTCCGGCAAGGCTCTGCTAACAGAGTTCAAACGACACAAGAATGGTGCAGGGCTTATGGATGTAGCTAATATCTTTACGCACAACTTAATAATATTAAGTATAAATCAAATATCAAGAAAGTACCTCTAAAGGATGTTTTTGTTCCTAGAATCGAAGTGACTTCGACTTTTTTCGGTTTTTGACCTTTAACTTATACAAGGTAAGGAATTTCTTCTTACTGTATTCAGCATAGTTGTAGCTAATATATTTATGCACAACTAAAACTATAGTGAAGGCAGTAAATAGAAATTACTTTCCCTTCATAAGTTATGGGCCAAACCCCGGAAAAAGTCGTACTTAATTTGACTCTAGAAATAAAAACACACTATAGAGGTGTTTTCTCGATATTTTATGTATTATACAGTTGCGCGTAAAGATATTAGCTACAGCTATGATAAAGACAGTAAGTAGAAATTCCTTATCCTTTTTATGTATAGACCAAAAACCGAAAAACGTTGCACTTAATTGGGCTCTAGAAACAAAAGCACCCACTATTACTTTTTTCTCGATATTTTATCTTTATCTCTATATATAAATATAATCCTTTTTCCGAAACCATAAAAGCTAAGATTTACAACGTGGATTTGGTCCAAGCTCTTCTGGGTTTTATTTTTTTTTTTTTTTTTTGATAAATGGTTTTGGCGATTTATTGTGTAAAACCTTAATTATAATCCGATTTGGCTGATATTCAAAATATATATTAGTCACATAGAAAGAAATATTTTTATAAAAAATTAACCCGGTAGGTGGCGATGGCGTTGAGCTATTTTAATACACTTTAATTATAGTCTGATTTGGCTCATATTCAGAATATAAGTATTATTATTATGCATAATATTTTAATGTACAAATCATAGTCGTGTATCATAATCATGATTTTTGAATTCACTTGACGATTACCGGGTCCGGCTAGTTACATATATAAATTTTAAAATACATGTATGTTTTTTTTAAAATAGTTTTGGTGGATTTTTGTTAAATTTTTCAAGTTTGTTTGGTAGTAGTTATTTTTCATTAACCAGCTTTTGAATTGTATTGACACAATGTAAGATTTTTAAGTTTTATTTGGTTAAAATGCTGGGTAAACCAACACACCTTAGAGGTGTTTCCAAAATTTTTAATAAAATGTAAATGTATGTACATATAAATTGCATATCCGAAATATTCAAATAGAGTACCGACTTTTTTCAATCTACTTATAAAGGAATTGTTATTTGTAAAGCTGCTCTAGACGAGACGAGTTTGTTTTAATATGTGTCAAAAAAGTAACGATAAACTGCTTGACGTATCGCGTAGTAGCTGTAAAACAGTGTATTAGTAAATTGCCTTTTGGCTTCGAGTTATTTATCTTTTTATCATTGTTTCTAATTTTAAGAGACCTTTGTCGTGACACAGGGCTGCTATTACAAAAAAAAAATGTTTTGTCGTGTAGCAGCAAATAAAAAGTCACTTCAAAATAAAAAAGCCTCATGCCTGAGAGATGAAGTAAAAATTTATCGCACAATGAAATTGTTATTAACTGAATTATATTTAGTCTGCAAGATAATTGTATCCGTCGGTGATAAGTTATAAATAAATAAATTTTTAGGAGAATTTAAGTAATTTCCATAGCTTATACTCAATTCGGAACTAATTGTTTTGAATTATTTTACTACATTTACTTATAACATTTTGCAATAACTAACCTCAAAATACAACTATGTTATAATCAGAGTTGCATAACTATTATGCCTTTGTTAAAAGGAAGTACTTATTGGTGATAGCGGTATTTTTTTATCACAAGATAAAAATTGTTTCTTCTTTCATTCATGATTTTTTTAGAATGTGATTTTAATGAGGTAAAAATATCCAAAAACTTAATTCAAACTCCACATATTTTCATTAATATTGATCATGCGCACTCGCCGCTCTCATGAATCCCAACTGAAACTTCAAATGGAAAACTTCGCCATTTCCGAAGTCGAAGAGCAGACACGGAAAGTTAACGACGGTATTACGGAAAACAATAAATCTTTTTATAAAAATAAATTTCTAGTAGTGAAAATAATTAATCTTTTTAAATAACAAAAAAATTAGAGAAAGTAATCGCAATGTTTTTAATATTAGAAAATAAATACTCTTTTTAAATAAATTAGTAACAATACGCAAAATTTTGCTTTGAAACTCCTTGAAGAAAAAGTTATATATGTACCGATATAGAAAACATTATACGCAGTTGGAGTGATTCTGAATGCTCCAATAAAAAAATCTACAAAAAATCTTATAAATAATGCATTAAAATTTCAATAAATTAGTTTTAATTCGCCTTAGCCAAAAAGTTGGGATTTGATGCAAACAAAACGAAAATAAATAACAAAGGGGGCACAAATACCGAACTAATCGAAAACGCACTAAGGAAAGGGAAGTTCAATGGCACAATTTTGTTGTTGTGGCAGTGGTAGTGGTTGTTGGTAACAGCTTATGCCGCTTTTGTTACCTCGCGAACCAGCCCACAAACCAGCCAATTCTCCGACGTCAACATTGACCTGAAACATTAAAACGTCATTGGAAAACAATAACAATTAAGCATACATTCACAACAACAACAATAAAACTGGCACCTGTTCTACCAACAACGACATTGTCGGACGTTGACGTTGGCGGTGGTGTTGGTGCCAGTGTCGGTGTCGGACTTACAGCAGCTATAGCACAAAAGCAGCATTTCGCACAAGAAAGCGCAGCCTTAAAACATACTCCTCCGCCTCCTTTATCCTCCATATTGAGCGAAATAACAACGAACACATCCTGCTCACTTCAGCACAACAGCGGCGGTGGCGGTATCGGTGTCATCACCACATGCAGCAGTGGCGATAGCGGCATCTCCTCATCGACACCTTCCCTTAGCCCCACTGCACTCACTGGCATTCCCGGTTTAAAAAATGGCCTGTCATCGTCATCCATTTATGGTTCGTCACATTCTTCTGGCACCGCTTCCGGTTCAGCTGCTTCGGCTGCCGCGACACTCCTGCTCGAACGCGCATCACCAGCCAACTGGTTGGGTAACAGTAGCAGCATCATCAAAACAAAAACTTTAAGTCTACAAACCTCATCAATTGGTGGATGCCTCTCTTCATACAGCTTATCGCCATCGTACATAACAACATCAGCAGGAGGTAATTGTTCACCTGCCGCCACAGCCACTCCACAGCCACCACCTGCCTCCAGTTACTTGAGTAGTATTAAGCTGCTTGGTCCAGCTTCATTCGATTTTGGCACCTCATCGCTCTCCTCCCCCTCACCGCGGGCATACGGATCCATTAAAGGCTTCAGCTTCCGTCGCAGTTTCGATGATAAAATTATTGCACCACCCATAAGCAGCAGCAGCAGTCAAAGCCATACGCCTCCGTATTATCCATCAACACATTTCCATCATACTACCACCACTTCACAACAAATTCAACAACAGAAACAATCTTCATTGGAGAAACATGGCCCACTCTTACTCAGCTACTTACCAACTACACGTATTTTTAATACAACTTCGAGCTTTGACGAGGACAAACAGCAAGATTTTTTATCACTGTCCATGTCGCCGCCACTAAATCGACGTCGTGATATGCCAGCATTAAGGGGCATTATTAGTCTGTGAGTATTTGAGGATGAGAAAAATAGAGTAGAGTATCTGAAAAAATTCCCACACTCACACACACATAATTTTAGGATTGAAATGGTATTTATGATTTATTGTTCGTGCGTATTTAGGGTAGTTGCAGAGGAGGGATATATTTGAAAAAATGAGTCACAAAAATAATTGTATAAAATTTTTAAAATTGAACAAGTCTCAGGGAGTCTCCCTTGTTCTTTATAATTCTATAAGCATTGATTGAATCAGATACTCCATTCGACCATCATTTAAATGCACTCTAGCATATGGAATCTCGATTGGATATTTTAGATAAGATAAAGACATATATTTTAATTTATTTTATGTTCAGAAGTAACCTGTTCTTGGTTGAATAAAAGTGATTGTTTATTGCCATCTACATAAAAACTTTTCACAACTTTTTTTTCTACCATAAGTGCATAGAAGGTTATATCTTTTTCTATTTACCATATCAGTTTTCTGAGTATTAACAAATAGTCACTTTACTCATTTAGTGGGAGCACCGAATATAAACAACAATATGTAACAAAATTATATGTAAATCGTCTCTTCAACTCAACTTGGCACAATATTTTTTGTCTCAAAACACATCGAGAATGATAATGCTAATGATGACGCAAAGAAAGAGCGTCCGTCTGTCCATAAAGCACCTATTTTTATACTATGCTATGCCAAAAAATCTGAAAATTGATGTAGATTTGTTGTTATTGTTGCTCTATATTTTGCCGACGATGGATGACAGTTGCTTACTACTCGCAGTGTATTGAAGATACGCGGTCCACCGCGTCCGTCCACTTATTTTCTTTTCATTTATTTCTTTCGTTCTTGAAAATAAAAACAAATTTTAATAAATATTTCTTCTTTCGCACGCGCGTTTGCGGCACTTCGTTATGTAAGAAGAAGAATTTCATAAAAAAAATTCTAACGAATTTATGTTTTTTGTTTCAGTAGTAATGTAGTGCGAAATGTAATTAACTGTAAATAAAATCATTTCGTAAATTCGTGATTATAAAGAAAGTGCTTGATTAAACTTTGTTCGAACACAAACGTCGAAATGTTGGAGACTACAACGTCATAAGATTTTCAACGTCGATAATTAGCACTTTATTACTTTAAAACCAACACAACTATGAATTACATCTACGAAACATGGCCAGGCGGCATAATACAAAACAATTTCCGTGGTGGCACTTGTGATAAATTTGATTTGCATAAGTACCTGCTACAAAAGACAGCAGCAGCACCTGCCGAAAGTGTATGTGGCAAGAGTGACGTACCAGCTTGGAAGCTTTTCAACGCGCTAAATTCACATTTCGAAATGCTCTATCCAATGCTTACAATAGCATTGCAATGTTGCAGCAATGTTTATCAAAAGTCAGTTGCTCTCTGTGACGAGATCAACGCAGAAATAGCTAATTGGACTCGAATACTCGAGAGTGATGAAATATTTGTATTTGCTCTAAAATTTTGTTTACTTTTATTGTTTGTTTTTATAATGCATTGGATTGAGTCGTATACTTCTTCGTCTTCTACCTACTTTGCAAACGATGAAAGTCATACAACAACAATAATAAGTCATGCAACAACACAACCGTCATATGTTATGGCCACGATCACAACCACCGTCATCAACACCGACGGTGAAAATCCGCCCAATAGATTAACTGTTCCGATTCAGATAACTCATGCGCTCGCTTGTGATTTTAATTTTAAGTCGGAGGCTGAATTGAAAGCAGCCATTGACGCCGCCAATGAAGCTTCACTTGAAATTGAGGAGAATAAACGGCGAAAACGCATAACAAAGAAACGCAAATGCATTTCTGCTGGTCCAATCTTGATAGCTATACGCAAACGCCAACAAAAGCAAAAGCAACGTCCAGGCGGCGATTTCCTGCTGCCGTCGAGTGCACAAATTCTACCTGATGAAGAATTCCTACCTTTACGCGATAAACCTTTGATCCTTGGAGAGCTTGTTGTAAATCACGAGCCAGCAGAAAATATATCTTTCATGTGTGTGTGTGTGTGTGTGACGCTTCAATGCAGTGACACTGAAATTTATTTACTAAAATACACAATAAACGCTTGTATAACATGGTTTTATGTAACGCGGATTTCAATCACCTTTTAACGCAATTTGTATTATGGTATATGCCTGTATCGTTTATAGTTATGAGACATCAACCGCGTTATACGAGGGCTTATTATTCTATAAATATAAGCATTTGTTGAAGATTATAATTCAATTTTAGTTCGGAACCGCGTGGCACTTTAAGCACAACTGATGAAATCTATCCTGATTCACCAGACAGCAGTTTATACGGGTCCGATGAGGAACAAGAGGACGCTTCACAGTATTGTCGTGGTGGTTATCATCCCGTCGTTATAGGCGATATATTTGACAATCGATTTCGAGTTGTTCGCAAACTAGGATGGGGGCATTTTTCGACTGTGTGGCTTTGTAGAGATCTCAAGTAAGTTTAAGTTCTCATTTGCCGCAAATCAATCTTAAATTGAGTAATTTTTATGATTTTTTAATCAGAGAGGAAAAATATGTGGCCTTGAAAGTTGTTAAAAGCGCACCACACTACATCGAAACCGCTGCCGATGAAATACGACTTCTTGAAGCGATTCGCGACGCTGACCCTTTGGATATGAAGCGCGAGCGTAATTATAATAAATATTTTCCAACTGTTAATTAATAATTTTCAATTTATTGCATTTCAGGCATCGTGCGTCTACTAAATCACTTCACAGTACGTGGACAAAATGGCGTCCACACTTGTCTCGTGTTTGAGGCTTTGGGGTGTAGCCTTTATAAGCTCATTGTTAAGAATAACTATCAAGGGTTAGCTATACCGCAAGTGCGCAATATTATCAAGCAAGTGTTGGAAGGTTTAGATTATTTGCACACTAAATGCAGCATTATACACACTGATATCAAACCAGAGAATATTTTACTGGTAATTGATAATGCTGCAGCGATGAACCAACAAATCGACGATGAGATTAATAGCTTGCGTGTAAAGGGTGCCGATTTTCCAGACTCATACAGTTAGTATTGTATAAAATGTTGACATACGAACATATGTTAGATATTAAATGCTCTTTAATTTACTTTTACATATTTAGTTAGCTCCATTGAGAAGCAATCAAAATGTCGCAGTAAATGGCCACTTAACGATAACAATGCATCAACAACTAGTACTAGCAATAATTCGACATCATCAACTCCGTTGCCACCGCTTGCGATGAATACGAACGCAACATCATCTCTGGCATCCAAGTATTCAAGTTTGTTAAGTGATAGCGATGGAGTTTGTGTCGGTATTGGTGGAGGAGTATGTGGAGGTAACGAAAGTCCGTCTATAGGTGGTTCGTCAATGGCAGCATCGGGAAATTTGTGTAATCGTTTCCGTGCGGAAAAGAAAATCACTGCCAAGGTAAGAAAGGGTACACGATTTAGTGAAATTTTGATTGCAGCTTCAGAACAGTATGGAAAACTGTATTTCTTTTTTACATAGTTACATCTTACTCGCATACATATACATACATACATACATACATACATACATATACATACATACATACAAACATATTCACACACACAAACACCGACACATACACACACTTTAAAACAGGAATATTTCCATATACCTATATTTATAACGTTTTGCATATAAATGTATTATTTGACGTTTTTGTATTGTGTTTTTTGGAGAACCCTCACCCACTTTTCCTCTATCAGCTGCCATTTCTAAAATATAATAAATATATTTTTGCACCAAATTATGTACTACTCACAGCATTCTGCACCAAATACACCCATGCAATATCATTTGAACTTTGAATTTTCAGTTAGTTGAAGACAATGATGATGATGTAACAATCAACAACGAAGCAACAACAGCCACAACAACAAAGCCAACAATAAAAGGCATCGAAATATTAAATTTAAATATATCAGTTTCTTACGATGAATCGCATAAAGTTGTAGAAAACACCGAAATACTTGTAGAACAAAAACAAAAAGACGAACAAGAAATAAAAGATGAGCTTAGAAATACGAAAAACACCGATTCGGATAAGGTAAAGTTTGTGCTAAAGGTGCAATATGCAAATCAACCAAACAACAGCAAATATGGTTTACCATTATCGATATCTGTACGATTTGTGTCTTAGTGAAAGTATTTACTACATACATATGTTACATCACAATGCTTTATTCTCTTAACAATTTACATACTTACTACATTTTAACGGAACTTCCATAGTTGTTCGTTTTTATTTTCTTCAAATAATCTAGTTCTAGTACTTAATCTGTAATTGGGTATTTTGAATTGATTGTTATTCGTTACTTGTTATTCAGTATTGGTTAATCGTTACTTCATACTTTTTTAGAAGTAATGGAGTGTGAAAGTGCATAGCTGGGACTGCTTATCTCTTGCAATTCTTAATTATTTTTTTTTTTTTTTAATTTGAAAACTTGTTTTTTATCCGCTTTATTGTCTGTTTATTTTAATTTTATTACTATTATTCCACGTTATATACTCAATTATTACACATACAAACAAACCTATACAAGATGGTCCATTAAACTTGAGAGAATAATATTGTACACTTATAACTAGAAGTATTGAATCATTTAAAAAACGGCTTCAAAAGTAACCAAAGTTGAAGATATTAATTTGGAGCATTTACATATTTTTCGATTTGGTCAAATCTGTTGTCGATTTGATTTGTTGCTCAAAGAAACTGAGATTAATCTCAGATTATTCATCACATTAAACTAAACAACTTTTGCTCAGATAATCTGGGTTTTTATGATATGGTAAGTTAGTGTAGTTTCTCAGTAAATCGCACTCGGAAATCCTGGGTGTTATCATTGGATAATGATTTAATCGGGAACATTGTAAGAGAACCTACCTAAAGTTTCGGTACCTATACGATTTTAGTACATATTATCAAAGAAAGATTTTAACGGTATTTTTTTTTCAATGGAGTTTATAAAATGGCCATTTCACAAGATGGTGTTTGATCTAAATGCATGAGGTCCTATTGGGCCTCTACTGATAACAGTTAATCTTACTACTACAGTTCGAGTCCTGGTGAATTGGTCGTGGATTCCTGCTATAGTCCTGCCAGAATTTTCCGCATTTTTGTATGTTATCCTATCCGTGGTACGCTAGATGAAAGAAATCATTTCGTTTCAAATATTCCTTTAAAGCCGTTTTAGCGAAATGAGAACGTGTTCCGTATACATATAATATCCGCTAAGAGACGCTTTGCTTTTTCTTATGTTGCAAGTGAATTAGATTTATCATCCCCCCTATGGCCTTATAAATTAAGGAGCATGATCGTTGTATCCTATTTTAGTAAGATAGGACTATCTGCACTGCCAGACTTCTTTTTTTTCTTTTACTGGTACAACCTCCCATGGAGGTCATGGGCCGAGCTTCTCGCGTCCACTGATATTATTCGTGTTATATTTGTACATTAATTGAAAGGACCTAAAGTCAAAGTGAAAAGCTTTCCATAAGCAACTTTTACTCTGGTAGGTTTGCCAATGCCGTCTTTGCTTTTGCCTTTGTCGAGACTTGAATGCCAACTAGGCCACTGCACCAACTGCACTACCAACTATGCCACAGTGACCACTGCCGCACTAGCTTGTATTTAATAACCACGAAACCTAGAGATTTGATCCCCGCTTGACTATCAGCGATTACGCCGATTTGCAGATCTTCAACCGGAAAAACTCTCACATTATTTGGGAAATAATAACTTATAAGTTTGGGATTGAGAAAAAAAAAATTTCAATATACTCGTATGTTTGTAAGAAAAATATCATATTTATCTCATGTTAAATGGACCATCCGATATAACCACAAATACCTAATAAAGTATTTTCTTTTTCAATACATCACACGATGAATAATATGCTTGTACTTAGAAAATATTTACTTTAGAAAAATGTATCCTATAACGCTAAAAAATCATATTTTAAGGTATTAAAAAGTTTTATTATAGCTGCAAATATAATCACGACAATCTCTCTTGTGATTACCAGCAAACATAAGTTTTTATACATATATACTAGTACTGCATAAAATATAATTTCTTTGCTGAATTTTAATTGCAGCTGACTTGAATAAAATAGAAGAAAAATAGCTTCATAATAAATAAATTGAGCATGGTGCATCATTCATCATTTTGCCTTTTTAAACCCCAATTAAATCTTTTTCATATAATATTATGTTATATGTAAAATTAAATATATTTACTATGTGTATCAAGTGGTAATTGATTCTAGTTCGTGATTTATTTTGCCTATTTAACTATTACCTATTAAGCACCTCTGGATAACAAAGGTCTTCAATGCAGACTACATATGCATCTGACAATTATCATTTTATTCATCGTGTGTATCGCTTTTTTATGTAAAGCCATTGTGCTCTGCTCCACAACCACTGAACATTTTGTGTGTTGGCACAATTTTTTTTCTTTTTAATTTCTTCTTCCGTTCACAGTTGTCCGCTGATATGAATTCTGATAAAGATCCTTCTAAACTTATTGCCATTCCACAGAGTCAGCCACAATCTTATACGAATGCGATACAAACGCTTATAAATAATAGTAATGTACGAGTTAAAATTGCTGATTTGGGAAATGCTTGCTACGATGTAAGTATCAACTCATTTTACTAATTATAAATATAAATAGTATGTAAATTTAGGTACAAATTTGCTAATGTCTTTATGCTACTCATTTTCGTTCAAGTATCACCATTTCACAGAGGATATACAAACGCGGCAATATCGCTCCATAGAAGTGCTGCTCGGTGCGCCATATAATTTTACAGCCGATATATGGAGCACAGCGTGTTTGGCATTTGAATTGGCGACTGGAGATTATCTTTTCGATCCGCATGCGGGTGAGAATTACTCACGCGATGAAGATCATTTAGCGCACATTGTTGAATTATTGGGCACAATACCACCATCGGTCATATTTCGTGGCAAGCATGGTCTTAAATACTTCACCAGTTATGGTATGTAGAGATGTGATTATTTAAAATGTCACATAATTTATTTATAGTAGGTACCTGAGTAGGAAGTGATGGAAAAAATAATAGAAACGACTTATTTTTCTTTTAATGCTCAAATTTTCTTTTGTAAAATGAATTTTTTTTCAATGTTATAATTTTTATTTATTACTTATTCCATTATATTTCAAAATAAAAAAATAAGGAGGTATTTCTGAAAGTCCATATATAAAAAAAAATTAACTTCATTTATTACGCTTGGAAAAAAAATAGAAACAAAAAACTTGAAACTAAGTAAAAGTAAAAGTCTTTGATAAAAATTAGTAGAATGTTTTTTTTTAATATTTAGTAGTTCTACCATGATTTTTTATAACTTGGACACACCGACGATCCATGGAATCCACTAGTTTGGCACAAATTGATGGATCAATGGCGTACCATTCAGCCTGTACTTTTCTCCATAAGTCCTCCTTATTTGTGGACTTAATGCAGAAGGACGAATTTCGCAAGAATTGCTATTCTGACCCTTTTTCCTTTTTTGAATGTCCAAAAACTACCTCAATTAAAATATTTCACACGTTCTAGGAAAATATTTTGACGAAATTTAATCGCGTTTCTATTTTTTTTTCCAAGGCAAAAACGTGGTTGATTGAAAAGCACTCAAATGCAACAAGTATTCATGCCGAAATATGCACAAAATTTAAAACAAAATAAAGTACCTTTATCAGCAAATCGTGCACAGTAGGCTTCACGCATAGAATTCGCCAAGAAAATTATCGGTATGGTTAGAATTGTTAAAATGTATGTCGTTTCTATTATTTTTTCCATCACTGTATAATTAAATTTGTATATTCATACATATACCATATATTATATTTTGAATTTGCAGGTAGCTTACGCAATATTACGAAACTAAAACCCTGGAGTCTACTAAACGTACTCATCGAAAAATATGACTGGGATCCAATAGAGGCAAGGAAGTTTTCGGATTTTTTATTACCGATGCTCGAATATAATCCAGTAATACGTGCTTCAGCCGCTGAATGCATTAATCATCCATGGCTGGAGCAGGAAGAGTTTGTTTAAATTACTAAAAACAAAACGGCTAAATAAATGGCTACTAGTGCGAGGGTGGCGACAATTACACGTTGACAGGGCCGAGATAGACTTCAAAATTATATGTTAGTAAATTTGAAACAAGAGAGAAAACGTTTAATGGATAAGAAGAATTTATGTTTGTAGTAGGTACGAGTATAATTAGATTTTAAAATGAAGAATACTATACTATACATATATACAAAAATATTGCAATATGCATAATTTTCTTAATGTTTTATATTTAAAAACTGCAACAAAAGATAAACAAACAAAAAATGATGTTAATAAAATTAATTTTAATTTTTCAATTCGAAAATTAAATCAACATATTGTATGCCTATCTGACTGATTTATTTTCCACAATAAAAGAATAAAATTAAAATATTTTAAATAATCATGAAAAACTCTTAATTACATACATACATACATGCATAGTAAACAATAATGATAGAGGCTTAGATTAGTTATACATACATACTTACTTATTGGCTTTAATGAAGTGAAACATCATATACATACATACATACAAAAAGTCACACACATACATACATATTAACATAGTTAAAAAATTTCGTAGAAATTTACTAAAATTAAATTGAAGGAAAATGGAAAATTAGCTCTACATACATACTTAAGCGTAAATTTCCAAATATATTTGCAGTATGTAGTTTGATTGCATTTAAAACAAAAAACAAAAATATCTAAATATATAATTTTTATAAAAATAAAATGAATAACAACAATTTATACCATATGCGTATACACCTTAGGAAAATAGAAATATTGAAACAAAATAAAAACGCAAAAAATTATAATACGAAAAAGTAAATAATATAAAATTGAAGCAAGGAAGCTCTTTTTGTCATGCATGCACACATAAAAATATCTACATTCTGTCAAAAAAGTACAAAACATTTATTATTCATTCAAATTTAATGTATGGTATCGCCTTCAAAGTACATAGGTCCCTTCCGAAATACCTAATACACTTATGCCAACGACTAATCCAATCATCAAAACATTTTTCAAATGCATTTTCCAGAATCGGGAAGAAAAAAGTCAGCCGGAGCCATATCAAGTGAATAGTTATGGTACGTTGGTTGTTCGATGATATTTGTTGAGTTTTTGGCCAGAAATTCGTTCACAATGACAGCGAGGTGGTGTGTTGCCGTGGTGCAAAATACATGAATTTTCTTTCCACAACCTCGGCCTTTTTTACGAATTTGGTCTCTCAAACGTCGCATAGCGCCCAGGCAATATTCTTTATTTACCATCTGGCAAGTACACAACACCGCGATAATCAAAGAAAACGGTCAACATTACCGACCAGAGCTAGTCAAATCTTACATCACTTCTCGACCGCTTTTATACAGTACCACACATATGTACGTGTTTTTGATAAAGTCGATTCACTGTAAGCCTTTTGTGATATTTTCAGAAATTCCATTTGCAATACAAAATTTGAGACCAATTCCTTGTTCGATAGTTCTATTCATGGTCAAAACACAAAACACACTTGAGATGAACTGACAAAATCATGCACTGTAAACAAACTAACGCAACATAGAGGACAGTGGTGCCAACTTAGCGACAAAAATAATTTTTACAATACCTTTAAGCAAGCTATTTAAATCATTATTTCCCGGTACTTTTTTGACAGAATGTATGTATGTGTGTGTGTATACGTGTGTGAGTTTAGTAGTGGAGAAGAATTCTAAATTAAATCATAGTAAATATTTTACGAAGAAATACTTAAAAATTAATTAATAATGAATAAAAGGATATTGTGACCAAATAATCAATTTATCGAAAGAACAAAATTAATGTAATTTGACAACATTTTACAATTGAAATACATAAAAGAAAGAAAAGTTTACTATTCATCTGAAAAAATAAAAGAGAATCAATAAAGGGCATTTACAAAATGTTTAAAAACTGACAATATCTACATATTTTAAAATGTACAGTAAGTAGGTTGGATAATTAAGTTGCCAAACATCAAAATAGAACCTCACATCGAAAATCTTACCAATAATACTATGCAACAATTTGACATTAGTTGAAAGTAGTCATATAGAGTAGGAAAACCTCATACCAGGATTTTCTCCTTCGTTTGAGGATTCATTGGGGAATATTTGAACGTGGTGGGTTCCAACCACTCATTCAAGGCCATGGAGAAGCCCGCTGCACACATTAGTTAGCTCACTGACGGTTGTCAGATCGCTATCCAGGGGACGCCACGAGGAGGCTGTGTGTTGACTTGAAACATAGAAGCGCAAGGATCGAACATGGACGCACCTGCGACAATCACGAACTTTACCTTGTGTCCTACGCCCCCACTCGTTGAGTGTCTAGTAGTGGTGAACGAGGACAAAACGAAATACCTTGTTTCAACTAACAAAGAGTCACGGCGTCTCGGATAAAATGTCACTGTTGACAATTATACTTTTCAAGTCATCAAGGATTTGGTCTATCTACGATCAAGCGGAGATCAATTCTTCAATTCCAACAGATGTTACTACGGGCTCAGTAGGCAATTGAGAAGTAGAGCTTTCTCTCGACCTACGAAAATACCGCTCTATAAGTCCTTCATCCTTCCCGTCCTAATGTATGGCGCAGAGAAGTGGACATTGACCATCAATGATGAGAGGCTGTTAGGAGCGTTCGAGAGGAAGATACTCCGTAAGATCTACGATCCAGTATGCGTGGACGACGTGTATCGAATAAGATGGAACGATGAGCTGTATGAGATGTACGCCGACACTGGCATAGTCAAGCGTATAAAAATCCAGTGGCTTTGCTGGCTGGATCATGTTGAGCGAATGTAGTGCCATGTCGAGCAAATGGAAGAAAGTGCTTCGGATGGAAGGGTATTTTATTCGAACCTCGGTGGAGGAACACGCAGAAGAGGACGTCCTAATCTCCGTTGGAAAGACCAGGTGCACGGCAACCTGACTGCACTTGGCCTTATCAACTGGCACCAGCGTGCGCATAGCAGAGGCGACTGGCGAAGCTTTATAAAGGCAGCCAAGACCGATCATCGGTTGTAGTGCCAGTTAAGTAAGTAAGTAATGATTTTCTCTAGACGTCACCCATTTTTTCAAAACTTCGTAAATGTTGCGGTGTATGAGCTATATTTGATATTTATACACATTTAGTATTAAGCTAAACCGTTGATAATTTCACAGCCTTTTTAACATACCATGCCATACAATAGCAATAGTATTATTAAGAAAAAAATAAGGTTCTGATTTTTTGATTGTCAATATGCACAATTTTGTGATTGAAAGTTACCACTTCTTTCTAATTAAGTTGGCAATAATTTCAGAATCCACAAAGTATGCTTTTTCCGTTGCACTTTATAGTGAACTTATCTTCAGTAGTGGAGATTCCTACACTGATGTGGTATACTTTTTTCCAAAACATTAAGCACACATTTTCTTCATTTATCAAAAATTTGTAGTGCGTAGTATTTTTAACTAGCAGTTGCAGTACCATTTATTGACAGTCAGATGTATTTAGTATCTTTCTGATTCCAACACCTTTTTCTTATAACTATCACAACGCTGATCTTAGAATATGAACGGTGATCCTATCACCGTGTTGCACAGACGCGCTATAAACCGTGGACTTACGTTGTGCTGACGGTTAAAAAAAATTAATAATAATATATAAATGTTGACTAATAAATGCAGTTATAACTTTCGTTTTAAACGCCATGCTTTCGCATGCCTTTCACAGGCCTTAACAGACAACAATAGCTTTATAGAAAGAGAGGACTCTTTATTTATTATTTGCTCCAAGAGCATATTTCGTTATAATCTACTATAGTTGATGTTTACACATGCGCAAGCATGAAAGACTCTACAGTGAACCAACAAAGCGCTATGTCATGCTACAGGAAAAATTTAGCTGGAATTGATTAAGGGAGTGTGGCACAGAATAATAATAAAAATATACTTTTCCACTTTAATAGCAATTTTTTTTAAAGTGAAAAAAAGAGGATTTGACATCCTCTTTAGCGGATGTTAAATTGTTCAGCGAAGCCCAGAATCGATAAAGATTACGATTTAGTGCAAAGCTATCTTGCACAAAGTCTAGCTCATGATAAACTTTAAATAATAAATGAATAATTGCCGAGAAACTATTTTTTTATAGATCCAATACCTACTTTCAAGGCATGTGGAACAAAAATGTTTTCCAGCATATTGGTGCACGGATAGTACATTGAAAGAGTGTAACGCTGGAAAACAATTTGATATAGTTTTAATTTCTTTAAAGGTTTACCAGTTCTAGAAGAAAGAAGAAATAGATACTGTAAAGCTTTAAAGCTATTCTTGTGATTTATGTGCTAGAGTTTTGCTGTGATATTTGAAAATTGCCTTTTCAACATACTGTACATGAATTTTTTAATTTAGTGTGAGCTGAAGAAAAATCTAATTTTTTAAAACGGTCTTAGTGCTTTCACTTAATAACTTTATATAGTTGTAGATTGGATTAATTATATGATAATATGATTCAATAAAATAGATTTTGGTTTATTCAAATTGTTTTTATTCACCCATATTTTGTAAAATTATAGGCCGATAACTATGTTAGAGATTGAAACTGAAGTTTTTCTACTTTCTGGTAGGGATATCTCGCAAACGTGACATACCATTTTCAAAATGAGTCTAGACCAGATTTAAACACAGCGTTTTTAAGTTAACTAAAAATAGTAGTTATAAAAAGAATTTGTAATGTGACTTCGCAATGATATTTAAAAATTTGTATACAAGTTAATTTTCCTTTGGAATATCTTTTTCACATAATTTGTTACAATTTAATTCATCATCGTAATCACAGCAATGCATACAATTTATTAATAATATATGCATGCATAACCTATATATCACTTTCAGAAACAAAAAAAAACATTGTTGTTTTCAAAATATTTTAATTTAAAAGTAAAAAAAAAAAAATTAAGTTTTTGGTAAATGGCTTCAAAATTTTAGGCAAAGCGCAGATGGATACGCTTAATCATAATCCAACAGAAACTCGATTTTGTAAAAAAAATTTTGATAGAGCTTGTGGAAATCAAGGCAGCGTAACAACAACAATAAGTACAGAACATAAATTATGTAGGACGAGAGGAAAATTTTTTATTCTTTCCAATTTCAACAAATTAATTAATAAAACTAAGAAAATAATAGACAAAACAAACAAGTAGCAGCAAATGCAATTTTTGCTTCAAATTGCTCACCACCCCACACACATCTTACGAGTACAGAGGTACGATGAATATTTATAAAAATAGTGCATGCGCGCTCATCACTTTTTATATTTTATTAAAATAGGACTGATAGACAACGCCTAATGTTGAAGTTGCGAAAAGTGTAAAATAGCTCCACCAAGTAGCAAAGCCCAAAAACCCTCTATAGACATCAGCGGAGAAAACCTGAACAAATAATTAATATGATTAGAATACAATTTTGTTATACTATATATGATTCGATGCGAAAATATTTACATTTTTTAGGCTGACAAATGATTCTTGCAATGATTGCGCTGATTCTAATATATTAAAATCGGTCATATCTTCATCTGCTGCTAAAACACTGCCACTTCCTTCCGTTAAACTATTACTCTGTGGCAGAATAGCCATAATATCAGCGGAACATTCATTTTCCAGTACACTCTCGTTGAAGAGACCAGTCCAGCTAAATTCACCTAAGCTTTTATACATTAATGTTAGATATAAACAGAGTATTAACGGTGCAGCAAATTGCAATGTCACAACACAGAGATAATAAAATATTGAAGATATCTGAAAAGCGAAAAAAAACATTAAATTTGTGTGATTGATAATAAATAAATGCACAGGACTTGAACCTTTTTCTGAAATTCAATGTTCGTAATGCGTCCAGCCTCTTTGCGTAAATCCATTATTTTATCATGAGCTAAATTTAAATATGATTGCAAATATATAGGCATTAAGGCGAATCGTGTGATCACTACAATAATGACTAGCAACAGTCGTAACGTTTCGAAAATATGTGGTTTCAGTCTGAAATATAATGTATGAATTTGTATTTGAGTATTTTAATTGTTAAATAGAGTTTAAATGCTCGACTTACAGTGGCTTGTCCATTCCGTCAAATACGTGAACTGTCAAGTAGTCACGACTTATGGGGCGTATCCATAATATAACCAAAATAAACGGTAGTATAAAACTAATATTCAATAAAATTTGCATTAGTTTACTGTCTCTACAGTATTTCAAAGAGTCCCAGTGCATTTTGGCCATACGAAGACCCGGGAAGGTGAAAAGTGCGCCCAAAACGCCACAACTCAATGCCAAAAAGAATTTTATAACGATCTTTGAAGCGGGTCCACTATAAAAAGTTTAAATTGTATAAAATTTTAAACTACAACTGAGCAGTTGTCAAACTTACGATGACGATAAACCCTGTTGTGTAAGAAATGTCGATGCGCTTTGGTTAAAGCTAGTAAATGCATTTTCTAGTCCTGTCTCCAATATGCTTTCATCAATAATAAGTACTATCATTGCTATCAAAAGATAAAAAAGACATGCAACAATCACCATGGAACGCTCACCGACCGATTCGTCACTATGAAAATACAACACCGTGAGGGAACACAACAATTTCCTGCCAGCAAGTAAGTCGTATATTAAACATTAGAATTTCTACATACATATATGGTACATATGTACTTAGAAGATATACTTACAGTGAGAAGAATACAACCAAGAGACACCAAACCATGGTCAAATTTACTTCGTTCTTCAACGGAATATAGTAATGATAAACTTCAGAGATACCATAGACAATACCCGCGTAGATGCTAAAATCCACAAGCCATTGATACTCACTAAAGTAACGTAGATGCACAATATCACGCTCAATAACTTTTGTCGTTTCCAATTGTACTTCAAGGCTACGCGGTATATGAAATTGTCCAGTTGCATTGGAGACAGTACCATTTTTACCACCTTTTCCACCTTTCGATAACTTTTCCTTGGGCACACCAGCCAATGTACGCAAATCATCATCTTTCGGATGCAGATAGCGATAGAGCCCAGTGGAGCAGAGAATCCATTTGGCAAAAGAGAAATGTGGACTTAATTTTTGTATAATGCTGAG
The DNA here is from genome assembly GCA_958295655.1 of Palloptera scutellata. Taxonomy (NCBI): domain Eukaryota; kingdom Metazoa; phylum Arthropoda; class Insecta; order Diptera; family Pallopteridae; genus Palloptera; species Palloptera scutellata. The sequence continues at coordinate 39,049,893 of OY282449.1, read as the reverse complement.
AGTCAGTAATGTCAACACTAATTGTGCGCCGAGCACTGCCTGGAAATTTTAAATGAAATGGAGCAAGTGTTAGTTCTATTTTTGGAAAAACTAATTCTTCTTGTTTTTGTATTTTGAATTATGTATTTGACATTTTTGACATTATAATTTTGCAAGCTTGTTATGTGAAGTTTTTGCACACTTTTACACACCATTTTTCTGTAATCACGACTATGTTAAGTGCTTGAACGTTGCTTTAATAGATATCAGTGAATTTTGTAACCTAATTAATTCATTATTTTCGTGTTAATTAAAAACGGAAATTAAATTGTGCGTCTTTAAAAATTTATGTTATTTTTTGACAACAGCGTTGCGTCGCGATGCGCCGGGAATAATGTACAAAAATAAACATTGACAGATAACAATGTTGCCATCGCTTCGCATATTTTGGTTTTTCTAAACGTGATGTGTTGTAAACGTGAATATTTATTATCGTGAAATCCCTAAAACAAGCTTATACTCACGCCCATCCATGTAAATGGTAAAACAAATATACTTCAATATACAATGTTCGTCAAGCTGTGAATGATTCAATAAGTGTTGGATCGATTATTGGGCTCGGCTTTGGTTCTTCCGCTATTCGGCCTAAATGTTTGAGCATTTACACAATACAAGACCAAATACATCACATCGTGAATCGGGCTAAGTATTTAATTTATCTGATTGGGGAATTAAAATGAATGCCAGAAAATCGAAAGCTATCTGTATTAGAAATCATAGCATTCACTCAGTCATAATGTATGGTTTTCCGGGTTTGGTTTACAATCTCATCACTAGGGGCGCAACATTTAGAAAAACTTGAACGCGGGGTGTCGCAATTTCGAATCCGCCAGGAGGAGGAATATTATCCTATCCGTGGTTTCCATTTAATGTCAATGTTCCATCCCTATTCAACCATTAGTTTTCCAGATGACAGCGAGCAGATCCGATAGTTACACTTCCGTTGCCTCTGTTACGATTATGGAAAAACGTGAACCCAGGCAATGCAGCCTGAGACATCGACACATGAAATGAAGGAACGATTCTACCTCTTTTTCGTTGTGCCAACTTCTGCAAATTCCGCTCTTGGTAATATGCCAATGTTAGAGCATTGGTGTGATAGCACAATGTCCGGTTATGATCCCAGTAAGCCCTAAACGAACTTTCGATTTTTTTTGCTTATAAGGGCAAGATTATGCAAACGGTTTTACGATCTCTTTTTGTTTTTTGTTCTGTGCCCAAAGTACGTTATGCAGAAAGCCATTTGATCGCCAGTCACTAGTACGTTTTTGCGTATTTTTAGAATTTATAAATACTTTTTATTTGCAGTTCATAGTTATTCGTACATTCCAGACATTCATGTTCCTGGAATTGAGTGATTTTAGCATTTAACGCGGCCCCACTGTGCTGGAGTTTTTTTTTAATACTTTCGATTTTGAAAACGAAAAAAAAAACCCAGAAATTTTGCAAAAGTGAATGAAATTTTAATTTGGATCGATGAATCAATTTCTGCCAATTACTTTTTAACCATAATTTCACTTAAATGTTGCCCGCGGCTACGCTTCAAGTGGACCATTCTGAAAGGCCAATTTTGGAACATTTTTCACACATTTCGGCCGGAATCTAACCATTGACGCGTTCAATATTGGCTTCGTAAGCAGTAATCGTGTTTGGCTGGTCCCTATTGACAAGAGACCTAACATAGTTTCACAAAAAATATTCTAACGGGGTCAAATCACATGATCTAGGTGGCCAATTGACTGCACCAAAACGTGAGGTTAACTGCTCACCAAATTCGCCTCTCAATTGATGCATGGTTTCGCGTGCAGTTTGGCATGTGGCATCATCCGGCGGGAACCACATTTCAGCCAAGTCCAATTCTAGTATGTTCGGCCAAAAAAATTTTATAATCCAACGGTACCTTTCTCCATTGACCATAACGTTGCGTCGTTCATCGTCTTTGAAGAAGTACGGCCCAATGATGCCGTCTGCCCATAAACCGCACCAAAAAGTGCATTTTTCGCTATGCATTGGTAGCTGCTGAATTGCCTCTGGCTGGTCTTCACTCCAAATATGGCAATTCTGCTTATTCACGTTTGAATAAACGATCACGTTGATCACGTTTGTGGTCGCTGTGGTGTAGTGGTAGTGCGTTGGACTGCTACGCAGAGTGTCCGGGGTTCGAATCTCGGCACAGGCAAAATAAATCATAAAGTAGAAAAAATAATTTTTCTACACGGCACCACCTCTTGGCAGGCAATAGCAAACCTACAAGAGTAAAAATTGCTATGAAAAGCTTTTCACTTCGCCGTTCGGATTCGGCATTAAACTGTAGGTCCCTTCCATTCATGTACAAATATAACACGTACAACATGAGTGGATGCGAAAAGCTCGGCCTAGGCCCTCCATGGGTTGTTGTGCCATTAAAAGTAAAGTAAAGCTTATTCACGTATTCATTGAGCCAAAAATGAGCCTCGTCGCTAAATGGACGTAGCTTGCGAAACCCTTTTTTCACAGCGCATGAATTTTGATAATAAATTTCAATAATTTACAAACATTGTTCAGGTATAAGTCTATTCATTATGAAATGGAAAACCAAACTGAGCATAAATTACGTGACAGCTGTCAAAAAGACCAACTCCGAAAAAACTTCTAAAAAAACAACCTATAAAATATTTTATTTTGCAAAAACCCAGCAATAATAAATGTAAATAATGGTAAGTGTTGGTATTAACCAGATTTATTTGTTTTTGCATACATTTTCACTAAAAGTGTACAACTTTGCTCCTAAAAGTGAATTATTGCAAATAATTTCACTACGTAATCCTGGTTTAATCACGTAATTTTCATATCGAAAGCAAAATCATTAGGTGACCGTGCAGGTAAATTTTACTCTCTCGCTCTCTCACGTTTTATATGGAAGCAATAACCACTCGTGCCTATGATGGGACCGTGACCGTCTGCATAACAAGGCACTAATAGAATAATGTACATTTTCTCAGTTTTATGTTGCAATCGTTCCACTGTAAGTAAATAATTGTAATAGATTTAAAGTCTCAATAAAAATTACTTATGCTTGTGCAAAAATAAATAAATATTTTGAAAATCACTTAAATATGGAAGCAGAAGGTAAATATGAGTACCAAAAAGAAAATTAATTAAGCGCCACAAACTGAATTTGGTTATTGTAGAAGAAATGATTGAGGAGCATCTTGAAGACGAATCGAAAGCTTCTTCGAAACTAACAACTGAAACGGAAGGTTTGATATCTGTTTCGGCGTTAACATCATTAACAGACAAAAAACAACTGCAGGCACGACGAAAGTTAGTGGCACTTTTTGCAGTACACATGCAGAACTTCCAGCAGGCAATAATCACCAACAGACGTCGATGCCAGCAACGACAACGTCGCCGGCAATCCATGTTGCGAGCGTTTTACGTGCAGCAACTACTAGAGTTGGAAACAAATTTCATTGAATTACTACCACTGCCCGGAATGTCTGAATTAAGGGAACAAGATAAAACCAGAGCGACGATCGACGACAATCAGCCTGGCGCTGATGAGAAAGTGGCCGAAAAGAAACCGCTCTTTGGTTTCTACGAGCATGTTGAGACACAATTTACTGATCAGCAATGGATGCAAACATTTCGCATGTCCAAGCGCACTTTTCAGTGGTTGTGTGCACAGCTGCGTACTGCCCTACAGCCCCACACCATAAATGCGCCTCTTAAAAATCTAATTTCGCTGGAGAAACGTGTCGCGTTATCGCTGTATGCATTTGCCACTGGAACGGACTATCGCACGATTGCACAACTCTTTGGTATTTCGCGTACTTCTGTGTGCAAATTCATGAAACGTTTTGCAGATGCAGTGCTGGCAAAGTTGGGCCCTACTCTGTTGGCAATGCCGAAGAGTGCACAAGAGTATAAAGAGATTCGTAACAACTTTCAAAAAGCCTCGAATATGCCGCCGTTGGCGGTTGGAGTTCTGGGTTTGTGCGAGCTTCCTGTGTGTCCAGTTTCGGATGATGTGAACGCATATACCAATGATGAAGGACAGACGTCAATCATTCTGCAGACTATCATCGATGATAGGTGCCTGTAAGTTAATGAGGTCGCTTTTGTTTTAAAAACCCTAATTTTTTTCTTAATACCCTCTTTACAGATTTCGCAAAGTTCAAGTGAATAGCCAGCGTCCACACTTAATGCTAGATATACCCAATGAAATAATTAATCTCGGTTTGCAAAAAGTCAATAGGCGCATGCTCTATTCTTTTATTGTCACTTCAAGCTCATTCTATCCGCTACGCCCTTGGCTTATGCATCGATATGACGAACCCGTTGAGCCGCATGAATATGATTTCAATGAAGCCGTTGATAATTTACTAGTATTCAAGGACCATGCATTTCGTCGTTTGTTTGCGCGTTGGAAAATTCTACAACGCAAAGTAGATTTGGAGCCGCAAACAATGGAAGCGATTGCGTTCGCCTGTTGTGCTTTACACAATCTGTTGGAGGAAAGTGATGATGGTTATATGGAGGAGTGGGCGGAGGGATTACAGATATCATGTTTGAATGAGAGTAACTATCAACATAACGGTGATGTATGGTTCGATACCGAGGCCGCTTTGAATGTACGTAATTTTCTAGCGCGCACCATAAGTTCAACGGAAATGTAGTATTTGGGGACTGATTAGGTTAAGATTTTAGAATAAGCGCTGTATCTTCTAATCGTAATTAAGTTTCTAAGACCAAAAGCATAAGCATTTATATAGAGTTAAATGTGTAAGTTATGGGTTTTTGTAGAGAATGTTGCAGATAGCTTCTAAATCCAATTTTATTTTACCTCAAAGATATTTTATCTTATCTAACTAACTTCTTAATATTAAGCATATTTTGTACAAATCAGCAAAATTATTTTTTTTTGCTTCCCACTCTTACAATAAATGTGTAGCTGTGAACTTTAGGCAGTTGGTGCCTGGTATTTTATCTTTTTTGTGCTATGTTCACTTGTATTTAAACTTACCCAACTTTTTCCCATATATGTAACTAATAATTAAATATTTTAATAAACACTTCTTGTTTAAAAAGACAATTTATATTCGGAGTTTCATTTCAAACAGGTACCAGAAGCCATCATCGTCAAATATTAAACAGAGATCAGCATTTATATAAATATTTTTGGCACGCCTCCCTACATGGGTTAAAATTTTTAAACTCTTCGCTAATTCACATAAATTGCAATGGGTGCTCTTAGGCTCTCGTTACTTTTGTTAATGAAAACACAGCGATTATTTATACGTAAACGCAAATTTATGATTTTATTTGCAACATTTCCATATTGAAAGTATAAAATAATTTAGTACAAACGTTGTGGGGGACCCATTGAAGATTTAATGTGCAATGAACGCACGTTCTGCCAGTTCTTCTTCAACAGCGACACCAAGAAATTAATTGACAAATGAATGTTTTGCACCAGTTCATCGGGTTTCATGTCAACATGACCGACGGCAACAGACAAGCACAAGACTTTCTTCATCTGGAACTTGATGGTTGATTTGACTTCTTCGATCTTGCCCATCATCGATTCTTGATGCGACAAAAGACCAGGGAATTTGCCAGCCTTGTTCAAACCGGGACCCAACAAACGTGGAATCTGCTTAATCAAAGATTCTGAGGCCAAAAAAGCATCATAAGATTTGGCCAATTTCTTAACCAACTTCTTGTTCTTGTTCAACTTCTTCAAAGCTTCAGCGTCCATGCATTCGACATCATTGGTCTTGGCTTCATCACAATGCTGCTGATCACCAAGAACGCACACCTTCATCTTTGGACGGGGAATGTGCTTCAATCTGCAAAAGAAAAAGGCGAAGTCAGAAATTGGATAATGTTGCGAGAGGTGCACATTTTAAGAGATTCATATATCTGTGGTGAAAATGAAAAACAGCTTAAGTTGACTTAAAATAAAAAGATATTTCATCACATATTTTTAACTATAAATACCAAACTGGATCGTATTTTTAAATAATATTGAAATTATATATTATTTCAATAATGGGCTTTGACTTGAATATAGACTGTTCTGAAATATTGATATAGTTTCTCTGATATTTCCATTCAAAGCTATCAAACATAGTAATATACTTAAGATGTTCATTACACTTCATTTTCATTACAAATATATAATCATTAAGGTTTAGGATATAATCGACGCAATAATTAAAACTTACACGCCCCACCAAAAAAGGCTGCGCGTCAATTTTTTAAATGAACTTAAAACTAACGTCGGTCTTTGCTACAAATAACAAAGACCTACTCAATTTGATTTTAAGACCCTGAGTGCAGGTCCGCCAAGGGTCTTGACCACTTGACTTCCTGAGTTAATGTAAACTGCCAATAAAAGCACAAATTCACATTCTCACAACTCAGGTAGATTCAACGTACTTGACAGTTCCGGAGAAACGCTTATCCTTCTGGGGATCGTAATTCTTCAATCCAATTTGTAATTCCACGGTCTCCAAGAAACCACGTTTCTTCTTCAACGAGAAATCCAAGACGCCGTTGACGCCTTCATAGAGCGTATCACGCGATACCTTCGATCTGCAGAAGATAAATTAAAAATTATTTACATTTTTGTACACGAGTATTATAAATTTTGGATATATTTGTACAGATTTATGTTAAAACTTTTAAACTTGAATGAATAGTTTTAAAATTTGCCATAAACTTGTAATTACTTTAGCAATCATTTCCAAACTAGTACGGATATTGACTGCTCCAAAAAGCTGGTTTATAATTGCATAATCTACAAAATTTACTATAACTGATATTTATTACAATTTATATTTCTTGTTACCACAAAAGATTCAAACTAATTAATAATGATTTTCTATTAATTTAAAGATCTTTTTTCTAGACTTTACTTACGCCATGTCTTCACTTTGCGACGAACAAAAACGAAAGGAGGAAGTTGGCTGTGTTAGTAATTGACGTTTCCCATCACACATTTTTTTTTATGGAGAGCGCCATCTGCATTTTCGATGTGAAATTGTTGGAAATATTTGACATTTAATAATTCCCTCTTTTTTCAGGTGGCGTCATCTAGGGTTGCAATAGTTGCTTTATGATATTGTTTACACTCACTTACTTAGCTGGCACTACAACGGTCTTGTCGATAATTCCAAAGCACTATTTTGAGTGCGAAAAGTACCAAATTGGCACCAACGGATTCTTGGAATCTACTTATTTTTTTCTTTTATTTAAATAAAAGGTTCTGATGCATTGTACGAAATTAGTGTTACATTCGATATATGAGACTTTTAGCGGAAGAAAGGGTTAAATCATGTACCTATAAAATTTATTAATTTATATATTTTATACTGAACAAATATGATTCTTTTTTCAGATTACACAATTTTATGTTTAGCATATATTTACACATTTAATGGGACTATTTATGCGTTATTCAGCATAAAAATTCGAAATTTGTAAGTTAATGCATTCCTCTCCAAAGCGTTTGACATGGTAACATGGATGACAACCCAAATATTCAAAGCTAAAAATTCTCCAATTTCTCTCGGAATTCCATGACCCACATCAAATTATTCCCCGCCGATTTTCCATACTAAATAAACTATTATTTGTTAATAATACTATGCGACAAATTTCAACTTCATCCCATGGGCATAAGTTTCTGCATATGGAATGGAATTACCTTCGATTTGAGTTATAGTTGACGAAATTCACATAACGCATTCATATTTCAATACGTTTTTGAAGCTAATGAAAAATGCGAACTAGTCAAAATTTCTTAGCTTCGCTAGCCAAAAAAATTACAGCTAGGTTAATGGGTACACACTCTTTCCGTTTCACATGCAAAAATCCATGCCACCAGACGAAGTTTTCCATTAAGTTAAATTTGTGGTAGTACCATACATAGTTCGTAGTATTCGACTGCTATGCTGAGTTCAAATATCGGCACAGTCATAAAACAAAAAGTAGAAAAGAAAGAAATTTTCCACACGCCAACGGCAAACGTCCAAGAGTAAAACCTGCCTACAAAAAACATTTCTCCTCTGACATTCGGACTCGGCATTAAACTGTAGGTCCGTAACTCCTCGGGCACATCGATAAGTTGTGTATAATTTTTCTTAACGATAAATTTTAATAAAACATAGCCTATATTCAAATGGGGTATGCTCTTATAACACTGAAAGAATTTTTTATTTAGGGTCAGTAGTTACAGAGATTAACCCCTAAATAAACATACATACTTTACCAAATTTGAATATATAGTATAAATATAGATATAAAGTAAATCCCTCTTAAGTACCTCCTGCCTGTAATTTGCTGTATCTTACTTTATTCTGCAAATATCCATAAAAATTTCAACTTTTATGTTTTAACACCACTAAATGCTTAAACACCACTAAATTTTCTGCTCCTACAAAAAAAAAATGGTTTGTATTTGTTAGGTAATTAACGGTTTTCCACCCATCTTTGATTCTGTGCGTTGTATTTCGGTTCTTCACAACGCAAGCTTTTATTTTTTAATTTTGTTTACGTTATTGTACAATTTAAAAACAATTTAAACGGTTTCTATCACAAACTATTTACTCTTTTATTTGATTCTAATTATTTAAAGATAAATTATTTCCAACAGAACCTCGAGCAAAAACATTTTTCAACCTATCAACTTCGCGACCAAATGAAAATGAAAATGAGTAAAAGAAAAGGAGAAAAACAAAACTCACCTCTCACGCTATCACAGCCAATCTAGCATGGGCAATCCAATCTCCGTATAAATTTCATCTTATATTTCATCTTTGGCCGAAGATAAGAAAAAAAAGCTTCAGCTTTGGAAAAATATCACCTTCTGTCAGACAATAGTTTCGTTGTCTTGCAAATGACAAGCCCTTCAAAACCAGCCTATTTATGAACCTCGCACACAAAAACAGTCATTTTCTATTCAGCCAAAAACTTATTGTTAAGCGGTAGACACCACGCGAGTTGGCATCCCTGTTGCTTTTGCAAGAATTTTTTTCCAAGAGGTATTTTGTATAGGGGAGTTATGGGGGGCATGTGATTGTGCTAAATGTCTCATTAGAAATTCATGACTGGCATCCACTTGTTTCTTTTTCGCTTCTTTCTGTTTTGTGTTTTCTGTCGTAGATTGTCAAAAGAAAATTAGTACGCTGTCGAATTTAATTAAATTTTTTGATAAAGAATAATTATATACATATATTTTTTGAGTTTTGTGTGTACATTTTTGCAATTGCGAGCAATCTCGAAACGATTTTGTGTGTGCAAAAAAAGTGTAAGTGTGTTTTGTATATAAAATATTATATACCTGGAACGTAGTTGCTAAAAAAATTCACTTTGATTTCAAATTTGAATTAACTCACGTCATTTTTATAAAAAGCCGAGCAATTGTTTACAATCATTTTGGTGCAGAGAGATAATGTTATTATTAAGTAAATATATTTTGATCGGTTTTGACTGACTAGAGGAAACCCAGTAGTGAAACACTTGATTAGCAGCAGCAATATTAGTTTGTTTAGGTGATTATTTGTGCGGTTCATTCTACTACATTTGTAATCGAAAAATTGCTTTACTATCTCAAATATATTCAAAATGATAGATAGTTGATAGTTTTACCAGTGGAAACATCTGTCACCGTAACTTTGGCATTTGTGAAGTGAAGACAGCTGCGAAATACATGGCAACAAGTCAAGAAGAAAATCATCAAACAGATGAAGAGCCATAACATGCTCTAAAATCAGCTCTTTGGTGTGGTATTAACGGTGAAATTGTGATTGGCCAATATTTTTGCTTGATGAGCAATACATAACCATGTTAGCGCGAGTTTCTCCTGTTGCAAAAAGTTGATGAATTGGGTTTAGAGAATATGTAGTTCCTGCAGGGCAGTGCGGCTACACGCGTGCGATATTTCAATAGGGTAATAGCTTTTGCGCCACCTGATAGAATAGAATAATAGAATCGGCAACAAAAATAAAACATTTTTTGCTTGTTGATAATAGCATAGTTATGTATGTATGAACATATTCTAATGAATTATTGTTGAATTCAAATTTTTGGGGTTCCTACAATATTCAACGCATTAAATCAAAAATCTGTTTCAATACATAAATTTATATTAAGAAAGAAAAGGTTTATTCATAGAAATTAATAAATTCAAAGATAGCTGATTGCGAATATGTGCTTTCCGTTGATTTGTTGCTTTTGTTGTCCGATGCAAAGATGCATCTGACAACCAGCAGCACGCCACTATCGATATGCTGGGTATCGATTTCGTCTCTTATCTTAGCTGGGGAGACATGCGATCGACTATAATGGTGTTACTGTAATATTCAATTAGGTTCCAATGTGTCGAGAGTTACTCTGCAAAATACAGGGTAATGAAACCGTGCGGTATGTATTTATAAATAATTTACGTGCCAAAAGAATTTCCAAGTGTCAAATTTATATTTAAATGTTCATATCATTTATGCCATTGTGATTTATGCTTAAAATACAATTTTTATATTTCTATTAAAAAGAAAAGTATATTTCACCATATATTTTCGCTCATTTTTCTTTCAGATACATATTCGCTGTTTTAATAACATACAAACAACAATAAAAACGAAACACTTCCCTCCCACGGCAGCAACACCCCCAACATCATTACCGCCACTCAGCTGAGCTGAAGAGCGCATGTGGAAAAGCGACAGTTTTCATTTTCCAAACAAGAAGAAAAAATAACGGCAAGAAGAATAACTAAAGGGAAAGGTGGTACACATCGAGCAAAACAGTAAAATAAATTCACTTTTCTTCTATTGTGTCTGGTTCGCTGTATGTGCTTTTCATATTCGTTGTCGTAGTTGTGGTCAGTATCCGAGTCGGTTAAGAGCAAAGAGCAGAAAAGTGATAAGTAGGCGCGAGTGGTAGAAATTTAACAAATTCCTATAAAACTGATGCAAGAATAGATTAATGAAGTTTCTACTGAATTGCAATAACAAACGAAGTTCATAATAAGCTATTTAACAGCTGCGAGTGAAAGCAACAAAACAAAAACTTTGTGTGATTTAATCGAGATATTTAATATTTTACTTTCCAATTGCACGAGGTACAAAGCATAAAATTACATAATTTAATATTTGTTCCCACGCACGCTGTATACAGAAATAATTGATTTCCATTTGCCTTCAAATTGACAGTAGAAAAAAGTTAAGGGGCAAAAATAGTGCAGGATACTCATCAAACCACTGTCTTCGTTTGCTTTGGACTGCATCTTATCAATTAAAGGTTGAATAGTATTTGAATTAAATTTACAGTTTAATTACGTGCGTCAATCGTCATCGTGTGTCTTCAGTTCGCAATTGATATTTTGCAGCTGTTGGTTCCAACTGAAAGGATTTAATAAGAACCTCATTAAATGGCGCGTCCTATTTCTGAGACTCATGTAAGTTATGAAACAACTTATAATTTATTAATAAAATCATATATTTTTCTAAATGCAGAATGCTTTGATGTCATATGCTAAGAATATCTGCATTTGTTGTTGTACTGTTTTTTGTTACCTTTTACGTTGTTTTCACATAGTTTTCCAATTGGCAGCAGTTTTGCCAACATATTATATACATAATTATGTATGTATTTATTGTTTCTTTTATTATTATGATTATACATAATCTGAATAATGATGTCAGCCACTATATTGATTATAAGATGTTTGAATTTAGTTTATTGCAAGTATGTATTTACTCTACGGTCGATGTTATTATAAAACTTCAACCACAAATGCGCTGGTAATTTTTGATATACAGAAATATGTATGTACATATGAAGTATTATCCCAGTCTTTGTCTTCGATTAGGTAATACATTACGTAAATCAATTAAAGCTCATATTTTGTAGAAGGGTAGTAGTGTCTCAAGAATGAAGTTCATGAACAAGTTTTTTTTATTTTAGGAAAAAGGTAGGTATTCAAAAACAATTAATCATAAAAATTCATTCGGCTCAACCCAGAAAATATTAATATTCTAGCATATAGCAACTTTTTCCTATTCTTCTTTCTTTTAATTGCACAACAGTCGATGTAGGGCCTAGGCCGCGCTTTCGGCATCCTCTCAGGTTGTGCGTGATACATTTGTACTTGAAAGGAAGGGACCTACAGTTTAATGCCGGATCCGAATGGCGAAGTGAAAAGCTTTTCATAGCAATTTTTACCCTTGTAGGTTTGCCATTGCCTGCCAAGAGGTGGTGCTGTGTAAAAAAATTGTTATTTTTTGATTTTGAATGTGACGAGATTCGAACGCCGGACACTGTGTAACAGCCCAACGCACTACCACTACGCCACAGCGAGCGCCAATTAAGATCAGCTCTGAATTTTTCGATAGTAACTTTTTTTTCAGGTTCGGAAATACGTCAGCACATAAGTAGCATTTTCAGTACAACTTAATTTTTAACAAAAAACGGATTTTCCTACATTTATTCTATTTTTCTTCTTCTCAAATTTAACAAGACGTAGAGCAAAATAGCTCCATGGTAACAAAAATTAGGTCACTTATCCTTTAGAAAAATCAATTCCCTATCTTTTCAGATCAAATTTATTTTACTGGAGAAATTGTTAACTTTTTGAAATAGTTTCAGAACTATTTCATTTTAAATTTTTACCCCAAAAGAATGAATACTTTTGGAGTTAAATAGCTTGTGGACAGTGTAATTTGTACGACTTCTCCAATAAAATATATCTGATAGAAAACCTCAATCAAATTTTTTTTTTATATATAAAAATTTCACATTTTGTATCGGTAAACCATAAAGTTATACAATGCAATCTAAACTTTGTTATGTTTTCGTAAATAACTCTAATACTGGACGGGCGTTTAGAAAAAAATTTGTCTAGGTGACAAAATTTTTAAAATAAAGTTTAAGGGGTTTACTAATTCTAACAATTTTATTAGGTAATATCAGTTCATGCTTAATTCAGTCTTCCCGCCACTAGATATCAGTCGATTTCCCTTTTGCATATACACACCTGATCAAAATAAGAGGTACGCCTATAAGAATCTGCAAACCTTTATTTGGGGAAAAAAATCTATAAAGGAAACTCGAGGTAGACCACTAAAAACCACCCCTTCAGTTGACCGGAAAATCATTACGTTTTCCAAAAAGAATCCTTTTAAGTCTTCGAAGGCGATTTCCGCAAATTGGAAACATTGTTAGTGCTCCTATAATTCGCCGGCGTCTGCCAAAAGCTAACCTTCCAGGTAGAATAGCAAGAGGTTAAATGGCCATAAGGTTAAATTTTGCTAAGTCGCATGACAACTGGTCAATACCTAAAGGCGAAGCGAAGTGGCGAATCATATTATGGAGTGACGAGATAAAGATAAATTTGTTCGGAAATGACTCTGAAAGAAATGTTAGACGTCCTAAAGCAGACATTTCATATCCGATTCACAAAAAAATACTGTTAAACACGGAGGCGGTAATATTATTATGAACAATGTGCCAAGTTTTATGATGTTATTATCGTATAATGGCACTATTCTCTCAGCCATGTCAGACATATTGAGCGTTCCTGCCATGGAGTAGAAAAGCCCGATTCCAAATAAATAATATGTTGCGCGTATTGTTCCACTTATTAGATTTTCAAATGCTGCAACTAGAGCTTTTTTATCCCTTCCCATTGAAACCAATACATAAGAAGAAAGAGATGAAATTTCCAAAAAAAACATAAAGATTGAATATGTCGTTTGTTAGTAGAATCCCGAGCAGTCCGCTTAAGCACAGTAGAAATAGAGAGTAACTAGTGATTTTGTTTTTGATAATTTCTTTTTCGTTAATATAAAAGATATAAATCAGCGCTATAAAATTCACCAAAGTAAGATCAAGGAGTTTATCGATTCTTAACTCTATGCCGTACGGAGGAGCCCAATTTCCAAGGTGATAAGTTATAATCTCGCCTTTATATGTTTTAGTGAGTAGTATCGATGAAATGATAAGAGTGATTGTTGTTGCAATAAAAGTAATAAACAAAGACACCTTGTGTTGCTTGGCAAGAAAGCAAAACATTGATGCAATTATTGGTATAACAACTTGTAAAATTGATAATTGCATTAAATTGTTGTTAATATATCGTTAAAGTATTAGTATATATAATACTTTTTGTTTTAATACACTTATGTTATCTAAAGTTTGTAATGCAATAAAAAGCCTATTACGAAGAGAATATAAACTTGTAGGAAGAGATGAAAATGGATTGCATTACAAACTTTAGATAACATAAGTGTATTAAAACAAATGTGTTTTATATACTAACTTTTCTTTAGCGGACCATAAACTCACTCTTCTCCCCAGGTCTAGTCAATTACCGCATTTAAATCCCATTGAAAACTTGTGGGGGTATTTAAAGAAAAAGTTGGCAAAACATTCCTTTGCAAACAAACATCAATAGTGGGAGTTTGTCCAAAAAACTTGTTACGAAACATAAAGAGAAACCTGTCAAAGCTTAATCAGCAGAATGTCGAAAAGAATGGCAACAGTTGTTCAACAAAAGGGTTGATACACTGGATATTAGTTACTATATAGCTCCATGTGTAGAATAAAAACCGTATCTGCCATAATTTTCTTTATATTTTCACGAAACATGAAGTAATAATTTTTTTTTTTGGGCAACATTAATGTTGTGTACAAAATGTATATTGATCTCAATTTTTGTAAATATTGTTATGTATATCTTTTTCAAATTAATATTTTTTTTATATGCTGAAGTACAGGGATGAATTGTTTGCCTAATTTTTTTGTTTGTTTGTAAATTGAATTAATTTTTTTTTGTACTTTATCTAATATGAAATTGATGTGAGTACCTATTATTTTGATTAGGTTTATAGTTACATATATGTTTTCGAAGTTCTATAGTGCCCCGAATTGATTTTAAATGAATGTTGAAGCTTGGGCCATATGAATGTACATGTTAGGTGCTGGTTATACTGGTGTTCGCTGTTCGACGAACACATCATATTTTACTCTTGTGCTGGGTGTAGTGGTAACATTGGTGTTCGTTACAGAGTTTCCTTTTGTCGAAATTCAGTTTTTTTTTAATACTATATTGTTCACAACGGCAACACAAAGTGGTATCTCTAAAAACTTGAAACGATTTTATCAATATGGAGAGTGCAATTAATAATATAATTGAAAAATTATGAAAATAACATGATATTTCTTCAATAGTTTTATGAATAATATATTTAATATTCACTTTTAAAAACTAAAAACATTCGTACCTTCGCTTTTCTGCATATGAAAATAGTGATGTACAGGTTTGCATGTTTTCATTACATACATTTTTGTTCTTTTTTTGTAGAATAACTCATTGACACCCTGAATACTCGGCGTGCTCGGTGTACATTTCACCCAGCATATCGTGTTCGCTGTGAGAGTGAGTGGAAGCTATTTTTTCGTGTTCGGGCAACAACAATTGCATGGTGTTCGCCATATAAAATTGGAATATAACCACAGCCTAACTAAAATTTTTTCACTGAGTTTATGGCAGATTCAGATCGCTTCCCTACAGTTAAGGAAGCGAATATGTAGAATTATAACAAAAACGTGATTTTTTATTAATGACTACAAAATAGTTGAAAACACTTTGTTTTTTTAATATTCACTTTACTATAAAAAATGTTAAAACAGCAGCACTGCTTCCATAGAATGTTGACACTGGCAACAGTTGCCGCCGAGGAGTCAAAAATGTAGTTGTTTCCGTGTAAAATGGAAAAAGGAAAGAGGGAGATGAAGAGGCCAATTTTATTCATTTGCGATAGATTTACACACGTTCATGAGAGTAGAGCATATTTGCCCCAGCGGCAACTTTTGCCAGTGTGATACCGGTTAATAATGGAATTAGAAAAAATAGAAGCAGAGAAACAGCTGATATAAAATGTAACATATGGCCATAATGTATGTATGTATTGATTGAAACGGCAGCACTGGTGCCAATGAATGTTAACATTGTGTATATACATATATACATACATTGTATATATACACTGTATACATATGCATACTGGGGAAAAATAACTGCCGTGAGCACCATATATTTAATTGAATATATTAAAGAAAAACTTTCGCTCTTTTTACTTTCTATATTCGCTCGCGAATGTGCCTTTTCTCATCTACTGATTTGTTAACCCATGGTTGGGCACTAAATTAACCTACTTGGTCTGATCAGACCAACAGGGTGAGTTGTGTCATTTAATGTATCCTATTATCTTTGTAGGCAGATGTTCCGATATGCTTGGAAATGTTTTCTCTGTGTTGTATACTTATAGAAATAAAAAGGTTTGTGTTTTGGCACTACAGTCCATGGATGGCTTAGGCCGAGCTTTTTGCATACATTCATGTTGTGTGTGTTATAATGCAATGTTATAATAATGCAATTAACAGTTAAATTTATTATTTAATTAAATGAATTGACTTGGTCAGACCAAGTAGGTGAAAGTAGCCGTTTTAAATTTTCGGCGAACATTTTACACCACCAACTTAGCGCAATCGGCCCAAAAATGGCTTCATTCGACTCAGAATTCTGAAGTTATAGAAGCGAGGAAGCTTCAGCTTTATATTTTGGTACCAACGTACCCATCATAGGGTTAATATTATTGTTGCCGCTCTCGCAAATTTTGCTCACTATACTTACATACATACAGTTTCTCTTCTACTCATGATTTTTTGTTGCTGATATTTATTTATTTTGTTTCTTTATCATTATAAAAAATTAATTTCGTAGTTGCTGCTTTTTGTTGTGGCATTTTAAGTTTGTTCGGCCGGCATACGTGAGCAACACACGGATTCCTTAACAGTGTATCTAGAAACATTAAGCTTAAGTGTTAAAAAAAACCATCGTCATCACTACAAAAAATAAATCAATAAAATGTCTGATTTTGATGTAAGTACTCGTATCGTATATTTGATCGAATATTTGTACGCATCTTCATTTATTCCAAGCCTTAAATTCTATGACATCGTATTTTTCTTCACTGTTTTTCTATAATTTTTCTTCTACTTATTAAAGCTTAATGTCTCCACGACGTCCTTATTGATTTTATATATTTTAATTTGTTTTTGCTCTACGTATGTTAAACATTGATTGTTTAGCTAAACATTTGTTTTTAAGCGGTTGACTTTTAGGTTGCAATTCTTATCAAGGTCAGGGTTATTTTGATTGCGGATTTTGCTTACACAATATAAAAACTTTGTTAAACTATGCAAAATTTTGTACCTAATTTTGCTTTACAAAAAAAAAAAAAATTATTTCTAATCTATTATCATAACACTGTTGTTTTTTGTGGTAGTTTTTGAAGTGGTAGTTTGATCCACAAATCCAAATAGCGCTTACGCGCCGTTTTATAGCCACATCCTAAGTAATTTTTGGGTACATTCAAACGCTTTCTTCCACGCGTATTCTTAAACAGTTAATCTAGATACATTAAAGAAAAGTTTTAGTGTTAAAAAAAAGCTTCGTCATGATTAAAATATCTGATTTTGATGTAAGTACTCGTACCGTATATTTGATAGAACTCATCTTTATTTATTCCAAGCCTTAAATTCTATGGCATCGTATTTTTCTGTACTTGGCCGATTCGCAAGGTGTTGTATTCAGTGTCGTATCCTCTCAATTGCCTTAATTATCATTTCTTATACAAAATTTTATTACATTATGACAATACGGCTTGATACGACACGTAGTGAATCGCCCAACTGTTTTTTGATAATTTTTGTTCTATTTATTAAACATGGTGTCTGCATGACGTCATTATTAATTTGTATTTTTTTAGTTGGTTTGATTTGGCCAAGTGACGTTATTAGGTAGTTTTTGACCCGCTTAAGAATGCTAAGTTTAGTTTTTATCACGAGATTTCCACCTGTAGTTTATAATCGTAAAAACTAAAACACATGTAATCACGAAACCAAGTAATCTTATATTTCCGTGTAGTGTATAAAAATGTTTAGGCCTTATTTCATTTTTAATAGATCTCTTCATGACTAAAAATGTGTTATTGTTGTATGTATGTTGTTAGGTTAAACATTTTACTTTCGGCGTTTGATTTTTTAACCGTATTTCTCATCAAGGTCAGGGTTATCAATGTGTGGTTATTTTCATTGCAGATTTTAGTTACACAATAAAAAAAAATTTTGTTAAACTATGTACTATATGTTTGCAAAATTTTATGCTTAGTTGTATTTAACACAAAACAAAAAAAAAAACTATTCTAATCTCTAATACCAATTTGAGCTTAAAAACACAAATATTAAATTAATTTTATACTTTTTTAAAATTTTATTAATCACATTTTCATAAAAATTTGATAAGCCGACAGACACATACAGAGAGCGAGAAGGTTTTGCAATATTAGGAACGTGTGAAACTATCAGCTGTTTTGTGTTTGTGGAAAGAAATTGTTGATTTAAAATAAAGAAATAATTAAAATATTCTAAAAAAAGAGATTTTTTTGGAATCGAAAATGTTCAAAAAAAATTTGTAAATGCTAGTGTTTGTATATTTGTTAATTTTTTTTTACTATTTTACTATTTTTTACTATTTGAACTTTCTCGACAAATTTCTGTTTTCACAATTTGACTTTTTGTTTCGGGCAAGAAATGTTGTTTTTTGCGTTCCCATACTTTAGTACATACATTTTTATCTCTCACGGAGAATATTTTTCGTTTACTCTCATTTTATCAGACTTGCCCAACACGGGAACATAACTACTATTAACATATCTATGAATATTAAAGTGGGCTGAAAAAAAGTTCATGTTTTTACCCTGCGATTGGTACATTGGGTTATTTGGAGTCCAGCGTCACTAACCGATATTCGATTGGGAACACTTCTCGAGATCTGGAGGGTGTGATAATTGTACTTTTGGAAACAACAAATTGTAGTAGGGAAGCATTTTTGGCGTTGGATATGCAAGTTGATTTGAAATGAAGGAGCATCAGTAAATATTATGAACTGCATCATTGTAATATTTGGATGACGATTTTTAGGTACTCAGGTACCTGAAAAGGCGGGTATTAACCGATCTCATGGTTATCAGGTCATTCTGGTCCACGGGTATCCGAAAAATTCCTGGTAATACCTGAAATCGGGTACACGACAATTGCGAGTAATAAGTAAGCGAACACTCAGATATAGATGATGATACTATGTTCAATTACCATTTCTACTACCTTTTTCCTTTCCTACTACCACTTTTTTCTCCTAATTTCATTCGATTCCGTTCAGTCTACTAGTAAACGGGGAAAAACGGTTACCTGTAGCACAACCAAACCCCTTAATTGTATTACCCGAGTAAAATCCGAGCGTCCCGATTATCCAGGTACAACCCGAGTAAGCGGATATCAACAAGCACTTGTTCTAAGATATCCAATATAATCCAATTCTAGGTTAAGCTGATATCTAATTTTCAGAGCTAAAGTTCAGAGTCAGAAACTAAAATCAATCAAAATCACCCTATGACAACCAGGAGTTGATAAAAATCAGTACTCCAGACATTCATATTTTTAATAGGTGTAGATAATTTTGTTTGTGTTTCTATGTATTTTAACAGTTTTGTTGAATTTCTTTCTTGAAGGGAGTCACCTTAAAGTGTAAAGCCACTTTGTGAAAATTATGCATAATTATTTCGCATTATTAGAACAAATACATACATACACACATGAAATAGAATGTTTATGGTGGCCCATTGAAATTAGTGTTTATTTACATTATTTAATTGCGGTTTTAAGTATTTTAAAACGGCGTACATCGAAGCAATAATTTGCTGACTAATAACAATTTGAGAATGTAAACATTTGAAAGTGTGAATTGAACATTTATAAATATTTTTAGAGACTTTCCGCTCTCTCTTATCTAAACATATAATATTTAAAGTTTCGTTAGCTCTGAACAGTAAGTAAAAAATGATTAGTAATTGCTCTTTCATTTCTACTTCCAGATAGTTCCAATAGCCGTTGGCATTGTGGCGGTTATTGCTGGTGCTGCCATTCTTCATTATTTTATTAATAAGAAATCATCGGCGAAACCCCGCCGTGAACCCAATAGATCAGCACGTTTGCGTACCCTCGTCGATCCTAATGACAAATATCAACTGCCCTTGATTGAGAAAGAAGTTATCAGTCATGATACTCGCCGTTTTCGTTTTGGTTTACCATCAAATCAACATATACTCGGTTTGCCAGTGGGACAGCACATTCACCTTATTGCTACCATCGATAATGAATTAGTGATACGTCCGTATACACCCATTTCATGTGATGATGATGTCGGTTATGTTGATCTTGTCATTAAAGTATACTTTAAGGATGTGCATCCAAAATTTCCTGCCGGTGGCAAGATGTCACAGTATTTAGATCACATGAAAATTGGCGATAAGATTTCATTCCGTGGTCCATCGGGACGTTTGCAGTATCAGGGTAATGGCAGTTTTTCAATTAAGAAGTTGCGAAAGGATCCCCCGAAGACTGTGGTGGCGCAACGTGTTAATCTGATTGCTGGCGGTACTGGTATTACACCCATGCTGCAGCTGGTGCGTGATGTCCTGAAGAATAGCGTCAAAGATAAGACTGAGTTGGCTTTGTTGTTTGCAAATCAGGTATACTGATTAAGTTAAATTGAGTTAATTCTATTTATTTCATATTGAATTTTTATAAATAGAGTGAGGAAGACATATTGCTGCGTAGAGAACTTGATGATTTGGCTAAGAAACATCCAGAGCAACTGAAAGTTTGGTATACTGTGGACAAAGCACCAGAAGGTGAGTTCATATTCTGCATACGATTCTACATATTACCACCAACTACAATTTATATGGAATGAATTTTCGAGGAAATTTTCCTCTTTATGTAAATCCTTTAAAAATTCTTACTATTCTTATTTAAAATGCTGCATTTGTAATTGGATATTTGGCATTAAAAAGCCTGGTCCTATAACATTGGCTATGTCAACGATGATATGATGCGTGCGCATCTCTTTCCACCGAGCAAAGAAACACTTTGTCTGCTGTGTGGACCACCGCCCATGGTTAATTATACATGCATACCTGGACTGGAGCGAATAGGGCATCATGCTGATATGCGTTTTAGTTATTAATTAAAAGAAGTTGTTGAAAATATATCTGTTAGTTGATAAGTTACATGTGTCTTCTCGTTTATTCTAAAAGCCAACATAGAAAAAAAAGGGTACATTTAAACAAATTCTAATTGAATATAAATATAAATATTGTTTTCCTTTTTCTAGGCTGGCGCTATAGCATTGGCTTTGTCAACGATGATATGATTAAGGAGCATCTCTTCCCTGCCGCTCAATCAACCATTGTACTTATGTGCGGTCCACCGCCAATGATTAACTACGCATGTAATCCTGCTTTGGATAAATTAGATTTCCATCCAGAAACAAGATTTGCATATTAAACAATAAAAATAGTGAATGTAATGAATTGAAAAAAAGCAACTGAAAACGGATTGAAATGCATTTCTTTTCGTATCATAGTGTAATTAATTTCATAATTAAGTTTTTGCGCATACATTTATTTTTTAATTTTTTAATAATAATTATTATTTCGCTCTAGTTTTTTATTATTAGTTATACTGTTCTTAAAGGACAATACTGAAACAATAAAATAAAAATACCAATAACTTGCAAGATCTGTGAAAATATATTAAAATACGCATAATAAAAAATTAAATGAAATTTTAAAATTTCTTCAAAAAAAATCTAAATATTTTTTGTAGTATCTAATTGATTCTCTAAGAATCCCTGTGCTGTAAATGTTTAGAATACATTGAAAAATAATTCAAGAATCAATTGAAAATGAATGAAGTTGAAATGAAGTTAATTAGAAAAATTATAAAAAAAAATATTAATATTGTAGAAGTTAAAGATAAATTGAAATAAAAAAATAGCAAACTTTTTTATTCTTTGACTTATATCTAAACTTAGTTCTTTAGTTAAAATATATACGCACTGGAATTTTCGCTTTCATACTTTTACTTTCTATATGTATGTATGTACATATGATACTTCTTCATTCACAAATTATATTCATTATTGCAAAATGTAAATTGAACAATCTCATTTGTATAGGATTGTATACATTTGCGTTTATATTCATTTATTCTGAATTGTCATTTCTTGCCAGCGCTTTACGATTCATTCATTGACCTGTGCACAAATTGTTTTGACTTTTCGATATTGTTTCTCATTCATTCATTTCCCCATTTTCTTTCATATTATCGTGTATACTTTTTTACATTCATAAATACGTAATTTATTTGGTCTTGTTTATTTTTGAACAGCATGCAATATTTGTTGTTTTTGCTGGTTACTTGTGACGTTGTCGTGGAATTTTTGTGATAATTATATGGGACTGTTAAAATGATGTACATATCGCTGCCTTAATTCGCAAAAGTTCTAACACTTATTTTTAAAATTTTACTAGTGTTTCCATCAGAACAAATTATTCAGATTTTATTTTGTATTTTAGTAGTCCCCTAGCATGTATAGCAATTGAGTCCAAGTAAGAGAGATCTTTGTAGAAGTATTTTACTTTTAACAGCTCCACTAAAAGTAGTTTATGAACGTACTGAGTCTCTCGGCCACCCAATTCTTCCTAGTGATAATAACTTCTTAGAGTTTTTGTGGTGACCATACCGGCTTAGCATTTGTTTATGTATGTAGATTATTTTAGCTATTTCCTTTTATTTTAGCCAGACAGCCGTCGGACTACCGGTTGCTGCTCAGCAAATTTTATAGCGTGATAAGAGCTTTGTGACAATTCAGCCAGTTGACTGCTTCTCCTTTAACCATCACCTCAGGATGCATCGCCTGCTTCAAATGCACTGCAGTACTCAGACGAAAGGATAAACTTAACCCGAACAACTCACAGACTCAATAACTCCTATCATTCACTAATGGATCTGTTAGCATAGAAGTGCACCGCATATTCTTGTGCTGGCATTTACTCTTAATCACCCCCTGTCTCACAAGTAAGGAAGTGATGAGATAATTTCTGCAAAATAAAGATTCACACCACAAGTATGACTTAATTTAGCAAAAAAGTTGAGTTGGCCGTAATTTGAATTGGAAAGATGGGCACAGCAGAAAATTACTAATAGAATTAATTTAATGACGCGTGGTTCCATAACCCAATTTTTCCTTCCGGCTTTGTTCTGAACAGTGTGCAGTTTCCTCGCTGGACCAGTTCCAGAATTTTCACCTGTTCTACTAACAGTAGAGTGACTCCAATACAAGCCGGAGTACTAAATGTAGGGATACTATGACTTTCGGTAAAGAATACCAATTCAGCTTTAGCCAGCCTTAGCTCCTCCGCATTTGCAGCAACATTTTTTTTAAATATTATAATAATAATTTTTGAGTAAAAATAAATAAATAATTAACTGTGACCTTTTCCTTTCCCAAAAGTATCCTAAAGAAAAATGTTTTCATATAAACTTATTTGAAGTTTTTGTATGCTGCATGAAGCACTTTGAGAGTTGTTTTCTTTTGTTTTTTAATTTTATGATTCAAAAACCATTAGAATTGAAATTTCATTTAAGACTTGGATAAAGGCGAAACATAATTTTTAGTGATTTTTTGTGAAGGTTTCCGAAGTAAATTTTTGAAAAACATTTACGGCCTTTGATTTATGGTAATAGATAATTTCCGTTTAAAGTGGTTTTATGTACAAACCGAAAGCGATTCCACAGTTTTCGAGGAAATTGAAACTCAGAATTTCAGTTGCTAGAACCCTGCTGATTTTTCCAGAATTTCAGTTAGAGTGAACTTAATCCAGGTAAATGTGAGTGCGGGTATTACCCGACGGGTAATAACAAGAGCACTAGTATTTATTTATGTTATACAATTTTTCCAGTATCTGTTTGTAATTAGCAGAGCTGGGCAGAAAAGCGCCAACTTGTTGGTTAACGATTAACGATTAACTTTTAAGTTTTTTATTTCTTTAAAAGGTTTAGAGTAAGTACGTTTAAAATTAAAACAAGTACTCTTCTCAAAAAGTGATGTTACAAAAATACCCTGTATCCACTCTTATATATATGCAGCAACACCTATTTCATATTTAAGTTGAAAACCCGCAGTTCTGCACTAACTCAAGACTGCCAGATATGTTATTTAAAACTGGGTACTACCTAGGTAATTAAAGCTTTTAAAGTTTGCAAAGGAAGCACCCATGGCTTTAAAATTAATGGTGGAATGAGCTGAAGCAAGTTTTACCCTTTTTGTCTTAAGCGTAGATATGTACCATATAGATCAGTTTTTTTAACTCTTTAAAATGTCATTCAAATTATTTTGCATATCTGATGGATTGGATGATATCAAACAAATAACATCCGCATTATCCAGGCTAAATTCTCTAAGAGATTCTTATGGATTATTCCAGAAACATAATCTAATCTAGCGAGACTCAGGAAAATGTGGGTGAAATTAAACATTTTTGGCGAACTCCACAAACAGAGTCAAAAGTAGATATCAGCGAGCCGTTTTTCCGTACACTACCATATTTAAATACTTTATATTTCCCATGCTCTTTTCTTTTACGCGTAGTTTCTTTTAAGTGCATTCCAGATGTTATTGGGAGGTATATCGTATTTTCAAAAGCAGTTCTATAGTTCGCAAACAAAAGATGTGAGGCGTAGATGTAGAAAACCACTCATTTATGTACATATATTGTACTATAATCCTGATAGTTCCTATTGTCTTTGGCATTTTCTTTTTGAAAATTTTGCATACCGCGAATGGTCGTAGTAATTTAACATGTTGATAGCTCATTAATTTGTAAACACTACGAATAGAGCAAGCCACATGCTGCTGGAGCACATTCATTAAAAATATAACAAACTCATAACAAAAATAAGGTATCTTTAAACATTTCAAATTTAAAAATAAAAAAGCAAATATTTTAATTGCAATTTATCAATTTTATTTAAATCAAAATATAAAATAAAATTTTTTTTGTGTTAATTTCATAAGCCCTTTTTATTATTAGTTTTTTTTAATACAAAAGTTAATATAAAATCGCATTTTTGTTAGCGTCCAATGAAAATGTTAATTAAATATAAGTAGTTATTATAATAGGTATTCTTCTTCTTTTAATGGCACAACAGCCCATGGAGGGCCTAGGCCGATCTCATAATGGTAGACAAATATAAAATAATTTTTTTTTTGTTTTTCTAGTTTTATGAGCATCTGTAACGCTTGTTTTGATACATTTTGCACGGATTTTTGATGGAATTTCTGATGAAATCACTTACTCAAAAAAAAAAACAGCATACGTTTCTTGCTTGTTTTTAAATATGAAATTAAATTAATTCTACGATAAAAAAATTAAATTAATTAAGTTAATGTTTGTTATACTTTTTGAGAACTTATCATATTTTATTTATTTCATATTTTCATATACAAATGTATGTATGTATTGTATCATTGCGATGTTTTGCGATATACAATATATTCAACACTGAAAAGTATATCTGTAGTAATATGCAATATACATATAGACAAAATACATACCCACATAAGACAAGCAATTCCGAAATGTGCTATATAGTTTCGGCACAATGTCACTTGTAGATAGCTTACAAATTTTTTTTATTTTTATTTAATTAATTTAGTTTTAATAGTGTTTTTAGGGAATTTTTAAAAAAATTTAATTTCAGTGGAAAGTTAAATTTAAATACTTTTGAGATAATAAATATTAGTATGTATTATCTGATTTTAAATATTTAGTTCTTAGTTTTCGTTTATAGTACAGGGTGTTTTCTTTAGAAATGTGGTTTTCGAGAAGACATAAAACGCATATAATTTAATATTATGGCCAAGAATTTAGCTTTATTATAAAGATAAGGATTTGCCATTATGTTTTAAAAACGATTTCGTTCAAGTGGCCGCCGCGGCTGGTTCGAATGAATTCCAGCCGAGAGTCCCAATTTTCGACCACTTTTTGCAGCAATTGACGTCAATCGCCTCGGGCTTATCGGCGCGCTATTACTGACATACAGCCCCAATTGCTGCAAAAAGTGGTCGAAAATTGGGCCTCTCGGCTGGAATTCATTCGAATCAGTCGCGGCGGCCACTTGAACGAAATCGTTTTTAAAACATAATTTCAAATCCTTATCTTTATAATAAAGCTAAATTCTTGGCCATAATATTAAATTATATGACGTCAATCGTCTCGGGCTTATCTAAGTAGACAAGCGACTTCACATAACCCCTCAAAAAATAGTCTAGCGGTGTTAAATCGCACGATCTTGGAGGCCACGCCACAGGCCCACGACGCGAGATAATGCGCTCACCAAAAGTTTCCTTCAATAAATTGAGTGTTTCGTTGGCTGTATGGCATGTAGGGCCGTCTTGTTGGAACCTAAGGTCGTCCACATCAAGATCCTCCAGTTCAGGCACGAAAAAGTCATTAGTCATGGCTCTATAGCGTTCCCCATTGACTGTAACATTATGACTGGCCTTATCTTTGAAGAAATATAGACCAATGATTCCCTCTGCTCATAGAGCACACAAAACAGTGACTTTTTGAGGATGTAACGGCGTCTCAACAATGGCTTGTGGATTATGATCACTCCAAATGCGACAATTTTACTTATTAACGTACCCATTCAACCAAAAGTGAGCTTCGGTGGCCATCTCGTTTTGGGCCCATTCACCGAACGTGCGACGCGCTTGATGGTCGTTCGGCGTCAATTCTTGCACGAGTTGGATTTTATAAGATCGCAAATCAAGATCCTTCCGCTAAATCTTCCATAAAGTGGATGGGCACAGCTCCAATCGTTGCGCGCGATGGCGGATGGACTCATTCGGGCCTTCTTCGATACTCTGCTCCACAGCAGCAATAGCGTCTTCAGTGCGCTACCGATCCATGGTTGCTCGAATTACCGACTCTTTCTGGGCGATTATGTCGACCGAATATTTGGTAATAAATTTGCACGATTTGCAAACGTTGTTCAGAAGTAAGTCTATTCATTATGAAATGGCAAACCAAACTGAGCATAAATCTTGTGACAGCTGTCAAAAAGACCAGCTCCGAAAAAAGTATAGCCAGATTGAAAACCACACTTTAAAAAAAACACCCTTTGTAAAATAACAAACAAGTTCAAGTTATTTCAAAAAAGATATTAAAAAAGGGTGAAACATTAATATTAAAAATAATCAGGCATAATGTGAAAACACACATTTGATCGAAAATGAAGTCGACGAGCATGCAAAACTGAGCTCCAGTTTCTGTCATAAGTGAATTTCGTACGTCTGTAAAAATTGTTTGCAATTAAACCCGAAATCTTGTCTCGTTTGTTCTTAAATGTTATTATTTTTTTATGAGAACATGTGGGAGTGAGTGGTGCTTACAAATATTTTATAAAACGAATTAATGTAAATCCTTGCTTGCATGAAAATATAATTTGTGTGTGCGCGTTTAAACCCTAAAACTGCAAAGCTAATGCTAGGTACTCTTCTTTTTATTTTAATGAGGCGAAGTGAAAGTATTTGTATTGTATAAGTAGTATATAAAAAGAAGTATAATAGAATTATATGAAATGCAACAGAGAATGTCTATTTTGTTTTCAAATTTTAAAATTTTTAATAACTATGGTTTTTTTTTCCATGAAAAAATTTTTTTTTTTCTTAGGAAGATATATTTGTGTTTTTCCTTGATTACACAACATAACTTACAAGTAATACATAAATAATACAATACATTTATATCTACATACATGTTTTTAAAAACTAAATAGAATATGGGATATTCGTTCTTCCAAGTAGGAGTGGGTGAGTAAAATATATCCTAAAATTACAAGTGGTATAAAAAATATATTAAGAGTGATACTAAAAACAATACTTAAAGTTATATTGGAGTCCAACATATCGTCTTCGTATATTTTAATATAATTAAGTAATAAAAGTTTATTTTTATTTATACTACATAAAATTTGTTCGTAGTTGATTTCTTGAAATAGAATTCTTTGTAGTTGTAGATTTTTCGGAAGTGTGTGAATGCCCGAAAATAAAAATTTACAAAAATAATAATTATAATAAAGGTAAATAAATACAGCTGTAAACAGTACGAGTTATTTAAAACATTTTTAAAATCTTCAAATGGCTAATACAATTTTGTCAAAAAGATTTACTAGAATTTTCATTTTATTTTACTGCCATGTAAGCATGTATTTTATTTGCCATTTTCAATTAAAAAACAATAACAAAAAAGTGTGGTGATGTGTTGGAAAGTAATAAGGGCAAAAACAAACTAAAAACAAAATAATAAAAGAAAACTAAAACTTAAAATATGTGGTGACAACATTTCCTAAAACACAAACTTCTACAATGTATTTGCGCGAACATATGTGCGTGTGTGGCGGCATGTATCTTAATATAGGTATATAATAAAACAAACAAAAAGAGAAGAAAAAAATTAAAACTAAAAACTAAGCGTTTCGTTTAAAAATTTTGCTTTTCTCCCTGCGAAGAACGTTCACCCGCCGCAGCTTTCCAATAGCACAATCATTTGAACATTTGCGATATCATTTTTCGTACATTATCGTTGCTGGCCGACTTTGTCGCCTGATTTTTACTAGCACTGCTAATATCATCGTCAAATTGGGCTGCCAAATTGTATTTCCGAAGAATATCCTCGAATATTTCCTCATTTAATTCAATTGGTTTGATTGTGGACACTTTATGGTATCTGCAAAAATAAATTTTAAATAAAAATTGGATGATGTTAAAAAATTCCATTTCACATCATGTTAACTTACTTTTCCGACTTGTATTTCTCTTGTATAGCCTGTTGCGGTAAAGTTGCGGCCGCATTATGCGTAACAGATAAATACAATATGATTTTTTGTAAATCTTCCAATTTATATGTGGTAACTTCTTCTAATTTCGATGACCAAATGGGATAATCCAAAATATGATGAGCCAATGCCAAAGAACCGGAAGATATCAACGAGGGATAATAACTTAAATAGGGCTCAGCCTCCAACAGCGAAAGTTCACAAATATACTGCAATATAGGAGAAGAGATTATATGTAAAGCGATTAGAAATTGAGCATTTTAATCAAATTAAAACGTAATTTAATTACCTGTGTGAGAAATTTCACTACGCCTTTTATCTCGACAATCGCTGAATATGCATTAACGAAACAATATGCAGTGGGGGTGCATAAATCAAAGGCTAAGATCTTCAAAATAATTTGCTCCATACGCAACACTTGTGATTTATTGTATGTATCGTCGGTTATAAAGACAAACTCATTGACATCAGGTGGATAGATTTCTTCATATTTACTGTGGAAATTGGAAGTAAGCATTATTGAATGAATACATTTTTCCAGAGTTTTATGGATTATAATATCACAGTACATAAGTTTATGGACGGTCAGTTAAACAACTTTTATTTAAGACATCTTATACCCGCAAACTCTTCAACATGGCGCAATGGAAGACTGAAAACGTTATTAAACGGAGGAAAGTCAAACGTCGAGTTCCAAAATTCTACGTAAATGTTAGTGCAAGATGAAGCAAGGATTGAGACGGTATTAAACTATCTTTCTAAACTTATAACTTTCTGCTGAGAACTAAAACGAAATACTCCAACTACTATGATGTAAAGCCATAGGCAGATCCGTTGCAGATTATGGTGTAAATATGAGTACTTATTCAAATAAAAAATGTTTGAACATTCCAAAATAAAACTGTTCAAAGCTGAGTGCCAATTGATAACGAACATTATGAAATAAAACTTCTTCAAATCAAGGATGGTAAGCTAATATATTAATCGTTTTACATATTTAGGTGGATGTTCTCCATTCATAGTCGATGACGACAAATCATTTTCTTAATAACTACTTACATGACTGACTTGCAGAGACTGAAATATTTCGACGAAATATCACGACCCTTGATCCCGTCGTCCTGAGACTTAGGTTAAGTGGTTGTTCAACAGGAGACATTTAGGCCAAGATGGCTCATTGTGATACCCTTTTAAAGAAACCAGAGTCGCTGTGGCGTAGTGGTAATGCGTTGGACTGCTAAGCAGAGTGTCCGGGGTTCGAAAATAATTTTTCTACACGCCACCACCTCTTAGCAGGCAATGGCAAACCTACAAGAGTAAAAATTGCTATGAAAAGCTTTTCACTTCGCCGTTTGGATTCGGCATTAAACCGGTCCCTGCCATTCATGTATAAATATAACACACACAACATGAGTGGATGCGAAAAGCTCGGTCTAGGCCCTCCATGGGCTGTTATGCCATTAAAAGTAAAAAAAAAAGAGTCTCAAACCAATTGGACTTACTTAGTTATGTAAGTATTTGAGTAGGTAGCCAGCATACATAAAAGCTGGAGTCAAAACAATTAATATATGATATATTAAAGTATCAGTCGAGTAATTATTTTGTAAGTTTGTCATGCCCTATGACATGAAAAAGGATCATTGTAACAAAATGGAAGTTTTGGTCGATTTCAAAAACTAGCTCCTGCGCCGCTCATATGGTGTTTCCGATAAATCAGCAATCATTCCTTTCGGTTTCTGGTTCCTCTAATTACTGAACTATCTGAACTATACGCCTGAGCGAGAGCGAAGAAATGCATCTAATAATTGAATGAATGCCTCAAACAAGTTTGTATGCCCCCATTGAATCAGTGGGCAAATTAAGTAGACCTAAGTAGTATGTCGCTACTAGCTTTACCCATATAGCTTTTTCAACAATGACAGAAATAAAATATAAGTTACTGCAGCATGACAGATCTTTGCAAGAAGTAAAACAGAAAATTACTTTATGAACCGAATGAACGATCTATGAAACGCTTAAAAACCATTTTTAAAAATCTATCATCAACAATAAGCTGCGGTAGTACCAATGGTACCAGCAGCCACAATTACAGAAATGCTGTTAAGTAGTAGTGGTCGTGGTGGTACTTATAGCATTAAAAATTGCCACTAACACAAACCAAAGTTTCATTTGAACTTGTTTTTATTTTGATATTTTCCTTAAGTGTATGCTATGATTCGCAATGATATGAAAATGAAACGTTTTTTGCTTCTTTAGAACGAAGTTGTGTTGCTGTTTGAAAGTAATTATTGTTTTTCTGCAATAAACGATCGCCAGATCGTTTCTTCTATCTATGAATAGACAGAGGAAAGAGAAAGAAGCAACTGGGTATTAAACAGTGTCGCAAAAGCGACACAGGGACTAAATATCGGCCTGTGTTATTCGCTTGAAGACTTTCTCCAAGTACTTGTGCATCCTCACGTGTTGCAGTACGTAATCTTATTCCTTCTAAGAGCTGTACTTTATCAACTAAATCGCTATTTATGATAGAGTGTGATGTGTCTGTGGCCAATGTAAGCACGTACTCTTTCAGTGAATAGTTAGGCTATTTCACAGTCGTTGTATTTACGATATAAGAACCTTGGGGCAGTAAGTGGTGGGAGTCAGCTCATGCCCCTCTGAACTGCCTCGGTTTAGTTTAACGAAGATAGCTTGAACGTAACCATTTCCGCTGCCTGTTTATTCTGATTCTCCGCAGGGCCCTCTCATTGGATCATGAACGGCAATCACGTGCCATATGCCCTTCTCGTTCGCAGCGGAAACATTTTCCACTGGAGGTGTTGGGTCTGCCATATACAGCCCTGCTCAAAATAATAGTTACACAGCACACTTTCAACTTTAACATAACAAACAATGGTTTTATTCAATATTTCAATAAAAAAAAAAATGCACATTAATTCAGTCGTGGTCGCTGTGGCGTAGTGTTAGTGCGTTGGACTGCTGCGCAGAGTGTCCGTGGTTCGAATCTCGGCACAGGCAAAATCAAAAAGGAGAAAACAAAATTATCTACACGGCACCACCCCTTAGCAGGCAATGGCAAACCTACAAGAGTAAAACTTGCTATGAAAAGCTTTTCACTTCGCCGTTAGGATTCGGCATTAAACTGTAGGTCCCTTCCATTCGTGTACAAATATAACACGCACAACATGAGTGGATGCGAAAAGCTCGGCCTAGGCCCTCCATGGGCTGTTGTGCCATTAAAAGTAAGTAAAGTACATTAATTCAGTGGATAGAAATAAATAAAGAAAAATAAACTTCATTACTAGATAAAGTATAACAAAGAATTTGAGATTTAAGGCGCTTATTCGACTGCTCAAAAAAATAGTTACACTTGTAGTATTTCAAAAAAAGAAAAACAAAAGAATAATTAAAAGTGTTAATAAAAAATTATTGGATATTTTGAATCATTTAACTAATATCCTGTGTATCCACCACCACTTTGAATTACCTTCGCTACTCTCCTTGGCATACTATTAATCAAATCCCGACAGGTATCTATGGCTGTCTCACAACATATTATTTCACTGCTTCACTGTTTTTTTCGTGCAACGAACGTGAAACGGCGTACATTTCTTTCTGAATCGTTTCCAAAACAGATTAATTTTCGTTTCATCGCTCCATAAAATATTTCTCCACTTTTTCTCACCCTCATATCCCACCCAGATTTTGTGTTTCCTTGCAAAAGACAAAGGAACTTTTTTGGTTATTCGTCCTGGTTTGGGCACTAACCAATTTCGGCTGCCATTGCCTTTGAAGACTTAAATGGGTTCTTTTTACAGGTAGTCACAATGTGACGATCGAGATTTGCGTTAGTTTTTTTGGGTCTTCCTCAAGACTCGTTTTGGTGTTTTCGCTTTAACGCATTTCTAACAAAATTATGGGATCTCCCATAAATCGGCCAATGTCACGAAGGTAACTTGTAGGTGTAACTATTATATTTACTTTTTTCACGCAAAGAAACCATTCACAATAATTAGGGAAATCATACGTTTTACTAGCATTGCCATATTGTGTTAATTAAAAAAAACACTCCATTTTACCTTTAATTGTGCGATAATAGTTGCAAAAACCAATTCGAACAAGAAGTCTTTCAGTGTAACTATTAATTTGAGCAGGGGTGTATGTACTTTTGGCAAGGGACGACACAATATCAATGATTTTTCGCATGTTAATGCCAGTTCAATAGTTTCTTTTAACGATTGTTTCGGCAGCATTACCATTGCACGTTTCGTTTCCTGATTGCGGAGGCCGTCCACAAATTCATCAGTACTTTGTTTCTTCAAGAATTCAATTGGTGCATTTGTATAAGCCAAATGTGTCAGGCGCTCTATGTCCGATGCATATACTTGGAGAGCCTACCACAGCGCTGTGCCCCCCTCTTCACCTCCTGCCTGTAGATTTCATACATGTACAATGCTTCCATAATGGACATAGTTGTTCTTTTTGCATACGTCCGGAATCGTTTGTAATACCTTTGTAGCATCAGGGAAATAATCAATGCAGTGACCCTATCTTCATCGTCCTAGTTATTTCTAGATGCTATTGTCTCAAATTGCATCTCAAAAATGTTGAACGTTATGGTACCATCGAATGTCGTTGCTGCGAACTTTGCAGTACTAACCAATGTGGCTGTCCAACCGCTCATTCCAAATTTCTTCTCGTAGTCCCGCTAAGACTACTGTCATGGGCTACTTTCTGAGAAAGCAAGAGTTTACATCTCTGGCTAAAAGTCGATTAACTTCAGAGAATCCAGTTTATCAATGATGGATTTCAATATCGATATGCCAATATTGCCAGATTTTGGCGCAATTAAAACAATTATCACACCTTTACGTTTGACCTTTGATCCAATCTTTTACCACTTCCAACGTGTGTTTGGGATCATTATCATGCTGGAACCTCGAAATAAGTGGTACTTGGGAAATGCATCTGGCAGTATAGTATTTTCTAATATAGCATTATAATTGTGAGACTTCATTATTCCTTCAACACGGTGAATCGGACCGGTTCCTTGTGCAGAGAAGCAGCCCCAGACCATGATGTTGCCACCTCCATGCTTGTCGGTTCCTTTTGTATATTTCGGGTTCAGCCTTTCACCCTTTGGTCTTCTCACTAGACTTTTACTATCCAATCCAAACAAATTATTTGGACTCATCAAAAATAGAACTGTTTTCCATTGGCAAGAAGTCCAGTTTGAAATTATTCCGCGCAAAATTGAGACGAACCACCCGATATTTCGCTGAAACAAATGGGTTTTTCACTTGCTTGTAACTGCGAAGATTAGCTTCTAAGGCTCTACGTCTGATAGTGCCACATTTAATTTGAATGTGTTTTATTTCTTTTGAAGATGCCTGAGGATTATTCTTTACGAATTTTATTATTTCTCGATCCTCTCGGTCGCTTGTCTGGCGAGTTCTTCCACCTTTATGACATGACTGGAACATTTTCACTGTTAACAATGCGCGAAATAAAAAGTTGATTTGTGTATAGAGTATTTTATCGAAATTTCTTTTTAAGTTATTTTATTTTTGTAATCCTTCAAAATGCTTGATTTAGGAAAAAGCTATATTTATTTCCACAAATTTTTTTTACAATATTGTCCAATACACTTTTATAACTCCTAAAGGTTTAATCATTATAATACCAAATAATAACATAAACTGACCAAATCAAAAAAAAAAAAAAAAATACAAATCAATTACTTGAAAAAATACATATGTAACAAAAATGAGAAATAAAAATGCTTTTGTCGTTATAAAAATTTTAAATTCTTTCCTTTCTATGAAAAGGAAGTTAGCCAGTTGCAAATGTTTTGCATAGCCAACTACGATACATTTTTACATTGAAGTAAAGTTTTGTTTTTGCATTAGTGCAGTATGTATGAAATTTTTATTTTGGTTTTATAAACGTCTATATACTCGTATATGACTTGAAATCTCATACCAAGTTCTTTATTTGCATCTTTTTTAAAGACCGAAAATCGATTATTTATCTCTATGTGTAGTATAAGTAGGTACTTATGTATGTACATATGTTTGTTATTTTTTTAAGTAATAGTAAATTGGCCACTTACGATGCGATATACATGGCAGCAGTTCCAACCAATTGCAATTTGCTGCGCACCACCGACATATGACTGAGAAAACGATCAATATAGATTACGGACAGGTATAATGTTTCCGAATCCAAAGTGTATTCCTCAGATACCTCAACCAACCAATCGACCAGAATGGTGCGCATTGAATAATTAATGTCATTCTGACGTCGCATGTAGTTTGGTTTTGGACGATGTTTTTTCTGAAATGGAAAAAAGGAAAGAAAAGAAATGGTATTAGAATGAAGAAAAGAAAAGAAACGGTATTAGAATAAAGGAAATAAAATGGATATTAAAAATTATTTTGAAATTTAAAGGAGCATTCATTCAGTAGATATAAATTTTGGAAACTAAGTATAAGAAAAGACATTGTCGTTATTTCATTATTTATCAGTAGCTTTATACGAGATAAACAGCATAAATACAAAAAATGTAGTAATTCGTTTTGATGTGTAGAATTGATGTAGAATTCGTTTGAATATTGGCATTTTCATAGCCAATAGAATCTTTTTGGAGGTATGTAAACTTCATCTTAAAATTCTGCCAAATTAAACCAGTATTTTCACTCTCTTTTTGGTAACAAAATAATCCTGAAGTTAGAATATCTTTATTCTGTATACAGGGTAGATCGTTTAAAATTTGGAATTTAATTTTGATGTAAATAAGGAACGAATAATATATCAAATTTCAATGTGGTTTCTATTATTCGAATATACAATCCTTCCGGTTAATTGTGGAACACTATTTCATTCAAATGACTTCCTCGGTGGTCGCTGTGGCGCGTTTGGTAGTACGTTGGACTGCAGAGTGTCCGGAGTTCATGTCTCGGCACAATCAAAATAAAAAATTAATTTAATTTTTTAATTTAATGGCAGGCGTACCATTCATAAGAGTAAAAGTTTCCTTAGAAAAGCTTTCTCACTTTGCTGTTCGGATTCGGCATAAATATAAATGTATCACGCACAAGATCAGTGGATGCAAAAAGCTCGGCCTAGCACCTCATGGGCTGTTGTGCTACTAAAAGAAGAAGAATAACTTCTTCGGCTGGCGTTGCTGTAGCCCATACGTTCAATCCAATTTTTCAGTACATTTTCGACTGCATGGACCTGTACTTGACCGATGACTGCACCAATTTCGTCCTTAAGAGCCTCAACCGTTGCTGGATGCTTAGCGTAACGCTTACCTTTAATGGCTCCTCACAAATGATAGTTCAACGAAGTCAAATTGCAATTGCGTGGTGGCCAATGCACATCACCAAAACGGCCAATAACGCTTCAAGCTTCCCACGTAAAAGATCAATTGTCGCACGGCTTGTGTAACAACGTCGCGCCATCCTCCTCGGAAAACAATATTGTCTAAGTCCTAATCTTCTAAAATAGGCCACTAATAATCAGTTATCATTGTCAGGCTAAGTACACCATTTACTGTAACGCATCTTCCTTCCTAATTTTTCTATTTTTCAATATGTTTTTCTACAAAAGTTTGGTAAGCGGTAGTCTTATATATTTATACATACTGGTATAAATATAGAGGCCTGTGAAGTCACAATTTTTACTTCAATCTTGTTATTTTCTCTAGATGAATGTTGCATTTCAAATAAAATATACTATTTGATTTTTTTTCTTGGTAAAAGTATATTCTTTTATTTGGCATTTTAATCAGATAAAATCTAATAGATTTAAATTTTGTAAATGCAATTTTAAAGCTAGCATATGTAGAAATATTAAACAGTAATTCATTTTGGAAAGTCTGTAATGAATTCTAAAAGATGCCAGAGTTTATCAAAATGGGTTAAGAAAATATTAGTCCGAATACTCTCGGCTACAGTTCAATGAAATACGAAAGTGGCCAAATAGGAAAGAAACCAAGATACGGGTGAGAGTCTAGTGCGCTACCTTCTACACTTTCGAGGTCATAAGGAGAGACTTTTTTATTTGAAGATTTATTTGGTCAATGTTCGGCTTCGCCACTTAGTTATAAGAAGCAGCTCAGCATCATAGAAGACATTGATAATACTAACATTTGGGTTACCAGTGTAACAATATGGAACAAAATGGTGTGCTACAACCATAATAAAGTACGATGATCTAACCTCTACATAGCCGGAGAACTATCTTGGGATATTTTTTCTCATGCATGTGAAATAAAGCAGGCCTGAGACAATAGTTGCTTAGCCCTGTTTAGAATGCTTAACTTTCAGATTAATTTACTGTATGGTACAAGACCTAGACACTTGGTTTACTTACTTACTTAGTTGGCCCTACAACCGATTATCGGCCTTCATCGCCTCGATAAAACTTCGCCAGGTTCCTCTGCTAAGTGCGCGCTGGCACCAGTTGGTAAGACCAAGTGCAGTCAGGTCTCCTTATACCTGAACTTCCCAGCTGAGATTAGGACGTCCTCTTTTGCGTGTTCGTGTTCCTCCACTATGGCTCGAATAAAACATACTTCTAGTCAGAGCGCCTTCTTTCATTCGCTCAACATGACCCATCAGTGTCGGCGTATAGCTTATGGTTCCATCATTTCCAATACACGTCGTCCACACATATTGGACCATAGATCTTACGAAGTATCTTCCTCTCGAACGCTCCTAATACCTAGCCTTTTATCATTGGTGGTCAACGCCCACGTCTCACCGCCATACATTAGGACGAGGAGGATGAGGGACTTATAGAGCAATATTTTCGTTGGTGGAGAGAGGGTTCAGCTTCTCAATTGTCTACTGAGCCCGTAGTGACCTGTTGATCTCAGAGTTGACATTATTTTGTTAATGCTGGATCACAGGTAAACGAAATCCTTGACGACTTCAAAAGAATAATTGTCAACAGTGACATTTTGTCAAAAACGCTGTGTTTATTTGTTTGTTGACACAAGGTATTTTGTTTTGTCCTCGTTCACCACCAGACCCACTAAACGAAACTTCCTGTTCAGGTTGAAGAATGCTGCACTGATGGCTCGCGCGTTGGTGCCAATGATGTCAATATCATTAACGTATGCTAACAGCATGATACTCTTGTAGAAAATAGTGCCAGAGATTTCGAAGTTTAAAGAAGTCGCTAGAATCTGTCTTCTTTGGAATCAAATGGAGTGAAGAGGTCTGTCCCAATTTTCACTGTGTAGGACAAATGAGCATCGCAGGAATACCAAAAATATACTTTGCGGCGTATAAGTGATCCCTAATCGTGCTGTCAAAGGCGCTGGCTGTTGATTTGTTTCTCTCGGGAATTTTCCAGGATTTGGCGTAGTGTGAATATCTGGTCGATGGTGGGTTTACCAGGCCTGAAGCCACACTAATAAGGTCCAATCAGTTTGTTGACAATGGGCTTCAGTCCTTCACACAGTACGCACAATAGAATCTTATATGCGATATTAAGAAGGCTTATTCTACCGTAGTGGAATAACCTTTCTGGTGCATTGGCCAGAGTACGCTGAGTTTGCAATCACTTGCAAACCATATATACATACTTTCAACCAACCATGTATAGAAGCATAGAAGCTCGTGCATAAGTTTTGTGAGATCTTCGCCTCCAGTCTTAAACAACTCAGCAGGCATGACCATCTACACCTGCAGCCTCAATTGTTTTTCAGCAGAGCGATGGCTGTTAAGACCTCCCCATAGTCGGGCGGCGGTATTGGTTTGCTCTGCACTATTCAATGCAGGTGAGGAAAATGATATTGTATGCATATAAATAATAATCCATCCTCAACCATCTCATCATATTACCAAGAAAATAAATAAATAATTGTCATAGTTATATGTTTGTACACAAAATAATTGAACATAATTGTTACTAAGATATTAGGCATAATGTGAATTTAGCTGAAATATGTTTGCACATTATAAACAAAACGCGCAGCAACTAAAAACAAGCAATTACACATGGTGTAAAGGAAGATATTTAATCAATGCACTCAGTAGAAGCTTCGCGACAAGGCGGCGGGTTATACATATTTGGAACAACGATTTCAATTAGATTTATAAGTCAAAATAGTTTCAAAATCGAATTTTCCAAAGGAAAAAGAAAATACATATTATCTTTTGATACACAGAAATATTTTTTATAGATTTATAAACCAATTTGATGAATTTAATCAAATAAAATGTATTAAGTTTTAATTTTTGCAATAATCAATCAATACAATAAAATGTTGAAGATACCAATATCGACTAGCCATGATTTGAATGAAGCGATGCGTTTACAAAAGCGCAAACAATTCGAGGATGAACGTAAGAAGCGCATTTTCAATGCCAGGAAACGTTTATTTGGCGTAAGTACATAAATACAATTCATTTTTGACTGTCATTGAAAATCGAATTGCAATTAATATGATTTACTTCCGTGTTCCGCTTGTATGTATAGATCGATTTAGATGCAATTGAACGTCAGATTGCCGAGAAGACCAAACAGCGTCACATTGAAGCCGAGTGTGAGCATCGCTATGAGGAAGAAGCAAACAAACGGCGTCAGGTTATCTACTCTAAAATGTTAGAGAAGGAGAAAGAAAAACGCATCATCGATTCGGACCTTAATTATTATCGGTGTCGCTTTCAACGTATGGACCAGCGTCGTGAATTCGATCTGAATGATCCCAACTACATTAAAAAGTCACAGCCGGTACGTATTGCGGACGATGACATTCGCCTGGGCATCTCGAGCGCACAAATATTCTACGGTGAAGATTTGCATCAAAATGAACGTAGGAAGCGACAACGTGAACAACAACGGGCCTGGCTCGATCAGCAAATGCTCGAGCGTAAGCAAGCGCAACAGGCCCGGGTCAAAGCTGATCGGGTCATGATGGAATCATTGTATTCACGGGATAAACGCTTGGAGGATATGTCCAATTCCGAGCGTCGAATTCAACATCAAGTTGTCGACTCGATACAAAAGTACAATACGGAAATGGCAAGGGCAAAGCAGGCGCAACGTATTCGTGCCAAGGAGGAGAAGAACGAAGATGATTTAGCAGAAATCTACAATATGCTCACTAGTGATATGCTCACCGAGAATCCCGATGTGGCGCAATCGCGCACAGATCCGAAAAAGAAGATTGCATTCATGTATCGCGGCATGACACCGGACGAGTTGAGTAAATTCCGCGATGAGCAACACCAGCAACGTCTCGCGAATGCAAAACGTGAAACGGAAAATAAAATCATAAACAAACAATGGGAACAATATTCATTGAATATGGATCGCGAGCTGATGTTAAAGCAATTGGAACTGGACCATGAGAAAAAGGAGAAACTTGATGATCAAATGCGGTCCAACTTCGAGCTGGCGATTAAACAGCGTAAACAGCGTGAGGAAAATAACAAACTGTTGATACGTAATTACATGGCCCCGGAATTCTATGACCAATTTAACAAAACAACGCGTTAACTTTCAATTCGGAAAATAATTTGCATCATGTTATACGGATGGATTGATAAATGTAAAATTTTCGATCAATATTACGGTTGAGTTTTAAGCTTATTTCGAAATTTATTAATAAAAATGCATAATAAAATTTATTTTGAAAAATATGTAGGTATGTGTTTTCTCAGCTTGGGCCAAGTGTGTCGTTAATCGGGATGAAATACCCTAGTCAGGATGTTTTTAAGCTCAAAAACTGGCTATCTTTTTAGGCTAGCTATAAGCATTCCAGCAATGAAT
Source organism: Palloptera scutellata (assembly GCA_958295655.1). Lineage (NCBI taxonomy): Eukaryota > Metazoa > Arthropoda > Insecta > Diptera > Pallopteridae > Palloptera > Palloptera scutellata. Next base: position 39,009,207 of record OY282449.1, on the reverse strand, counting down.
ACGAAGGTACCGAACATACAGGAGTGAGGTTACGAATTTTATTCCCGTCTTGGTCTGATGGTTAATTCTCATTCATTCTTACATTCCTACCAATATGAAGCGAAGTGAATGTGAATTATAAGAAAGTGTAAATTATTGAAATACGTTGATTATTACAATGATACTTGCTGGTTTAAGTTCCAATTTTATACTGAGCTTATCATTAATCTTAAACATATTTCAAGCAACTCCGCACGCGCAAAAGACTATACTTCAGTTATTTTCGGCAAAGAACAAACCGGTGATTATTATTAAGCAGCACTGAACACGTAATAATAATAATGTTATTGTTATAACTAAAAGTGATTGCTGTTTTAAAAATGCAGTAGCTTGCCCATATTAATAACTGTAAAAATAGGTGGGGTGCAATGATTATATTTAACAGCAAACATTATCAAAACAAAGTTGCTCGATTTGATACATTAACTTGTACAAGTACACCACTTGGCAGGCAATGGCAAAACTGCCAAATAATAACAAATTACCACCCCGCAGTTCGGAACTAGCGTTAAATTTTAGGTTCACGTGGTATTACAACTGGCCACAGTAAGCTATGTATGTAAATTTCTCCAAATATAGCACAGCAATTCTAACCTAACCTATGGTTCCACAAAGACTTTATTGTTAGGTGTATAACTTTTTGTACAACAATAAAGCTTTATTTCAATAACAAAGTGCTGTGAAGTGATGTGCATCGGAAGCTATACATTTTTCAATCTTTCAGGCAATATATAAATTCCTTGCAAAACAAACAACAACAAAAAACAAACCTCCATCCTTTGAGGCTATGAATGAATCAATATAATTTATAATACTTTCAACTTAAGTACAGCGTATTCCAGTAAAGACAGCAGGTGAACCAAAAGGTCCCATCGACTTTTTTCCAAATAATTTTTAACCGGTCTAGCCAAATGAGGCAGCGGGTTGTCATATTGGAAAATTACTGTATCGTTCCTGGTTTCATATTCTGGTCGTTTTTCGGCCATTACTCGTTTCAAACGATACAGCTTTCTCGTAATAGTTTCACCAGGTTTTAGGAGTTCATAATAAATGAAAATGACACCCTTCGGATCCCACCAACTACAGAGCATTATTTTGACTCCAAAATATGCCCTTTTAAAGCGTCGAAACTTCCCGCAAATTTAGTTTATTTCGCATACATGCTGACATGTTTGTAGCGCATAAAAGTCAGGCTGTTTACACTTTGGCAAATTGATACATAATCAAAATAAAAGTAACATGATAAAAACATGAAAGTAGTAGTAAAAACAGTAAAAATCGATTTAATATTCGGGAGTCAAATACTTGTGGTTTTCACTACCTGTTTTCGTTAAATGCGATTTATTTGCGAACAGTTTGACAATCACCGTAACAAATTTTGTGTCTTATACATATTACATTTTTCCCTTTCTTTCCTTCTGACTAGTTAGCCACATTTGTAAGGTGTTTTAATTCTAGGATCCCTATGGTTTTGCAATTTGTATTCTAATCTAACACAAGAAATACAAAAATTTAAAAAAAAATACGACAACATAAGTTTAGCTGTCTGCTAGGAAAAAAAAATAGGATACGCTTGCCATTTTCTTTTGACCTTGGTTATCAGTTGTTTTGTTTATGTTTCTCTGATTTCACGAGCATTTTGGTTTTGTTTCCCTTTTGCTATTTGCAGATTTTTTTTCCATTCTACAGATTCCTTCGTTTTGTTTTGGCGGGCGATTGAATTTGTCAAATTGCCAATGCCTATGGATGTTTTGGCGCGCAACGTTATGTGTCTGCATGCATATGATCCATATACCACACAAACATGAAGCATGCATATTCATTAATTTGTATAGTATAGAATTTTAGCGCAAAAATTCGTCAAGCTTTTAATTATTTGCGTGAGCTACATGTGTATATAGAGGCACTTATATATGTACATCCCCACACGCACACACACACATCTGCATGCGGCTTACTTTTTCATTATTTCATTATTCAAAATTGTTTATTGTTTATAATTTTTTATATTTTTGTGCTTCTGTTCCATATTTGCTACTCTTTCTATTGCAATACTATTGTACATATTTAATACAAGCATGAAGTAACGTGGTTGATTTTTTGTGTGCTGTTCATTTAATGTTACGTCGTCCTCAATTCTTGTTTAGCACCCAAGACTATATTATATCGACCAACCTTAACCTCGTCGTATTCATCCATCCATTGAAAGCAGCAATATTAAGACAACGGCAACGACCCCTTGACTAACTCGTTGCTCGAGTACGTCATGTGCGACGACGCGCCGCTGCAGTTTTAATATCAAGCAGCTGGAAACAATATCACCTCGTGTGTGTATTTTATTCTTTTTACATTTCCACCCTTTGCATGCAGCAGTAAAGTTGTGTACTTTATCTCTCTGCTGCAAGTATTTTAATTACAATGCGCGCTGCGCATTGTATATATTTTTCTTTTCCATTTGTTTATATGTGTCGCCTAATTTTCCTTGCTTCAATTTGTGTGTGCAGTAGTTGCATGCACACGTGAATGCAAGCATACCTAGTCCGCCGTCTTGAAGTCATCTTCTTTTCTTTGCCTACTAATTTTCTTTATCAGGGGATGTTTTTTTCCCCCTTTTTTTATTATTGCTGTTGTACACAAAGTCTTCAGAATCAGTAGTCGCTTAATGAATGTTTGCCTATGAACGCCACATCTGTCACCTTTTTTCTTTCTCTTCATACTTATTTACAAACTTTCTATATCTCACTCTCTCTTTCGCTTGCTTATATACCATTAGTACGTAGGTATGTATGAATTTTAGGCATAGTCTTATCAATTTTTGAAATTGTGTAAAAATCTCACTACTTTGAGTGTGATTTTGGGATGATTCTACAAAGAATGTGTAGTTTCCTTTACAATTGTATATGAAATTAAAATAATTATATTTTTATTTATAGATGAAATTGCACATGAGAAATTTCACTGAAATCTCGAAGCCAAAGAAGATATTTAGTTGTAAGGAGTGGGATCGAAAAAATCGGATAACTTTAAATTGTCCTAGCATTGAAATCTCTTATGCAAATAAAAAAATGTAAACATTTCTGATAAAATGATCAATAAAACTAATTTGTTTGTTGTTTTTTACAGAATTCGGACAACTTTTCCGGTGTGCACGCCATTAGTGCCTTTACTGTCATTTCTGAGACTTTCTTGGCTGCATGGTTTAGCTTCTTTGTTTGTTGCCTTTAATGTTATTTTCACTAGAGCCCAATATCTCTCGATAGGCCGAAGTTCGGGGCAATTTGGTGGGTTGGCAATTTTTGGTACCAATTTGATTTTTTGGTCTTCGAACCATTTAAGGGTTATTTTACTGTAGTGGCAGGAGGCTCGATCAGAACAAAAGAAAGTAGAAACAATGCGCTTTCTAATGAAGGGCAGCTATCTCTTCTGGAGGCACTCCTTCACATAAATTTCGGCGTTAACAGTGCCACTTGTTACGAAACTTTTACTCCTTAGCCCACAATTACAAATCGCTTGCCAAACCAGAAGCTTCTTTGGGAACTTGGACTTTTGTTTTGTCCTAAATCTTTCCTCAACTCCTCCTCGTTCCTTTGCGGTGTAAAACTCTTGACCAGACAATTGAGAAAATTTAGACAACACGTATGTTTCATCGTCCATAACACAGCAATCGAATTTGTGGAAAAAATCGTTCTTCAACTTTTTAGCTCGGCTCTGGGCTACCAAGTTCTTAGTAGCGTTCCTGTCTGGTACTGACTGCACTTTGTATGTTTTAAGGCCGCATCTTTTTTAATTTTACAAACTAAAAACTCACAGCAACTCGCTTTTCCGCCAATTTTCGATTAGACAACGCTGGATTCTTCTCTAAGAGAGCGACAACTTTCTTCGCATTTTGTGGAGACACGAAACCGCACTTCCTTCCAGAACCATATTTTCTAGCAACTGTTAAGTCTGTATTAAATATTTTAAGAATCATCGAGACAGTGTTTTGTGGAACTTTCGCCATATTTGCAATGATTTTCTGGCTCCACTGCGGATTTTCTCGAAATAATTCAACAACTAAATCGCGTCTTTCCACTTCCGATGCCATGACTCAACTGCAAGTTCACAAGTAAAAAAACATGTGATTGTAATTCACCAGAATTTCTCCAACGCAAAGCCTACTGTTTGAATTTTTTCAGATTCAGATGAAGAGTTTCAAAGCATTGGTCTTTCAAAGTTATCCGATTTTTGCGATCTCACTCCTTAATAATATGTAGAATGTGTAATAAATTTGAACATTCGCATTTCGTCAAATCAAGAAATATGTACATTATACAGGGTGCACCATCTTTTGTCGGTATGTGAATATTGAATAATTTAAAAACAACCGATTTCCATATATGAGGTATTTTTATTTAATTTGGTCCTTTACAATTTATTTGGACTATTTTTTTATTACAACATCAATCAAATGGCTGCCGTTATTGACCAGGGCAAAAATGTGCCCTTTTTGCTGCGTTTTCCCCATCACTTTTTTCGAGCATATCGGGCGGTATAGCGATGATTTCGGCACGAAATTTAGCTCGACAATGGTCTGAGGCTTGCTTTTCTAATACCCCGCAAAAAGAAGTCCGGAGGAGTCAAATCTGGAGATCTGGGTGGCCAGCCAATGTCGCCATTTTTTGACACCACACGTCCAGGGAATTTTCGTTGCTGAAACTGCATCGTTTGATTTACAGAAACGCATGGCGCACCGTCTTGTTGAAACCAGTAACCGTCCCAAACTTTTTCACACATTTGTGAACAGTCATGATCCAACATCCACCGATATCGATTCCCATGACTGTTTCGCCTTCTCTGAATAAAAATGGCGCAAGCAGTAACTTTTTGGTCATGCAATGGCAATTTAGCATGTTACCGGTGCCAGAGAGTGTCGGTCATCAAAATTTCCTTCCAAAAATCAGATTAAGTATCAACCATTCACTCGGCCTGTCGGCAATATTTTTTTAGTCAATTGCACTTTATACGGAAACAAATACAAATCATCTTTCCACTGACGCGAAAATCCTGAGCGTGGTGACGATACGACACATGTTGGCACTCTCCCTTACCGCTTCAACCAGTTCATTGTAACGTCTTGGGCGTTGATGAACGGCTTTTCAACGATTTCCCACTGTCCCGTGCTCAACAAAATTCGACACCAAATGACGAATAGTGTTGTCATACGGTGCTTGTTGGCCACGATATTTTCGACGATATGCACGTTGAGTTAACACAACTGAACGACAATTTTCAGAGTACAGCGTTACTATTTCGGTGTAGTTAAAATTGTACTAAATTGACGTTTCAAAAACATGTTAACTCAAGTTAATCGGTATAAATGTCAAAATTATTCAATGTTTACATACCAACATAAAAGATGGCGCACCCCTAGAATCCAAGACATTTAAATAATCTTCTTCTTTTAATTTAGTTATTCTTGATTTCCAATCTACAGCTTAACGCCGGGTTCCGAAAGCCGGCATCTAATCATTCTTAATAAACCTCCATTACGCCATGTATGCGCCAGCGCGGCGGTCACAAATTATCGGTTATAAATTATGTCAACAAATTATCGTCTCCAAAAAAAACTCCCGATGTTAATATATGTATAATTAAATTTGAATGGCAATCCATGTAACATTGTGTTTGTAAATGGAACGTAATTAACTTTAATGCAATGTTTTTAATATTAGTCAATTAAAAATTAGGTACCTATGATAACCCATCTGTAACAAAATTATAGTTCTAAGAACAAAATCCCCATCATCAATCTGCACTTATCTAGATTAAACAGAAAGAACCTAACATTATACAACACAATTTAATAGCAGATATTAATTTTAGAAAGAGAGATATGAGTAAATGAGTGAATTCATACGAGTATATATCAAAGCTAATAATTTAGATGGCTCGGCTCTCTCTGGTTGTTTCTTTAAATTAATTTGAAACAGTAGGAAAATCAATTACCTCGCTTTCTCTGAAATATTCCATAATGTAAGGCAAATGCACGACGACATCGAAGAAACGTTCCCGATCATTGCGTGGAAACAAAATTATTTTTTGTTGCTGTTGTTGTTTGTATCTTTCGAGTAGGATTCTACTATTGCATTCGTCAAGTAGTTTTGCCTCGGATTGTGTTATCTGCGAACGATCCACCGACATGGGAGAACTAACTTCCGAAACAGACATCGGAGTTGTATCCAGGCAATAGTCCTCTTCATTAATATTAAATGCTTTATGTAATGCATCACTACTAAAAATTGCAATTAACTGTAAAACTCTGAATGAACAAATTTCAGCTGGCTACTTACCACTTGATATCAATGTTTTGTTGTTGGGATCGCTGATTTTCAACATATAGATTCTCTTTTTCTACTACCAAATTAGCATTAACAGCTTCAATATATGTGGACGATGATGATGTTGCGACATTTTGTCGCACATTTTGTTGCTCGCTCAACTCAACGTATTGATCCTCGTAAACGGAAAATGATTTGAATTGCTCTACCACGGGAACTACAGCAGATTTTTTACCTGCTGTCACAGCAGCGGCAGCAGAGGTGGATTTCGGTGCGTTATAAATAATATTTACATCATTTATTTTATTGTAAGAGTTACCTGCGGTTCGAAAGGCCTTTTTTGTTTTTAAAAAGTGTAGTGAAAAAAAAAGAAAAGCAATGAAAAAAAAAATATTAAATAAATTAGAGCATAATAGAAATAAATAATCAATAATAATAGTATATACATGCATAAAATATTGTACCGGACACAAGTTGTTGTTTGAATATAAAATGAAAAACTGATACAGCGAAATAGTAAAATATAACCGCAGACACTGTTGCCAAAATATATGGGGTATTGCTTTCGATCCCGAATCATGAGATCAGTTCAGTGCAGCACTTTCTCTCAAGAACAAGAATTAAACAAAATTGTTTAATAGCAAGATGGGAAGGGGAAAACATTGTATATAAGAATCGGGGAAATTAACAAAACGGATGATGATGGAACGACCATATCGGAGGTGGCAAGATTAATAGGGAGGTCTAGGAAAGTAGTACAGAATGATCTAAAAGTGATTAATACAGCCAATTCTTCTAAAAGAGGTAGGAAAACCGCATCGCAGATTGATACACAGGATTAGTAGTAAATATCCCTTTCTGACTTCTCGGCTAATACAACAACTATGTGGCCAATTTAGTGTGGATATATCGTCTGTAACAGCGTGCCGCCGTTAGATGGAATTCCAATTGTATGGGAGTGTTGCTCGAAAAAAGATACTTGTCTTTAAAGAGACTAGCATTTGCGAGAACTCATATGGAAAACCATGATATGGAAGTGACGAAAGTAAATTCAATAGAATAGGCTCTGACGGAAAAGTATATGTTCGAAGGAATCGCAACCACGAATTCAATCCGAAGTACACTTTAAAAACACCATGCTAAAGCGGGCGATAGTATTATAGTGTGGGCATCAATATGGCATGGTGTTGAACAATTACGAAAATTTTAAGGCATTATAATTCAAAATCAATATAAGGACATGTTGTAATATACAATGTAAACATATTCCGAAGAAGAAATGCTCATAAAATGGAGGTTTATATATGATAATGATAGAAAGGGTTTAGGTTAAAAAAAATATAAGTTCTTGAGTTGCCTCCACAAAGTCCCAATCCCAACCCGATCGAGAATATTTTGAACCATGTTGATAATATATAGAAACAAGCGAATCCTACAAATTTGGGAGAGTTGCAACGCATGGGATGTCAACGATTAGTAAAAATCTTACCCCTTTGATGTTTGGAGGTTATTCGCAACAAGTGTTAATACAGCCAATTCTGCAGCGGACCCCATTAGGAGAAAAGAGGTCAACCAAATATTATTAAATTTAAACTATAAATACTTTTATTTGTACCTTTAATTATGAAGTATTTCTGATTTACTTCTTATAAAAACAAATAAAAAGTGTGGACTAAAATTAAAACATTATTTGTTTGGGAAAAACAAAATTTTATTTTTAAATTGCTTTGTTTCTTAGGGTGCGTTATTTACAAAAATAAAAAATAAGACCGGGGAGATCCGTCCGACGAAATAAAATCCTGTTACACATGAAAAATTTATTCATCAAAGTGTTTTTTGTTGGTATCATTATATGTTGCATTAAAAAGTAAAATTAAAAATGGAGATCTGAAACACAAAAATATCTAAGTGCAATGGAGAGAACATTTTGATTGCAGGAAAAAAAATTATATATTTATGTGCCTAATAATATATAAACAGTATTAATTTTTTACAATATCTTTTTCCCAAAAAATAAAATGATATTAATAATATTTTTCTCTTCCTGTTTTATCCTTACTCAACTGGCACTACAACCGATGATCGGTCTTGGCCGTCTCTATAAAGCTGCGCCAGTCGCCTCTGCTATGCGCGCGCTAGCGCCAGTTGATAAGGCCAAGTGCAGTCAGGTTGCCCTGCACCTGGTCTTTCCAACGGAGATTCTGCGTGTTCCTCCACCGTGGTTTGAATAAAACACCCTCCCCTTTCTAGCCGGAGCGCTTTCTTCCATTCGCTCAACATGATACAGCCAGCGAAGCCGCTGGATTTTTAAACGCTTGACTATGTCAGTGTCGGCGTACAGCTCATACAGCTCATCGTTCCATTTTATTCGATACACTTCGTCCACGCATACTGGACCGTAGATCTTACGGAGTATATTCCTCTCGAACGCTCCTAACAGCCTCTCACCATTGATCTCAATGCTGACATTATTGTTGGTATTAATCCTAGGTAAACGAAATCCTTGACGACTTCAATAGTAAAGTTGTCAAGTGACATTTTGTCCAAGACGCCGTGACTCTTTGCTGGTTGAAACAAGGTATTTCTTTTTGCCCTCGTTCACCGCTAGACCCACTCGACGAGACTCCCTTTCCAGATTGGAGAATGCTGCACTGACTGATCGCGCGGTAATGCCAATGATGTCAATATCATCAGCGTATGCTAGCAGCATGACACTCTTGTAGAAATTGTGCCAGAGATGTCAATGTTCGAAGCTCGAATTATTTTCTCCAGCATAAGCTTAAGCATAAGCCGGACGAGAGGTACACACCTTATCTGAAACCTCTTTTGTCATCAAATGGCGCGGAGAGGTCTGTCCCAATTTTCACTGCGCTGGTGGTGTTGGTCAGTGTCATTTTGCAGAGACGAATGAGCTTTGCATGGATACCAAAATCAGACATTGCGGCGCACAAGTGATCCCTAATTGTGCTGTCGAAGGCGACAGCGGCTTTATAATCGATATTATAATAGATGATGGGTGTCAATCTGTTTTTCTCGGGTATTTTCCAGGATTTGGCGTAGTGTGAATATCTGGTTGATGGTGGATTTACCAGGCCTGAAGCCACACTGGTAAGGTCTAATCAGTTTGTTGACGATGGGCTTCAGTTTTTCGCACAGTAAGATCGATAGAACCTTATATGCAAAATTAAGTAGGCTTGACCCACGGTAGTTAGCGCAGATCGTAGAATCACATTTCTTATGGATTGGGCAGAGTATGCTGAGGTTCCAATCACTTGGCATGCTTTCACCCGACCATATTCTGCAAAAATGCTCATCAATGTGATTTTTCAGCTCTTCGCCTCTGGTCTTAAACAACTTAGCCCGGTTGTTTTTCAGCCGAGCGTTGGCTGTTAAGACCTCCTCTTAGCCGGGCGGCGGTACTTCAACACCGTCAGTGATTGGGGTTTCCGGAGTAGATTCCGCAGTGGCGGGATTATTGCCGACATCGCCATTAAGCAGCTGCGAAAAGTGCTCCCTCC